>OX638301.1:38101247-38701247 GCA_951812265.1 Taphrorychus bicolor | reverse complement strand
TTCCTATCGCTCGAGAACATTACCAACCGAGGCGAAGCCGGGAGAACGCAAAGTGTTCTCTTGCGAGAGAAAATGATATTTTCGTCACTCGTTAAACAATATACTATTCTGTCGCTCGAGAACATTACCAAATTCGGCTTCGCCTCGGTTGGTAAACTGTTCTCTAATGAGAGAAAATGCTATTTTTGTCACTCGTGGAACAATATACTATTTCTATCGCTCGAGAACATTCTCGATATGTTAATTCTCTAAAAGAATATTCTCTATCGCTCTAAACTATTCTCTTGCCAGAGAAAATGCTATTTTTGTCACTTGTTGAACAATATACTATTCCTATCGCTCGAGAACATTACCAACCGAGGCGAAGCCGGGAGAACGCAAAGTGTTCTCTTGCGAGAGAAAATGATATTTTCGTCACTCGTTAAACAATATACTATTCTGTCGTTCGAGAACATTACCAAACTCGGCTTCGCCTCGGTTGGTAAACTGTTCTCTTGCGAGAGAAAATGCTATTTTTGTCACTTGTTAATCAATATACTATTGCTATCGCTCAAGAACATTACCAACGAGGCGAGGCCGAAAGAACGTAAAGTGTTCTCTTGCGACAGAAAATGTTATTTTCGTCACTCGTTAAACAATATACTATTCTGTCGCTCGAGAACATTACCAAACTCGGCTTCGCCTCGGTTGGTAAACTGTTCTTTTGCGAGATAAAAATGCTATTTTCGTCACTTGTTGAACAATACACTATTTCTCTCGAGAGAGAACATTACCAACCGAGGCGAAGCCGAGATAACGCAAAGTGTTCTCGTGCGAGAGAAAATACTATTTTTGTCACTTGTTGATCAATTGCAATTCCTATTGCTCAAAAATATTACCAACCGAAGCGAAGCCGAGAGAACGCAAAGTGTTCCCTTGCGAGAGAAAATGCTATTTTCGTCACTCGTTAAACAATATACTAATCTATCACTCGAGAATATTATCAAACTCGGCTTCGCCTCGGTTGGTAAACTGTTCTCTTGCGAGAGAAAACGCTATTTTCGTCACTTGTTGAACAATACACTATTTTTATTACGCGAGAACATTACCAACCGAGGCGAAGCCGAGAGAACGCAAAGTGTTCTCTTGCGAGAGAAATTGCTATTTTCGTCACTCGTTGAATAATATACTATTTCTAGCGCTCGAGAACATTAGCAACCGAGGCGTAGGCGAGATAATGCAAAGTGTTCTCTTGCGAGAGAAAATGCTATTTTCGTCACTCGTTAAACAATATACTATTCTATCGCTCGAGAATATTACCAAACTCAGCTTAGCCTCGGTTGGTAAACTGTTCTCTTGCGAGAGAAAATGCTATTTTCGTCACTCGTTGAACAATATACTATTCTGTCCCCCGAGAACATTACCAAACTCGGCTTCGCCTCTTTTGGAAATCTAATCTCGTGCGAGAGAAAATGCTATTTTCGTCACTCGTTAAACAATATACTATTGTTACACTTGCAAATATAGGCATTCCATAGCAAATGAGGTTTTTCAAATTTTGTTGAAATATCTCTGGCGGTTTTGAAAAAAATCTGTAAATTTTCACTTCTTTAATAAAAATTTAAGATTCTTTTAAACGAAAAATCGTATTTAAGGCGTTTATACAATAGCAGACCTCCTTAAAAATGATCAACAAATTGGAAGTTTAATTTTCAACCACTTTTATGACTCACCCTATCCCATTTGATTTTTTGCCCTTGTTGTACAGCATAGAACAGGAATAATTTATTAGTCATTAATCTGCATTAATAATTTTATAATCAGTGAACCTTTACACTCATGGCTTTTTTGTTAGACTGAGTATTTTTTCAATACACTGTAATTTTGTATCTATTTTGTTTGCATGTAAATATTTGTATGCACAACATGGAATAGATCTTTTAGTCATAATGTATCTTATTAAAATCGACAGCCGCATTTTTGCGATACAGGAAAACTATATATATGAGACAGCCTAAACTTTTTGATTTTTTTTTGTAAGGCAAAAAATTAAATTACTTAACAACGAATGTTTTTAAATTACAAACTACCATATGCGGCATATCCTTCAAAACAATGTAATTAGTATCAATCTCCCACTCCAAATCTGGAAAAAATGGCTTCAGAAAATATCTTTAAGTTACTAATTTCAACCACGGCTTTTCCGAAATACCGCCTCCAAAAATTACGAAAAATTGCAATCAAAGTGTCAAAAGTCAGAGTGCAATCAAATTTATTTTCTTTAAGATTTATTTTAGAAGAATTTTAGAATTTAGAATTTTTTAAAATATTTTTCTATAAATAGTGTGTGTTAAGGATTTTATCTAAGAAAGGAGAGGTTAAGAGGAAGAAAAAGTCTTATTTTGATCCCAAAAATATGACCTTAAAATATTTATATCAAATTTTGATTCCCGTGTCAAGTAATCGATGACTTTACTCTCAAGTAGACAGTTCTGGTCACATTTTATTGAAAAAATCTTAATGAACAGATATTATAGCTATCGAATCCTTGTTTGTGACATACAGGAGATCAAAGTTTAATTTAGTAACTATTCAGGATGTAAGAATTTTAAAAGTTTTCCCTTCCGACTCTTCGTCCCTTCCCACTTTCTATGAAAAAAACAATTAATATCTTTCTTCTATTTTCTTATCGAAATTCCATATCTAGGTGGAATTTGATATAACGGTATACTATGGAAGCGAAATTCAAATATGATATCGTCTTATTACAATTTGTAAGATAACCGGTAGTAATGTCCCTGTGTTCAATTTGCCCTAAATTTTTCAGTACGCTGTAATTTGACCTCTAATGATCTTCAGTTTGTTTCCCTATCAATTCTAAACAAATAAGTTGTACTTACTCGAAAGCTCTTAGAACAAACATTTTTGAGATACTTGTTCCCTTTACGCTTAGAGATACGAATTTGTAGCACATAGTATATGTTTGTAGTGCAAACTGTTGAACTTGCCAACCTGCATTGAAATATTTATATAACATAAATATAAGGTTTGACAAAGATTGATTTGCTTTTCATCCTCTGTTACACATCTGTAGGAGAGTACCCCAAGAACCAAACTCCTGACGCTTAAAACAATAATAAAATCGAAGTTACAACCGTTAGGTACTTATATCACTTTTACTTAACTTATAAAAAATAACAGTATTATTGCTTCATCAAAAATGTTGTTTAAGACGTAATATCAGTTTCAATCAATATCATATTTGAAGTAAGGATATCATCCAACGTATTTTTCAGTCGGTTCATAT
Organism: Taphrorychus bicolor; assembly: GCA_951812265.1. Classification (NCBI taxonomy): domain Eukaryota; kingdom Metazoa; phylum Arthropoda; class Insecta; order Coleoptera; family Curculionidae; genus Taphrorychus; species Taphrorychus bicolor. The sequence goes on along the minus strand of OX638301.1, from coordinate 38,697,961 downwards.
TTTCTTTTAATTTATGGCATATTATCATATCATCTCATGCTATCAAAGTATTATTTTTCGTTCATTTCTGCATCATAATTTGATTATTCTACAATGTAGTAGTGGCTATAAAAACGGTTTCTAAAAAAAATAACAAATAACTGATAAGGCTATTTAACATTTAAAATGGAAGACCGATAGAAAAGGCATCAATAAGTGCTCGACCTGAATCGAAAATCCCAATAACTCCAAAGATACATCCCAGGTAAATAATAAAATAATCAAACATTACACTTTTTCTGTCGAGAGTGTTACCTTTTAGCTTTATGTGAAAGTACGCAGGCCAAATAAAACTAAGCATTGTGCCCGTAAAGCTTCCAATAAAGCCCATTAAAATTTGAAAATGAGGAATGAAACAGGCCATGAGAATAGTAAATAATATTATACCTACCCTCCAAGCCAGCCCCCAAACTTTAATGTCGCCGTTTTGATCCCAAATTGTAGGAAATGGTGTTTTCGGTTTTCCCCTAAAAAACGACTTTTCAAGTAATTCACATGCAGCATAAAACGGTAAAGGATAGCTAAGCAGAGCTTTCATCACCAAGCAAGTATTCACCAAACCCTTAAATCCTGGTGAATGCAAATTGTTTGTTATTACTTGTTGGGTATCATTCTGAAAAGTCAGGAAACAGATGTAACCAAAGGAAGCTTTAAATACTGCCGCCCACACATGGCTCCAGTCTAGCATCCACTCGAATTTTGACGGATCCTCCATGTTTCCCTCTAATGTTGGTAGAAATATTTGTGATGTGTATGAGAAAACAATCACTCCTAAGCTGATAGGAAAATTTTTCAGATCCAAGGTCCATTTCACATTTCCCCATCCCCATTCGCCGATATAAAGTAGGCAGTAACCAACTATTATAACGTTAATAAATATATGGGACATCGTGCACCAAAAAGACAGTAACGAGACTCCTTTGAGGGATTTTAGGAACCCTGAAATAGAATTATGTAGAAATTTTGATTTAATGAAAAATACGTCAATGCCTCTTACCGAGTGGTAATAGAAATATTCCTATTAACATCATCCACGACCGCGTGTCAATAGCACCTTCAGGAAACGTACCAATCATGAGGTCTCCACAAACTACCACATACAGGATGCAGGTCATCAAAAGTTCTATTATCTGGGCAATGCTAACTATCTTTGCACCATAGTTTTTCCCGAAACATTCCTTGGCAATGCCAACGTAGGAATCGCGTACTCGTATCCGTCTAAAAATGATATTATTATAAAATGTAGACCACATTAGGAAGAAAATGGTATATTAGTGTACGAAATGGGAAATGCTTCATTATTGTCCAGAGATTATGTTATGTATTACTATCTCGACGTAAATAGAATGAAACTCCCCATCGAGTTGCATACTATTTTCATTTCAACCGCAAAATACTTTCTGAATAACATTAAAATGTGTTAAGGGATGATACGGGGTATTAATAAGGGATGTCTTCTTAGTATTCCTTCATATGCAGAGTGTGTAATGTCGCGTCGTCAAAGTGTAAAAAAAAGTTAGTTATTCCAAAGAAGATGTGCAATTTTCTTGTATGTCGTCGGGTGTAAGTTGGCTGCCAAATGTCAAATGAAAAGGATGAAAGAACAAAAGTCTATTTACTTTTATCATGTCATCCTTTTCTGTAAAAATTTCATAGCTTTCTATATGACTTTTTCTAATTAACACCCCGTACTTCTAATTTACTAAATAGCGTTCAGTGATTTACTCTCCCAATTGGCCAATTTACTACACAAAATTCGGTAATAATTTTAGTAATCTGCAACATTTGCACCAATAAAGTGCGTTTTTAAACTTTTTATGTCCGGAACGGCTTCGTTTAGGTGTTACACTTTAGTGCGGCGACATACAACAAAATTCTACATCTTTTTTGGAATAACTGAGTTTTTGACTTAACTGACTTTTTGACTACTTTACTACTTACTTTTGGGTGAAGCCTCTGTGTGATTACCATCGTTTAAAAGGCTGTCAATTTTTTGTTCATAAGTAATACAGTTCATTATAACTGTAGCCTTACCTTTATCTGCTGGAAGAATTTTAATATTATTATCTTTTTTTAAAGAATTGAGAGCCTTTCGCTCGATGGGATTTAGGTTTTGTTTAATGCTAAAAGGTTTTCTAAAATTAATTTTTACCTAATTCTAAACTCATGTTGGTGTTCTTGTGGTAAGTTTTGAACTGTTTCTTCAATTGCTGAAATGAAATCAAGCTTAGGAACATTTTTAGGTGTTACAGAAAAATTTACACCTTTAGAAAGTACAAGATTTTCAGTATTAGTGAGGTTTCTGTTTGATAGGTTTATTACTGTTTTAGTGTTTATATTATTGTTTCTTAAGTATCTAAACTCTTCGTTTATTTTGTAGTTAATTACTTTGTTGAATTTCTTTAACTGTACGTTTTTATGTTTGTTAAATTTTTTGAAATAGCTACTTTGAATACAATCCCACATATGATTAAAATCGTTAAAATCAACATTTGAAAATAAATTATCTTTCATTATATTAATGTCATTTTCTAAAATAAATTTTCTACGTATGTGGAATTGTATTTCGTTCCTAATTAGTGATTTACTAGCCCTTTCTAATTCTAATTGTTCTGTAATCTGTATGTAGTGGTGTTAAACGAAAACCTTTCGGAATAATGTCGTGATCTCTACATTTACATAAGAAAGTTAAACTATTTTCAGAATGTTGTAGTTTATCATGTTTAGTTTCTAACTGTCTAAAAAGAAAACAAATGTAAGGCCCATACCTTTGTTGTAGATATCTCCTAAATCTTTGAGGCGAAAAGTTCATTTTTTACTACTTTGGGTAAGTAGTAAAAATTGAACTTTCCGCTTCAAAGATTTAGGAGTTATCTATTAACAAATTTGTTTGAATACTATTTATTCATGTAACGTTTAAAAACAACAATTAAAACTATTGTCTGAGATAAGTCCACAAAAAAATAAAACTCAGAACCTTTTATGACATTTTTGACTTTCAGTTGTTTCTTTGAAGTCACCTCAGACCTACAGTTCTAATTCCATGGCCTGCTTGAGTTTTTTTTTAATGAACGCAAGTTATATATTCGACATTACTACATACATAGACCAGTAATGGCATTATGGGATTACTTACCGTCCTAGACCAGTGATGTGACACTTCCAAGATTTTAAAAAGCCAATTATGTCATCATTATCTATGTGGTTAGAAATAGTAGTATAGGTTTAGGTTTATTTGTTTGACCACAAAATACAGAAACTGTATATGTAGCAAGTCAGTAAAGCAAAACATGAATGTTATATAGCAAAGTAAGTTCAACTGAAACATACTACAGTATGAGACGTTACAGAAATTGACACAAAATATATAAAGACGCAGGAACCACATCTATATCAAACAAAAGACGTTTAAAGTCAGTGTACTAGAAATTCATCCACGCTGTAGAAGCTGAGTGAATAAAAAAATGTTTTAGTTTCGTTTTGAACTCTGTAGCGTTTAGGGTTTTGATGCTGGCAGGTAGTTGTTATATAGCTTCATATTAAGGGAGTTTTTTTTATAGAATTTTTGAGTCTGTATCTTGCCAGCCTCAGATTTTCTGCATTCCTGAAGTCATGTATATCAGATTGTTGACTATACCTCGATCTGTTCTCATGGATCTCAAGTAGGGTAAAATATATATATAAACCTATGGCACAGTCATAATATGCAGATTCAGAAAATTGTCTACATTACTCCCTATACCTGAGGTTAAGCAACACACCCCAGTCCAGCCTATCATCAATACAAATTCTCAGCAACGTAACACTGTCACCCCTAGCTTCCGCTGTCGATAGTGTGAATCTCTGAGTTTTGTCCTCATTAAGAAATAACCCGTGGGTAGAAAATCAATTCTTCGCTCGAATTTCAGCAATCGAACTAGCACTTATTACGTATGACTTGGAATGACCGAACTGTCATGCGTTTTTACTATCACTCAACAAAACTGAAAACCATCCAAAGAGGATACAGAGGCTCGAACTGCACAAACTTTTTCCCAAAGCGTACCAAGAACTGTCGAAGATCGTAACAGAACAACGCCTGATAGATCAGAAAAGAATGATCCTGAAGCTTGATTACAACAGACAAATATATGGTCAATACTCCTAAAACCCAACGAAAGTCATAACTGGATCAAAACAGAAACAAAAAGACACAGTCACATACAAAAACAGATAGATAACCACATCACACAGGAAGAACTTTCAGATACCATTAAACACACTCACAACTGGAAATGCCCAGGAGCCAGGAGCAGCTAACATACAGAATTTTTGATATTAACAGCTTGCATACGAGGTACTCGCCAGAGAGATAAGCAAAATGATTTGTGACCCAAGAATATTCTCAAAATTCCTGACAACATAACTAACTGAATTACATATGCTAAACCAAAAAACGCAGACACAAAAATCCAGCTAACTATAGACCAATAATGTGCCTCTTTACACTATACAAATTAATAACAGCCACCATTGGTAAAAAGATAGACAAACACTTTAATGTAATATAATACACTCACGAAAGAAGGAAAAGGATGCAAGGAACAGGTAATAATAAATGCAATCGTCCTGAAGCTGTCCGAAAAAGAACGCAGAAACCTTCATATGTGCTACATAGACTATAAAACGGCCTTCGACTCCGTACCACATAGCTGGTTAGTAGAAATTCTAGACATCTACAAAATAGATAAAAAATAAAACAATTTCTTACGGAAATAATGAAAACCTGGAGAACGAAAATTACCATATCATCAGAGTCGAAACCGTACAGACAGATGAATTGATGATACATCCGACGAGGCATCTTCGAGAGTGACGCACTAAGTGCTTTATGATTCCGCATGTACTTAAATCCATTCTTAAATGCACTAAATAACTCTCACTAGGGCTTTAACATAAAATATAAAAAACAGCACAACATAAAATCAACCACATCCTGTATATGGACAATATAAAAATCTACGCGTCAACACCAACACAACTTAAAGGTCTGCTCAAGATTACGGAAACATTTACAACAGACACACAAATGGAATTGTGTGTCTGAGGTATAAGAAGGTGCAATGCGCTACCTACCGAAAAGGGTAAATGGAAGGAAGGCGAATAGCGAATATATGTAAACAATGAAATTTTAGACGACAACATGACTAAGGGTGACTTTTACAACTATCAGTAAAACTTCAGTTTGAAGATAAAACACCAGTAATAACGTAGACTGCATTATTAATTGTTGGTAATAATGCAGTCTACGTTATTACTGGTATTTTATCTTCAAACTGAAGTTTTACTGATAGTTGTAAACGTCACCCTAAGACGAAACCTACAAATACCTCAAATTTCAACAGAACACTAAGTTAGACCATACGGAAATAACAACGCAATTAAAGAAACAATACAAACAACGATTGCTGGCCATATTAAGAAACCCACTCGATTCCCGGAATCTCTTTAAGGTCATTAACACGTTTGCGATCCCAGCACTCACATACTCGTTTGGCATAATCAAATAGACCCAATCAGACCTGGAAAGTATCCATACCCTGACAAGATCAGCTCTCAGCAGACATAGAAAACACCACCGTAATTCATGTAAAGAAAGAGTTACACTAAACAGAAGAAGAGGAAGAGGTATCATAGATATCCGAGCATTACACACAAACCATATCCAACAACTTCGGAAATTCTTTCTTAGCAAACAAACATGTTTTCACCAAGCAGTCTGCGCGGCTGACAAAAATTATACACCTCTTGATGTATCCATAGTCAACCACCCATTGGAAGCTTGTACCGCAGCTCAAAACATGGAAGAAAAACTTCATGCATGGACAACAAAGCAGCTGCATGGAAAGCATAGATACAACATACAGCACGTCCACGTATCACAAAGTCGAACCAGACAGAGGCTTATCTGTGCGGTGCGTGAATGTTTATTGTTATTTTTTTTATATACGACACCCATGAAAGTCGACTCCAAAACTCTCCCAATTAAAACTTTCATTAACCAGAAATTGGCCATCGCTTGTGTTCGCCACATATTCAGCTATGTCAATTGTGTGTAATTTATGCAACCTCAATCGTCTCACAACTTAACCCTCTCTGCCAAAAAATTCTAGATGACGCTTAAATTCTGAGTATCAGTCCTGAAGTTGACTGTTTTATCTCGCCACTTGTTTATTTGTAACATTTCTGAGATTGTGCGTTTTCTATAATTAGTTTCCATGTCTAAAATTGTAGCGTTGGTAAAATTAAAATGATGAAAGTCTCTTCTCTCTTGTTAATGTCGGTAATGTTACAGTCATATCTGTGTTGTTTCAATCTGTCACTACCTTATTCTTCGTTTGTCCTATATACCGAGAGTCATAATTGATACGGGGAGCAGAGTAAACAACTGAGGATCTTTCCTCTAGGGGTGTTTTATCTTTAATGTGTGAATACAATTCACCAACAGTCTTTTTTGCATATTGTTGCAAACTCGGGGTTCAATAATTCCAGTGAAATGATTTAACACGAAAACACTATTTATTTATTTCCATAATTACACACGACTACTAAATAACTTAACACTTTATAGTCTTCTATTATCGCTTCGTAACTTTAGCTTACTTAGAGCTCGATTAAAATACGACTACTTTTAACCGCCGCTCTATGCGCCTTTATATACAATCCTAAAATTACAGAAAAACCTAGAAAGTTCTTTATAAGAATTCTTGAATAATCTCACATAAAAAAAAAACGGTTGCAAACAACTGCCTTCTAGATTAAACCAGCCGAGCAATAAATCACTCGTGTCAGCCATGACGCAGCGCGGATAGGTCGCGAAGCTCCACCAACCAACACGCTCCCATGCGTTGCCCCGCCTCCCATGCGGCGTTGCTGCGAATCGTAACATTGCCCTCCTCCTAAGGCTGTTCGTCCCGAACAGACAGAGCTCCATGGTATCGTGCTAATCGATCCAAATGAACGGCCTTCATCTTTGACCTAGGGGTCCGCTGGATCCTATACACCACATCATTAATCTTCTTTATAATTGTATGCGGTCCTTCCCAATTTTGGCTAAGTTTGGGCGACTTCCCCACCTTTCGCCTCGGATTGTATAGCCACACAAAATCACCATCCTGTAAGCCGCGGGAGTTAGCTAGTAAGTCATATCTTGCTTTGGCTCGATCACTGGATATCCGCAGTTTATTCCTGACTTGCTCATGAACATTGCTCAGCCTCTCCTTAAGCTCCTCCACAAAATTCTCAGAGCTGAGCGACTCTTTTTCTGGTGTTCCATACATCAAATCCGCAGGAAGCCTCATTTCCCTCCCGAACATCACTTTCGCCGGAGTATAACCAGTGGCTTCATGCGTAGAGCCTCGATATGCCATCAACATGAGAGGTAGATGTTGGTCCCAATCACGCTGATGATCTGCCACCATTTTAGACAGGTAATGTTCCATGGTCCGATTAAATCTCTCTACCATCCCATCCGACTGTGGATGCAAAGGAGTTGTCCTGGTCTTGCGAATTCCGATCCCAAGTTCCATGACCTTCTGGAAAACAGCCGATTCAAAATTTCGGCCCTGATCAGAATGAAGTTCGAGAGGGACTCCAAATCTGCAGAACATTTCATTTACTAGCACCGTTGCCACAGTCGTTGCTTCTTGATTAGGCAGGGCGTATGCTTCAGGCCATTTAGTGAAGTAATCCATGGCGACCAAGATGTATTTATTGCCCGACTCAGTCTGAGGAAACGGTCCCGCGACATCAATTGCTACCCTCTCGAATGGAGCACCTACAGTGTACTGCACCATTCGGCCGCGTGATCTTGTTCGAGGTCCTTTTGTGGCACAACAAACTTCGCACTTGCGGCACCAAGATTCGACGTCTTCATGATAATTCACCCAGTAGAACCGCTCTTTAATTTTGGCCAAGGTTTTATTGACCCCAAAATGACCTACACTGGTTCCGTCGTGCATTTCCTGTAGTACGTCCGATTTTCTGATTCCAGGAACAACCAACTGACTGACTACGGCCTTGCCATCCGGACTCTACCACGCTCTCTTCAGCAATCCATTTTCTATTTTAAGAGAGTGCCACTGGGCCCATAGCGCCTTCAGGTTTGGACTTTTACCAGCAATTTCTTGCCATTCTGGTCTCTTGTCGTCAGTCTTTGCAGATAGGATGGGTCCAATATCTGGATCATTCATTTGTTTTTCTCGAAGGGTCTGTGTGGTCCAGCCATCGTTTATTTCTACCGACGTTCTCCTTACCAAAGGAAGTCCCTCACGCTGCTCAGTTCTTTGACAATGCCGACAATCTTCTTTACAAGGCCGTCTAGACAATGCATCGGCATTTCCGTGAGACCTTCCTGGTCGATGTTCAATTTGGAAATCGTACTGCTGCCGGAGCCCTATCCATCTGGCAATTTGACCTTCAGAGTTCTTCATCTGTAATAACCATTTCAAGGCTCCATGGTCAGTCCTAATCAGGAACCTTTTTCCATTTAAGTTGCGATGGTAATGTTGGACTGCTTTAACGATGGCCAACAGCTCCTTTCTAGTGACGCAATAGTTTCTTTCTGGCTTATTTAAAGTCTTACTGTAGTATTCAAGGACCTTCTCTTGCCCGTTTTGTCTTTGAGAGAGTACTGCACCTAGACCACAGTTACTTGCATCCGTGTCCAAAATAAAGAGTCCGTCCTTTATAGGGTAAGCCAAGATCGGACTAGAACAGAGAGCAGCTTTAAGCCTTGCAAACGCCTGACTGCATTCGTGGTTCCACAAGAACGGTGTTTTCTTTTCCGTTAATTTGTGCAGCGGTTTTGCGATGTCGGCAAATCCCTCTACAAATCTCCTGTAGTAAGTACATAGTCCCAAAAAGCTCCTTACTTCGTGTTTGTCTCGGGGAACTGGCCAATCTTTAATGGCAGATATTTTACTATGGCTAGTTTTAATGCCTTGTTCTGAGATAGTATGCCCCAATTACTCGACTTGCTTCTGGAACAGGCTGCATTTCTTGTAGTTTAACTTCAGATGAGCATTCCGTAACTTGTTGAAGATTTCTCTTAAATTCTTCAAGTGCTCGTCGAAATCACGTCCCATGACAATTATGTCATCTAAGTATACCAGGCAAGTTTTCCAAGTCAGCCCCCTCAAGACAAGTTCCATTAGTCGCTCGAAAGTTGATGGAGCATTGCACAATCCAAAAGGCATAACAGTGAATTGGTATAGTCCAGAACCAGTAGAAAATGCAGTCTTTTCTTTGTCTTCGGGAGCAATCTTTACTTGCCAGTACCCACTTTTTAAATATAGAGTGGAAAACCACTTTGATCCCGATAAAGTTGCTAAGGTGTCGTCTATACGTGGCAATGGGTAGCTGTCTTTCTTGGTTACATCACTAAGTTTCCTGTAGTCAACACAGAACCGCGTTGAACCATCTTTCTTCTTAACAAGAACCACAGGCGACGACCATGGACTAGATGATTCTTCTATGACGCCCTCCTTTAAGATTTCATTCAGCAAACTGTTAACTTCCTGTTGTTTAGCCAGAGGGACCCTTCGTGGATGTTTTCGTATTGGCTGGGCATCTCCTGTGTTGATCTTATGGACCACTAAATCGGTTTGACTGTCGTTGCTCTTGAAGTTAAACATATCAGATTCATCCATAGCAAATTTTATAGCAGACTGAAGTTGTTCCTTTGACAGGTGACTCCACTGTCGCTTAAAAGCATCAATAACTTCTGGGGAAGCTTGGTTAGAAAGGTCTCTGCTTCGACACAATTGCATACCCATTGTACAGGCTCATAATTGGCAAGAACTGTTCCTTCTTTTAGCTTGATGGTCCTTTCTCCAATATTGGCAACTCGTACTGGCATAGTCTTCTTCGTGTCGGTCAAAGTTCGGGCTACCATGATTTCAGTCGTCAAATCCAGGTTAGGTTCTATAAGTCCTATGGACCACCCAGGATCATTTTCAGAAGTCACTGTGACAATTTGTTCTGAATTTAGAGGAATTTTTACATCTTCCACCACCAGTAGACGGATACTAGTTTCCACATTTACATTGGTTAATGCAAACTCCTCATCTCCAAAAGTGAGAATATTCTGTTTATGATCATAGGAGAATCCATGTTTCCTGATGAGATCCATTCCCAAAAGAAACTCGTCTTTGATCCTGGCAACCAACACTTTATACCGAACTTCAAGTCTTTCTCCAATAATGATGGTGACATCCGCTTCTCCGTCTATAGGGCAAGATTCTCCAGTGACTGATTTTAACATAATAGGGTTGGGAAATGGTTGTGTGGTATATCCGAAAAGTTTATCTGGCCTTACAATGGTCACATCTGCTCCTGTATCGATGGTAATCTGGATCTTCTGTCCTTTAATGCGTCCGGCCACTGTGAGACTTTTGCCATCCAAATTATTGACTTTAAAGATCCTGGGGGTCTTAGCGGCCCCGGTCAATTGCATTGACCGGAATTAGTTTTCCTGGCACCTAGGGCGGTCTTGGTCGCCGCTTGGTCTTCTAAACGACGGCGACGGACTTCTTGCCCTATTACGGCAGTTACTCTTGATGTGACCCAGTCTGCCGCAGTTAAAACATTTTATGCCCCGATTGTCTGTTGATCGAGGAGTTCTTTCTAACAGGGCTTGCATACTCACTGCCATATCTTTCATCGCTTTATGTAAACTGGCCATGGATTAAGCCATAGACGTATTCTCCTCTTCACCGCAAGTTGCCATTCGTACGCGTGGCGATGAATTAGATGACACTCGTGACGCCTCGAATTCCAGGGCCCGAACTAGTGCCTCGCTGATATCCTTGGGCCTTACAAGACGTAAGTGGTATCTCATGTCACTATCGCGAACTCCCTCAATGAACCTTTCGGCGGCAAATTGCATTTGAAAAGATTCAGGGGCCGATGGATATGCCAGGTGAATAAGTCTGTCTATGTCCGCCTCAAATTCTTGTAAGGATTCACCTGACTTTTGCTGTCTCATCCTCAGCTGGGCCTGGAACACGGTTTCTTTGTGCTCATTTCCAAATCGTAGTTGCAGAGTGTGTACTAAAGCCGCATAATTACTTTGATCCGCTGCCGACAGAGATTGGAGTAACTCAGCCGCTTTTCCACGAAGTGCTACCACTAATGATGTAGCTTTCTGGGGCTCGGACCAACCATTAGCTTTTGCAGCTGCCTCGAACTGAGTTTTATAAATTTCCCATGCAGTAGTACCGTCGTAATCGGGAGGCTTAATTTTAGCGTTGGCTGTGCTAAAACTCTCTGTACACACGTTGTCGTCCTCAAGTTGTTCCCGGAATTTCTTTTCTAGCTCGAGAACCTTCTGGTTGACAGCTTCGAGTCCTTCGTTAACGGATTGCATTATTCTTTCTTCCAACTGTTGCTCCCTAGCTGCGAAATGGCTCACTAATTCTTCTTTAAACCGTTTCTGTTCTTCCTTTTGTTCTAGATGACGTCGCTCTTGTAGTTGATCACGTCTTTCTTGTTCCTCTTTTTGTTCCTTATAACGTCTTTCTTGCTCTTCCTTCTGTTCGTTATAACGTTTCTCCTGTTCTAGATAACGTCGCTCCTGTACTTGATCACGTTTTTCCTGTTCTTCCCTCTGTTGTTGCATAACGGACAGCAGGGCGGCAAGTTGATCCTCCATCGCTTGATGCTGGCTTCTGGTCACTGGCATAAACACGGAATGTCCGGCAATGAAGCACTCACTTACAGTTCAGCAATATTAGTCCTCAAATTCCCACTGGAATCGCACTTCTGACACCAACTGTTGCGAACTCGGGGTTCAATAATTCCAGTGAAACGATTTAACACGAAAACACTATTTATTTATTTCCACAATTACACACGACTACTAAATAACTCATTACTTAACACTTCTATTATCGCTTCGTAACTTTAGCTTACTTATAGCTCGATTAAAATACGACTACTTTTAACCGCCGCTTTATGCGCCTTTATATACAATCCTAAAATTACAGAAAAACCTAGAAAGTTATTTATAAGAATTCTTGAATAATCTCACAGAAAAAAAAACGGTTATAAACAACTGCCTTCTAGATTAAACCAGCCGAGCAATAAATCACTCGTGTCAGCCATGACGCAGCGCGGATAGGTCGCGAAGCTCCACCAACCAACACGCTCCCATGCGTTGCCCCGCCTCCCATGCGGCGTTGCTGCGAATCGTAACAATATGTAAATTTTTATGTTGTTATAACTCAAGATCCTACTCAAATTGGCACTCAGTCCCTGCACCAATGGTATTTTAAAGTATTTTACATCAGGTTTAGTTGTTTGGGAATCGGCTATTCTATCCCCTGTCGGTTGGAGGAGCGCATTGACAACGTTGGGTGGAAAACCGTTAACAGACGCCAAGTGCCTTATTTGTTTCCTGAGACGGAAGCATTTCTCCCTGCAAACCAGGATCAGGTGATAGCAATACGAAATTACCAAAAATACATAATGATAGACATAACCGTAACATAACCGTCTAACGTACATACCGATACATGCAGATAATGCCACCAATTTAAAGAAACCATAGACCATATCACTGGTGGATGCAAGATCTTAGCAGGCACAGAATATACCGACAGACGCCACATGGCAGGAAAAATTATCCATCAGACGCTCGCAAGGACCTATAGACTCACCACAGAGGACATACCATACTATAAGTACTCTCCAATAGACACAAAGAAATACAATTCCTCCTTCCTATACTGGGATGTAGAAATCGATACAGATAAAACAATATCAGCCAATAATAGACCAGAAATCCAATTTCCAAAAATAAAAAATAAACAAATTACGTATCTCATAGAGACATCCATAACTAACAATCCCAACATTCAAGTAAAATATGGAGAGGAGATGACATTGCGAAATATTCGGAATCAGCGATAGAGGTAGACTATATAGCGATAGGACTTTGGAAACGGAAAATGCATCCATCATACCGCTAATTATTTCAACAACAATCATCATCCCATACACCTTCTCTACACATCTCAAGCAGCTTGGCCTCAACCCGAACATCCATAAAAACATACAAAAGCCTATTGTCCTTAAAACATGTAATATAGTGCGATAATTCCTCAATTCCGGCAATAGATTCTGAGACGACTTGGTATGGCCCATCACCTCACAGAAGAAACACCACTTGATTAAGTGAGAAAGAAGAGAGATAATAATCATAATAATAATAATCTTTGTCCACGATCACTTAGGGCGGCTTTTACCACTATCAGTAAAACTTCAGTTTGAAGTTAATACAACACCAGATATGACGTAGATTGCATTGTTTATCTGTCAGGTAACAATGCAATTTACGTCATTACTGGTGTTTTAACTTCAAACTGAAGTTTTACTGATAGTTGTAAAAGTCACCCTAAATAATATATTGATATTCGGCTTGTTGACAAAAGTTAAATACGGCTCATATAGCGTCAGAGTAATAGTTAAGAGTAAATAATATCATTAATTATTCCCGCTCGCCATTTAAGTTATATATGTCGCCTTGGCAACCAGTAGGAGTAGACAACCACGCAGTATCAAATGCTTTAGCGTAAAAAATGCAATTGTGGCACCGGTTTTGCCGTCAAACGCGAGTGTCAGTTTGACAATTCAATATTTTTTTTACACTTTCTATAGATTTTATAATTTGTAATTATTAGACAATGGCCGTAGACAAACTATAATATTATACTTGTTTTTATGGTCGTTATTCCCACGGGAGACTTGCGCCCCTCGCCTGCCGCTCGTGGCGCAAACATCCCCTAAGGGAATAATGGCTATCATAAAAAGTTTGTTTAATAATATACTATTATTGTACAGTATATAAAATAATACACAAAAGGCGACCATCCGCATTGGCGTTCTTTCATGGCGCCTGAAAGAAATAGTTAACAAAACACTATCCAACTAAACAAAGGACAAAAAGAAGAATAAAGGTTCCTTAAAGCTCGCTTAGTAAAGCATTTGTAATATATTTTTTAAATGCACTAAAAATCAAATATTTGGAGAATTCATCAATCTTACAGCCAGGTAAGGAAATGATCTCTCAAACTTGCAGTTCTATGCTCCGGTATATCAAATCTAACAATATTTTGTAGATTTAAATTATGTAAATTCATCCTCTGATTAAAAGTACTGCATAAGTGTTATGGTGTTTTTTAAAAATCTTTCGTAAAAATAAACTAACATGCAATCTGATCCTTAAATCGCACTTTAAAAATCCTTCCTCAACATACATATAAGGGAGTTATGTGGTCAAAGTTTCCTGCCATTCACAAACCTCATTCCTCTGAGTTTTTCAGCTTTTGAATTTTATGTTTATATACCTGTGTTAAGTAATTATAATAGATCACGTTACAATCCATTTGCGATAAGACTCAATAAGCCTGAGTTTTATTTCTTTTGGGAGTAGGTACTTCCAGGCTTCTTGCATGTTCCACCCGTGGAAACTCAGTATTATTGATATATGGTATTAAAATTATTGAAAAGAAACTTATGTCTATAAAAAAAAATCGTAGAAAAAGTCCATTTTGTTCTAAGAGACTCGTAGAAATTCAAGTTTTAAAGTAGCGAACTCCAAGTCAACAACCTCAAACGTAATAAAGTTTTTGGCTACATGTTTTGCCTAAAAAGCATCATGAGGCCTAAAATATAATATACAAAAACAATTGCAACACAAGAACATCCAGTAATAAACTCACCGCCAACAAAACACACGTAAAAATTGTTAAAAAGAATAAAATACGTTCACATTTTTACTGCTGATCTTTACTACTTACTGATCATCGTGGCTACCTTGGAGGCAGCTGTCAGAAATAGTTCGACAGATGATAGGTCAAACCAGTCTCGCCAATTTCGTAGCCAGGAAATTCTACGTCGACCGATGCTTCTGCGTCCCAAGATCTTCCTCTGCATGATGAGATGCAGAATTTTGTATTTTGAATTACGCATAACATGCCCAAGAAACTCTAGTTTTCTTCTCTTAATTGTGAAAAGAATTTCCATTTCCTTATCCATTCTTTCCACAATTTGTTCGTTCGTAATGCGGTCCACCCAGGAGATCTTTAACATTCGGCGGTACACCCACCACTCAAACGATTCCAGTCTCTTCGATATTTCCTTGTTCAGTGTCCATCCTTCAAGACCATATAGTAATACTGGAAAGACGTAACACCGCGCCATTCTCACTCTCAAAGTCAAAGATAGATCTCGGGCCGTCAGCAGTCTTTTCAGTTTCATAAATGTTGTCCTCGCTTGCTCAATTCTTGACAAGATTTCTCGTTTGTGTGCAACATTTTCATTTATGATAGTTCCTAGATATTTGAAGTGATGGACTTGCTCAACCGTCTTACGGCGTATACCTGACCACAGCTGACCACTGATGTTCCTTTTGATTATTATTAACAGTTTTGTTATTAGCATAATCTTCGCTATCTATTGTTACTTTGTCTACCAGTCTCTGCTGATCTTTGAGGCAGCTTGCTATTACAGCGGTATCGTCAGCGTACCTGGTGTTGTTGACAGTTCTGCCATTGATTGCTATACCCGCCAGCTCTTGTTCCAATGCCTCCCGAAGAACGAACTCCGAGTAAATTTTAAATAGCATAGGAGAGAGAACACACCCCTGTCTGACTCCCTTCCGAATACTAATTTTTTCTGTCAAAACATTGTCATATTTCACTCTAGAAGTTTGTCCCCAGTAGGGATTTGATATTATTCGGACATCGTGGTAATCAATGCCAAGTCCTTGGAGTATATCCAGAAGCTTTTCATGCT
The DNA here is from genome assembly GCA_951812265.1 of Taphrorychus bicolor. Lineage (NCBI taxonomy): Eukaryota > Metazoa > Arthropoda > Insecta > Coleoptera > Curculionidae > Taphrorychus > Taphrorychus bicolor. Next base: position 38,682,085 of record OX638301.1, on the reverse strand, counting down.
TTGTGACGTATTTTAAAAAGAGGTAAAAGTTAGCAAAGCCACATACTATGCGAACGGCAGCTTTGGGTAGGTGGAGAGCTAGGTCGTGGTTCAAAATGACATAAAAAGGGTTGAAGCTCAGTACAGTTAGATAAGGTAGACCTGTTAATTGGGCGCCACTCAATTTAAGTTACAGGTTATAGCTATAATATTAAAATTGGGAAAGTCATCATAGCAATTATTGATATTGTTTAGGTGATCAAACCAAAGTAAAACCAATAAGAATTATTAAAATTAGGCACATTTATTTACTATGGTGTTAGTTCTTACCTAAGGTTAGTGCAAGTACACTTGGATTTTAAATCTACTCCTACCAGTTGAAATACTTGGCCAGTTTGTAGGGCTTTCTTGCTAGTTGAGGTAGAGGATCAGTGCATCATGTGTGATAATGCTGGACGGTTCAAAACCTAGGAGCCATCACCGTCACTAACGGCTCCATTATCGGCACACGTGCAGGATGAAAGGATGCATTTGTAGGATCCGCAAAAAGGGAGGTATTGAGTTTTATTACTCAAACATTGGACCACTCATTGGACTACTCATTGGACTATTCATTGGACTATTCATTGGACCTAATAATTGAACGAAGAAAAGGTGAGATAAGTTTAAGTTAATTAAAGGAATTCTTACCGCAAAATAAGAGAACTTTACAATAGCCACATGACTAGGCTGTAGCCGTTTAGGGACAGGCTGACGTCCGATGTGCCCTGGACAGTGGTCAAGATGGAAAAGGGACTATCAAACGTTTTTACCTTTACCACCTGGGCTCTGAATTGGTCAAAAAACGGAAATAATAGTGTCAAAAGGGGGAAATAAGAAGAAGGAGAAAATGATCCGCGAAATATGAAAATCTTGCCATTGTTGCTAAATAAAAGATAAATTTAGGGAAAGTATTAGAAGAGCACATAATGAAAATAAGGGAATCTAAGTAAAAATATTGGTGAAATTTGGCAGTGCTGTACAGATAGCAAAATAAATAATCAACCCATTGACACATGTCAATGTCCAAAAGAAGTCAACTTTCAACGGATTTCTAACCATAGAACTCGAAGTAGAAGATCGCATAGAAACGATAATCAAGGTGAACAAACATGGCGGCCAAGGTAGTCATATTTCTTTGGAAATAAAATGGTATTTTACAGGTTATTTATGAAAGTCTGAAAGGGAAGCCAGTAGGTTTTCTTTTTGGAAAAGAAACCGCTACAGCTTGCCATTGTCGAACGCCTTACTATAATCTATGAAGCATAACTAAAGGTCTTGGCTTACATCTAGCCATTTCTGAGGCAAGACTTTCAAAGCAAAGATGGCCTATCTCGTGCCCATTCCGCTGCGGAATCTAAATTGTGTGTCTGATGTTTCAGCCTCACATATTTTGTATATTCTAGTATGTATAATTATTATAAAGGTCTTCAGAACCTGACTCATCAAACTTATTAGTCTGTGATCATCATACTTTGACGCTCGAGATTTTTTCGGGATAGGAACAAAGGTGGAAAACAGCCATTCTCTGGGAATTACTCCTGATGTATAAATGTTATTGAATAGATCCACTATGACACTGATTGAACGCTAATCCAGCAGTTGATTCAGGTGATCAATTCCAGGATTTTGAGGTTTTGATGGCATACTCTACTTCTTCCTTCGTTATTTTTGGTGCGCTCTCTGATATAGTTATGTCATATGTCTCCGTTCTTTTCAGTCTCAGTCTGGCATCGAAGTCGGCAACCAGTGAGCTCTTTTCATCTTTCAATGTGCCAGTTTTCTTCTCTCTCGCCACACCGGTGACTTCTTTTAATTTTTTATGTAGACCGAAAATGTCGTACTTCTGTTCTAATTCTTCAATTTCCTTGCACTATGTCGAGGACTAAACAGTTGCAAATACCTGAAGGTCGGTCTATTACTTTTAGAGCTTATTATGAGGTACAAACATTTCCCAACATTCAGTGAGAGGCCATCGCCATATATGTCTCAAATTTTCATTAATCCTATAAAGCGCCAAACATGCATTCTCTGGGAAAAAACCGCGAGCTGCTGAGTATCACAGGCATAAAAATGAACAGAGCAAAAACGAACCTCATCTTCAAGTTCCGCTGTATATATATTAAAAAGTAATAGGCCCAATATACTGCCCTGAGGCACACCCTTTGACACGCGGGCCAAATCCGATCTTGCCCCATCCAATTCTACCACATGCATCCTATTGCCTAAATAGCTTTCAAACAACCTACCCACAATATCTGAGAACCCATAGAACTTAAGCTTACCTAATAGTAACTCATGCAAAACCATGTCGAATGCCTTGCTCTAATCAAGTAGTACCATGCAAGAAACCTCAGCTAAAAATTTTAGATTTCACTTGAAAAAAGGACTCTTATCGAACTTTTAGTAATTACTAAAACTTAATTATTAAATATTCTATAAAAGTCCGTTCCTAAAGTTTGTAATTTTATTGATTTATATTATTAAAGTTTCACAACGTGATATAATAATAGTATATTATCCAACAAGCCTGTAACATAGGCCATCATTACCGAATGTTTTGTTTGAACCTACGAGCGTAGCGGGTGGCTCACAAGCATCATTACCTAAGGTACTTCAAGGATTTATAACCAACGTTTAGTCACAAAAAGAAAGAAAAACTTCATATTATTCATAGTAAAATAATAGTTTATTTTCGACATTCTTAGGATCTGTTGTATCTGTGTACGTCTATACTCTATAAAGTCTATGATCTAGTTTTGCTGTCATCTTCATCGCCTGACAAATGACAATAGCGACGTAATTGACCATTCCAGAATTACGTCATTTGACATGTTTCTATGTGGAATATTCTAGAAATAGATATGTGTTATTGTTGAAATTTTATTCTGACATGTAAGGAACGTGTCGTTTCGTTTCAACCAAAGGAAATACGATCACTTTGATGACATGTTCCGCGTCATTTCTTGCAATGTAATAATCTCCTGTTTTTGGAGGATGCTCTCTTTTTTTCGCTCTCGTTACATACATCTAAAAGAAAATGGCAAGTAATCTTGGAGGGATTTTAACCAAAGTTTAGCCAAAAAAAGAACAATAAAAACAAATATTACTGATCGTTAAATAATATTTAGTTTTCGACATTCCTCCGATCTTTCACAACTGCGTACGTCTATAGTTTACAGTGTCTATGACATAGCTTAGCTGTCATCTTCATCGCCTGACAAATGACAGTAGTGACGTCATCAAGCAGGCGCCCTCAATTCACTGTGTGTTAAGAAGTATATTCTAAGACTTTATTGTTGACATTTTTTCTCACATGTAAAGAACGTGTTCAACTAAACAAAAAAAATTCCTTTGAACTAAAAAAAAGGCGGTCATTTTGATGACGTGTGACGCGTCATATCTCACATGTGAAAATCCTCCAGGTAGCCTCAAGCCATTTGTGTTACCGTGCAAAACGGCAGCGTCACATTCACTTCATGTTGTTGTGCAATTTCTTGTTAGTTTTACAGTACCGTGTAGTAAATTCAATAATAAAAGTCATCAAGTTAACTACGGATTGTTTGCTTTCTTCAAAAAGTATAAATTATGTTCCTGAAAAATCGCGTCTGTCCCATAAAATCTCGTGAAACAACGTCCGGCAGATGGACTCGTGCATCGCGTGTCTTCTTTCCTCCAGGGAGGAACCCGGTCACGCGACCAGCCAATTATCCTCCTGGCTGACGTCACAAAGTTAAATATTTCGCGTGACTTGTGCCGTTTTGCCCTTCCCGGACATCAGGATTTTTCCGGCTGTTATGCAGACAAAGGTAATGATGCTTGTGAGATGTTGTACAGAGCAGAAGCAGGCGACATCCACCAACGTATTTTAGATCCAATACTGCATGGCAGATTGCTCTCGGTTCAAGAAACAGCCCATATTGCTCTGTACCTCGCTGGTTATCGGAACCAGAACGAAGTGAAAAGAGTGTAGGTGGTCACTAATTTGTCGATCAACTCATCTGCATACTAGTTTCGGGGTCTGCCCCTCATCAGTACAACTTTGGCTGGTCGACAAATTGGGCACAGTGATTTGGCTATTTGAAGCCGGAAACGTACGGTGAAATGGTATGTATGCAATTGGTGACCACTGTTGCAATTGGCATTCAATTGGTGACTACCTACACTCTTTTCACCTCGTTCTGGTTCTGATAACCAGCGAGGTACAGAGCAAAATGGGCTGCTTCTCGAACCGAGAGCCATCTGCCATGCAGTATTGGATCAAAAATACGCTGGTGAATGTCACCTGCTTCTGCTCTGTACAACATCTCACCGGTACTCTGTACGTTTCCGGCTTCAAATATCCACATCACGGTGCCCAATTTGTCAACCAGCCAAAGCTGTACTGATGAAGGGTAGACCCCGAAACCAGTATGCAGATGGGTTGATCGACAAATTGGTAACTTATTATATGCAAGCTGGATACTATACTTTGTCCACGGCTTAATTTACAATTTCTATTGGTAACATTAGTGCCGCACCAGAGAAGCACAAAGAGGATTGGGCGTTCCATTGGGAAACGAGTGCCACCCTTTTCGTACTTAGTGCAGCCGGTTAAGCACCAGGTCGTGCACGTGGTGCGACACCGATTTTATGGGTATTGGTGGGTGGGGGGACCACAAAGCATAATTTTATATTTCTCTAATAGGTCACTTTAATAAATTAATTTAATTATGTGTTAAATCAAATGTCTTTTAATTTTTTTTAATATTAGTTATGTAACTTTCTTTTATTTTATTTATAGTTGCTACCAAACAACTGCAAAAGTTAATGATGAACTCCGACGTTTGGCATCGCTGTAAATATATTTATAACACTACTGTGAGGTTTGAGAGTTTTCGCATCAATTTCGTCGTACATTTGCAATTTTTTTTTCTTGCTTCTCAGTGAAAAGTGGCTCATCTAAGAATTTTTTTTCGTTTAAGCTGTTTTATAGACCGTAAGCTACTATTAAAAAAAGAAAAACCTTGAAAATCGAGATGACATAAACTTTACAAGCACTAAATATTATAATTTAGACATACTTGTAGATCAATACCGCGATTCCGACTTGAAACATTTTGCTGTTCCCTGCTATTCACTATAATAATCTTACCGTCCAGTTTGCAGATCAATTTCATAGAGGCAGTCTACTAGTATCTTGCCCGTGTAGCAGCAAATTTGAGCAACCAGAATCATTGCCGCTATTGCCCAATAGCCACCAATTTCGACTGCAAATGGCAGCGATACGATGAACATTCCCTAGAAATAAAAGAAGTCGATATTTAAGTTGTTATGTCTAATTAGCAACATCGAGAGCACTACTGTGGAAATGTTAGCGTAGAATGGGATAGTGTAGAATGAATACCAGGAACCGAATCCCGGGAGAATAATCAGAATTAAGGTATTTTTTATTAAGTGTTATGTATCAAAAATGCGTTTTAGACTAAACTGCTAGAACTTCAAAGCACATAATAGAAATGTGTTGAACTTAGATATCCTCTAGAATAAGAAAGATATTTGAATTAGGAAAACAGATTTGTAATGGCCGTGGAAAAAGTATAGTATTATACTCGCTTTTTATAGCCGTTATTCCCACGAGAGACTTGCGCTTAAGACGCTCTAAGGAAACATAGCTATCATAAAATGCTCGTTTAATAATATACTATTTGTTCTTTCATCCTTTCCTTTTGATATTTCACAACCAACAAGATGACGTATTCAAATGAATACCCCCTACTTCAAAAGGATGGGAGGGATTCAGAGAAAGGAAATATCACAAGAATTTACATTAGATGATGGTAAACTCTATGGTGAATAGAAATGAAGCGATGAAATGATGGTCAGTAATTAAAGATAGTGTGGCGGAATTTCATTCACCCCACTCACAGATGGCTGAATTAGTCAAAATCCTTCGTAACATCACTCCATCTTTCCTTCGTCTTAAAACACAAATTTCTTGGAGGACTCAGCACTAGTATAACTTACCAGGTGAAATAAAGAAGAACCCGTAATTGGATACAGCATTAGTGAAAAATGCATAAAACTAACTAATATAGCAGAATACATTGAGTAAAAAGTATGACTAACATGACGTAAATGTCTTTGAAGATGGCACTTCGACATTGTTTTTTTTATAAATTTTCATATTGCTTTTTATCTAGAAAAATTAAAGTTAATAGTTTTACTTTATAAGTAATATATTAAGTATGCTATATTAAGTCCGGTAAATATAATTTTACAGTAGAAGTAAGATGTTTTTGACGAGACAACAGCCCAGTCTGGAATTTTGAGTACTGTAATACGTTACCGGACGTATGACGTACAAGATATTACTCATTGCTGGTCTAGACCAGTAATGAGATTACTTCCCGCCCTAGACCAGTAATGTAACACTTACAGGATTTTAAAAAGACCGTAATGTCATCATTACATATTTGGTTGAAAATAAAATTTACCAGTATGAAGTAGAGATGATTCTTCAGTAGCAACCATAGGCATCACATTTTGAGGGGTTAACTGATATTTTTAATAACATTTCTTTTTGTTTGTTACTTTTTGATATTTTTAATATCATAATCAGAATATTTTAGGGTGAATAGGTACTCGTGTAAATAAATTATAGAAAAATTAAACTCTGTTTGTTGCTTTTTCATTGCGTATTTACAAAATTGCACAGTTTTTGCCAGTATACCAGTAGGCCTTGAATAACCTTTTAATTGAAATTTCGTGTCAAAGAATATCACAAAATGGCAAAAAATGGACTTGCCAACCATTAAGGAAACTAATCACTTTATGAACTCAAATAAATGATCAACATGTACAGTTTGTCCCAAATTGGTAGTCCGAATATGGTATCTTTCCTATAAGTGGCTTTAAAAGAAAACGATCTCGCACGTCCGTGCTCCTTTTTCAAGAAGTCTTAAACGGTGTTTTCAAATTTTTGCGGTTGTAATTTGTTTCGGCGCTACAGTCAATTTTTTAATTTTTGCCCGTTTTAAAAATTGTTTGTATTTCGCTTAATATCGCAGATTTCGCAATGCTTAAAGGCATTTTGTCGGGACATTTCAAAGCAGAACTCATTGGCGTACTTAGATTACTTGTGCTTGTGTACATTTTTAAGTTATGAGTTAACTTATCCGTTTTCAAATGGTCATCATAGGCCATGACTGTTCTTAAAAGACGTTTTTTTTTCCTGATTTTAATACTGTACGTCATAATGAATCTAAACAAAGCAACTATTTAAAAAATACGAAATTTCGTTTTTCAAGTTTTTCAATAATTTTATTTTTCATTCAAAAGATCTAGTTTTTCTTAATGCAATGTAGTTATTTTACTTGGAGTGTATTCACGTTAAAGTTGCCATGTGCAATGATTTGATATTTTCTTTATGAATCTTTACATGAATCTTTACATGAATCTTTAACTGAAGAAAAGGAAATGAAACTTGATATAACCAACTACAATGATTTCTTCAAATTTTTCTATCAATATTCAATATGTCCATATACATATGTAAGCCTTTATAAGGAAGTTACTTTTATAGTCATCAATTCTCTGCGTTCATTAAGCAGTGATTGCTTAAATCCTACCTGAAAATATATTGTTTTCCTGTGGGTATGGAATGACTAATGGCTGATTTGTTGGAAGAACCATAAATATGCTAAAATACAAAAACATCTCATATAAATAAAAAATTATATTTTGCCTAATTTCGAAAATTTGTAAAAACATTATACTATGGACACTTTTTAAAGGAACTCAATGACGTAGTGAGAATTTTTGAATTTTTTCACAGTTGGCCTTAGTCTATAAAAATATTTTTTCTGCCGTTAACGATGTACATATTACATAACGTGTTTAAACCATAACAAAGTCTTAACAAAATGTAGAAATATAGAAATTTTACAAGCTAAAGTGTTTTCCGAGCTTTGAAACCGTAGCCGGAGGTAGTGGTGGCGCGGGGTTTCGGCGCCAACACTACCTCCGCCCACCTACCAACACTTGAAGTATGTTATATATGTGTATATGAAGTATGTTGACATTGTTGTCGTGTGTAAATATCTCAATGGCCTCTCTCGTTAGTCTCGGATAGAAACACTGCGATTGATATAAGATATCCATCTCGTGGAAAAGAATGTTGTGACCTTCGGAGAGAGCGTGTTCTTTTACTGCTGACTTTTGTGTTTGTTCCAGCCTGCAATTCCTCTTTTCTTCTGTAATCCTCATGTTGACACTGCGTTTAGTGGTGCAAATGTATACCGAGCCACAGCTGCATGGAACTCGGTAAACTCCTTGTGCCGATAGGAGATCTCTGCGGTCTTTGGCAAATCTCTAGCTCTGTTGTGTTGTGTTGTCTGAGTGGTTTTAAACTCAGTTTTAACATGTCACGATTCCCCTTTTCTATCTGGAACGATGATTTGATTTTTTATTGAGGTATCGGTCAGTGTTTGTTGATTTTCTATAAACGGTGTGCGCAAGCCTCCCATTCGGCCTCCTTGATACCAAAATATTCGTGACATAAAAAACATCCCAAACTTCCTGAGGATAAAAAGGATCTTCAGATCTAGTCAAGCGAGCAGGATTTGCAACAGGGCCGAACAAAGAAAAACTTTTATTTGTCAATTTAGAACTAGCTAACAGCCTGTATTGGAGCGACTGAGAAAAAGTGGATCGTTTGCCACATGAACGAAAGATTGCAGCCCGAGCCGTCGCAACGAACCGACAAAGAAAGAAATTTTACGCACCAAGTGCCACCAAAAATTCGCCGGACACATTAAATCTTACATCCCAAGAGAATTAACGCAAAGTTGTAGTCAATTTGAACGACAAAGAACTGTCAACAGATAAGATAAGCGTTCTGAATAAGGAAGGAAATTTTGCCATAACACCATCCAGGATACCTACCTGTGGAAGACATCATAGCATATGTGGAGAGCGCAATCCGACAGCTGCTAATTCAGGCAGATTATCAGATAAGGATGGAGACGTCACAAATTCTACAAAGCGTAAAACCATCAAAAAGCAATCTCATCTTTGCAGAAAGGAAAGCTCTGAAAACCTTGAACGAAGGTAAGGATATTCTCATTTTACCAGCAGATAAAGGAAACGCAACAGTAGTAATGTCAACATCGGATTATGAAGTGATCGTGATCCAACCGTCCACATTCTGAGGGCTACCAACAATTTGACCAAGGACCAAAATTGCACTGTTTGCCAAAGATCCACAAACCGGATGTGCCATTGAGACCCATCGTAAGCACCATAAGAAGCCCCTTCTACAAAATCGCGAAACACCTCCATAGCCGCAACCTAAAATAGGAAATACTGACAGGTTTATAAAACGCTCCACTCATTTCGACGAAAAACTGCATTTTTTGACTATTTTCCCAGGAGAAATTCTCGTTGGCTTCGATGTTGTTTTGCTCTTCACGATGCTACCAATTAAGGAAGCCACGGAACATATTAACCAGGAATTTCCACGAGATTCCAAGTTGTTCCAATACTGCTGAGTAAATATTTTCAATAGAAGGAAGATTTCTACGCACAAACTGTATTATTGTATGTAAATTTTTGAGACCAAGGCGTTGGCAACGGCAAATAAGAGGCCAAAGTGCTGGTAAAGCCAGTTTGGAGTAATTTACGGTGTTTAGTGAATGGTTTAAAGGAAAGGAGGTAGGTAAGCCTCAAACCGCGATTTATGTAACAAAGTACCACTTTGGTGGTGCTGGTTCGACCTAGATTGCAATAGTTAGGAAATATTAGAAAACTCCCGACCTTGATCGACCGGCATACAAAACCAATTTTTGCTATTAATTCGCAAGCCAGTTTAGCGTAATCTACGGTTTTTAATGATTGTGGTAAGGGAAAGGTAAGCGTCAAATCACGATTTATATAAACTGTACTTCAAAATACAACTGGTGTTGTTGGTTCGACCTAGATTGCAATAGTTAGAAAATATTAGAAAACTCCCTGATGATGCTAATGGCACTATGTTTTCTCTTTAGCGATTTAGAAATAGTTTGTTTAAATATAAACGATTTTATTGCAAAAGTTGCGTACGAAATAAATTTGACATGTGCTCAGGCCGACGGTGTTTAAAAGACAAAAAATATATCCGTTTCCCCAGCAACCGGCGGGTCCTCGATCTTTCAGCCCTGGTGCGGATCCAGGATTGCCAGTGCTTCTTGTCTTGCAAAAATACTATGGCGTTATAATAATCAACATATGCCGCCGGCCTTTGAAATCAATAGCTTTCAAACAAAATGTACTATTTATAGCCAATCCTTCGACATATAAAATAAACATCAGAACAGTAAAACAGATAGGTTTACACACAGGAGAACAAATAAACAAAAAAGTCCGGAAATTAAATGCGAATTCACTAGAAAACACTTGATAAGTTCGCACTCTCCGAATGATCATCGAGGGAACAGCCCCAATGTTCTCCCCAAAGTAACATGATCGAAACCGTGACGTCATTCGCGTTCAATTGGTAAGGCACACACTCGTTGGACGGCCCTCTTGAAGCTGCCACTGGCGGTGCGAACACTAACAACTCGTACTCGGCCATCTGGACCAGGATGTACCTCTGTGACCCGACCCAGCTTCCAGAATAATGGTGGTCTTCAACCAGGAGGACCAGCGTCCCAACCTCCACATTGTCACACGCGGTTTTCCATTTCTGCCTCTGCAGCAGTTCGTGGAGATACTCTAAAGACCATCGCTTCCAGAAGGACTGCACCATTTTTTGAAGTTCATGGTATCGATCAACGCGGTTGGATGGCATCTCGGTTACAACTTTTTGGGGAAGCGAGTTTAATGCGTCTTCAATAAGGAAATGCCCTGGTGTTAGGGCGGAATAGTCACGGGGATCGTTGGATAAAGGAGTCAGAGGACGGGAGTTCAAAACTGCCTAGGTGAGGTTTTCACTTCCTACCACACGTGTTAAATTATATTTTGCTTGTTTAACTGAAGCCTCCCAAAGCCCACCGTGATGTGGAGACTTTGCCGGAATAAACTTCCAATCGATTTGGTTTTACAGCAAAAAGCGGATCAGGTCTGCATCCCGACGGAACTCAGCCAGTGCTTCACGCAAAGATATTTTTAAAGAATTGTTGCTGCCTACAAAATTGGTCGCATTATCCGAATATATATTCGGCTGCACATTCCCCGCCTGGACACAAACCCTTTTAAGCAATTAAAAAATGATTTGGTGCCAAGATCGCCGACCAACTCCAAATGAATGGCCTTGGTACAAAACCACACAAACAAGCATAGGTACCCCTTTATTATAGCACGATTTTGTTATCTTACCATCCTTTAAATTGAAAGGTCCCGCAAAATCAACCCCAACAATTGAGAAATGGCGTTGCACGCTAATTCTACCTTTAGGTAAGTTCGCCATTTTTTTATAAAAATGCAGAGGCTTGACTCTATAACACGTCATGCATTTTGATATTATGCTCTTTACCGTGCCTCTACCACCAATAATCCAGTAATCCTGACGCAGCAAATTCAAAAGTGTTTGAGTACCCGCATGTAAATTTTTATGATGTTGATTTAATATTATCAATTTTGTAAGAGGGTGATGCTTTGCCAAGATTATAGGAAATTTAACATTGTATTCAGCTCCTGACTCACGAATGCGCCCACCCACTCTCAACAAACTGTCATCTGGATCGACAAAGGGATCCAAAGATTTTATAGAGCTTCTACAAGGTATTTTCCTGTTACACTTAAATGCTAGCATTTCCGATCTAAACTCGTGCGCCTGCATTGCTCGTATTAAAGAGTAAATAGCGTCCCTAAACTCGCCGGCCAGGATTGGACCCAGTACTCGTTCTGCTTTATTACTCAACCTGCAATTTTTTGCGAACAATTCAACAGAGCTTGAGATCGGCTAAAGACCGCAGAGATCCCCTATCAGCACCCGGAGTGTATAGAGCTCCATGCAGCTGTGGCTCTGTATACATTGGCACACAAAAGGAATTGCAGGCTGGAACAAACGCAAAAGTCAGCAGTAGCAGAGCACGTTCTCTCTGAAGGTCAAAACATCCTTTTTAATGAAGTAGATATGCTACACCAATCACAGCGCTATTATCCGAGACTAACGAGGGAAGCCATTGAGATCTTTAAACACGAAAACAATTTCAACAGGAAGGAGGAAATTACGTTTCTAAGTGCAGACTGGAAGCGAGTTCTGCGACACACGTCGAGTCGAGCGCGTCGAAGCCCCGCGCCGCCACCCTCACCCCAGCCCACCACCGCATCGCGACACCAGCGGTACGAATACCACGCAGCGTGCTACAGTCAAATCAGTCATCGTCGGGAAGCAAGGGAGATCACTTCGACCACTGCCTCATCGCCTTTGATAATGTCTGCCGCAGTAGTAGACGAAACGTCAGGAAGCAATTCCATTGGACCACGGCCTTATAGCCCGGAAAACACTTTAGATAGTATTATGACCGGCCGCGAAAGCCTTCACACTTCCTGTCAACTCATGAATCTCCGACACGCGATTTGCCACGAATGTTTTCCACTGCCTTGGTTGTGTATGAAGCCAAGCCAACACTATTGTAGAATCACTCCACAAAAACGATTTATCGATATTGATATCAACAGCGGAGACCTCCCTAGACATGAGCCGAGAAAGCACCAAGGCACCCATCAATTCGAGGCGAGGCAATGTAATCGATCGTAATGGCGCCACACGGGACTTAGCACAAACAAGCCGAATAAAAACTTCACCTGACTGGCTCTCAGATCTCAGATAAATAGCTGCACCGTACGCGGCCTCACTAGCATCACAAAATCCATTCATCTTAAATGTCGCAATACCAGAAACAGTAATTTGTCGAGGATTTTTTATTTCATTAAGGAGCTTGAGCTGATCATAGAACTGTACGGGCGAGGTAAAAATGTCGAGTGCCAGAGATCCATCCCATTCAAGCTGTAACAACCAAATTTTTTGCAAAAGATTCTTAGCACATATTATTACAGGGCCCACTACCCCCAAGGGATCAAATGTCTTCGATATAACCGATAAAATGGTTCTCTTTGTTACTTTCAAACAATACCTACCTTCCGTCTTTACAATGTATCCTAATGAGTCACTGTTGGGTTCTTATAATATGCCTAACGTTTTTTTAATACTGTCATTTTCGATAAAAAACCCGACAACTTCAGTCTGCCCGCCGCATAAAGACCTCAAAACACTTGGATCGTTAGATGCCCATTTCCGCAATGGAAATCCATAACCAATAAGCACATCAGACAAAGAATTTGCCAACTTGACCGCTTCTTCCGATGACGATGCGCCGGTTATAAGGTCATCTACATAGAAACTATTCTTAATTGTCCTACTTACTTGTTTCTACTTACTAGTTTCACGCAAATCAGACGCAATCTGCCTTAAACACCTGGTAGCCAGAAAACTGGCCGATGCGGTTCTGTAGGTCACCGTAGTCAACTCATACTGTTCCAAGTCCTGGCCCGCATCAAATCTCCACACTATGCGCTGCAAACTTCGATCCTTTTCCTGAATCTGCACTTGCCGGTACATTTTTTCGATATCCGCTGTAATGACTACATTGTGCTGACGAAACCTTATCAAAACATCAAATAATTCCACATGAACAACTGGACCATGAGGCAATCGTTAAGCGATAATCCCGTATGCGTCTTTGCGCTGGCGTCAAATACTACTCGCAACTTTGTAGTGATGGATGTTTCGTTTAATACCCCGTGGTGAGGCAAAAAATAAATAATTTCAGGGTTATTAAAATCCTGTGTATTCACGAGTTTCATGTGACCTAACTCTAAATTATCTGACATAAAAGCATGATATCTCTCTTATAGATCACTGCTGCGACCTAATCGTTTCTCCAAGCTATAAAATCTTTCCTGAGCACCTTTAAACGAATCCCCTAATGTACCTACGTTGTCCTTTAAAGGCAAAGCTACTCCGAATCTGCCCGTTTCATCCCTAGTAGTTGTTTCGATAAAAATTTGTTCACACACTTGCTGCTCGACTGAATACTCACTATTACGCGTTATAGTAACCTCCTCTATTTTCCAAAAGGCCTCTGGTTGTTTCGGGATGTCAACGTGAGCATTTTTCCTAACCGCGAGGTTGCACACCGCACCATTCTTCTGATCCCGCAACCCTGAACCTATCCTACCAGAAATTACCCAACCAAACACGCTCTTTTGAAGCATTAGCCTTGGACCCAAACGGATCTGACCTGCACACATGAGTTCAAAGAACAGCTCGGCACCTATTAAAATATCAATTGCCGATGTTCGATTGAAGTGAGGATCAGCCAATATAATATTTTTTGGCAGTCCCAGTAGGCCCTTGTCAAAAGAACCAGCTGGCAATTCACCCGTTATTTGCGCCAAAACCAAAAATGATAGACACGCCTTAAATCCGTTATGTGGTGACCCGATTCTGCCAAACACCCACTGTTTTACTATAGTTTCCTTTTGTCCTACCCCCCTTATCGGTGTACCAATACGATCTGTCTGCAATCCCGGCCTCTCAGCAAGATCCCTACGAATGAAATTGATCTGTGATGCACTGTCAAGCAAAGCACGACATTCCACCCATTGCCCTGAACTATTTTCAATAAAAATAATTGCAGTGGATAACATCACTTCACCCATCGATGGTGCGGTCTCCCAAGAAGCCACACTGATAGCCTTCTTAATCGTGGCAAAAGGTGCTGCATTTTTCGGCACATCACCACTCAAATCCAATCCCGAATTTTCAGTCAAAGGTACATCATTCTGCGTGTTTTTGGATTTGCACAACAAAGTGTTGTGCTTCATACCGCACACTCAACTCGGCCTAGATAAACATTTGGAATAGGTATGATTGCCCCTTAAACAGTTTAGACAGAGGCGCAGTTGTTTCACCTTTTCAATGCTAGCAGCGACCCCCAATTCCAGCAACTTATTACAGTGGTACACAAAATGGTTGTCTTTACACATCCCACAACGAATCTTTGATAGTGACGCATCAGTAACGCCATGGGAAAATTTATTGACTCGATCGCGAGACCAAGAGTGGTTGTTTTGAAATTTAGACTCAAGTTTTACACTCAATTTACCATCCTACTTCAACGGCTTTGCGTCAATCTCAGAATTTTCCAAAATTCGAGCTCGATTCAAGATAAATTCGATAAACTGTTTGAGCGTTGGATTTCCTCCAAATTTATCTATTGTTTTCTCTTCAAATTGCCTATTGGTTTCACGATCCAGCTTTTTTGAACAAATATAAATCAATAAACGGTCCCAAAATTCAACAGGTTCCCCCAATGCTCTCAAACTGCGAATATTTCGCTCTAAATTATCTACCAAGCCCCTCAATGAGACGAACGATTCCGTTGAGAGCATTGGAGCCTCAGGAACTGACGTTATATGGGAGTGAACAATTACAGGCTTATTATTGAAACGGGCCTCTAAAAGATCCCAAGCTATGCTGTAATTATCCCTCATGACTTCCAGTGAATCTAATACTTTTCGCGCTTCACCTTGAAGAATATCCAATAAATAACAAAATCTTTGTATGCCATCCAAAAACTGATTTCTTGAAATAAGCGTATCAAAGGTCTCTTTAAATTGCATCCACTTACTATAATCGCCCTCAAACTGAGGCAGACCCAAATTAGGCAGTTTGGCACCCCCATGGATTACTGGATTATTAGACAAAAAGGCACTGCTCTGGAAAACAGCCTGAGCCTGAGCAACCCCCTGCTTATGCCCTTGTCCATACCCCGACTGCAGTAAGAAATGCTTTACTTCAGAAACTACTCGATAAAAATATTCCTCAAAATTATCTTCTACACATGTTGTCTTGTCCAATAACTCAATTTCAAGATCAATGTCGTTAATATCTTCTAATAAGTTATCTATCCTATCCGTACGCAACTGCAGTTGTACCAATTCTTGATCGTCGCTTACATACATCTGAAATTGACGCTCACATTGTTTTCGTCTTGCTACCAGACGTTCCATAGATTCGTTGAGTGGTTCAGCTGCTTTCGATCCCGATTTTTTACCCATTTTGTCTACAACAAAAACTCTCGATTACAATGCCACAATGTAAACTACGACAACACCTCCCGTGCACGATGATCACCAAGATCAACAAACTCACCTTGATTAATTTGACACCAGCTGTAGCTCGTCGAAACAATGCGAAAACTGAACCCAATCTACAATATTCAGTACTTCAGCGATAACCGATATTTATTAATTTAAAAACACGATATTGCGATCACCCACGCAAAGCAGCTTCAATTGAGATAAAGGAATGTAGAGGGAATCAAGGATGGAGACTTACCCCGATACGTGCCGGCCATGCTATCACTCCCGAGTTCCGATCGATTTTCTTATTGATTTGCCTAAAACTGGTATACGATGCGGCTGCGAAGGACCATATGATGATGCCAATGGCACTATGTTTTCTATTTAGCGATTTAGAAATAGTTTGTTAAAATATAAACGATTTTATTGCAAAAGTTGCCTACAAAATAAATTTGACATGTGCGCAGGCCGACGGTGTTTAAAAGAAAAAAAATATAACCGTTTCCCCAGCAACCGGCGGGTCCTCCATCTTCCCGCCCTGGTGTGGATCCAGGATTGCCAGTGCTTCTTGTCTTGCAGGTGCAAAAATACTATGGCGTTATAATAATCAACACTCTCTACTCCTATAAGAAGCCAAAGTGCTGGTTCCGATATGTGGACGACAATTGTGCTATTTGAAGCTATAGCGAGGGCGAAGTTCAAAATTTCCTCTTACACCTCAACTCTATCACCCCAAAAATTTAATTCACTATGAATATAGAAAAGAAAGGACTCCTACAGGTTTTGAATGTTTTGGTACCAAGGAGGCCGAATAGGCAGCTTGAACCCGTCCTGGAGTTTAAATACCAACACACAGTAACCGATACCTGAATAACGGATCAAATCGTCATTCCATACAGAACAGGTAATTCACAAAATCTGTGTCTGTAGCAGAAATAAAGCCTCTGGAAGGGGCCTTTGGTTGAAATTTATACAACAAGCACGAGTTCGAAAGGGCCGTCCGTCCAAGGAATGTGGAGCGTCAGGAAGAAACAACGGGAAAAGATGAAGAAAAGCGCGGATGGGCTAGTCTACCACACATCCACAAAGTAACGGACAGGATCGGTAGGCTACTAGAAAAGCACAATCTTAATACTGTCTTTAAATCGAACAATACAGCAGAGCTTTATATCGGCCAAAGAGCGCAGAGATCCCTTATCAGCACTCGTAGTTTACCAAGTTCTATGCAGTTGTGGCTCGGTATACATTTTCACAACAAATCGCAGTGTCAATAGGAAGATTACGGAACACAAGAGAAGTTGCAGGCTGGGATAAACACAGAAGTCAGCAGTAGCAGAGCAAGCTCTCTTCGGAGGTCACCACGTCCTTTTCAACCAGGTGGATATCTTATGCCAATCGCCGCGTGTCTATCCAATATTAAAGAGAGAGGCCATTGAGATCTTTAAACACGACAACAATTTTAACAGAAAGGAGGAAATTACGTTCCTAAAGCCAGTTCTATGACATACTTCTAGTGCGCCTAAACCCCGCCCCATCACTACCCCCGCCCCAGCCCCTACACTGCAGCGCACCGGCGGGGGAATAAATACTACGGAGTTCACTACAGTCGAATCAGTCAACGTCGGAAAGCATCGGAGATCACTACGCCCATTGCTTCGTCGGCTTTGATAATATCGGCGGCAGCTCTAGAAGAAACGTCAGGAAGAAATTCCATTGGACCACGGCTTAAAAGCCCGGAAACACTTTACATTGTATGTTGACCGGTCCTGAAACCCTTCACAATCTTATATAGAAATTTGGTTTTCCATATATTCATTTAAATCACACAGGAAGTTTTATGAGAATTGCATTTGCATTACTAATGAGAATTAGCTTCTCTTAATGATATAAAATATAAAAAATACCTGAAAAAACAAATTTATTATTTTTTGAATAATTGCTTTGTTTCGACACATCATGAAGTATATCGTTACATTAAAAAATGTGAAGAAGCATACAAAATCTGACTACTCCAATGAGTTTTGTTTTAAAAGTGCCCATAAAACGTGTTTACAGCATTGCAAAAGTGGGTCTCTTATATCCACCTTTGTACTTGAAATGTTTGAAAAGCTCTCAGAATCTAGCTGAATTGTAACTATTTAGCTGTGTATTTTTTAGAGTGCCCTTTGTTTCGTATCCCTTTTTCTTAACTGTATTCTATTTACTTATTAATTTTTTAAAGTCCTGAAGATGCTGTAATATATGGCGAAACGTCGACAAGTTTATAACTGATTTTGAATAACACCTCTTACCTATTCCACAACCCAAAATTGAAAACCACATCTGAACACATTGGATCAAAAAATCAACAACATTAAGGACAATACAAGCCATTTTTAAATTACTCAACAATTAAAAAATCGGCTGTAGGGCCAAAACAAATGACAATTCCAAATTTTGAAAGAACCATTAAAGGAAACTTGAAGGGCACAGAAACATGGTTATGTCAAAGCATGTGGCAAAGCATGTTTGACGACACTATAAGAATGAAATACTGAGACTCGACAGATCTCTGGTCATAAAATGTTTTTTCTACTCGCCTGCGCGAAAGTTTACTTTTCAGCACGCATTTTGAATACAGAAAGTTGTACTTTCCGCACTAGGGTGGAAAAGTAAAAAAATCTCAAATGGCTGCTATTTTGCTTTATATAAATTTGTTTACTAAGATTGGTATGGAAGAACGGAATAAGAACCAGTAAGACTACCATGATTTATAGTTGTCAGGAATGGTGGCATTAGGTGCCTGGTATATCACCTTACTTATACCTGTACTGCAACTTTAATTTTAGTTTTGCAAAAAAGGGCAGGATATCAATCTCACATTTTTTAAATGAAAACGTTGATTTCTTTAATTTTTGCTATGTGCGATAAAAGTACGCAAACATCATTCATCGCGCAGCTGAGGCAATAAATACCAATATATTGATAGAGTTTTAGGACGACTTTTACAGCTATCAGTAAAACTTCATTTTGAAGTTAAAATACCAGATATGATGTTTAACTTCAAACTGAAGTTTTGCTGATAATTGTAAAAGTCGTCCTTACTGGTAGAATAGTTATTTTCCTAACAAGTGCGCAAAGTAACACTTTCGCGCACGGGACTGCCATTGCCCGAAGGACGCGAAGCGGAATAAAAATATTGTCCCCAACACTTGCGGAAAGTATCTTTTCCGCACTCGACTTCATGGCCGAACGAACTGCAGTCGCGTGCGGAAAAGTATCATTTTCTTTAATTTAAATTATTATTCTTCTCTCCGCTGAAGCCGCAAACATAACTTGAAATAATCATTTAGTTTTCAGATAAAAGACTCAAAATTATCCGAAAATATCGTTTTAATAACATGATATCTCAAAAACGCTAAAATTTGAGCAAGCGGTGTCTTATACAATTTCTGTTTAGCATTTTCAGCATAATTCAATTATGGAAAAAAAATGTGTATTCCTTTAGAAATAAATTAAAAGATTTTTGCCTTCCTGTTGCTTTTTTACCAACCATTTACATTAATGGGAGTGAAAAACAGTAAAACTTTTTTCTTTCAGCAGTTCCCTTACACAAAAGCCACGTTATACATACTGTGTGTCCCCGGATAGGTAAAACGACTCAAAAAGTTAAAAAAAAGTCGATTTAAAATTACACTTTTTGGGTATCGACCATGCTTGGTCATAAATCAATTCGACAAAGTCGTCATTTTCCATGAAGTAAAGTTCACTTTCTATGAGAGTTACAACAGAAAATATTTACAAAAAAATTGCTTAGAATTATCAGCTATTAAGCCTCTACAGAAAATTCCAAAATCGTCGGCCGACCCTCAATTTTCAGCTTTTTATTAAGAAAAACTAAAAGTATATTATGTCAGTAATCAAAAGTGCCAGATAATTTTCAGAATTGAGATTCGCTTGCTTATTTTGATTTTAAACAATTTTTAAGAATGACAAATATTACTGGAAAGCTAAAAAAATAAATTGATACAAGTTGAAAAATTAGGGATATGGCGACCGTATGAGAACGCAGCAGAAAGTATGTGATCTGTTTAATGAGGGTTACCCGATTCATGTGGCAATAACTCAATCTTGTGTATGCAGATGGGTGAAAAAACATAACGAAATGGGAACTGTGAAAGGCAGACGCAGATCAGGCAGAGTCCACT
Source organism: Taphrorychus bicolor (assembly GCA_951812265.1). Lineage (NCBI taxonomy): Eukaryota > Metazoa > Arthropoda > Insecta > Coleoptera > Curculionidae > Taphrorychus > Taphrorychus bicolor. Next base: position 38,661,770 of record OX638301.1, on the reverse strand, counting down.
CGCGGAGATGTGGGTATAAATGTTTTAATTGATTTGGAAGACAATCCAAAGCCATCCCTTAAACAATTGAGTTTAAACCACGAAGGCGATCAGAATTTTGCGTTCTTGATGGAAAAGTGCAATGTTGATCCTAATTTTGTCTATAACATTATATTTTCGGATGAATCTACTTTTATGCTTAACGACACCGTCAATACGCATAATTTCCTATATTGGTCCCAGATTAGTCGTCGATGGATGGCCGAAGCAAATACTCAAATACCCCAAAAAGTTAATGTTTGGGCCTGTATTGTAGGCCCTAACTTTATTGGACCATTTTTCAATAATGGAAATCTTACATCAGAACTGTATTTAAATTTTTTGGTCGAGAATGTTATTCCGCAATTAGAAGTTTTTTATCCAGAACCAAACCATTAAGTTTTAACAGGATGGTGCTCCCGCGCATTTTGGGCTAATTGTGCGCAATTTCTTAAATGAAACACTTCCAAATCAGTGAAGCGGAAGGAAAGGCGTAATTGAATGTTTCCCTAGATCTCCAGACCTCAATCCCTTAGACTTTTATTCGTGGGGTTATTTAAAGAAAAAGGTGTTTGAAAACATTGAAGATTTAAAGGCAAAAATTGTTAATGAAATGCGCGACATTCCACGAATTACGCTTGATAATGTTTTACGAGGGGTTTATGCCCATACTGCTGAGAAGGGGTATGATATGGAAGTGGAAAATTTGTATGAGCTAATTTATTCCACATTGAAGACGTTAAAGAGCGATAGTGTTATTATGGTGTTGGGAGATTTCAATGCGTCAAAATTGGTCAAGGACAACGCACCGATATACTTGGTAGTTTTGGGTTTGGTAGCTCCAACGAGAGAGGTGACAGACTCTACGAGTTTTGTCAGGACTCAGGGATGATAATTGATAACACGTTTTTCGATCTGTCCAAACGAAGACTTTATACTCGGCAAGCCCCACGCAGTGACCTAAATAACTCCACACCAAGTGGAAATCAATAGTTGACGCTAATGGAAACATCATTGTAGACATGGAAGAGAAGAAGAAGATGTGGACTAGGTACGTAGAGCACCTCTTTGAGGATAATAGAGAGAGCCCCCCAGATCCCCGGAGTAATGCACAGAGTGGGCCAGAAATAATGGAATCAGAAGTGAGGGCAGCTATAGAGCAGAGCAAAGAAGGAAAAGCAGCAGGACCTGACAACATCCAGACAGAGATCCTGAAACTTCTAGACGAAAATGGATTAAAGAAGATCACCAAACTTTTCAACAACATCTACAAATCAGGTAAAATACCACAAGAATGGCTAGTCTCAGAGTTCATTGCACTGCCAAAGAAACAAGGCGCAAAACGATGTGAAGAATATCGAACGATAAGTCTGATGAGCCACCTGCTGAAAACCTTTCTCAAAGTCATCCATAAAAGAATATACAATCGATGCGAGAACCTAATCTCTCGAAACCAGTTCGGGTTCGTCAATGCGATGGGAACCAGAGAAGCACTCTTTGCTGTCCAAGTCCTTGTCCAGAGATGCAGAGACGTTAACCTTGACGTTTACTGTTGTTTAATTGACTACGCCAAAGCATTTGACCGGGTTCAACATGGCAAAATGATGGAAATATTAAAGAAGACAGGGATCGATACCAATGACCTGAATATCATAAGTAGCTTGTACTGGGGCCAGTCGGCAACAATAAGAGTCGACGGAGAAACAACTGAGGCCGTCAAAATAATGCGAGGAGTGAGGCAGAGCTGTGTACTCTCACCCCTGCTATTTAACATCTACTCCGAGCAGATTTTTAAAGAAGCGCTCGACGACGAAGAAGAGGAAGGCATCTCAATAAATGGGAAGAAATTGAGTAATATAAGATACGCGGACGACACCATCGTGTTCGCAGATAGCCCACAAGCACTACAACAACTTATCAACAAAATAGCAAGAGTTAGTAAGGAATATGGTTTGGACATAAACATACAAAAGACCAAAATTATGGTCATTAGCAAAAACAAGATCGACAACATCCAGTTATCCATCAACAACCAACCAATAGAGAGAGTACCACACATCACGTACCTGGGACCACGTATAAACGAGAACTGGGACGCAACTCAAGAAATCAAATCACGAATCGCCAAAGCCACAGCCGCCTACAACAAAATGAGCAAACTCTTCAGAAGCCATGATCTTACACTGGAAACAAAAATGAGACTTCTCAGATGTTACATCTTTTCTATCCTCTTATACGGGACGGAATCTTGGACACTCAATGAAAACACATCCAAGAAAATAGAAGCCTTCGAAATGCGACTCTATCGAAGAATGATGAGGATATCATGGACCGAACATATCACTAATGAAGAGGTACTAAGAAGGATGAATAAACAAAAAGAAATTATGAACACCATCAAGATCCGAAAACTGCAATATCTGGGCCACATCATGAGAAACGACTCCAGGTACTCCTTACTCCAGACAATCATCCAGGGAAAAATCGATGGAAGAAGAGGTCCAGGAAGGAGAAGAATATCTGGGCTGCATAACCTCAGGAAGTGGACCGGAAAAACATCAACCGAACTCTTCCGCATTGCCGTAAACAAGGTTAGGCTCGCCATGCTGATTGCCAACATCCGTAACGGATAGGAACCACAAGAAGAAGAAGAAGAAGTGGAAATCAGATCCACTACCTACAGATTAATAGGCGTTTTAAAAATACAATAAGAAATGCCAAAACGTAGCACACCCAGCTAGAGCAGTTGATGTAACGAGACTAATAAACCCTGAAGTCAGACATATTGTTGCCGAAGAAAGGAATAACAGGTTAACAAGTCTACAGGAAAACCAGCTCCAAGATATAGAGACTCTTTGGAATAACATCAAGAATATTATTGTGGACACGTGTAAATTACATCTCCGCGAGACCTTTACATCCAAAAACAAGTGGATGAAAGATTACATTCTAACCTTTATGGAGCAGCGAACACTGGCGAAGCACAAACCTGACAAATATAAAAAATACTAATGCTCATAAGAAGGGAGGTCAAAGAAGCCAAGCGGATGGATGGAAAGGGAATGTGCAGAAATCGAAGAACTCTGTTCCAAACACGATACTTTTAATATGCACAGAAAAGTAAAGGCAGTAGCTGGAGTTCACAGGAAGAGAACGACTATGTCACTTACAAATGATTGTAACCAACTGATTTTTGAGGAACAAGAACTAAAAAACACATGGACCAGTTATATAGGGGCCCACTTTAAAGATCATAGAGCTGTAGAGCTGATGCGGTATTTCTTTTCTTAACGACTTTCGATTGTACCTCTCATAGAAAGAAAACTTTGCTCTACCGAAAATAAGATTTTCTGACAACTTCCAGGGCCTCTTTGATTTTTCAAAAATTAAATTACGCCAGAATTTAGTGTTTCACTAAGCAGTGCTAAACTCCAGATAAACGAACAAATTTTTAGATTTGGCACTATTTTTATCCGTCGAGTGATATGAGTGTCGAATATTATTTCATAAAAATTATTAGTTCTTGTTTCAACAAAATTGAAATAAATCTCTTTGGATTGGAATGGAAAAATAATTGATGATGTAACAATAGGTTAAAATATTGCTCTACTGATGTAGCAATATGCTGAAAAATATAAAAAAAAAACTTATTTGAATTTATTTGTGAAACGTGCAGCTGAATGTAATATTTGCTCAAAGTTAGAGGAAATAATGGTGTAACAATAGTTATTTGTTTAACAAGGCAAAAAACTAGCAAATTTACTACCGCAGCATTATTCAAAGCCGAGTGGAAGACGAGGCTGTGAATGAAGCCATATATTCAGAAAACATATATTTTATTTATTATTTATTTATTTTCGGCAAAAAAATGCCTTGGCTTCATTCAGAGCCTCGTCCTCGACTTGGCTTTGAATAACGCTGCGGCAGTAAATTTGCATTTTCGCCGAGAAAAACATAATTTTTTTGCCGATTATTGTCAATTAAACTCGGTTTTTATATTTGATTTGCAATATTACTTCTAAAGTGAAAAACTGTTTACCTATATAATGTGCCACCAGCAATTGTAAAATGTAGGTATACCAGTGTACCATCCACTATTATTTGGTTGCTAGGATTACTCTTAAGTAAATCAAAATAAAACGTTAAGAAATTTCACTCCCGCATTTCCGAATTCGTTTTTCTACTGGACCATGGAAAGTGAAGAAGACATTCAATTAACTCCTCCGGAGGTTCGAGAGGCCGCCAGAAAGGTGGAACTAAATTTGCTCCCGACAAAATCCAAAAAATATTGGAAGATACGTATGGACGTTTTATGCATTACCGGACGAACAAGAACATTGTGTCGTTTTCGGAAAATGTTATGATTGTATACTTTTCGGAGTTATCCCAAGGATTAAAAAGTTCTACATTGTGGAGTATATATTCAATGCTAAAAGCCACTTTAAGTGCCCATCATATTGTGGATTTGGCAAAGTATTTGAAACTACGGACTTTTTTAAAAAGACAAAAGGATGGATACCAGCCCAAAAAATCCAAAGTGTTTGAAAAAGAGCAAGTTGTTAAGTTTCTATCAGAAGCACTAGATGCCTATTATTTATCTACTTAAGTAAGTTATAGAAATTGGACAAAACGTTAAGTTAATAACTACTTTTTGTGTAGGTTGCCGCAGTTTTTGCGATTGCTGGAGCATGTAGGAGTGACGAACTTCTACAAATGCAGGTAGATGACATTGAAGACATGGTTAATAAGTTACTAGTTACCCTACAAAGAAGCCGCGATCTTTTGTGGTCGCAGAACACTTGGATATATTCCGAAAATATGTTGCCCAACGTCCGCTCGGATTAGAAAACCGAAGATTTTTTTTTAAGTGTTGGAATAGTAAGCCTATCAGACAAGTTATTGGTATTCATAAATTTGGTGCTATGCCACACGAAATAGCAATTTATTTAAAATTACCAAATGCTCAGAAGTACACGGGACACTGCTTTAGAAGGACTTCCGCTACTTGGCTTGTGAACTCTGGAGCTGATATTACAATGTTAAAAAGGCATGGTGGATGGAAATCCACGAATGTGGATTCTCTTGCAAACAAAGTTGTGATCAGTGAAAAATTTCTAGCCAATTTTCCCAACACGAGTACCTATAGAAGAGAAAATGAGACTTCCGATGCATCGGTGTATTTGAAAAACATCAACGTAAATGCAAATAGTTCCAACGAAGTAAAGAACAAGTCAATAATAATAGAAGGATGTTCTAATTTCACTGTTAATGTTTAGAAATAAATTAATTTCAAACGTTTGGTTCTATGTTTCCAGTGGTACTGTTTTCCCTTAATAAACGTTAGTTTTTATATTAATTTTTGTGTGAATGATTTACCTGCGACAGGTAAGCGGCAGTAAACATTTTTTACTGCCTAGGCAATAAAAATGATAGTTCACTGCCTGTTATTAGTCACTAAAATGGCATTTTTTTTGACAATCGGCAAAAAAAGTAATTTTAATCAATATAAAATGTCGACATTTTTTTATTGTTTGCATAAATAGCTCACTGTTATTTTAATAATACGAAATTAAAAGAAAAGTAGAAGAACTCACCTGAATTGCGTTTGTCACATTCCATGCTGCCTGATATTCATTGATCTTGACATCACTTTTTCCTTCAACAAAATCACTTGTTTCGGAGAAATCTACGGACGACAAACGGCTTTGCTGTTTGACCATTCCGCCTTGTGTGTTATTGAAATGGCTCTCCTAGAAGATCATTACAATTAGACTTTTATACAGAATTACTAATTTGTCGCTTACAATAAAGCATAATCCATGTATTAAAATATACATTTATTTACCTGTTGAAAACCTCCAGACTCCCCCGAATCCATTGAGTGCTGTAAGAAGGGGTTACTGGGATTAGATCCGAATGGATTAGTACCAGATTGCATGTTGGACATCTCATGGTGTTCGTTAGTAACTCCCCCATGAGTGGTGTGGTTCTGGTTTGGAAGTTGAGCAAAATGCACCTGTAGTTTGAAATATACAGTGAAAATTGAAATATACAGCAAATAAACTTTTAAGCAAAAAACAGAGACGCTTCAAGTTTGATTATGAGGAGTTAACTTATTACTTATTCCTTATGAGGAGTTACTTATTGTGAAAACCAGGGCAAAGCCTTCAACTCCTTAAGGTAGGTTTTTAAGTAAAATATTTTTTCCGCTCACCTATCGCTATTTAAGATATCGATTTTTCAAAAACGAAACAGCCATTTATAGGGATCAAAAACCTTTTGACTGAGGTATCACTTGATCCAATCCCATTTCTTTCTCCTAATTCTCATCCAAACAAACTAGATATGTTTCTGGATTTTTAAAAAAAATTTTGATGGTTTACCCTGTATTATTAATTTTCTAATGAGGGTAAACACAAATAACATTAATAATTAAGGCTAACCTTTATATTTTTCTTATAATCATTTGACTTACCCTCTCTCCATGACCTTGCCCCACATGACTCTGCCCCTCAGACTGCCCCGAAGGTAGGAATTGCCTTTTTAATTGACTAGCTACGTTCACAGCAGCGGTTAATGGTGGTAACTTAATTCCTCCGAATCGATTCATAGCGACAAACTGAAGCTCCAAAATCTACGATAGCCGCTTTATAGGAGTTACTGCTAATATACTATTTCCAAAAGTTCTTGTTACAGCATCCACAAATCGATACCTCTCAGCTCGTTCAGGCAGACCGAATTTAACCTTCTTATATTGGGGCAATCCGTTGTTTTTTACACCAACATCGACACTTCAACATAAGAATCTAACTTAAATGGGTGTCTTCATAAACTTTATCCCATAAAACTAAAAATTGATATGTATAAACAGAATTTTCATCCAGTAAACGACTTGGAGGAGACGGAGTGATGCTGAGGGACAAAATACGCTTGTGCCGCACAGAGTTGTAGTCAGGGAAGCTGTGCTGTTATCGATTTGCCGATCTATGTTTTTCTTTACGATAGCCAGAATGTAAAATACAGGAACGGGCTTTCCTGAAATGGAACTAAAAAGGGGCTTGAATATACAATTAGATCAAATTTCTGGTACAACGTGTTGGGTTTTGTTTGGAGTTTCGCTACTTCCGACTTTTCTAAAAAAATTTAATGTAAAAGTTGTCGTTTATATAAAAACATATTCTTCAAATAGTCTTGGTATGAACGGGGTAGGTGAAAAAAACTTCACAATAACAAGATACTTTTTTTCAACAAAAATTTTATGATATTTAATTAATAATAAATCACTTTAAGTAATTATTTTTATTAACCTCAAAATTGAGAAAATATTATTCAAAAATCTCAAAACACAATGTTAACCATACATAACCAAATTACTAAATACAGTATAACTTCGATAATTCGGACACTCGTTAGACCGGGCATTCCAGTAATCCGGACGCAAAAGACAATTTTTGTCAGAGATGAGAGATGAGAGTCAGAGATTTTTGTCATAAGCAGAAATGTTAAAGTTTCGTCAGGAGAGGGCTTCTATCAGTCTTAATTGTTTTTTTTTTTTAAGCAAAGAGCACATTATAGTTTCGCGCAAACTACCACATAAACACATAGAAAAATATAAAAAACATATTAGATTACCATGGTTTGGAAAAAAAGTATTCATCAAACAGCAAAGAATGGTTGGAATGTTAGAACGTTTTTGGTAGTCTTGGACCCTTGTTGCATTATTATGGTTGGATTTTTGGAAAGTCGTCCTTATTTTTCAAAAAGAAAAACTTGTTCTGGTTTACCTACCTGTTACCTATGCCAAGAATTAATTGTGTGTATCTTCACTGTTACCTGTGCCTAGAATTAATTGTGTGTTTCTTCATGTTTTCTTGTAATTTGTAGTTCTGATGAAGGTAAAAGTGCCGAAACGATAATAAGCCATACCAAAGAGCATCGTATATATTTTTTACAAAGGACCACATGCCGAAAATCCAACCATAAGAATACCAGAGGGGTAATACTAAAATTCGCTATTTAACGTTTCATCAAAAAACACTTCATCGATGAAAAAAGCCGAGCCTTCTTCTTCTTCTTTTTCTTCTTCTTCTTATTGCGCTCTCTCCTTCCAAAGGTTAGCGATCCCAATGGCGATTGCGGCTCTGGAAGCAGCAGCATGAAATATTTCCGTAGATGAGCGGTGAAACCATCTCCTCAGGTCTTTGAACCATGAATTCTGGCGTCTTCATACTGACATTTTACCCTCTACTTTATTCTCTACCGGATGTTGCATCGTCGGGCGGGCCATAGGAAATCCCGTGTAAATTTTGATAGGGTCATTTATTGGCTTTCCTAATTATTTTGATGAAAAAATGTATTTAGTTTTTTTAAAGAGCGCTAAAATTTGCAACCAATACGATAACTTCAAGCATTTTTGATCAACCCGTTTGCCAGTAACATTTTTAATGTTTTGTCTTTTTTATTGCCCCGTTTTCATCGACACCAGTCAAGGTAAGAGTTGGCTGTCAAATAAAGCTGTCATTCATGAATTTTTAGTGTTTGATGGCCAAGTCTTACTGTTGTCCGTAAATACAGGGCGATAAAAAGGTACAAAATATTTAAAAAGTTATTGGAAATAACTCGTAAACGGGTTAATCAAAAATGTCTGAAGTTCATTTAGTTGTGGTTTTTAATGTTCTTCAAAAAATCTCAATAGATTTTTTCTTTAAAATAATTAGGGAAGCCAATAATAGACCATTTGAAAATTTAAATGGGATTTCCTATGTCCCGCACGACGATGCAACACCCGGTATACATAATGAGCCTGGATAACTCGTATTTTTCACCTCTTAGCACGTGACCTAAGTATTGAAATTTTCTCTCTTTGATGGTGTTTAGCAGTTTTTTCAGTTTGCACATGCGTTGCAGTACTTCGTCGTTAGTAATCCTTTGTATCCATGCAATTCGTAGCATTCGTCTATACAGTACCCGCGTAAATGATGAGACCACCCTTTTATTTTTTGAAAATTTATAGATATTGTCACAAAATTGCGATGCTTTTGAGATGCTTAAATAAGATTAAATTGTCCAACTTGCTGCTATGACTGCTTAAAATGTCAATGTGACAGTTTTTGCGCCATGCTCCTTTATTTTTTTCTACTGGAATGAGTGGTCGACAAATACCTTGTTTTGAAAGTCTCAGATCTGGTATACTTAAGGAAAGTCGTTACTACTTATTTTTTTTAAAAAAATTTTTTTAGGGATTAATAAAATCGACAAAATAGATAACTATAGCTGGTGGTAGAACTTAAAAACGTTTATAATGATATCAATTTTTAGAATAAATATAATAATAAATTTCGCTTACCTGAAACAAACTATAGAGTGGAAGTTGACTTGACTAAGGTAATGTGAGCTGTGAGGTTATGTTAAAACACTGTCATGGGAATATAAATTGAAACGACATTTGGCACAAATGTCAACAAGTGTTCAACGTCGCTATTTGTTGTTCTGTGAGAAACTTTTGGTTAGGTTAGTTCAAGTTAGTTTAGGTTAGATCAGATTCTCTCGGGGGAGCCTGAAACCCCTAGAGGGCGCCTCCCCAGGTGGCGGATAGGAGATGGCCTGTCAGATATGAGTGGTAGGAGGGAAATCAAATACCTCCCGCGGACCAACAGGCAAAACAGGAATCCAGATAGCGTCTGATCCGGAGCGGGCGGCTTTATGGTCGGCATCTGACTCAAAATGAGCGGCCGTATTTATGGATGGGTGTGCATACGGACGAGCCTGGGAGTGCCCCAGAGGCTGATGTGAGCTTGCTCTGCCGATAGCAAAGTCGCATGCGTTACCAGGAACCAGCCACTTAGGGCCCTCGTCAGGAAGTGGGACATGGATGCGGACGTCGGGCTCCGCATTGCTCCGGGCGAGCCCCAGTCCGTCTGCGTTGTACCGGGACTAGGAAAACGAAGGCCGGACCTCAGGGAACTGGGGTAGGACAAGCTCCGAGGGTATACCCGTTCCCTATTATTTCGGCCCGCCCCTTGTCGCACGATGCGCTGATCAATCTAGCAAATGTATTGCAAAAATCTTGGGGAAAATGGGGGGACAAAAAAGAAAATGATACGGAGAGAATAGGTGAGACCTGTACCCCCGAAGATCGTTCCACTGTGGGAGGCATTGGGGGAACACCATTGACACAGCAAACAGGGACCAACGAATTCGGTGTTGTAAGGCCTAGAGAACACACAGATAAGAGGACCACTGTATATGAGGCACCACTGCTGCAAAAGTTAAAATATTTGAACAGCTCACTGGTAAGACGGAAGTCAGTGTGCGACCCAATAAATAAGAAACGGAAGAAAATGGACACATCGATGGATCAGGCACCGGAGGACGTAGATCCATATAAGAAGACTGTCAGTAAGGACTTTCTGACCTTGAAAGGAGCGTTAAAAGACACGAAAAAGCTAATAAAGGATTTGGAAAACAAAATCGAAAAGAACACCAGAAGGGACATAAAATTAATAAGCTTAAGACTAACGAGGCAACTGGCAATATTGGAGAGAGATCACATAAATTCGTTGCTAGCGGACTTAAAATATGAAGCAGTAGAGAAAATTATGTTTGATCAAGATGTACAGGTGGAAATAAGTACATGAGACCAAAACACACAGACCCCAGAGGACTGGAACGAGGGCGACCAGGAAACTGTGAGTCTGAACAGAACTGAGGTATATAGGGAATGGACAAATTTAGCAGATAAAACGTGGCCTGCCACGCTGTACTTGAACACCGAAATCAAAGTAGGAAATCCTCTAGAAACGAAACAAAATACAGTGAAAGTGGTGCTTATTGAACGGGAGAATAAAGAGATGCAAAACAGCATACAGGCGCTGTACCGCAAAAGGTTCCCTGAACTCGCGGAGCTACAGGAATCTTTCGAAGTGATGGACCAGACAACGAGAACAAGTGCTAGACAACAGGTATAGAAAGTAATTAAAATTAATGCAACGGACACGAAAGAAGGACTATGGAACAATTTGGTGAAATTAAAGAAAGAAACAGAAAAGGACACCTGGATTGCGATGCACCACTTAAATGGTTTGAAACTTCCTAAATGGAGAAAAATGGCGGAGGCAATTTTTCATGGCACTGATACAAATGTAACTATATCACAGTATAAGGAATAATACAGTATATCAGTAACGTCAGTCGGTCGAAAAATTGAAACTTCCCTCCCCTTGCCCCCGTCCGCCCGGCCGCCGGCCGGTGCACCACCAAACCGGTCTTTTCAATGCTTTGGCAGTGCATCGCATGTGTTTGTCCCCTCGTAACTACTCGAGAAAATTGCCGGGCGCGGCACGCTTTAGTTTTGGAAATATCAAAATTGCCGACACGAACTGACGATACTGATATAATGTATTATTCTTTATACTGTGACTACATACACAACAGAAAATCACTTGAACTCGGAAAAGATCGACAAGACGTAAAATACCAGGGTATAGAAGAAAACTTATGAACTAATAGTGGAAGAAAAAGGAGCAAACAACAAAGACCTACTAAGCAACATAAAAACAAAAATTCAAGGTTACGATGCATGTAAGGTAATACAGTCTATAACCACGACGAAGGAAGGAAAATTATTTATTAGGACGGAGAAGGATGATAATCACATTAAAACGCTTAAGGAGGCAATACAAAATACATCGACCTCAATCAAAGTAACGCTGAGAAGATCAGATGAGGAGACAAAAACGATACATATAAAAGGCATGACTCTGTGGATAAGGGTGAAGTAAAGAAAGCCATTGAGGCGAAAGTGGGAGAACTGGAAGATGAGACTTGTAGAATCGGAGAACTGAGGCCTTATGCGAGGAACAATCAGGCAATTACAATAACATTGTAAAAAAAGCAGGCAGATCGGCTCATAGAAAAGAGGCAGATCAGGATAAGGATTATGAATTGTCAAGTGGACCAACATATAAATTTAAAGAAGTGTTATAGATGCTGGGCCTACGACCACGGTGCAAAGGAATACAAGGGACCTGATAGGTCTGCTCTCTGCCACAATTGTGGGAAAACGGGACATCTTGCCAAGGAATGTCAGTACCAAATGTAAAATTTTTAGACGAGCTATATCCACAGTAAGAAGGAGGGGGTGTACGGAAATATAAAAATATTAATCAATGGATAATTCAAAACATCTAAAGGTTCTACAGGTGAATCTAAATAGGTGAAGGGCAGCGCATGAACTACTTATAAGAAATGTAAAATCTGATGGAATTGATATTGTAATAGGACAGGAGCCTAATAAAACACCAAGAATGTGATGTACACTGTGACGCTTTTTTGAGCCTTAAAAAGGATCTGCGAGTAATAAACATCAACCGAGGTGTTGGATTCGTATCTGCTGAAATGCCTTCGTGGTGTGCTCAAGTTACTGTTCGCCGAACTCTGGAATTGAATGTTTTAATGAACTGCTGAATAATCTAAGTACAATGTTCCGACGCAGTGAAAAAGATGTAATTCTAGGCGGAGACCTAAATGCGAAAACGCCGGCCATTGGCTCGGACTGCTATACTACTAACCAAAGGGGGAAAGTGCTGGATGAATGGATCTCTGAGAATGATCTACTAGTCATAAATACTGGTAACACTCCGACTTTTAGGAGAAATGGTAGCAACTCGGTTTTAGACCTCACGCTCGCAAAGATACAATCAAAAATAAACCTTACTGAATGGATGTTAGACGAAGAAGCTGAAAACCTGAGTGACCATAGGTACATTAAGTTCACGTTGACAGCTGGAACAAATATTAAAAATATAAACTTACCTGAAAGGGAGGGCTGGATGATCACAACAGAGAGCTTGACTCGCTTTGATAGAGCTTGCACTTTCAGCTGGGCACGGGATCGGGCCATTATACCGGAATCCGTAAAAGAAGAAATATGCAAGTTAGCTGACAAATATCTAGGGTGACTACATAAGAGGAACAATCGTCAAGAGGTCTATTGGTCGAATAACTTAATTGCAGAAAAGTGAAAGTTATGTAATAAAACTAGACGTATGGACGACTCGGGTAAGAGCTACGCACGACAGACTTTCTGAAGTATTTATTAAAGCTACGGACAACCACAGAACGGAAAAAAAACTGCTGAAACAACAAATAAGTAAAAGCAAAGAATCAGCTTGGCAGAGGCTATACGATGACCTAAACGATGATATATGGGGCAAGGCATATCAAATAGCAGTCGGCAGATTAACGAGCAGGAACACGAAGGAGTTGACAGTGGAAACGATCAGAGCTCAAATTGATAAACTTTTCCCAAAAAAGCCAGAAATAAAATGGGACCAATCGTAGGTTCACCCAGCAAACATACGAAATTTCGATGGAAAGGAACTATTCGAGGCTGCAATGAGACTTAAACCAAAAAAGGCGCCTGGCCCTGAGAAAATCATACCAGAAATATTAACTATGTGCGTGCGCAAGAACAGCAAGAGCTTTTTAGATCTATTTAAGAGCCTAATAAAAGAGGGCAATTTCCCGGAGCCATGGAAGACGGCAAAGTTGGTGTTGATTGAGAAGGGCAAACCAAGGGAGAATGATGCAATCTCAAACAGACCAATCTGCTTGATTGACTGTATGGGCAAGTTGTACGAGGCGCTCATAACTAAAAGAGTACACGACGAGATCGAGGAGAAGCAAATGTTGAGTGAATACCAATTTGGTTTTCGTCAGGGAAAATCCGCGATAAATGCAATCGAGGTGGTGCAACACCAGCTAGAGAAAATCAAATCAAAGGCGTATAAAACCCGATACAGCCTGGTAATGGTTACGCTGGATATACAAAATGCTTTCAACACGGCTCCCTGGCACCTAATAGTAGAAAGCCTGAAAAGAAAAAAATATTAGGGCATACCTCATAAATGTGATAATGTTTTACCTGTCACAGCGCTTTATCCTGAACCCCGATGGCCAGAAATTTAAGACAACGTGCATAGTGCCCCAAGGATCTGTACTGGGGCCCATATTATGGAATTTATTCTATAACGAAATACTGGAGATGAAAACGGAGACAAATGTGAAAGCTATTGCATACGCTGATGATCTAGCTCTATTGATTTCTGCAAGAGATAATAAAACTCTGGAAGAAAAAGCCGAACACGTCACCGCGGAGATTGTGTATAAACTCGAAAAGATGGGATTAAAAGTGGCAGGTACTAAAACGGAACCAATCCTGTTGGCTGGTAAACGAAAAATTAGAGAGATCAGTTTTCGAGTTCAGGGAAATGTTGTCGTGGGAAGGGAGAGTGTTAAATACCTGGGAATGCACCTGGATAGAAACCTACGGACGAGTCATCATATTACAAAGGCGGTGGAGAAAGCACACAAAATTACCAACACTCTGGGACGCATTATGATGAACAACAAAGGCCCCACCTCTGGGAAAAGAAAGATTCTTATCAGTGCTGTTACATCGACAATCCTATACGGAGCCCCAATATGGTGAAAGCGCTACAGTACGAGACCTACAGAAATAAAGTAAATCAGATCTCAAGAAGACTGGCGCTAAGAGTGATACCTGCCTACAGAACTGTGTCGTCAGAGGCGGTGACGGCTCTGGAGGAAGTTCCTCCAATGGACTTAGCGGCAAAAGGAGAGTACCAAAGTGTACGCAGAGGGCCGTCAAGCAAAGCTACAAGCCAGGCAAGAAATGATGGCCGAATGGGAGGGCCGACGACGGAGCTATGAAGGCTGGACTAAAACATTTGTCAAGTCAATCAAATCGTGGACAGAGAGAAAGTGGGGCGAGCTGGAATATTATTCCACGCAGGCGCTCACGGGACATGTCGTTTTTAATAGCTACTTGTGCAGGATAGGCCGCAGAGTCGATGAAAAGTGTTGGTTCTGTGAATACAGAGATGACCCGGAACACACATTGTTTGTATGCGAAATGTTCGACGCAATTCGAAAGGAAACTGGAACAAAATGCAAAATAGCGATCACTACCGAAAACGTGTCACAACTGCTTCTGAGGAGTGAGGAAGACAGGACGGGAGTGATGGGCATGATGCGAAAGATTATGAAGATGAAGGAAACAGAGGAAAAAAGAAGGAAATCCTAAGAAAAAAAAAAAAGAAAAAAAAACGCAGGACCACCCTCCTCCTGAAGTAATGCTCGCTGGCGGTTCCTGGGGGATTAAGGGTGAAGAGAGGAAGGTGATTTTAGTGGGTATTGCGCAGGCGTCGCCGCTAAGTCCCACACTCCCAGGTCGATTAAGATCGAACCACCAATGGCTTGGGGTGCGTAAACGCATTTCTCCAATCCTCTATAAAAAAAAAGTTAGATCAGGTTGGTTCAGGTTAGTTCAGTTCTAGTTTTCTTTTGGTTAGGTTAATTCAGTTATGTTTTTCCTTTCATCAGGTTAGTTAAAGACAAAGCGGCCCGTTAGTACCGTTTTGTTTTCCTATGAGGAAGCCTTTGGTTAGGTTAGTTCGGATTAGAAACGACTAAACTCTAAAGTAGTGCGTTTTACCATACTAATTCAAGATAATCTACATAATTTACAAGGTTACCCAGAGTTTCTCAAAATTGTCACTTGCTGACATTTGTGACAAAAGTCGTTTCAATTCATATCCCCATGACAGTGTTTTAACATAACCTCACAGCTCACATAAAAGTTAAGTTCGGTAATTACATCCCAAGCGCTCGGAATATCAGTCTATCTCACTCTAGCTTGTTAAGATTTTGTGAGATGGTCTGTGTCCGGAGCGCTCCGATGGAATTACCAAACTCGGCTTACGTTAGTCAAGTTAACTTGTATTTATTATGTATACCATTGTATAGTTTGTTTCAGGTAAGCGAAACTTATTATTATATGGATTCTAAAAACCAATATTATAATAAATGTTTTTAAGTTCTACCACCACCTATAATTTTCTATTTTGTCCATTCTATTAATTCCTAAAGAACATTTTCAAAAAAATGAGTAATAACGACTTCCCTCAAGCGTACCAGCCCCAAGGTCTCTTCATGCTCTAGTCATGTGCCAATTTTCATATTTTTCATTAATTTGTTTTCAAATGACAGCCGAAATAATGAGACCTACCTTTTATTTTTTGACCCTTTAGAGCTAGTCACAAAATTTGGGACGCTTAAATAAGGTTAATTTGTCCAACTTTTGACGTAAAAATGACTGCTTAAAATGTCAAAAAAATGATATGTAAGATAGTAATATTAAAATCATTAAGATTTGTACCTTACATCTGTAAAAAAAGATGGACAAATTGACTTTATTTAAGCGTCCTAATTTTGTGATTAGCTATAAAGGTTCAAAAAATAAAAGGCAGGTCTCATTATTTCGGCTGTCATTCAAAAACAAAAGAATGAAAAGATCTGTTAATTGGAGGATGCCTAGAGCATGAAGAGACTTTCAAAAGAAAATATCTCTCAAACACTTATTCCATTAGAAAAAATAAGTTAACATGGTGTAAAACTGTCACATTGACATTTTAAGCAGTTTCTTTTACGTCAGAAGTTGGAAAATTTTATCTTATTTACTTGCCTCAAATTTTGTGACAATATCTATAAAGGTTCAAAAAATAAAAGGGGGGGACTCATCATTTACGCGAGCACTGTATATGTACAATTCAAAAGCTTATATTCTTTTCTCTGTTTGTTAGTCCATCGTCCAGCTTTCGCATCCGTAAAGTAAGACAGAGAAAACGTAACATCTCACCATTCGAATTCTGAGCTCTAGAATTCTAGCGCTTGGTCTGATCTGGTAAAAATGTTGTCATGCTCATGAGTTTTTTCCTCGCTTGTTCAATTATTGATGTTGTTTCTTTTCTCCACATACACTGACGTTAGCTCCCAGGTATTTTAACGAAGTAACCTATTTTATTGTTTGCCTATTGACATGTAGTGAGCCTGCAACTTTCGTATTTAATGTATCTATCTTAACACTAGTGTTAAAAACAATTTTTTTTTAACACTAGAACCTTAATAGTAATTAAGATACCTAGAGCATTATAATGATAATAACGCATGAGGTCGATAGTGTAGAACCTGAGGGCCCCTGGCCCGAAGGGTATACTTCAACCGAAGGCGTTATGTCTTATAGTGCTCATGGTATCTTCAACGTTCAATGTCCGACTTCTTGTACTTAAAAAATTAACTTTTATATAAACTGCTCAACTTAAAGTTCGGCAGAAGCAGTTTTTCGTGTCATCTTCAATTAGCTGTAACTTTTTAAGCAATGAATTGTTTTAAATACAATTTGCACGGTCTAGATTAAGGAGGCAGATAATTTTGAAAAAAATCCGACACTATCTTTACTATATAGGGTTTGAAACAAAATGATGCAAAAATTGCAAAATTTGGATGTTCTACCATTTCGCAATAAGCAATTTTTTCCTTATCATTTTCAGGTAAGGAGTAAGCCAACATTCATATCTCGGGACCTTTTCGCCAGATTTTTTTATAATAAACACTTTGAATTTTTATACAGAGTGAAACGTAAAATGTATGAAAAGAAAACTTGGTAAAGAATCTTGTGGTGCGGATTGTTCCCCATTCAAAGAATTTTAAAATAATTTCAGTTTTTTTCAGTGAACTAGCACTTAAAAAATATGATACCATTGTTGATACTCGTGACTTATAATAGCAATATTAAATAAAATGAACTTTCTAGAGGCAAGGGGAAATTGAGTGATGCCATCGCAGATAGCCAACAACAATATCTCTAGACTTTTTTGTCATTTTTTGTTTTTAAGGCATTAGAACTTATACAGAGGGAATCAAAATATTCTTGAAAATTTCGTTAGTATTTTTTTTAAATCGTCGTAATTCGCGGACCAGTTGACGAATTATTATTTTTATTCCTTGGATCGACAGCATTATCTACAGATTGTTTCTCATCACGGGAGTTTTCCAAAAGTGATTACTGAATTACAGGTACAGACTTGACAAAATGAGTATACGGGTTGAATCCTAATGGATGGCCGAAAATGAAATCTAATATTTTTTGGTCGATTTTAAGGGCGGTTTGTCATACAATTGTGTTACCTATCGAGCTTCGTTAAAAAGTTACAGGATGTTGCAATTAGAATTTCAAAATGCATATGTATTGATAATTCCGAAAGCGTAAGAGATATTTTATTATTTTATTTAGTTTTGTACGTTTTGAGGGCGCACATTTTGCAAAAAGAAAATTTTTGTATTTTAATAAAACTTAGTTTGTAAATACCCATTTTACTGCAAAGGAAATTGCCTTCTTCGGATCTTTTAGTACGATGCACCGTTTTCGAGTAAATAAATAAAAACCATTGTAATGCATGTAGTTCAGCCGCGAATAGTAACATTTTGATAAAAAATCTAAAATATTCGATTAATTATGGCTCGAATTATGTTGAAACCAATAGTATTTTAATGGGCATTCAAAAACTAAATTTAATTTTTCGAAAAACCAGTGACGTTCTACTTTTTGTTCAAGTAATGTATGTTGACTTGCTGTCGCGCTTTCTTGGCGGAAATAAAATTAATTATTTATTGCAAAATATTGCGCCTCCTATAGCAGTCAAAATGTACAAAATTTCAATAAAATATCTTTTACGCTTTCGGAATAATCAATACTGTTGCGAACTCGGGGTTCAATAATTCCAGTGTAACGATTTAACACGAAAACACTATTTATTTATTCCACAAATACACACGACTACTAAATAACTCGCTACTTTAACACTTTATAGCCTTCTAATATCGCTTCGTACTTTATCTTACTTATAGCTCGCTTAAAATAAGACTACTCGGGCGCTCTATGCGCCTTTTATATACAATCCTAAAATTACAGAAAAACCTAGAAAGTTCTTTATAAGAATTCTTGAATAATCTCATATAAAAAAAACGGTTGTAAACAACTGCCTTCTAGATTAAGCCAGACGAGCAATAAATCACTCGTGTCAGCCATGACGCAGCGCGGATAGGTCGCGAAGCTCCACCAACCAACACGCTCCCATGCGTTGCCCCGCCTCCCATGCGGCGTTGCTGCGATCGTAACATTGCCCTCCTCCTAAGTCTGTTCGTCCCGAACAGATAGAGTTCCATGGTATCGTGCTAATCGATCCAAATGAACGACCTTCATCTTTGACCTAGGGGTCCGCTGGATCCTATACACCACATCATTAATCTTCTTTATAATTGTATAAGGTCCTTCCCAATTTTGGCTAAGTTTGGGCGACTTCCCCACCTTTCGCCTCGGATTGTATAGCCACACCAAATCACCATCCTGGAAGCCGCGGGAGTTAGCTAGTAAGTCATATCTTGCTTTGGCTCGATCACTGGATATCCGCAGTTTATTCCTGACTTGCTCATGAACATTGCTCAGCCTCTCCTTAAGCTCCTCCACAAAATTTTCAGAGCTGAGCGACTCTTTTTCTGGTGTTCCATACATCAAATCCGCAGGAAGCCTCATTTCCCTCCCGAACATCACTTTCGCCGGAGTATAACCAGTGGCTTCATGCGTAGAGCCTCGATATGCCATCAACATGAGAGGTAGATGTTGGTCCCAATCACGCTGATGATCTGCCACCATTTTAGACAGGTAATGTTCCATGGTCCGATTAAATCTCTCTACCATCCCATCCGACTGTGGATGCAAAGCAGTTGTCCTGGCCTTGCGAATTCCGAGAAGTTCCATGACCTTCTGGGAAACAGCCGATTCAAAATTTCGGCCCTGATCAGAATGAAGTTCGAGAGGGACTCCAAATCTGCAGAACATTTCATTTACTAGCACCGTTGCCACAGTCGTTGCTTCTTGATTAGGCAGGGCGTGCTTCAGGCCATTTAGTGAAGTAATCCATGGCAACCAAGATGTATTTATTGCCCGACTCAGTCTGAGGAAACGGTCCCGCGACATCAATTGCTACCCTCTCGAATGGAGCACCTACAGTGTACTGCACCATTCGGCCCCGTGATCTTGTTCGAGGTCCTTTTGTGGCACAACAAACTTCACACTTGCGGCACCAAGATTCGACGTCTTCATGATAATTCACCCAGTAATACCGCTCTTTAATTTTTGCCAATGTTTTATTGACCCCAAAATGGCCTCCGCTTGTTCCGTTGTGCATTTCCTGTAGTACATCTGATTTTCTGCTACCAGGAACTACCAACTGACTGACTATGGACTTGCCATCCGAACTCTCCCACGCTCTCTTCAGTAGTCCATTTTCTATTTTAAGAGAGTGCCACTGGGCCCATAGCGCCTTCAGGTTTGGACTTTTACCAGCAATTTCTTGCCATTCTGGTCTCTTGTCGTCAGTCTTTGCAGAGAGAATGGGTCCAATATCTGAATCATTCAACTGTTCTTCTCGAAGCGTCTGTGTGGTCCAGCCATCGTTTACTTCCACCGACGTTCTCCTTACAGAAGGAAGTCCCTCACGCTGCTCAGTTCTTTGACAATGCCGACAATCTTCTTTACATGGCCGTCTAGACAATGCATCGGCATTTCCGTGAGACCTTCCTGGTCGATGTTCAATTTGAAAATCGTACTGCTGCAGGCGCTCAATCCATCTGGCTATTTGACCTTCAGAGTTTTTCCTCTGTAATAACCATTTCAAGGCTCCATGGTCAGTTCTAATCAGGAACCTTTTTCCATATAAGTAGCGATGGTAATGTTCGACTGCTTTAACGATGGCCAACAGCTCCTTTCTAGTGACGCAATAGTTTCTTTCTGGCTTACTTAAAGTCTTACTGTAGTACTCAATGACCTTCTCTTGCCCGTTTTGTCTTTGAGAGAGTACTGCACCTAGACCACAGTTACTTGCATCCGTGTCCAGAATAAACAGTCCGTCCTTTATAGGGTAAGCCAAGATTGGACTAGAACAGAGGGCAGCTTTAAGCCTTGCAAATGCCTGACTGCAATCATGGTTCCACAAGAAGGGTGTTTTCTTTTCTGTTAATTTGTGCAGCGGTTTTGCGATGTCGGCGAATCCCTCTACAAATCTCCTGTAGTAAGTACATAGTCCCAAAAAGCTCCTTACTTCGTGTTTGTCTTGGGGAACTGGCCAATCTTTAATGGAAGATATTTTACTTTGGCTAGTTTGAATGCCTTGTTCTGAGATAGTATGCCCCAAGTACTCGACTTGCTTTTGGAATAGGCTGCATTTCTTGTAGTTTAACTTCAGGTGAGCATTCCGTAACTTGCTGAAGATTTCTCTTAAATTCTTCAAATGCTCGTCAAAATTACGTCCCATGACAATTATGTCATCCAAGTATACCAGGCAAGTTTTCCAAGTCAGCCCCCTCAAAACAAGTTCCATTAGTCGCTCGAAAGTTGATGGAGCATTGCACAATCCAAAAGGCATAACAGTGAACTGGTATAGCCCAGAACCAGTAGAAAATGCAGTCTTCTCTTTGTCTTCGGGAGCAATCTTTACTTGCCAATACCCACTTTTTAAATCTAGAGTGGAAAACCACTTTGATCCCGATAAAGTTGCTAAGGTGTCGTCTATACGTGGCAATGGGTAGCTGTCTTTCTTGGTCACATCATTAAGTTTCCTGTAGTCAACACAGAACCGCGTTGAACCATCTTTCTTCTTTACAAGAACCACAGGCGACGACCATGGACTAGATGATTCTTCTATGACGCCCTCCTTTAACATTTCATTCAGCAAACTGTTAACTTCCTGTTGTTTAGCCAGAGGGACCCTTCGTGGATGTTGTCGTATTGGCTGGGCATCTCCTGTGTTGATCTTATGGACAACTAAATCGGTTTGACTGTCGTTGCTCTTGAAGATAAACATATCAGATTCATCCATAGCAAATTTTATAGCAGACTGAAGTTGTTCCTTTGACAGGGAGGACTCCACTGTCGCTTAAAAGCATCAATAACTTCTGGGGAAGCTTGGTTAGAAGATTTAATTTTGGATGTCTCTGCTTCGACACAATTGCATACCCATTGCACAGGCTCATAATTGGCAAGAACTGTTCCTTCTTTGAGCTTGATGGTCCTTTCTCCAATATTGGCAACTCGTACTGGCATAGTCTTCTTCGTGTCGGTCAAAGTTCGGGCTACCATGATTTCAGTCGTCAAATCCAGGTTAGGTTCTATAAGTCCTATGGACCACCCAGGATCATTTTCAGAAGTCACTGTGATAATTTGTTCTGAATTTGGAGGAATTTTCACATCTTCTACCACCAGTAGACGCACACTAGTTTCCATATTTCCATTGGTTAATGCAAACTCCTCATCTCCAAATGTGAGAATATTCCGTTTGTGATCATAGGAGAATCCATGTTTCCTGATGAGATCCATTCCCAAAATAAACTCGTCTTTGATCCTGGCAACCAACACTTTATGGCGAACTTCAAGTCTTTCTCCAATAATGATGGTGACATCGGCTTCTCCGTCTATAGGGCAAGACTCTCCAGTGACTGATTTTAACATAATAGGGTTGGGCAATGGTTGTATGGTATATCCGACAAGTTTATCTGGCCTTGCAATGGTCACATCTGCTCCTGTATCGATGGTAATCTGGATCTTCTGTCCCTTAATACGTCCGGCCACTGTGAGACTTTTTCCACCCAAATTATTGACTTTAAAGATCCTGGGGGTCTTAGTGGCCCCGGTCAATTGCCCCCTTGCATTGACCGGAATTAGTTTTCCTGGGACCTAGGGCGGTCTTGATCGCCGCTTGGTCTTCTAAACGACGGCGACGGACTTCTTGCCCTATTACGGCAGTTACTCTTGATGTGACCCAGTCTGCCGCAGTTAAAACATTTTATGCCCCGATTGTCTATTGATCGAGGGGTCTTTCCCAATAGGGCTTGTATATTGACTGCCATATCCTTCATCGCTTTATGTAAACTGGCCATGGATTCGGCCATAGACGTATTCTCCTCTTCATTGCAAGTTGCCATTCTTACACGCGGAGCTGAACTAGATGACACTCGTGACGCCTCGAATTCCAGGGCCCGAACTAGTGCCTCGCTGATATTCCTGGGCCTTACTAGACGTAAGTGGTATCTCATGTCACTATCTCGAACTCCCTCAATGAACCTTTCGGCGGCAAATTGCGTTTGAAAACATTCAGGGGCTGATGGGTATGCCAGGTGAATTAGTCTGTCGATGTCCGCCTCAAATTCTTGTAAGGATTCACCTGACTTCTGTTGTCTCATCCTCAGCTGGGCTTGGAACATGGTTTCTTTGTGCTCGTTTCCAAATCGTAGTTGCAGAGAGTGTACTAAAACTGCATAATTACTTTGATCAGCTGCCG
Source organism: Taphrorychus bicolor (assembly GCA_951812265.1). Classification (NCBI taxonomy): domain Eukaryota; kingdom Metazoa; phylum Arthropoda; class Insecta; order Coleoptera; family Curculionidae; genus Taphrorychus; species Taphrorychus bicolor. Next base: position 38,638,497 of record OX638301.1, on the reverse strand, counting down.
ACAGAGATTGGAGTAACTCAGCCGCTTTTCCACGAAGTGCTACCACTAATGATGTAGCTTTCTGGGGCTCGGACCAGCCATTAGCTTTTGCAGCTGCCTCAAATTGGGTTTTATAGATTTCCCAGGCCGCAGTACCGTCATAATCGGGAGGCTTAATTTTAGCGTTGGCTGTGCTAAAACTCTCTGTAGACACGTTGTCGTCCTCAAGTTGTTCCCGGAATTTCTTTTCTAGCTCGAGAACCCTCTGGTTGACAGCTTCTAGTCCTTCGTTAACGCCGTTAACGGATTCGTTAACGGATTGCATTATTCTTTCTTCCAACTGTTGCTCCCTAGCTGCGAGATGGGTCACTAATTCTTCTTTGAACCGTTCCTGTTCTTCCTTCTGTTGTTGATAACGTCGCTCCTGTACTTGATCACGTTTTTCTTGTTCCTCTTTTTGTTCCTTATAACGTTTCTCCTGTTCTAGATAACGTCGCTCCTGTACTTGATCACGTCTTTCCTGTTCTTCTTTTTGTTCCTTATAACGTTTTTCTTGCTCTTCTTTTTGTTCTACATAACGTCTTTCTTGCTCTTCCTTCTGTTGTTGCATAAGGGACAGCAGGGCGGCAAGTTGATCCTCCATTGCTTGATTCTGGCTTCTGGTCACTGGCATAAACACGTAATGTCAGCAATGAAGCACTCACTTACAGTTCAGCAATATTAGTCCTCAAATTCCCACTGGAATCGCACTTCTGACACCAATTGTTGCGAACTCGGGGTTCAATAATTCCAGTGTAACGATTTAACACGAAAACACTATTTATTTATTCCACAAATACACACGACTACTAAATAACTCGCTACTTTAACACTTTATAGCCTTCTAATATCGCTTCGTACTTTCTCTTACTTATAGCTCGCTTAAAATAAGACTACTCGGGCGCTCTATGCGCCTTTTCCTAAAATTACAGAAAAACCTAGAAAGTTCTTTATAAGAATTCTTGAATAATCTCATATAAAAAAAACGGTTGTAAACAACTGCCTTCTAGATTAAGCCAGACGAGCAATAAATCACTCGTGTCAGCCATGACGCAGCGCGGATAGGTCGCGAAGCTCCACCAACCAACACGCTCCCATGCGTTGCCCCGCCTCCCATGCGGCGTTGCTGCGATCGTAACAATACATATGAATTTTGAAATTCTAATTTCAACACCCTGTAATTTTTTAACGAAGCTCGATAGGTAACACAATTATATGACAAACCGCCCCTTAAAATCGAGCAAAGAATATGAGATTTAATTTTCGACCACCAATTGTGAGTCGCCCTGTATACTTATTTTGTCAAGTCCATACCTGTAATTCAGTAACCACTTTTGGAAAAATCCCTTGGTGAGAAACAATTTGCAGATAATGCTGTTAAGCCAAAAAATAATAATAACAATCGGTCAACTTGTCCGCGATTTACGACGATTTGAAAAAGCTACTAACGAAATTTTCAAGAATATTTTGATTCTCTCTGTATAGGTTCTAATGCATTAAAAATAAAAAATGACAAAAACGTCTAGAGATATTGATGTTGGCTATCTGCGACGGCATCACTCAATTTTGCTTTACCTCTAGAAATGTTATTTTATTTAATATTGCTATTATAATCACAAGTATCAACAATAGTGGTATCATATTTTTTGAATGCCAGTATACTAGAAAAAACGGCACTTATTTTTAAACTTTTTGAATGGGTGACAATCCGGAGACAATATGTCAACAAATAAAGAAAAACACATTAGGGTTCTTTACCGCTTTTCCGACGATTTTAAAAATATCAGCAACAAGAATTTTACACACATTTTACGTTTCGCTCTGTATAAAAATTCAGAATGCTTTAATAAAAAGTCTGGCGAAAAGTTCCCCTAGATATGGGTGTTGGCTTACTCGTTACCTGAAAACGATAAAGAAAAAAAAGTTTATTTCGAAATGGCAGAACATCAAAATTTTTCAATTTTTGCACCACTTTGTTTTTCACTCTATATAATAAAGATAGTGTCGATTTTTTTCTTAAAAGTTATCAATTTGTTTAATCTAGAGGAAATGATGTTTCAGACAGTGCAAAAAGTATTTATAACAATTCATTGCTTAAAAAGTTACAGCTGATTGAAAATGCCACGAAAAATTGCTTGTGCCTTACTTGCGAGTTGCGATGCTTTAAACGTGTAGGAATGTAGAAAATTGCAATATTCACGGTTTTTGCGTGACTCAATATTTTCAGTACAAAACGTCGTAAAACATCTTAAAACCGTTTAAAATACTTAACAATACAATATTAGTGGTCGTCCGGTGAAATTCTGTGTTTGGAGCTGAAAGCAGTAGAAAAAGCTAAAAAACGCCTTAAAATTTTGTGTTGCTTGATATTGTTGTTTTTCGGTTCAGTTCAATGTTTGGGGCTAAGATCGGTAGAAAACGTCATAAAACGCCTCAAAAAAACGCTTGAAAATGCTTTAAAATGCCATATTCAACATTTTTGCGTGAAATCCAATGTTTTGAGCTAAATTAACTACAAAACGTCTAAAACATCTTAGAACGTCGCAAAATACTCAATTAGTGGAAACGTGGTAAAACCCTTTTAAATGCAATATGCCACTGTTTTGCGTGGAATTCAATATTTAGAGCATAAATCAGTAGTTGAAGTCGAGAAACGACTTAAAGTGTCTCAATCGAGAAACGACTTAGTGTCTCAAAATGCTTAAAAACAACGTTTCAACTAAAATTCAATTTTTGGAGTTAAAATTGATGAAAACCATTGTAAGACGCGTGAAAACCTCTCAAAATGTTTAACAACGTAATATTTTTTGCGTAAAATTCAATGTTTAGAGTTAAAATCAGTAGTAAAACGCTTTAAAACGTCTCAAAAAACTTACGAAGGCAGATATTTTCCGATGAAATCTAAGGTTTGGACTGTTAAAATCAGTAAAGAGAAATCGCAAAACGCTTTAAAACGTTCAATGACATTCAGTGTTTGATGGAGTTCTGATCGGTAGAAATCGTCGTAAAAACCCTAAAGGTGCGATTTCATTGCGACGTCCAGCGTTCGCGGTCCACCGTGGTGTCCGGCAGTGACGGTCAGCCGTTGCGTTCTCGTGATTTGCTTGAAACGTTTGGAACCGCTGTCAGTCGCCGTCACTCAATTTCAAAACTTTGATTGGTGAAGCAAATTTTAATAAATGAATCAAGAAGCATTAGCGGTAGGTATGTTGGAAGAAAACGAAGAAGAGGATGTCCTTAAGTTAGAGTCAGCAATGGGTGAAGAAGCCTTCAAATTATTCCAGTCAAGAATCGAAGAAGGATACACAAGATACTAATTTAACTTTCAGGGAGAGTTGTTAGAGGTGCAAAGCATCAGTATAGTAGCTAGACCTTAAAGAGCGTGTAAAAAATGTAGGTCCATTCTTTTTTTAGTGTGACCTAGTAGGTACCCTACGATAACGTTTATTTAACGTCCTTTAAAATCAAAAACATATGCAAATGAAGGGGGTTTATACACCAAATTAAATAAAAAAACAAATAAAATAAAATTAGACATAAGAGTTGGTGTCATGTATACCCCTATTAACGTTCATGCAGCAAATAAGTTTTATTTTATTTGGTGATTGAACGCTAATAGGGATATACATGAAACCAACTCTTATTTCTAATTTTATCTTATTCGTTATTTTATTTTATTTTGTGTATAAACCCACCTTGAGTTTAGTTTAGTTTATTTTGTACCTGACATGTAACAACATGATGTTCAAAAAGAAAAGCGTTTAAAGCTAAAAAAAAATCTAGATAAAATTAGCCACATATATAAAAACTACGACTTCAGTCAAAAGTAGGTTAAAGGTCAATCTATATTGTCATGATGATGTATCATTGATATCATACTACTGAAGCGGTACGGTGTTTACTCGACTGAATAAACTATCTGTCCTGAGTCTAGAGGGACTGTTCGTATATAATGAATGACTATCTCTCTTCATAAAAGATACCTTTGAAGAAGACTAAATTTAGTCGAAACGTCGACATTCTTCAATAGAAGATAGAGAGTTTTTTCCTCTACCTGCTACCAATCCAGTCTAATTTACATAAAGACGCTACTACACTTAACATAAAATATATGGGTGTAGGTGGTCACCAATTTGTCGATCAACCCATCTACATGCTAGTTTCGGGGTCTATCCCTCATCAGTACAGCTTTGGCTGGTCGACAAATTGGGGACCGTGATTTAGAGGCTTAAAGCCGGAAATGTACGGAGTACCGGTGAGATGTTGTACAGAGCAGGAGCAGGCGACATCCACCAGCGTATTTTAGATCCAATACTGCTTGACGACTCTCAGTTCTCAGATGGCTCTCAGTTCGAGAAGCAGCCCATATTGCTCTGTGCCCCGCTGGTTATCGGAACCAGAACGAAGTGAAACAAGTGTAGGTGGTCAACGGGCTCAATCAAACTGAGAGCCATCTGCCATGCAGTATTGGATCTAAAATACGCTGGTGGATGTCGCCTGCTCCTGCTGTGTACAACATCTCACCATAAAATTGATGCTTCTGACCCTAGATAAAATCTATTTCAGAATAATATTCATCAAGTAGACCGAGAAATTGACAAGTTAATCCTATTCTTTCACTTCAAGTATCTCATTTATAAGTCTCTTTCTTATTCTTGTTTTCTACAAGATAAATATGTTTATGTATATTTACTGTAGGTTTGTAGACCGACATTCCAATTTAAGGAAAGATAATTATGAGATGCAAAAAAGAAGATTCTTGAGGAATCCATGTGAGAGTTCTAAACACTCTCTTTTATCAATTTTTGAGATGGTATGGTGAGTGTAATTAAGTGGTAGTTACCCTGACGATATCAACCATATTACCTTCGCTCAAAAATGAAAATCAATTCTAGAAAAAACCCACAATTATTCAAATCGAGGCCCGCTCGAGGTATATTACAGATTACGAAGAATTTATCAACATTTTTTTTTGGCTTTTCCTCTATATTGTTTTGTTACTTATAATTGAAATCTATTAGGAGCTGGGCGGTATTTGCGTTTTGACTTGTTTTTGAGCAGTCGAGGCGTAGCGGTTCAAAACCGCCCGCTGCGGTTACGAAACGCGCCGCCTCAACAAAATCATTCCCATTGAAAAGCATGTATAGCAATGTTCGGCGGCCGGTTGTCACGATGGACCGCGAAGTCTAGACGTCTCAACGAAATTACATCTACGTCGGTCGGCCGTCGACTGTCGGACGTTGCGTTTTTAAAACGCGCCGCTTCAACGAAATCGCTGCCATTAAAGAACATGTATAGCAGTGCCTAACGGCCGGAAGCCGCGGCGGGCCGCGAACGCTGGACGTCGCAACGAAATCACACCTTAAGACGTCTCAAAATATATACAAATTCAACATTCAACGTTTTAGCATGAATTAAATTGTTTATAGAGCTAAAAGAGTAGTAAACGTCGTAAAGCGCCTTAAAACGTCTCGGAATTAATAAAAAACATTATTTGCTGTTTTTCTGTGCAATCAATGCTTTGAGCTAAAATCGGTAGAAAACATCCATTTGTTTTCATGTTAAAATGTCTCAAAATGCTTAAAATAGTTATTTATGTATTAAGAGCAAAAAGTACAACTTTTTTGTTCGGAGAGTGAAGTTTGCCGCTCGACGCAAAGCGGAGAGCGGCAATCACTCGAGAGCAAAAAAGTTACTTTTTGCTCGTAATGCATACAACGTTTTTTCTGCAAACAATCAATTTCAAATAATGTGAGTCACAACTGAGCATAACTGAAGACACAATCTTAAAATTTAAATCAAAGTGACAATGACGTTTTAAATATTTGGTTGAGTGGTGGTAGTTGCTATTGACAGCAAGCGAAAATAGTAGATTATGTCACTAGGAGTAAAAGTGGGTCTTTTCGTGCTGAGCCCAGAGATTGACGGCCGAAGCGAAGCTGAGGCCTGCAACTGGGCGAAGCACAAAAAGACCTTTTACTCCGAGTAACATATACTATTTTTTTTTCAAGCATGCAGGAAATAAGTCTATTTCAGAGTGATTCAGTTTTGCAATTTTGTCTCATCCTCTTTAAGCGGGTTTAGGTACTTACTCAATGAGTGTTGTATATAAGTATTATGTGTTGGAACGGTGGTTTGCAATGTTCAGTGGTTTTAACGGTATTAAATCATAACCAATGGTTTAGGTAAATTATGGTAAACTAAAAATTTGTAGCATTATTATCAATACTAAATTAATAAAAATCACATTGATAGATAAATATGATGACGCGCATGACAACCAACGACATTTAACAGAATTCGAGAACCTATGCGATTTCGACTAAAAACGGTTTCGGGTGGTGCTCTCGAGCGCTCTGAGAGTATTCCTATCCTTTGTTTTTTCATCAAGAATGTAAAGATGACAATAAAATGGTTTGTATATGCGCCACCACGAAAGTAGCGGTGACTTTTGACTTTACTTTTACTGCCTAGGACTTTTTTGCTACTTTTTTGGTCTCAGGATTAGAAAGCCCACTTTAGGTGTGCGAATGGAGAAAACAAATGAGGTCCTTTTAGTCCGCTTGAAAAAAAAATCTTTTTTCTACAACCGTCAAAATATGACATGGTTCGCGCATTACTGACAATAGGTTTCGTGCAGCACGTGACCTGTCATCGAACTTGGTGGTAAAACAACCTCAAAAAATTACATTGACGTAAATGGAAAAAATCTGCCTTCCTGTATATAAATCAGTTTTTCTTTAATATTTGTTAAGATATTTACCCTGAAACAATAGTGAGTTGTTCTAAGCAGTACATTTCACATATCCAGTTCGGAGCTATTGGATAACATTGCCTCATAACTGTACAGGAATTACATAAAATTGGAACTTTGCAGATTCTGCCTACACAGACCCTAATCTTCTTCAGGTACAGTTTAAAAATGTACTTTCAAATCACACTATTGATATCTGAGCATTCCGTGATTGGAACAACTGTTAAGAAGCCCATTATTTCAACTCCAAATATTTTGGGAATAAGAAATGCTGAAATCAGAATTTTGTTTAATTCTACTTTGCAATGCCTGTCTTCATAGTGCTTAACTTAAGCAAAGCCAAGGAGGATACAATATTACTAAGTAGGTGCTTAAGTACAGAATTATATCCTCATTGGTGTTTAACTGGAGTAATGTTTTTAATATCTTAATAGCTTTATTGTTGTTGTACATAAGGATATGGATAAAGGACAAAGATATATTAAAAAGAAAATAGCAACAGGGCTTCGTGGCATATATTCTTAAACATATTTACTTCAGTAACGAATTTATTTATATAACTTAAAAATATATATTAATATTCTAGCAGTATCAGTGAGATTGTATTGATGAAAATCTTTGAATAAGTGTTTGTTACAATAAAATGTGTTCCATTAAGAGACACGTTTTGTTTTAAATTCTTCAATAAACAATTTTTTCTACAAACGTCAAATAATGACGCATTTTACGCTTTCATTAGACAAACGAAAACCTAACCATTTTTGAGGATCAGAATGTGAGTTTACTTTTCCGCGCGTTGCCCAGGACAGCAAGCGAAAAAGATTTTATCGCTTGCTGTCAATAGCAACTACCACCACTCAACCAAATATTTAAAACGTCATTGTCACTTTGATTTAAGTTTTCAGATTGTGTCTTCATTCAAATTTCAGATTATTTGGAATTTATTGTTTGTAGAAAAAACGTTGTATGCATTACGAGCAAAAAGTAACTTTTTTGCTCTCGAGTGATTGCCGCTCTCCGCTTCGCGTCGAGCGGCAAACTTCACTCTCCGAGCAAAAAAGTTGTACTTTTCGCTCTTAATACATAAATAACTATTTTCTAATTTTGACATATAAAGTGGCACTTTTCAATACTGATGACAGTGACGTAACGTCCTGTCTAGTTTCATCACTAGTTACGAAAAGTAAAACTTTCGTAACTAGTGATGAAAAGTTCGTTTCACCACCAGTTGCAGGTTTCGGTTGTGGCACACCATTGCTATAGTTTTACGGTATTAAGTAGATACAAAGTAGTTTAAAAGTAAATATTGAAGTTTAATAATAATAACTCTCTCTCTCTAAGTAGGTATTTGTAGTCAAAATTAGAAAAAAATTTGTATGAAACACGTGACGAAAAGCCTTTTTTGTGTATTTGATTCAAATTGCGGGAACTCGCTGCGCTCGTCCCGCAAACATTCATTCGTTACACAAAATCGGACTTTTCGTAACTGGTTACATAAATAGTTAATAACCTCAAAAATAACAATGTTTTTATATTAAATTGTGGAGAAACATTTAGAATTTATTCTAAATACCACATCTAAAAAATTATTTTGCCTTAATTTATCACTGCACAGTTCAAGTGTGATCTATTACTGACCACAGTAACCACCATATTTGTTCGACAATTATTTCCTCATAGACATAAAAGTGCTTGATTTATATGGATTTGGTGCAAGATTTCCAAGTCTAGGGCTCAGAATATGACTCAGAATTCACACCTACGAGTGTCTAAATATCTTATTTCATCTTCCAGCCAAGTAATCACATTATACCTTTTCACAATCCACTCCTTTCTAGTTTTTATGGCACTAAAATCAATTGGGAACACCAAACCTCTATTTCCATGCTCCCTTGTCTAAATTTGAAATAGTTTTGAGGCATAAAAAGAGTTCGAGTATTTCAAACTGTTATAGTGCGTGTTATCTATTTCTGATCACACCCATCAAATTCTTTTTATAATTATTTCCTTGTAGACACAAAAGTGCTCGACTTATTTGAATTTGGTGCACGATTTTCAAGTCCAGGGCATATATGACTTAGAATTCACACCTACAAATGTTTAAATATCTTATTCCAGCTTCTAGCCAAGTAATCATATTATACCTTTTAACAATCCATTCCTTTCTAGTTTTTATGGCAATAGAATCTACTGGGAACGCCAAACCACTATTTCCATGCTCCTTTGTCTGAATTTGAAGTAGTTTTGAAGCATAAAAAGGTTGGTGGTACTTGGTGGTAGATCTAGTCCACAAAATATTGCTCTCCTTACCAGTTATTTCGGCATAAAAGTAATTCTTTTTTGCTTCACTGTCAAGAATGATGATTCTAGAAGGCCTCAGCAAAATTTAAGTTTCATTCAATTTAAGATAATTGAAAAAAATGTAATTAAATGCAAAGATGTCATTAATTTACATGTATTTTAAATGGGTGAGGTTATGTTTTCATACCCCCAGGTTCAAATTGTGACGTCACGTGCACGAAACCTATATGCAAACTGACACATATTTTCATTGTTATCTTTCTCGCACGTCGCCCATAGCAGCGTAAAAAAAGTTACTGGTTGTCATAGGACACGTGCGACAATATCTTTCGCGCACGCCGTCAATACAGGGGTAGCAGAAAAGAACTGTGAAGCTTAATCATTTATGAAGCGGTTAAATATGTTCCGTATTAGTGGCAGCTGGACTTTTATACCGTTATAGAAAAGATGTTGTTCCTAATTCTTGCGCAGTGTCTTTCGCGCACTTGACTGCTGCCCGAACTGCAGTCGCGTGCGCGAAAGTCTTACTTTGCGCACTTGTTAGGAAAATAACTTTTTTCTACTCGCATGTGCGAAAGTTTACTTTTCCGCACGCATTTGAGTGCGGAAAGTTGTATTTTTCCTCACTAGTGTGGAAAAGTGATAAACCTTGGTAACTATGGTTGTTATGGAAGAACGTAATAAGAACCAGTAAAACTACAATGACGTATAGTTGTCAGGAACGGTGGCATTAGGTGCTTTGTATACCATCTTACCTGTACTTCTATAATTATTGCTATGTGCGACAAAAGTTCATCATCACTCATCGCGCAGCTGAGGCAATAAATACCTATATATTGACAGAGTTTTACAACTCGGAGTAAGACGACTTTTACAACTATCAGTAAAACTTCCATAGGAAGTTAAAATACCAGATATGACGTACATTGCATTGTTTACCTGACAGATAAACAACGCCATGTCTGGTGTTTTAACATCAAACTGAAGTTTTACTGATAATTGTAAAAGTCGTTCTTACTCGTAGAAAAAATATTGTTCCTAATACTCGCGGAAAGTATGTTTTCCCCATTCGATATCATGGCCAAACGACGCGTAGCGGAGTTCGGCCATGCACTCGCGTGCGGAAAAGTATCACTTTCCGCACTTGTTAGGAAAATAACTATTTCGCTTGCTATCCTGGGCAACGCGCGGAAATGTAAACTCACATTCTGATCCTCAAAAAAGGTTAGGTTTTCGTTTGTCTAATGAAAGCGTAAAATGCGTCATTATTTGACATTTGTAGAAAAACAATATTAGTGGTTAGCCGTTAAAGTTAAAGCTATTTCTCTGTATGCAAAATCAACAAAACACTGAGTTCATTGCTGAGTAAATACCAGGACCGTATATATTGTCGTCTGAATTAACATTTACTCGACAGAGAGAGATAGACAAACCCAATTTTTATCTTTTTACGGATTGATAGGCATTGGATAGAAAAACCTGACATTTGTCATTTTGGATTGATTCTATCATTGTCATCGTATAGACGACATCGATGACGAAGATTACGTCATTTGATATGTTTGCCCCTCAAAGCAATATGGCGGATTAACTTTAAAAAATGTCACGGTCAAACGAAACTTCAAAATCGATCTTTATCATCATGTTTCATGTTTGATTTAATATATCTTTAATTTAATCTTTAACTGCAAGTATCCCCTAAAGCCTCTAAGCGGCCTAAACATTATCTGAAGTGTGCTTTGAATTATGCCCTTATCCCTTATTGGAAATGTCTTATTCCTGTAATGTTGTTTATCTTCAAATACGTACTGATTGAGATAATTGAAATACGGTTTCATTCTTTCGATTTCCTGATCTGCCTGGTTAGTGAACACTGAACATGGAAATGGAAATGCTTGAGTTTGATTTTCAAGCCTTAAAGGAAGCAAAAATTACTCAGCAAGAAACGTATTACCTTATATTTGATAACTGGTAGGTTCAACAGTAATTATTCTTGAAAAGTATTTAGATAGGTATATGTACAGGTATACTGGAGCATACCACCAGGCTGAAGTTAGATTCAGATTTAGATTCAATATTTAGATTTTTACAACGGACCAGATAAGTACTAAACATCATTAAAAAAAAGTGATATAAATGTGTTCTGACGTAATACCACGCTCGCATATGCACTTATTACACCCTACCTGAGACTTATGCGAAATAAATGCGTAAGGGGTAGAATCTACCCCCTCCCGGAAATGCAATAAAATTCAAAATAAAGTGAATCTGACGTTGTACAGCATTCTAGTATTGAAAGTAGGGGACTTATAGATGAACTTTATTACACCCTACCCGAGATTCATGCGAAATAACTTCGAGAGGGGTAGAATCTACCCCATCCCGTAAAAGCAATAAAACTCAAAATAAAGTAAACCTGACGTTGTACAGCATTCTGGTGTTGAGCGTAGGGGACTTATAGATGCACTTCATTACACCCTACCCGAGATTCATCCGAAATAACTTCGTGAAGGGTGGAATCTACCCCATCCCGTAAAAGCAATAAAACTCAAAATAAAGTAAACCTGACGTTGTACAGCATTATGGTGTTGGGCGTAGGGGACTTATAGATGCACTTTATTACACCTTACCCAAGATTCATGCGAAATAACTTCGTGAAGGGTGGAATCTACCCCATCCCGTAAAAGCAATAAAACTCAAAATAAAGTAAACCTGACGTTGTACAGCATTCTGGTGTTGAGCGTAGGGGACTTATAGATGCACTTCATTACACCCTACCTCAGATTCATTCGAAATAACTTCGAGAGGGGTAGAATCTACCCCCTCCAGGAAAAGCAATAAAACTCAAAATAAAGTGAACCTGACGTTGTACAGCATTCTAGTTTGGAACGTAGGGGACTTATAGATGCATTTTATTACACCCTACCCGAGATTCATGCGAAATAACTTCGAGAGGGGTAGAATCTACCCCCTCCCGAAAAGCAATAAAACTCAAAATAAAGTGAACCTGACGTTGTACAGCATTCTAGTGTGGAACGTAGGGGACTTATAGACGCAATTTATTACACCCTGCCCGAGATTCATGCGAAATAACTTCGAGAGGGGTGGAATCTACCCCCTCCAGGAAAAGCAATAAAACTCAAAATAAAGTGAACCTGACGTTGTACAGCATTCTAGTGTGGAACGTAGGGGACTTATAGATGCATTTTATTACACCCTACCCGAGATTCATGCGAAATAACTTCGAGAGGGGTAGAATCTACCCCCTCCCGAAAAGCAATAAAACTCAAAATAAAGTGAACCTGACGTTGTACAGCATTCTAGTGTGGAACGTAGGGGACTTATAGACGCAATTTATTACACCCTACCCGAGATTCATGCGAAATAACTTCGAGAGGGGTAGAATCTACCCCATCCCGTAAAAGCAATAAAACTCAAAATAAAGTAAACCTGACGTTGTACAGCATTCTGGTGTTGAGCGTAGGGGACTTATAGATGCACTTCATTACACCCTACCCGAGATTCATGCGAAATAACTTCGTGAAGGGTGGAATCTACCCCCTCCCGAAAAGCAATAAAACTCAAAATAAAGTGAACCTGACGTTGTACAGCATTCTAGTGTGGAACGTAGGGGACTTATAGACGCAATTTATTACACCCTGCCCGAGATTCATGCGAAATAACTTCAAGAGGGGTAGAATCTACCCCCTCCCGAAAAGCAATAAAACTCAAAATAAAGTGAACCTGACGTTGTACAGCATTCTAGTGTTGAACGTAAGGCACCTACAGATACACCTTATTACACCCTACCCGAGATTCATGCGAAATAACTTCGAGAGGGGTAGAATCTACCCCCTCCAGGAAAAGCAATAAAACTCAAAATAAAGTGAACCTGACGTTCTACAGCATTCTAGTGTGGAACGTAGGGGACTTATAGATGCATTTTATTACACCCTACCCGAGATTCATGCGAAATAACTTCGAGAGGGGTAGAATCTACCTCCTCCCGAAAAGCAATAAAACTCAAAATAAAGTGAACCTGACGTTGTACAGCATTCTAGTGTGAAACGTAGGGGACTTATAGACGCAATTTATTACACCCTGCCCGAGATTCATGCGAAATAACTTCGAGAGGGGTGGAATCTACCCCCTCCAGGAAAAGCAATAAAACTCAAAATAAAGTGAACCTGACGTTGTACAGCATTCTAGTGTGGAACGTAGGGGACTTATAGATGCATTTTATTACACCCTACCCGAGATTCATGCGAAATAACTTCGAGAGGGGTAGAATCTACCCCCTCCCGAAAAGCAATAAAACTCAAAATAAAGTGAACCTGACGTTGTACAGCATTCTGGTGTTGAGCGTAGGGGACTTATAGATGCACTTCATTACACCCTACCCGAGATTCATGCGAAATAACTTCGTGAAGGGTGGAATCTACCCCCTCCCGAAAAGCAATAAAACTCAAAATAAAGTGAACCTGACGTTGTACAGCATTCTAGTGTGGAACGTAGGGGACTTATAGACGCAATTTATTACACCCTGCCCGAGATTCATGCGAGATAACTTCAAGAGGGGTAGAATCTACCCCCTCCCGAAAAGCAATAAAACTCAAAATAAAGTGAACCTGACGTTGTACAGCATTCTAGTGTGGAACGTAGGGGACTTATAGACGCAATTTATTACACCCTACCCGAGATTCATGCGAAATAACTTCGAGAGGGGTAGAATCTACCCCATCCCGTAAAAGCAATAAAACTCAAAATAAAGTAAACCTGACGTTGTACAGCATTCTGGTGTTGAGCGTAGGGGACTTATAGATGCACTTCATTACACCCTACCCGAGATTCATGCGAAATAACTTCGTGAAGGGTGGAATCTACCCCATCCCGTAAAAGCAATAAAACTCAAAATAAAGTAAACCTGACGTTGTACAGCATTATGGTGTTGGGCGTAGGGGACTTATAGATGCACTTTATTACACCTTACCCAAGATTCATGCGAAATAACTTTGTGAGGGGTGGAATCTACCCCATCCCGTAAAAGCAATAAAACTCAAAATAAAGTAAACCTGACGTTGTACAGCATTCTGGTGTTGAGCGTAGGGGACTTATAGATGCACTTCATTACACCCTACCTCAGATTCATTCGAAATAACTTCGAGAGGGGTGGAACGTTCATTGATGTCTTTCTCAATGCTATTCTACGCCTAGTGTGAAAGTTACCTCAGATAATTTGATATTAAAATGCATTAGCGACAACAAAAAAAGCGATGCGGAACAAAATGTGACATTTGCAGACGTAGCAGTTGCAAGGACACTGATTACTGAGGCGTATTTGATTCACCACAAAGGATTACTGATCTAACTGATTTAAGTGATCCTTCTTTTTCTTGGAATCACTTAGAACAGTTTGGCAATGATAATGGTTATCTGAACTGATGTCAATAAAACAAGATCACCTCATTTCGGTTCACTTAAAGTGATTTAGATTAGTTGGATTAGGTGAATCAAATACGCCTCTGATTGACTTGATATGCATGCTCGCATGTTTGCTTTGAATGGCGTTTTCCTCTAGCAGCAGCCTTATTCTTGAAATTCGAGTAGTGAATTTTCATATTCGAATGACGTCAAAACAGAGTAGTATCTGACAGCTTGTCGTTAAGAATCCGTCAGTTATGCATCATGAAGGCGTCATTCGAATACGGAAATTGACTATTCGAATTTCAAGACTAAGGGCCATTTGCACCACACAATTTTTAACTACACCTAGTTAAGGCTTCCATTATTACCATGGTTACTCTTGCTAATAGCTATGGTTTAGGGTCTTTAACTTTAGGTTTACCTAAATTTGCTTGGTGCAAACTGCAAACATAGATTAGGCTGATGGTGCCGACGACTTTGATCTTCTAGGGTTAAGATATAATTTCGACACTAGCCGTGGAATAACCTTGAAAAGAACATCGATAAATATCTAAACGTCGGCAGTTTCTACTTAATTTGTTTGTAGCAATTAAATTGGATAATAGGATTATAGGATAATATGAATTTAAAAGGATTTGTTCCTGTTCTCGACAACCACTTTTTTTACCCTTTTGAGGACGCTGTATCAAAAAAAGGTTTTACCTGAGTTTAAGGTTTACCGTTTTCAATCCTGGCTAACCGCCTAATAAATCATATCCTTCAATTTTGGTTAGAGGTAGTTCTTAAAAACTCATCAGTCATACAGTTTTAAGGTAACTCTTAGAATGCTTTAGGAAATTATAGATAAATTATTTTTCGCTAATGCGGTCTAATATCAGGTCCAGAGTATAGGGCGAAGGGTAGTCGTAATTTAGCTCCTCAATGTCATTTAGTTGTCTATATTTTTCAACCATGTTCGTTGTAGAATCGTCTGCAATACCATAGTATTTAAAAAATATTTGAGCATTGATCCATGGTAGCAAAACAAAGCAAACAAACTCTTTATCACATATGTTTGTGCATTTAATTATTTCATTTGAAATAAATGTTGACATTGATGCATTTATAAAGGCTGTCGAATAGTCCCATTTCAAATGTTTCTTTCTATCTTCTGTTATTAGGAAACGTCTAGCCTGGTCATTATTTTCTCTGGTGTCATAAATTTTTGCAAAATTTTGTTTGTTACTCCATACAAAACCTTCTAAAACTATGTTTGTAAGACATATATCTCTTTTATTATGTGTTGACATAAAAGGATCTATAGATCTAGCATTGCAAAGAGGACATATGTAGACAAAATCGTCGTTTTGTGCGTCCGAAAATGAAATATTTTCACCAGCTTCCGAACATTTTTGAAAGTGACACCACCTCTTACATTGGTCGCATTTTATCGCTTCATTTTCACATTTTACACCGCATATTACACATAATTCGCTCATGTTCTCGGATGATAGCAATAGAAGTGATTGAAGGTCAATGCGAAAAGATTCAGGGTCAAAATCACAATTATCAGGAAACAGTTTACATATTGAATTGGCCTTGGATAAAGAGTGGATATAAAATAAAATATATATTCCACAATTGACATTGTCTGTCTGTTTTGGACACTCCAAGTTTTTTATTGTCCAAGATCGAATGTTTAACTTTTCAAACTTATTTATTCTATCTCTGGCAATAAAAAATCTACGGACATGTTCGTATACTCTTTGAAGCGAATAAGTGGATGGCGAAGGATCCAGGAAATAAATAATTTTGTTATCTAAATCAAGAATAATTAATGTCCAATGTGATTCATTTATATTTAGTACCATTAATACAAAGTTTTTTTTTGTTAATGATTTAACATATGGCTCGAATTTTGTGTAAGTGTTAGAATGTTTTGAAAATACCATTTGACATGATACCGTATCAACATAATATATGTTAGAACAATGCTTTAATAAGGTATAAGCCACCGCATCTATTCCAAAATCCGATAACCATCTTCTTTCGGAAACAGCTGGAATTTGTAAGTCAACGTTATTGAGTGACAAAAATCGTAAGTAGTCTTCTGAAGACAATTTAACGGAATTGCAATTTTCGGCATTTTTATAGATTCCTATAATGAAAGATTTACCCATTTTATAAAATAAATCGGCACAATTTCGTTATTCGGCAAATATTCATTATTAAAAAATAGAGCATTAATCAATGCCCTTGCAGAAGGAAAGTCAGAATTTGAAGAACTTGCGGATAGTCTGCTTGAAACGAGGTTTTCTTGGTATTGTGTGCATTCTAGTGATTTTGAAAAAGACCCGGGTTTGTTTTCCTTCGACGAACTGACAGTCTTATCTAAATGTCTCGCAATTGCATGAAGGGAAAAATAAGAGGAATGCTGTTTTTTAGGTTTCCATATCTCTTGCTTTAAAGGCTTGTCCAACTCTTCACTAAGAGCCAAGGCAATGTCATACTCTTCGAGTTTTCTTTTTTTTGGCTTTTTACCAATATCGAGTTCTAATATTTTTAAATCGATATCCACCCTTTCTTTAACTTTTTCTACAAATCTTCCAATTTTTAAATGTAATTCGTCACGCAAAATGTCTTTTTTGATGATTTTAAACCAGCATTCCACATTTGCGTTGCTGTATCGTGGCATTTTTGTTGTGGTCATTTCTAAAGTAAGCGAAGTCCATAACGGAACAAATGGCATACAGTACTGAAGCATGTAGTCAATAAAATGTTGGCTAGCAAATTCGTTTATCTCAAATATCTGTTCGTTCTCATATTTGTTCGTTTGTTCCGATACGCTTAAATATATTTTGAAGAAATAAATGTAAAATGGAGAATCCGTGTATTCCGCTCTAACTTTATCGTCCTCTTCAATTTCTTCTGAGCCTTCAAGATCATGATCAGGTATTGTATATCCGTCGCCGAAATCCTTTAATGTTTTCAAAGCATTGTCAAGTCGTATATTTCGTCTCTTGCTGAGTAGAATTATGCAGAAAAGGCGAAATAGATCTCCCAATTGATCTAAAGATGCTACACCCATTAGTATGGTGACCAACTCGGTAATAACTTTTCTACTACTCTTTTGAATTTTTAGTTTTGAAAGTTTTCGCATTATCATTTTAACAAAATGCGCACAACAGCATCTCAAAACTATTATGTCACTCATATCTTTTGAATGGCCTATTACATATTGGTATATTCGATGAAGATAACTATAAAGAGTCATTTCGTTTAAACCAAAACAGACTGCAGATAGAATTGCGAAGCTCCAATCTGTTACTACTATGTCAAATATAGGCCATTTTTTTCTTAAATTCACCACCACAAAGCGTTTGAAGCGAATGAAAAAACAGGACAAATTGCTCGCATCGTGTTGGGATGTGATTAACTCGCATACAGGAACAATTCTTCCTTTTTGATTAATAACCATCGCATAGTATAACGTTCGACCGTGTGTAAATGGTCTGCAAACTGAACCAGTGGCGTCAAAATACGCAACTACTTTTTGATGTCTGGGAATCAGTACATCGACTTGACGCTTGCTATATAATGACACGAATGTGTCGGTCGAAGGGGCTTGAATGTACTGGAAACTCCCATCGGTTTCATTATTAGCCCTCAAGAGTACATCTAAGTACGAATTATTGTTTAAATCTAACTCATTTTTGGCTTCTGACCGAGCTTTCTGATACACAGAAACAGAACGAATTTTTTGCCAGTTTCCTTCTTTAAATAAATTTTGATCTGCATCCTTAATGTCCGCTTGCCTTTTCTTACTAGGCAATATGGACAAGAGCTCAGTTTTAACGCTCTGTCGTTCATGTCCCCTTAACTGATAACTATATTCCTGTCCAACGTGTTTGTCATTTTCTAGATCATATCTTATTAGGATTTGTAAGTAATTGTCATGACAGCGTTTGTATTCTAGTCTAAAATTCCGACAATTTAAATGTTTACATTTACCGTACTCAACAAAATCCGGACTTTTGTATGATTTTCTTCCTTGTCCGCCCTTAAAAACGACAACACAAGATATTCCAATAGAAGGTAACAGATCTTTTAATAAAATATGTCTTCGCTCAAATACAAAATCGTTCGAGTTAACCTTTATTATTAGAAAATTCGGAAACTTTACGTTTCTGTTAGTCTCAAAACATTTCTGGATGACGTCATTTATACTACGATCATAAACAGAATTCAAATCTTTTTCGATAAACTTGGATACAGCTACATCAATTTGATTTCCATCTTTGATTTCAAAATCGGTTTTTGATTTGTGTTTGTCTATTGATATAAAGAGATCGCTGGAAGTATTGCTCTTGATATCATACTCCTGTTCACGTTTTGTCTCTTCGTTCTTCCCTGAATCTTTTAGCATAGATCTTTTCCTTTTTACGATTTGCTGAATGCGTAACCTATTTTGATGGCAATCTTGCAAATTCAATTTGTCAAGAATTAATTTAATGACAGGGGAAGACAATTCAATATCTTTTGCACAATCAACAGTGATATTCATTTCAGTTAATATCAAGTCAATTTTGTCGTCATTGACTTTAATGCGCTTTTTGATAGGCATTTTATCGAATTATAAATAACAAGACAAACTCCCCAATACAACTCGCAATAGATAGAAATTTTAAATTGTAACTTAAGAGTTTATCTAGAAAAAATACTGTTTCTCATTAACCAGATAAGCGAAAAGATAATATTCTCCTTTGTATGTAACTCGGTACGTACTAAGACTAAGTCAAAATTACTTAATATAGTAACCTACCTACTAATCTAATCTTACCCTACATAAAATCAAGTAAAATATGAATAAAAAACGCAGTTAATCAAAATAAGTAGTGAATACTTCTACGTAATAAAATAATATAAAAAAAACGAATAAAGAGATGAAAAGAAAAATGTAAAAACCCAAACAATACTTGAATTTACTCTATTTTAAATTTTAGTCAAATAGGTAGGTAGCTACGTGTAAATATCAAGTTGGTAAATACCTGCTACCTACTTTGAAACTATAGTAAATAATAAGTAATAAACTTTTAAACCTAAGTTTAAAGCAAATCGTTAACTTTAAATTTAATATTAACTAAGAGAAACCAGGAAATAGTAAACAACCTACAAGAAAAAGAAAGATTAATTACGAAAAATTAAAAAGCTTAATAAAAATTACAGAATCGCTGATATTTGTTATTGAGCTTATAACTTATAACGCACCCAACCGGCCAACCGTATTCAATTCCAAATGCTAATATAAATTGGTTAAAGCGGGAGGCAGCCATAAGGTAAACGTTTCGACTAAAGAGAGTTTTCGCGATGCTTACGATAAATCGGTCACACGTTATATGTCTTAAAATTTGTAAAGGTAGTAAGTAAACCGTCATTCCATTACATTATTATCGTGAAATATAACGTCTTGACTTATCTGGGCATATAATATACCGATGTACCTAAGGTAATATGTGTATTAAACTGCTAGCATATACTACAGAATGCTGTAACAAATTAAATTGTTAACATTAGATCATTGGTGAATATAAATTACTAAATAAAATTCAGCAACAAAGCACTACAACATTGCTTATGACAAAATACATACAGAAAGCAGAAAAACTATTCAAAATATCTGTAAATAAAGTATAAAAAATAAAAAATGTTGTGCGCATAATATTGTATTCCATTTTTAGTTTAATTAACAAGTTGTATTTAAAAATTTTCAATAAAATTTTAGGTTTTGTTCATATTAAAATTTTTTGCAAACTTTTTCTATATGCACTATGCACCACTTTTTCTATAAACAGCAGAACACAAAATGTAATTTTTCTCTTAAACGAATAATTTTATCAAAATATTTTAAATGAGAAAAATGACCACGATGCAACATTTATAAATATTTAAGCATTTACTTTGGAAGTCGATAAAGTTTGTCACTTTGTGTTTTATTGCTTTTCCGGGAGGAGGTAGACTCCACCCCTCTCGAAGTTATTTCGCATGAATCTCGGATAGGGTGTAATAAAATGCATCTATAGGTCCCCTCCGTTCCACACTAGAATGCTGTACAACGTCAGGTTCACTTTATTTTGAGTTTCATTGCTTTTCCTGGAGGGGGTAGATTCCACCCCTCTCGAAGTTATTTCGCATGAATCTCGGGCAGGGTGTAATAAATTGCGTCTATAAGTCCCCTACGTTCTACACTAGAATGCTGTACAACGTCAGGTTCACTTTATTTTGAGTTTTATTGCTTTTCGGGAGGGGGTAGATTCTACCCCTCTCGAAGTTATTTCGCATGAATCTCGGGTAGGGTGTAATAAAATGCATCTATAAGTCCCCTACGTTCCACACTAGAATGCTGTACAACGTCAGGTTCACTTTATTTTGAGTTTTATTGCTTTTCCTGGAGGGGGTAGATTCTACCCCTCTCGAAGTTATTTCGCATGAATCTCGGGTAGGGTGTAATAAAATGCATCTATAGGTCCCCTCCGCTCGACACTAGAATGCTGTACAACGTCAGGTTCACTTTATTTTGAGTTTTATTGCTTTTCCTGGAGGGGGTAGATTCTACCCCTCTCGAAGTTATTTCGCATGAATCTCGGGTAGGGTGTAATAAGGTGTATCTGTAGGTGCCTTACGTTCAACACTAGAATGCTGTACAACGTCAGGTTCACTTTATTTTGAGTTTTATTGCTTTTCGGGAGGGGGTAGATTCTACCCCTCTCGAAGTTATTTCGCATGAATCTCGGGCAGGGTGTAATAAATTGCGTCTATAAGTCCCCTACGTTCCACACTAGAATGCTGTACAACGTCAGGTTCACTTTATTTTGAGTTTTATTGCTTTTTGGGAGGGGGTAGATTCTACCCCTCTCGAAGTTATTTCGCATGAATCTCGGGTAGGGTGTAATAAAATGCATCTATAAGTCCCCTACGTTCCACACTAGAATGCTGTACAACGTCAGGTTCACTTTATTTTGAGTTTTATTGCTTTTCCTGGAGGGGGTAGATTCTACCCCTCTCGAAGTTATTTCGCATGAATCTCGGGTAGGGTGTAATAAGGTGTATCTGTAGGTGCCTTACGTTCAACACTAGAATGCTGTACAACGTCAGGTTCACTTTATTTTGAGTTTTATTGCTTTTCGGGAGGGGGTAGATTCTACCCCTCTCGAAGTTATTTCGCATGAATCTCGGGTAGGGTGTAATAAAATGCATCTATAAGTCCCCTACGTTCCACACTAGAATGCTGTAGAACGTCAGGTTCACTTTATTTTGAGTTTTATTGCTTTTCCTGGAGGGGGTAGATTCTACCCCTCTCGAAGTTATTTCGCATAAATCTCGGGTAGGGTGTAATAAGGTGTATCTGTAGGTGCCTTACGTTCAACACTAGAATGCTGTACAACGTCAGGTTCACTTTATTTTGAGTTTTATTGCTTTTCGGGAGGGGGTAGATTCTACCCCTCTCGAAGTTATTTCGCATGAATCTCGGGCAGGGTGTAATAAATTGCGTCTATAAGTCCCCTACGTTCCACACTAGAATGCTGTACAACGTCAGGTTCACTTTATTTTGAGTTTTATTGCTTTTCGGGAGGGGGTAGATTCCACCCTTCACGAAGTTATTTCGCATGAATCTCGGGTAGTGTGTAATGAAGTGCATCTATAAGTCCCCTACGCTCAACACCAGAATGCTGTACAACGTCAGGTTTACTTTATTTTGAGTTTTATTGCTTTTACAGGATGGGGTAGATTCTACCCCTCTCGAAGTTATTTCGCATGAATCTCGGGTAGGGTGTAATAAAATGCATCTATAGATCCCCTCCGTTCCACACTAGAATGCTGTACAACGTCAGGTTCACTTTATTTTGAGTTTTATTGCTTTTCCTGGAGGGGGTAGATTCCACCCCTCTCGAAGTTATTTCGCTTGAATCTCGGGCAGGGTGTAATAAATTGCGTCTATAAGTCCCCTACGTTCCACACTAGAATGCTGTACAACGTCAGGTTCACTTTATTTTGAGTTTTATTGCTTTTCGGGAGGGGGTAGATTCCACCCTTCACGAAGTTATTTCGCATGAATCTCGGGTAGGGTGTAATAAAATGCATCTATAAGTCCCTACGTTCCACACTAGAATGCTGTACAACGTCAGGTTCACTTTATTTTGAGTTTTATTGCTTTTCCTGGAGGGGGTAGATTCTACCCCTCTCGAAGTTATTTCGCATGAATCTCGGGTAGGGTGTAATAAAATGCATCTATAGGTCCCCTCCGCTCGACACTAGAATGCTGTACAACGTCAGGTTCACTTTATTTTGAGTTTTATTGCTTTTCCTGGAGGGGGTAGATTCTACCCCTCTCGAAGTTATTTCGCATGAATCTCGGGTAGGGTGTAATAAGGTGTATCTGTAGGTGCCTTACGTTCAACACTAGAATGCTGTACAACGTCAGGTTCACTTTATTTTGAGTTTTATTGCTTTTCGGGAGGGGGTAGATTCTACCCCTCTCGAAGTTATTTCGCATGAATCTCGGGCAGGGTGTAATAAATTGCGTCTATAAGTCCCCTACGTTCCACACTAGAATGCTGTACAACGTCAGGTTCACTTTATTTTGAGTTTTATTGCTTTTTGGGAGGGGGTAGATTCTACCCCTCTCGAAGTTATTTCGCATGAATCTCGGGTAGGGTGTAATAAAATGCATCTATAAGTCCCCTACGTTCCACACTAGAATGCTGTACAACGTCAGGTTCACTTTATTTTGAGTTTTATTGCTTTTCCTGGAGGGGGTAGATTCTACCCCTCTCGAAGTTATTTCGCATGAATCTCGGGTAGGGTGTAATAAGGTGTATCTGTAGGTGCCTTACGTTCAACACTAGAATGCTGTACAACGTCAGGTTCACTTTATTTTGAGTTTTATTGCTTTTCGGGAGGGGGTAGATTCTACCCCTCTCGAAGTTATTTCGCATGAATCTCGGGTAGGGTGTAATAAAATGCATCTATAAGTCCCCTACGTTCCACACTAGAATGCTGTAGAACGTCAGGTTCACTTTATTTTGAGTTTTATTGCTTTTCCTGGAGGGGGTAGATTCTACCCCTCTCGAAGTTATTTCGCATGAATCTCGGGTAGGGTGTAATAAGGTGTATCTGTAGGTGCCTTACGTTCAACACTAGAATGCTGTACAACGTCAGGTTCACTTTATTTTGAGTTTTATTGCTTTTCGGGAGGGGGTAGATTCTACCCCTCTCGAAGTTATTTCGCATGAATCTCGGGCAGGGTGTAATAAATTGCGTCTATAAGTCCCCTACGTTCCACACTAGAATGCTGTACAACGTCAGGTTCACTTTATTTTGAGTTTTATTGCTTTTCGGGAGGGGGTAGATTCCACCCTTCACGAAGTTATTTCGCATGAATCTCGGGTAGTGTGTAATGAAGTGCATCTATAAGTCCCCTACGCTCAACACCAGAATGCTGTACAACGTCAGGTTTACTTTATTTTGAGTTTTATTGCTTTTACAGGATGGGGTAGATTCTACCCCTCTCGAAGTTATTTCGCATGAATCTCGGGTAGGGTGTAATAAAATGCATCTATAGATCCCCTCCGTTCCACACTAGAATGCTGTACAACGTCAGGTTCACTTTATTTTGAGTTTTATTGCTTTTCCTGGAGGGGGTAGATTCCACCCCTCTCGAAGTTATTTCGCTTGAATCTCGGGCAGGGTGTAATAAATTGCGTCTATAAGTCCCCTACGTTCCACACTAGAATGCTGTACAACGTCAGGTTCACTTTATTTTGAGTTTTATTGCTTTTCGGGAGGGGGTAGATTCCACCCTTCACGAAGTTATTTCGCATGAATCTCGGGTAGGGTGTAATAAAATGCATCTATAAGTCCCTACGTTCCACACTAGAATGCTGTACAACGTCAGGTTCACTTTATTTTGAGTTTTATTGCTTTTCCTGGAGGGGGTAGATTCTACCCCTCTCGAAGTTATTTCGAATGAATCTGAGGTAGGGTGTAATGAAGTGCATCTATAAGTCCCCTACGCTCAACACCAGAATGCTGTACAACGTCAGGTTTACTTTATTTTGAGTTATATTGCTTTTACGGGATGGGGTAGATTCCACCCTTCACGAAGTTATTTCGCATGAATCTTGGGTAAGGTGTAATAAAGTGCATCTATAAGTCCCCTACGCCCAACACCATAATGCTGTACAACGTCAGGTTTACTTTATTTTGAGTTTTATTGCTTTTACGGGATGGGGTAGATTCCACCCTTCACGAAGTTATTTCGCATGAATCTCGGGTAGGGTGTAATGAAGTGCATCTATAAGTCCCCTACGCTCAACACCAGAATGCTGTACAACGTCAGGTTTACTTTATTTTGAGTTTTATTGCTTTTACGGGATGGGGTAGATTCTACCCCTCTCGAAGTTATTTCGCATGAATCTCGGGTAGGGTGTAATAAATTGCGTCTATAAGTCCCCTACGTTCCACACTAGAATGCTGTACAACGTCAGGTTCACTTTATTTTGAGTTTTATTGCTTTTCGGGAGGGGGTAGATTCTACCCCTCTTGAAGTTATCTCGCATGAATCTCGGGCAGGGTGTAATAAATTGCGTCTATAAGTCCCCTACGTTCCACACTAGAATGCTGTACAACGTCAGGTTCACTTTATTTTGAGTTTTATTGCTTTTCGGGAGGGGGTAGATTCCACCCTTCACGAAGTTATTTCGCATGAATCTCGGGTAGGGTGTAATGAAGTGCATCTATAAGTCCCCTACGCTCAACACCAGAATGCTGTACAACGTCAGGTTCACTTTATTTTGAGTTTTATTGCTTTTCGGGAGGGGGTAGATTCTACCCCTCTCGAAGTTATTTCGCATGAATCTCGGGTAGGGTGTAATAAAATGCATCTATAAGTCCCCTACGTTTCACACTAGAATGCTGTACAACGTCAGGTTCACTTTATTTTGAGTTTTATTGCTTTTCCTGGAGGAGGTAGATTCCACCCCTCTCGAAGTTATTTCGCATGAATCTCGGGCAGGGTGTAATAAATTGCGTCTATAAGTCCCCTACGTTTCACACTAGAATGCTGTACAACGTCAGGTTCACTTTATTTTGAGTTTTATTGCTTTTCGGGAGGGGGTAGATTCTACCCCTCTCGAAGTTATTTCGCATGAATCTCGGGTAGGGTGTAATAAAATGCATCTATAAGTCCCCTACGTTCCACACTAGAATGCTGTAGAACGTCAGGTTCACTTTATTTTGAGTTTTATTGCTTTTCCTGGAGGGGGTAGATTCTACCCCTCTCGAAGTTATTTCGCATGAATCTCGGGTAGGGTGTAATAAGGTGTATCTGTAGGTGCCTTACGTTCAACACTAGAATGCTGTACAACGTCAGGTTCACTTTATTTTGAGTTTTATTGCTTTTCGGGAGGGGGTAGATTCTACCCCTCTCGAAGTTATTTCGCATGAATCTCGGGTAGGGTGTAATAAAATGCATCTATAAGTCCCCTACGTTCCACACTAGAATGCTGTAGAACGTCAGGTTCACTTTATTTTGAGTTTTATTGCTTTTCCTGGAGGGGGTAGATTCTACCCCTCTCGAAGTTATTTCGCATGAATCTCGGGTAGGGTGTAATAAGGTGTATCTGTAGGTGCCTTACGTTCAACACTAGAATGCTGTACAACGTCAGGTTCACTTTATTTTGAGTTTTATTGCTTTTCGGGAGGGGGTAGATTCTACCCCTCTCGAAGTTATTTCGCATGAATCTCGGGCAGGGTGTAATAAATTGCGTCTATAAGTCCCCTACGTTCCACACTAGAATGCTG
Organism: Taphrorychus bicolor; assembly: GCA_951812265.1. Lineage (NCBI taxonomy): Eukaryota > Metazoa > Arthropoda > Insecta > Coleoptera > Curculionidae > Taphrorychus > Taphrorychus bicolor. The sequence continues at coordinate 38,612,162 of OX638301.1, read as the reverse complement.
TACAACGTCAGGTTCACTTTATTTTGAGTTTTATTGCTTTTCGGGAGGGGGTAGATTCCACCCTTCACGAAGTTATTTCGCATGAATCTCGGGTAGTGTGTAATGAAGTGCATCTATAAGTCCCCTACGCTCAACACCAGAATGCTGTACAACGTCAGGTTTACTTTATTTTGAGTTTTATTGCTTTTACAGGATGGGGTAGATTCTACCCCTCTCGAAGTTATTTCGCATGAATCTCGGGTAGGGTGTAATAAAATGCATCTATAGATCCCCTCCGTTCCACACTAGAATGCTGTACAACGTCAGGTTCACTTTATTTTGAGTTTTATTGCTTTTCCTGGAGGGGGTAGATTCCACCCCTCTCGAAGTTATTTCGCTTGAATCTCGGGCAGGGTGTAATAAATTGCGTCTATAAGTCCCCTACGTTCCACACTAGAATGCTGTACAACGTCAGGTTCACTTTATTTTGAGTTTTATTGCTTTTCGGGAGGGGGTAGATTCCACCCTTCACGAAGTTATTTCGCATGAATCTCGGGTAGGGTGTAATAAAATGCATCTATAAGTCCCTACGTTCCACACTAGAATGCTGTACAACGTCAGGTTCACTTTATTTTGAGTTTTATTGCTTTTCCTGGAGGGGGTAGATTCTACCCCTCTCGAAGTTATTTCGAATGAATCTGAGGTAGGGTGTAATGAAGTGCATCTATAAGTCCCCTACGCTCAACACCAGAATGCTGTACAACGTCAGGTTTACTTTATTTTGAGTTATATTGCTTTTACGGGATGGGGTAGATTCCACCCTTCACGAAGTTATTTCGCATGAATCTTGGGTAAGGTGTAATAAAGTGCATCTATAAGTCCCCTACGCCCAACACCATAATGCTGTACAACGTCAGGTTTACTTTATTTTGAGTTTTATTGCTTTTACGGGATGGGGTAGATTCCACCCTTCACGAAGTTATTTCGCATGAATCTCGGGTAGGGTGTAATGAAGTGCATCTATAAGTCCCCTACGCTCAACACCAGAATGCTGTACAACGTCAGGTTTACTTTATTTTGAGTTTTATTGCTTTTACGGGATGGGGTAGATTCTACCCCTCTCGAAGTTATTTCGCATGAATCTCGGGTAGGGTGTAATAAATTGCGTCTATAAGTCCCCTACGTTCCACACTAGAATGCTGTACAACGTCAGGTTCACTTTATTTTGAGTTTTATTGCTTTTCGGGAGGGGGTAGATTCTACCCCTCTTGAAGTTATCTCGCATGAATCTCGGGCAGGGTGTAATAAATTGCGTCTATAAGTCCCCTACGTTCCACACTAGAATGCTGTACAACGTCAGGTTCACTTTATTTTGAGTTTTATTGCTTTTCGGGAGGGGGTAGATTCCACCCTTCACGAAGTTATTTCGCATGAATCTCGGGTAGGGTGTAATGAAGTGCATCTATAAGTCCCCTACGCTCAACACCAGAATGCTGTACAACGTCAGGTTCACTTTATTTTGAGTTTTATTGCTTTTCGGGAGGGGGTAGATTCTACCCCTCTCGAAGTTATTTCGCATGAATCTCGGGTAGGGTGTAATAAAATGCATCTATAAGTCCCCTACGTTTCACACTAGAATGCTGTACAACGTCAGGTTCACTTTATTTTGAGTTTTATTGCTTTTCCTGGAGGAGGTAGATTCCACCCCTCTCGAAGTTATTTCGCATGAATCTCGGGCAGGGTGTAATAAATTGCGTCTATAAGTCCCCTACGTTTCACACTAGAATGCTGTACAACGTCAGGTTCACTTTATTTTGAGTTTTATTGCTTTTCGGGAGGGGGTAGATTCTACCCCTCTCGAAGTTATTTCGCATGAATCTCGGGTAGGGTGTAATAAAATGCATCTATAAGTCCCCTACGTTCCACACTAGAATGCTGTAGAACGTCAGGTTCACTTTATTTTGAGTTTTATTGCTTTTCCTGGAGGGGGTAGATTCTACCCCTCTCGAAGTTATTTCGCATGAATCTCGGGTAGGGTGTAATAAGGTGTATCTGTAGGTGCCTTACGTTCAACACTAGAATGCTGTACAACGTCAGGTTCACTTTATTTTGAGTTTTATTGCTTTTCGGGAGGGGGTAGATTCTACCCCTCTTGAAGTTATTTCGCATGAATCTCGGGCAGGGTGTAATAAATTGCGTCTATAAGTCCCCTACGTTCCACACTAGAATGCTGTACAACGTCAGGTTCACTTTATTTTGAGTTTTATTGCTTTTCGGGAGGGGGTAGATTCTACCCCTCTCGAAGTTATTTCGCATGAATCTCGGGTAGGGTGTAATAAAATGCATCTATAAGTCCCTACGTTCCACACTAGAATGCTGTACAACGTCAGGTTCACTTTATTTTGAGTTTTATTGCTTTTCCTGGAGGGGGTAGATTCTACCCCTCTCGAAGTTATTTCGAATGAATCTGAGGTAGGGTGTAATGAAGTGCATCTATAAGTCCCCTACGCTCAACACCAGAATGCTGTACAACGTCAGGTTTACTTTATTTTGAGTTTTATTGCTTTTACGGGATGGGGTAGATTCCACCCTTCACGAAGTTATTTCGCATGAATCTTGGGTAAGGTGTAATAAAGTGCATCTATAAGTCCCCTACGCCCAACACCATAATGCTGTACAACGTCAGGTTTACTTTATTTTGAGTTTTATTGCTTTTACGGGATGGGGTAGATTCCACCCTTCACGAAGTTATTTCGCATGAATCTCGGGTAGGGTGTAATGAAGTGCATCTATAAGTCCCCTACGCTCAACACCAGAATGCTGTACAACGTCAGGTTTACTTTATTTTGAGTTTTATTGCTTTTACGGGATGGGGTAGATTCTACCCCTCTCGAAGTTATTTCGCATGAATCTCGGGTAGGGTGTAATAAATTGCGTCTATAAGTCCCCTACGTTCCACACTAGAATGCTGTACAACGTCAGGTTCACTTTATTTTGAGTTTTATTGCTTTTCGGGAGGGGGTAGATTCTACCCCTCTTGAAGTTATCTCGCATGAATCTCGGGCAGGGTGTAATAAATTGCGTCTATAAGTCCCCTACGTTCCACACTAGAATGCTGTACAACGTCAGGTTCACTTTATTTTGAGTTTTATTGCTTTTCGGGAGGGGGTAGATTCCACCCTTCACGAAGTTATTTCGCATGAATCTCGGGTAGGGTGTAATGAAGTGCATCTATAAGTCCCCTACGCTCAACACCAGAATGCTGTACAACGTCAGGTTCACTTTATTTTGAGTTTTATTGCTTTTCGGGAGGGGGTAGATTCTACCCCTCTCGAAGTTATTTCGCATGAATCTCGGGTAGGGTGTAATAAAATGCATCTATAAGTCCCCTACGTTCCACACTAGAATGCTGTACAACGTCAGGTTCACTTTATTTTGAGTTTTATTGCTTTTCCTGGAGGGGGTAGATTCCACCCCTCTCGAAGTTATTTCGCATGAATCTCGGGCAGGGTGTAATAAATTGCGTCTATAAGTCCCCTACGTTTCACACTAGAATGCTGTACAACGTCAGGTTCACTTTATTTTGAGTTTTATTGCTTTTCGGGAGGGGGTAGATTCTACCCCTCTCGAAGTTATTTCGCATGAATCTCGGGTAGGGTGTAATAAAATGCATCTATAAGTCCCCTACGTTCCACACTAGAATGCTGTAGAACGTCAGGTTCACTTTATTTTGAGTTTTATTGCTTTTCCTGGAGGGGGTAGATTCTACCCCTCTCGAAGTTATTTCGCATGAATCTCGGGTAGGGTGTAATAAGGTGTATCTGTAGGTGCCTTACGTTCAACACTAGAATGCTGTACAACGTCAGGTTCACTTTATTTTGAGTTTTATTGCTTTTCGGGAGGGGGTAGATTCTACCCCTCTTGAAGTTATTTCGCATGAATCTCGGGCAGGGTGTAATAAATTGCGTCTATAAGTCCCCTACGTTCCACACTAGAATGCTGTACAACGTCAGGTTCACTTTATTTTGAGTTTTATTGCTTTTCGGGAGGGGGTAGATTCCACCCTTCACGAAGTTATTTCGCATGAATCTCGGGTAGGGTGTAATGAAGTGCATCTATAAGTCCCCTACGCTCAACACCAGAATGCTGTACAACGTCAGGTTTACTTTATTTTGAGTTTTATTGCTTTTACGGGATGGGGTAGATTCTACCCCTCTCGAAGTTATTTCGCATGAATCTCGGGTAGGGTGTAATAAATTGCGTCTATAAGTCCCCTACGTTCCACACTAGAATGCTGTACAACGTCAGGTTCACTTTATTTTGAGTTTTATTGCTTTTCGGGAGGGGGTAGATTCTACCCCTCTCGAAGTTATTTCGCATGAATCTCGGGTAGGGTGTAATAAAATGCATCTATAAGTCCCCTACGTTCCACACTAGAATGCTGTACAACGTCAGGTTCACTTTATTTTGAGTTTTATTGCTTTTCCTGGAGGGGGTAGATTCCACCCCTCTCGAAGTTATTTTGCATGAATCTCGGGCAGGGTGTAATAAATTGCGTCTATAAGTCCCCTACGTTCCACACTAGAATGCTGTACAACGTCAGGTTCACTTTATTTTGAGTTTTATTGCTTTTCGGGAGGGGGTAGATTCTACCCCTCTCGAAGTTATTTCGCATGAATCTCGGGTAGGGTGTAATAAAATGCATCTATAAGTCCCCTACGTTCCAAACTAGAATGCTGTACAACGTCAGGTTCACTTTATTTTGAGTTTTAGTGCTTTTCCTGGAGGGGGTAGATTCTACCCCTCTCGAAGTTATTTCGAATGAATCTGAGGTAGGGTGTAATGAAGTGCATCTATAAGTCCCCTACGCTCAACACCAGAATGCTGTACAACGTCAGGTTTACTTTATTTTGAGTTTTATTGCTTTTACGGGATGGGGTAGATTCCACCCTTCACGAAGTTATTTCGCATGAATCTTGGGTAAGGTGTAATAAAGTGCATCTATAAGTCCCCTACGCCCAACACCATAATGCTGTACAACGTCAGGTTTACTTTATTTTGAGTTTTATTGCTTTTACGGGATGGGGTAGATTCCACCCTTCACGAAGTTATTTCGCATGAATCTCGGGTAGGGTGTAATAAAGTTTATCTATAAGTCCCCTACGCCCAATACTAGAATGCTGTACAACGTCAGGTTTACTTTATTTTGAGTTTTATTGCTTTTACGGGATGGGGTAGATTCCACCCTTCACGAAGTTATTTCGGATGAATCTCGGGTAGGGTGTAATGAAGTGCATCTATAAGTCCCCTACGCTCAACACCAGAATGCTGTACAACGTCAGGTTTACTTTATTTTGAGTTTTATTGCTTTTACGGGATGGGGTAGATTCTACCCCTCTCGAAGTTATTTCGCATGAATCTCGGGTAGGGTGTAATAAAGTTCATCTATAAGTCCCCTACTTTCAATACTAGAATGCTGTACAACGTCAGATTCACTTTATTTTGAATTTTATTGCATTTCCGGGAGGGGGTAGATTCTACCCCTTACGCATTTATTTCGCATAAGTCTCAGGTAGGGTGTAATAAGTGCATATGCGAGCGTGGTATTACGTCAGAACACATTTATATCACTTTTTTTTAATGATGTTTAGTACTTATCTGGTCCGTTGTAAAAATCTAAATATTGAATCTAAATCTGAATCTAACTTCAGCCTGGTGAGCATACCTACCTCCTTATTTATATTTAAAATTGTAGGAAAACCTGCATTGCCCTGAAAGACAAACCCAGGCTGGTTGTTCAGCTAGAATTTCGGTTCTTGAAAGGAATTTTAGAAGTGCTAAGTGTGATCCAAACACAGGTATGATTTGTAAATAGAGCTTAGGTAATAAGTATATCCCTACGTTATTACTGCATTATAGTGCAGTCAACTTACTTTACAAGTACATCAGGACTCGTCAGCTGTTTCAGGGCATCTCTAGAAAATGGACTGGAAATAAGATATGTTTTGACTGAACAGACTTCATACCTAATAAAATAAAAGCATTTGATATAATAATGATAATTTGAATCTACTTATTTTGGATTATAAGCTTGGTATAAGCCTTATCTCAAGCCTTAGTGTCAAAATCTCTGACTTGACTAAAATACATAGATACTTATAGAGTAGTTACTATTGCAAGATATCTGAGAGACACTCCATAGCAAGTTTGTGAACTGTTTATGCAATATACTGTAACAAGCAATAAATGAGATCAAGAAAATTTTTTGATATAATTTACCAAATTTAGTTAGACAGAAATAAGATATAATATTTTAAACACTTTTCTTTGTGCTTTACACCTCATGAAGCAATTATGCTAATTTCACCAGCTTTTTAAAGTGAACAAATGCATTGTATATTCGGCATTCAGGATTTTAAGGCATTTCAGTGCCTATGGAATGTTCATTTATTTGTCCACCCATCTTTCTTTTAAGTGCTTATGTCAAAAAGATTGGCAAACAATGTCAAAGACAAATTTCCATGGATAATGAGATAGTTTTGTAAATAGGTAAATTTTGAATTGTGAAGGTAAAGTTTGATAATTGTGAATTTCCAAGATACTTTTGTGAATAGGTAAATACAAGTCATTAACTTATTTTTGTCATCTCATTATCTTTGAAATCCTCATTATTTTAAAACCTAAGTATCTCCTTTCAGCACATGTTGAGAAAATACAATAAAAATGTCAAAGTCTAATTTCCAATGCTTACTTGATGTCAATAACAAGCGAATGACTGACATGTAACAGAAGGAGTTCAACAGAAAAGTTCAGGAAGAAGTTCTCAAGTTGGGTATGAATTTTTGACCCAAAAAGTTGGAGTAATAAAAGCATTGAGATAAAATTAATGTCACTCGAGTTGTAACCCCACCATTTTCTTTCACAACTCAAAGAAAGAGATCTCTCACATTAAAATTCAAACGAAAATAATTTGCATTTTGGATTCATGCACTTTCTTATATCTGCAGTTATATCTGGAGTTACCTATGTTCCTTTATGGCAGTCGTGGTAATTTTATGACAGTTTCTGCCTTCTGGTAGAAAAGAAAAAGGGCATAAGCGACAAATTTTGCAAATTTTGGTTTTAAGCGCCATTGAACACCGTTTTTCTTTGTGAGCAGAATGATCTGACTTATCTGACTGAAATTATTTGTCGCTTGAGCCAACTAAACAATGGGGTATATAATAGATGTTTTAAAGAGTAATTGAAGCTTTAACTCAGTCTACTGTAAAGTTATTAATTTGTCGGTTATAACTTTTTGACTTCACTTGACTCTGTTGAACCACAACCTTGCAAATGAGGCTTATTGTGTAAGTAAATTGATATCTTGTCTTATCACATGTTCACACAGCACCTAACACGAGAGGTAAATCACTTCATAAACTATGTTCAAATTCATTTCACTAAGTGTCAAGTAAAATTTTCTTGAATTTCACTAAATATTACTAAATTCAATTAAATTTTGCTAAATATCCTATGTGCCCACAATAAATCTCACTAGTAATTATACCTCTGGGGTAAATGACTGGTGAATTTTGAGGAAATTATTAAAAAATTTAATTTATTTAATTCACCATAAATTCTTCTGAATACCTACAACTAAGTCTGCAAAATGTGTACACCCAGTGATTCCTCCCTTAACTTTGATAAGCACCTTTAATAAGAACTTTACTTTAATGAGACTTCTGATGGAATTGCAAAGTTATGTGGTTATGCTAATGTCCAGTTTTATAAAGTCAAGTCGTCCTGCCCTAAGTACGTACTAAATATAAGGAGAAAACACAGCTGACAATTGGTTGAATTTCTGCCTGTATTGTTAAACTCAATTTGGTTCGTTTTCTCTCCACTGCTCCACCAACCAACACGCGTTGCCCCGCCTCCTATGCGGCGTTGCTGCGAATCGTAGCAATACCATTTGATGCATATGTGTCTTGAAGTTAAGCCTGTAGCAAAAACTATAAAAAAAAACCGCATAAGCTATAACTTTGGCTAAAGCAATTGATCTTACCTTACTTAAAATTACATAAGCATCCTTGGTGACTTGTTTTGCATGGATCGAAAGAACTGCACCAGATTCATAGAGTTCAGAAGCTTGTAGACTTTTATATGCTTTCAACTGCTGCTTAGTACCTACGTATAATAACTGGGCTTTAAAATAAAATAGTCTGCAATATCCAGTGGCTAATCACAAATTGGGAAACTCAAATCTTGTGGCGAAAGCGAGTAAAGCAGTAAGGTTGAATATTGTTTATAATTTCCACTTTCTGGTCCTAAGGATACTTGACATCACCAGTAAGCTTGAAGTAATATTCACTTTTAAACATTTCGGCACGAAAATTAGAAATACACAACTTTTACAATAGTTTTCAATGTTCAAATCAACAAAATCGATATTATTCAAACGTTTACACATTCAAATTAATAATCCGGCGGCGGCGCTGCCATTTTCTTACTATTTTTTTATACTTAACTATATTTATCTTGTTTTAAAATCGGTAAGGGGAAAAATAATGTCAAAAAATGTGAACACCAACAGGAAAATATTATTTTAATAAAAGATATATCACCCTCAAAATACCAACAACATCTGAATTGTCAGGATCCGTGTTGACCATTTCTGTATAAACACAGAAAGTTTCGTATGTTTGGCTACCTGGTTTGTTTGTCTCACAATAAAGTATGGCGGACCTAATCAAAAACAGCTGTTCTGGAATGATCTATTTGACATATAGGGGGACGAATTTCAAATATTCAACAATACTTCCATGTATGGGGGGGTGCATCCACCCGTCAGTTTCACTGAATTTTTCTTTCAACTTGAATTTATGATATAATATTTTAATCCACAATAAATTTTCTTTAAGAACAATGACCAAGTTGCAGCCAACGGAAAAGTATTGTAACCAACTCGTATATTAATGGGCGATTAATAATCTCAACTCTATTAACGCCCTCACTGCGTTCGCGCGTTAAACCATCCGGATTATTAATCGCCTTCATTAATACACTCATTCGTTAAATAACTATAAACATGAAATATTCAGCATACTTTCGCGAAATTAAATGTTTAGAGCTAAAATCCGTAGGAAATATTGTAGATCGCCTTAAAATGTCTTAAAAAGTTTAAAAATGCAATATTCCACGTTTTTGTATGAAATTAAATATGTAAAGCTAAAATCAGTATAAAATATTGTAAACAGCCCTAAAGCCTGCGAAAATATTTTATTTCAATATTTTGCATGTAATTTATTGATTAGAACTTAAATCAGTAGAAAAGCCTTTAAAACGTCTCAAACTGCTTAAAAGAGCAATTGAGGAGTTTGCTGCAAGAATGGAGCATCTTAATTTTTGAAAATTATTGGAAAATTGAAAAAAAAAACTGAATAAAAAAAAAGATTTTTTATTTTAAGTTAAAAAACGAAATGCTAATTGATAATAAAGATGTTTGGGAATTATTTGAGAATGTTTTCAACAAAATAGTTTTTGAAAAAATAAAAAAGAAAATTGAAAAAGTTAGATCTGCATCTTTTTTGCCCCAAGCTCGTGAAGAAACGCGTAATTTCCACACTCTTTGAGAAAAAAAAACACATTTTTAATAAATTAAAAAATCCTTTTATTAGGTTTCAAATATCAAGCGAATATGGCTTTTCAACAAGAAAAAATAGAACACTCAAGTGTGTTTGGGGCAAAAGGCATGGAGATCCAGATGCACCCTTCTTACACCAAACAACTGAGGAGGCAGAATAGTATTGACCTAAGTGCGGGAAGTGATGCTTTACCGCACGCTAATTGCAATGACCAAACGACGCGTTGCCGAGTTCGGTCAGCAATCGAGCGCGGTAGAACACTTCACGCACGTGTTACATTAGGCTCTCTCTTTCTCTTCTCTGCGATTCTTTCTCTGGGATTCGGCTTTAACCAATTCTGAATTATAATTAAATATTAAAGTGGAAAAAATAATTTTGAAACAATTAGGCAATGTTTTTACTCTACCGAGCCAACAGAGTTTTTCTGATTTTACGGCCTGTACCATGAGCGACGGGCCGTAAAAATAATAAGGAAAACCGCCCGCTGGTTGTAAACTGAGTCTTTCAGCGATGTAAATTAATTTATAAAAAAGTTTTCCTTCATTTGAGCGTTAAACTATTTTTACCTGCAAACTAATGCTAGGTAATATGAGGTGTTCATTACGTTCATACGAGGTGTTCATTAGAAAACTTCATCTAGCAGTCTATGAAATTTTAACACAAAAGTATAACATAGATAATCAATTTCAAAGCCGACTAGATGACGTTTTTTAATGAATATCCCGTAAATCGTTTTTTTTTTGAGTGACTTGTGTAACGTCCGTACATTGTTTCAAATAGTTGCTAGATGTAGCGTCCTCAAAAGTATACTCCAAAAGTTATCGGAAACAGGACCAAAGAAAATTTCCATAAATCAAGCAGAAACTGCCGATGTTTCGGCGTTTATTGACGTCTTTATCAAGACTAAAAAACACAAAAGCAGCATTATACAATAGGTGTATAGGTGACAAACGCAGTTAAACAGTACACTTAACATAATATTAAAAAAAAAAACGTTATTAAGCAATTATTCATTCAATTAGTACAATCGTGCGTTAGGAAAAACAAATGAAGAATATGGACACTGGGTAGTGAAAATCTTTGTCAGAGCTAAAAATATAGTACAAACCTAGTCTGTATTACTCAGCAAGTCAAAATATATTCTTGGCCGTAACTGGGCATATCTTATTTAGCTATAAAAGCAGCAAAAACAAGTTATTTAATTCTGACGATGACATTTAGCAAATTGTGACAATCACTCAATTTCATATAATGAAAATTACCGACATTAGTCCTTTGATTCATGCGGCAGAGCGTCGCCTAGCGGCAACATTTTGCAACTTCAATCTCGAAGTCTGGGGTTCAATTCCTAATCCGGCAAAGTTTTTTTTAATTCTATTTTTTTTATAGTTTTATAAATATTTACTCCTATCAAAAATTAAGGTCAAAAATTAAATTAAGGTCAAAGAAAATATCAGAAGGATATAAAGTAGTAAATCGTTTTACAAAAAATAGGCTTCGCATTGCCGATCATCGAACATAATAATATTTAAATAAATCATTAAAATATATCGAAGTGTGCCATGACAGAGATGACGCCTGGAAAATTTTGTTGATTGGTTGGCGCTTTCTTTTGTTTCAGGTTTGTACTTCTCAAATATCGAGTGTTTTGATTAAATGAGAAAAAGACAATCCCTTTGTAATAATTATTGTATCGAGTTGTATAGTAGATAATGGATAATTTTAGGGATAAATATAACATGACAAGCATAGCTAAGGTATTAAAGCTGCATTAAAATATTGCATTAGGACCAGGGGTAAAAGTTGTCCGTCCAAATTTCGATAACGTCCTACTTTCGGGTAGAACTAGCAACGCTGGATCAAAAAATATTTTTTTTTTCAAGCGGACTAAAAGTACGTCATTTGATTTCTCCATACGCACACCTAAAGTGGGCTTTCAAATCCTGAGACCAAAAAAGTAGCAAAAAAGTCCTAGGCAGTAAAAGTGAAGTCAAAAGTCACCGCTAGTGTCATGGTGGCGCATATATAAACGATTTTCATTCACCAAAATTATTTTAATAATAGATGACACCAGATAAACCGATCTGAGTGTATTGCCATCTTTACATTCTTGTTGAAAAAACAAAGGACAGAAATACTCTCAGAGCACTCAAGAGCACCATCCGAAACCATTATTAGTCGAAATCGCATAGGTTCTCGAATTCTGAATTCGTCTGTTAAATGTCATGCGCGTCATCATATTTATCTGTCAATGTGACATTTATTAATTTAGTATTGAAAATAATGCTACAAATTCATAGTTTACCATAATCGTTGGTTATTATTTAATACATTAAAACCATTGAACATTGAAAACCACCATTCTAACATATTCTATGTATTTTACAAATAATATACACAATTGGGTAAGTACCTAGACCCGCTTAAAGAGGATGAGAGAAAATTGCAAAACTGAACCACTTTTAAATAGATTTCTTATTTATTGCATGCTTGAAAAAAAAATAGTATATGTTACTCGGAGTAAAAGGTCTTTTTGTGCTTCGCCCAGTTGCAGGCCTCAGCTTCGCTTCGGCCGTCAATCTCTCGGCTCAGCACGAAAAGACCCACTTTTACTCCTAGTGACATAATCTACTATAAAGCGTTTTTCTTGGTCAATTTTCTTAATTAGATTCTTGTGTTAAGCACCTATCTATAGTTTTTAATTTATTTTTTTTGGAAGTACAGCCGTGCTACTTTAGTTGTTCACCCTGTATATGACACCTGGTCGTGGGAAAAATACTGTACACAACTCACAAGAAGGTCCCTTAACACACAAGCGTGATTGCAACATTTCACGCTTGTGTGTTAAGAGTTACTTTAGCTTGTTATGTAAATAATTATTACCGCACGCAAAGCCTGCGAATACATGCGGTAAAGCGGCTTTACCGCACGCTCGTAGGAGAAATGTTTTTATTCTACAACCTACTAAATTTCTACAAAAATATGACACGGTTTGCGCATTATTGACGGTATGCAAACTGACACATATTTTCACAGTTACCTTTCTCGCACGTCGCCCATAGCAGCGTAAAAAAAAATTACTGGTTGCCATAGCACACGTGAAGAAAAGTCTTTCGCGCACGCCGTCAATACAGAGGTAGCAGAAAAGAACTGTAAAGCTTAATCATTTATAAAATCATTAATCATTAAAGATGTCCCATATTACTGGAAAGTGGACTCATTTTTAAATTGCATTCCCTTGTAAATTTTTATAGCCTAAGGAATACACTTCGATTGTCCTAACGCTTTTTTTTTATACGGTTGTAGAAAAAATGTTGTACCTAATTCTTGCGCAAAGTGTCTTTCGCGCAATTGACTACTGCCCGAACGGCAGTCGCGTGCGCGAAAATGTTACTTTGCGCACTTGCTAGCATAACTATTATCTACGTGAAATTCAAAGTCTTGACTTAAACGGCGGCTTTTAGAATTTAATTCCGCATACAAGGTGTTGCGGATTTAAAGGTTTTGAGTAGTAATTTAAAAAAATACATTTTTTGCGTTAACAACACATTGAATTTTAAGGCAGACACATTGAATTATAAGAAGACTTTAAGAAGACAAATATCTGAAACTAAAATTTAGTTAACTATTTTTTATCTCTCTCAAAATGTCGTTCCAATCTAAGTAAATTTGACAATAATTTGATGCGACTTGCTACCTGTAGACAACCTGTATTCAGCCATCCTTTTTTAAACAAAATGTACAATCCAATAAATTAAACTTCGTAACACTTTGCCATTACGCAAAGTCCCTATAAACACAATTTGTCTTAAATTTACCTGAGAATTTATTTACCATCTATTGAGAATCACCCTGAATAACGGTACCCGTAACTAGAGCACACAAATTTGGATGTGTCACTTTTTCTACAAATGGAAATTTAAAGCATGAAATTGCGATATCTCAAAAGTTTCGAAGAATCGCAATAATCTTGACGGCATATGTTGCCTTGTTGCTGTCGATACAGGCTTGCATAGTAGTTACCGACGTATCCGAAATCAATCACTACCACCTAGACGATAAGGCCGTGAAGCAGAAGCTGTGACGTCACAGTCGTGGTCCAAGGTCACTAGTGTGGGACCATTTGAATTGTATGGATTTCAAATATTTTTTCCGACTTTACGACTAATATTATTCATTTTGTACTCATAATTTTGTTTTTTTAAATTGTGCCGGACTTTAGGACATTTCTTGCAGCTGGTGCTGCATTTAGACTAACAACAAGTGCTTTAAAAGTGTTGAAAAGTTCTGAATCGGGGTTGGGTGTGACGGTGCGAAATCATTGTAAACAGGTCCAGCAAATCCCTTGTTTGGTTTCAAAGGAATGAGGGTGTGCAGAAAAAATGGATGTAAGCTAATCTATATCTGAAGAAAATAGTAGGGTAAGTTAAAATACAGAGTACCTACATAGTTTCATAAAAAAAGTTAGGTTAACCCTCAGTGACTAATCTTGATTCCTGAATTTGAAAAAGGCCAGACTGAAGTCTATAAACTAGAACAGTAAACTTGCCAGTAGGCAAGTATTGAGGGTTTCATTTAACTTTTTAATACATACCTATTAAGAATGTAGCTTTTTTCCCAAGAGTTATTTCACCCAGAGCAAAGAATGCAAAAAGAGTTTCTAATCATTTATATTCTTTTATACAAAACCCTAGCTCCTTTATGTAACACCCTGTTACAAATTTCAAAATTTGTTACATAAACAGATTTATTTGCTCTCAATGTATTCCTATATAGACCATGTATTACATTTACTCATTTAGGTACACTGCATGAACCAAACATTTGGTCCAAGTATCAAATGATGTCACTATGACGTAAACACTGGGGACCAAATATTTGATTTTTGAATGAAATTGATTGATTATGTCCAGAGTAAAGGAGGTAGATCAAACAGTCTTTTTTATAGTGTAAACACTAGCCCCAAATTGGATTCTGGAATTGGATTGCAGTTTCCAAAAAGGGCTAAAGCTTCCATTTATAACTAAAACAGCTGTTCGTTGACAAACTTTGATTCAAGTTGATTAGGTACTTAATTTGTTCCTTGGTCTAATTTGGTCCACATGGTGTAAATGTACTACATGACTAAGATCAAACTCAGTAAACTTCATATTTCTGTTAAAAATTTAGGAATTACCTTTAGGAATTACATTGTCTTTTAACTTTTAATTTTCTTAAAGGAATAAGCAAGAGATCATCATATACCTACCATTTATACCAAAAACTTGATGTCCTGCATAGAACTTCTTTAGTGAGGTTTTTACAGTCAAAATGGTAGAAACTCAATAGTAGTTGGAAAGTGCCAGTGTCCAGAAAGTACTCACCTACTTACTTCCACAAACAGAGATGTATCGAGCCTACTTCCTCCCTACTTTAAGAGGATTTGAGTGCTAGTGTGTGTAGTAACAGCAAAGACTCAAAGTAATAAAAACTTGTTGAAAGTGCAAAATGTTGTAATCTGCAGGAAGTTGTTTTTTTTCTATTTATAGGCAATTATGTAAGATTAAATTGCCAACAACTTTTCATTGTAGTAAATCCCAGGTTATTCAACTTATTATTAGTCATAGTCATAATCATATTCCTAATTTTCATCTATTACAACTCATAAACAAGCTTTGCCATGGATATTTTGTTTACATGGGTTGTAATGGGTGAAAATTGAGAATACGATTATTATGACTACAACTAAGAAGTTGGACAAACCCACACAATTATTACATGTTTTGATTATTACAACATTTGGCCCTTAGCAATCAAAAATAAAACAGTTAATTCAGGAAACATATGTTTTTTATTTAGAAGGTATAGCTTATATAACAACGCATCCAAGCCACAGCAGCTTGAGACTGTAAAAGAGTGTAAAAAGACTTACCTAACAAAAATATGAATGAATGTTACAGGAGACAAAAATGTTGACATCATTATCTTATTATCCTCTGCTTTTCCTAGGAATATGACCGGTATGGTACAAGTTCATTTCTCAACTCAATAAATAAAAGTATCCCTTCAAGGGATCTGTTTCATACTCAGAGATTTAATAGTTAAATGGAGACTATATAATTTATAAGCATAAGTTAAGTGTGTAATAAGTTCTTACCACAGATCAATTTTGGAATATCCAAAGAGGCTTACAAAGTCTGATCTGTTTCTTCATTATAAAAAATAAACTGTTTCTGTACTTCATCCTTGCGAAAATGCACCTCACACACCTAAAACACCAGTTTTCTACAAAGTTCATGGAATTCATGCTTTGTTTATAAACGAAATCTGAGGGATAACCTAACTTTCTCTAAAATTCTTGTTACTTATTTATATATAAATGTACCCTACTATGTTCTCCAGGCACGAACTCTTCTCTTTTAAAGGCTCTAATATATTTTTCTCTTAACACTTCATCCCTGGGAAACCAAAAAACCGATTTTTTAAGTCCATTCTTTAAGTTTGTGTTGCACCCCGACACAACACCGGTAAGGCATTTTCACAGTTTTTAAACACTAAAATGTATAGTTCCGAATTTAGCACAAACTTTAATACGTTTCCTAAAGTCCAGTAATGTTCATAAAAACAAAATTCGCATTAAAAAACAGAATAATCACAGTAAAATCACGGACAATATACACGAAATCATTTGAAATCCATCCATTTCAAATGGTGACCTTGGACCACGACTGTGACGTCACAAATTCTGCTTCACGGCCTTATAAGTCTAGGTGGCAGTGAATCAATCCACCAGAGATCGGCGCAGTAACATGGCATGGCTTCTGTCACATATTTTCAACTCTTGTCTGACGATTTGGGACTGCTTCAAGATCTTGTTAGAACGGGCTCTTGACTAGCATATAACACAAAATTTCGCACGAAATCACATATCAGGAAAAACAAAATGAAAGGAAAGGATCTTTTTAAATCGTTGTGTTTTCGAGAACGTTTTATGTCAAAAATAACCCATCCAAGAATCGACCCCAGCCCATAACAAAAGCTTTTGTATTCTGTACGCCAACGAATGGAAATCGTCTTTCCGGAAAACCTACAGACAAGTTTAACCTCACTTGTTCAGAAGAGTGTAAAAATTCAACGGTTTTCTTTATTTATTATTTGAATACTGGAGACAATATTTATTTGTGTATTAAGAGCGAAAAGTGTTATTTTGTAGGAGAGCGGATAATTCCTCGAGATCGACAAAAACACGTTGCATGCGCACGAATTACAAAATTTTTTTTTTCTATAAATCATGCCAATAAAATACACTCATGACAAATTCAGTAATAATTTTAAATTCCAATGTCAAATATGTGAAAATTCAACCAACGAGCAGAGCAACTCAACAACTATAACCCATTCACTTATTAATTAAAATTAAGGTTTCAAAGGTAACTAGATGACAAAAAATAAGTGAATGGGTAATAGATACGTTCGTATTAAGTCGCAAAAAAAGTCTTTGTTCCTTGCCCCGCGACAAAATAACAACTCATTAATTACTCGGCAACGCACCTTTTTGTGCTTTCATTGGGAAGCGCAAAATGGTGTTTTACGCATCATTGTAGAAAAATAAATTTTTCATTTAAATTTATTAATTTGTCTTGACTGTAGGCTTCATGGGCACTAGGCTTAGCAAATCCATAATGTTTCGCTATATTTTACATTAATTGAGTAGTAATATTGAATAATGATTTCGTTTATATATTGTTGTATACAAAAAAAATATATGTATAATGTGTATCAATTAATTTGTCTATTAGAAATACCTGATTAAGACGACAATTTCTTAAAATATTCTATACCATGAGGCCGACAAATTAAGTCCCCAATTCTAATTTTAAACGGGTTTAAGACCGAAGCTTAACGGAATCCAATTTGCAACCATAATTTTTAGCCTCCACTCATGTTAATCATTTGAAACCAGGCGGAGATTTAATGGATTATCCACTAGAGTGAATACAGTCATCTGCTCCCACTGATAAAACCAAATTGAATATCGAACGTTTGGCAAAATATCTGAAAACTTCTCAGTTCAAAATGAACGAAGCTACAGAACGGTTGATGACAATAGTGTCCAGAATTGACAAATCGAATATATCGTATTCCGAATTTAATAAATTAGAAGTTTTGGAAAATTTGAAAAATGCCTGCGAAAGTAGGTGGAAGTTTGGAGTCTACCCAATGATCATACTGGTACTGAGCTTATTTATCAATTGGTTTTTGTTTGTGGATTCGGAGGTAAATAATTTAGTTTTATATAGCATGATATAATTCAGATACAAAAAAGTTAAAAAAATATGTCACATAATCAGGATAATTTGATATCGTCTTATTGTTCAATATAATAATTGGACGATTAGCAGGTAGAGGACATTTCCAAACTATTATCCATTTACTTATTTTTGCCATCTAGTTACATTTGAAACCTTATTTTTTTTTATACTCATTTCTTTTTACCACTAGTTAAGAAGATACGATACAAATGTCAAAGTCAATGTTCCAACACCTACTTGAAGACAATAATAAGTGAATAGTTTTTACATATCGCTCATTGTATGCAATAGTGGCGCAACTCAAAAAACATAGTTTTGAGAAAATCAATAATTAAGATTTGGGTTATAAGTAGGACAATGTTTTGACTTGAAAATGAAATACGTATAATACGATCATAAAATAAAATAATTTTGTGCCAGTTTTGTTCTAAGGTAGAGGTTGGAATTTCTACTTCGGACATTTTGCTATCTAGAATTTCGAATTTTTTGAGTTGTGCCACTATTGCCTTTAGTGAGCGATATGTATCTTCATTCAGATAAAGAACACCGACGTCTCCACTCTATCTTAAACTTTCTCAAGACTATCTTCTTAGAAAAGAGGTAGTCAAAATAATAATAATTGTAATAAGGTCCGTATAGCAGTGGATCAAGAATTACCCCCGTAGCCCTGGCTCTCGACCATTAGAATTATTGGTCAAGTCAAAGTATGGTTGAGGGGTCTCCTACCGACTTTGTGATGTTAGATTTTAACTAACTAACTAATTATTAACAAATACTGCATGGCCATCGGCATATGGATATGGATGCATATGGATCTAAAATACGCTGGTGCGTGTCGCCTGCTTCTACTCTGTATAACATCTCAATGGTTATTGAAGTTGTAAAACATTAAAACACGTCGATTTGAAAAAAATATTCCGCGAAAACTGTCAATGCGGTTTGGATGAATCATAAGCCTATTGATATTACTTATGATGGAGCTTGACACTGTAAAATATTTTATTCCTTACTGTCCGGTATATGCGTCCTACATGCATCGATTTGAATCCGGTAAATGGAACTTTACCGGACAAGTCCGGTAAAGGTTGCTAGGCAACCGATGCTAGAGAGCTACAGTCTAATATAAAATATTACGAGATTTAAATTTGATTAAGATTTTGTCAAATGCTCAGTTGGCGACGTCAAAATTTGTGCGCAGTAGTTACGACGTTTGATATTACTTGTCATTAAATTAAACCATTAAATCAAATGAAACATAATTTCCTGATATTCGAAACGAGCCTCTAATGGTCGATCGCACCAAGCAATTTTTAAGTATACTTAGTTAAGGTTACTCATGCTAATACATATGGTTTAAGGGCCCATAACTTTAAGTTTCCTTAAAATTTGCTTGGTGGAAGTTGAAGTGTACTTTGAAGAAACACAAGCACATTGTTGATGATTTAATGCTGAGGTCTCCATCATTTTTCCCATTAGAAAAAGACTTATCGAAGGAATTTGAGAAACATCTATTACACGTATGTAGTAATTATTTTAATAAAAAATAATTTGTGATAATAAAGTTCTAAAACTAGTGGCTGCATATTTATTTTCATATGTTTATTTTAGTACCATAAATAGCGTTATTTTAAACCATTATGCTATAGCTCTCGAATTATGAATTTTCACAGTACCAACAATACAGACACCGCCAAATGTCAATAAATCTAATTCTTACGTGGTAATTTTTTCATTTAATTTCTAAATAATAAAACCGTATGAAATAAAATATTTTATTTCATACTGTCCGGTATATAAGTCCTACATGCATCGATTTGAGTCCGGTAAATGGAACTTTACCGGACAAGTCCGGCTAGGCAACCGATGCTAGAGAGCTACCGTCTAATATAAAATATTACGTTACTTAAATTTGATTAAGATTTGGTCAAATGCTCAGTTGGCGACGTCAAAATTTGTGCGCAGTATATTTGATATTACTTGTCATTAAATCAAACCATTAAATCAAATCAACCATCATTTCCTGATATTCGAAACGAGTCTCTAAGTTATTCAGTGAAATTCAAAAATTTCCCCAATGCCCAGTAGAACCGAGTTATTTCAAAATACTATGTACATATATTTGAAGGAACACAAGCACATTGTTGATGATTTAATGCTGACGTCTCCATCATTTTCCCCATTAAGGAAAGACTTCTCGAAGGAATTTGAGAAACATCTATTACACGTATGTAGTAATAATTTTATTAAAAAAATAATTTGTGATAATAAAAGATTAAAACTAGTGGCTACATTTTTTCAAAAGTTTATTTTGATACCATAAATAGTGTAACTTTAAATCATTATGCCATAGCTCTCGAATTATGAATTTTGACAGTGACAACAATACAGACACCGCCAAATGTCAATAAATCTAATTCTTACGTGGTCATTTTTTCATTTAATTTCTAAATCATAAAAACAGTATGAAATAAAATATTGTACGATACACGTCCATTAGGTGTTGTTACACTACTCGTATAACTTTCCAGACTCGGCTCCTGACGTCGCCCCGTCCGTAAAAACCTCGTACTGTAACAAGTCACCTACTGGACTTGTGTCGTAAATTACTATTCTAAGTCATCTCAGTTTTGCCCACTGACACTCAACTTTTAGCTGAAGAAAACTATTCAATAAGATTTTTTTTTGTTTTTTTTACCATTTTTTTATTTCTTTCCTTTATTTTTATTTTTTTAACTTATCAGTCGATCAAGCAAATTAAATGATACATGTTTTTTTTTCAGTGTTTCATCAGAATGCCCGATGAAGCGTCGCGCTTATTTATAGATCCCGAATCCTGCACTCTGTGCGATTCTGTATTGCAAGTTGACAAAATAGCGAACGTATCACCAACAGATTTGATAAATTCGTATTTGAAAAAGTCTCATCCTGTAGTAGTTGAGGATGGTGCAAAAGAATGGCCAGCGAAACACTATTTCAACTTTCATTTCTTCAAAGAACTATTTACATCAGTAGATATAAATCGAAATAAAGACAGAAATTGCCAATTTTTTCCTTATCAGACAGAGTTTACCTCTCTTAGGGAAGCGTTCAATATGACTCATGACAGGGCTGCAATGAAAGAAGGAGAATCGCCTTGGTACATAGGGTGGAATAATTGCAATGATGAAGCTGGAAAATATTTAAGAGACTTTTATGCCACCCCATATTTCTTCACGAACCTTACAGAGCAACTGTCGCTTAGCTGGGTATTTATGGGGACTCCAGGATATGGAGCTCACATGCATGTAAGTAAGTTTCTCATCCGTAAAAGAAGTAATAACGAAGGTGTAATATGCGAACTAAATAAAAAGTAATTAAAATGAAATTAACTAAATATTAACAACACATTGTTTATAAAAAGGTTTTTGATGAGTAAATGTTAACATTTAAAACAATTTATGAGTTCAAGTCCTTGTCAATACCTTTTGCCTATATTTTTAATTTTACCAAAAAGACATTTGATATTATTATCTGTTCCTCCCAATAATTGAAACTAAGTTCAATAATAGTATATTTTCTAATTCGGTTCGTTTAGCTCAATACTAAAACAAAAGCAAAACGTTTACAGCCTCATAAAAACTTGGAAAAGAGTGTCCGGCATCTCACCTATAAATTCTACTTAACTGTTTATACAGGGTGTCCCGTAAACCTTAGATACTACTCCGCCTGATAGAAGTCTCATACTTGAGAAGTCAAGAAATGAAAAATTAGTAAAATCGTCAAAAACTGACATCACTTAATTTTCATACATTTACTCTTTCACAACCCCATGTAGAAGAATAATTTTTTCAGTTTTAGTTTTCCGAATGGTCGTAGTAGAAAAGCTACAAAAAATTTTGAACGTACACTTGGGATTTTTAAGAAACAATTTTATTTTAACGTATTTCTTATAACTCCATTTCAGTTAAGCAACTTTTGATGCCTACTGTAGCAAAAGATGAACAGTTATGTAAGCAAAGTGCACTTTACATTATTGGATTTTCCCGTTCGACTTTTAATTTATCAAATGAAAAGCCGAAATATTTGATTTTACATCATTCGATTTTACATTGGACTGGTTCGGTTCGATCTATCTCTGGATTGTCTCATTCGTTTGTAAGGAATGGGACGGAATTTATTTGGATTCGATTTTTATTTTGGATTTTTCTTTGAGCATGCGCCTGGAACTGTCAAAGCTGTAATTCTAACCTAGCTTTTCTTGATTTGTTTATTTATTTATTAACACTAAATCGAAATGAAGAATCGAGTAGGTCTAAAGATACTTCTACAGTGAGTCAAAATGGAATCCAACGAAAATATCGAAAGGAAAAATCGATCCTAAATATCTAATAATGTAAGATGCTCTTTAGATGCATCAAGCACAATGTTTAGCACCACATTAAATTACCATTTAATCGCAATTTACTCACCTACAAAGGTACTTCACATCATCTTCATGCAGGTTGATTTGATTATTTTTATTGCATTATTTACGTAATAACGAATTTTGACATCTATCAACATGTTAAAATGAATCCATTATTTTCTGCAAATTATGTTTCGAGTCGTTTTTTAAGCTTATCTTGTTACAGTTGTCATGCCATTTGTGCAATAGACCCCTCGCGAATATGCAGAAGTGCACTTTATCTGTGAGGAGTGTGGAGGCAGTGCAAATCATGCATCGCTACGCTATCGAGTACGACTTCCATTACGAAACCATCCTGGAGCTTGCGTTTTCGAAGGAAGATTACCAAGAGGGGGTGCTAGAGAAGGAAGACCTCATGTGGCGAACGATGATGAGGTATTGGAATAAATGCATCGGGATTCAACCACATCAGTACGAGCCATCGCACGTCGGACAGCCATTCCAAAACCAATGTACAGCGGATTTCAAAGCGAGATCACATGCACCCATCTCTGTACCATGTCCAGAGAGTGCAGACCCTTCTTCCAGGAGACCTTTTCAACACACAGTTAATTTTTGTAGGCGAATGTTGCAAAAAATGCGTCAAGATCCAACTTTCTTTAATTGCACTCTTTGGACATATGAAACATCCTGTAAATGAGGTGGTATTTTCAACATTCATAACTTCCACATTTGGAAAATGGAAAATCCACATTCCTTCCAGGAAAATAATGTTCAGCATCAATTTGAAATCAACGTTTGGACAATAATAATCAACAACAAAATTATAGGACCAGTAGAATTAACAGAAAATTTGAATGCTGAAATGTATCTGCAATTTTTGTGAAATCAGTTACCGGTGTTACTTGAAGACGTTTCTCTGTTAATAAGAAGACGAATGTGGTTCGAACATGACGGCTGTCCTGCCCACTATGCACCGGTTCTGAGACAACACCTAACTAATATTTTTTCTGGCAGTTGGATTAGACGTCAAGGATCTATTTTGTGGCCACCACGTTCGCCGGATTTACACCAATTAGATTTTTTTTTTGGGCTGTCTGAAAGAAATGAAAGAAAAAGTCTATACACGACTGGATGATACTCGCGCAGAGTTACGACAAAATGTCTTTAGAGCAGCGCAGGAAATTAACGAGGCTCAATAGAGATTAATAAAAAATCATGCATCAGGCATAAAAAGGTAAAGAGCGTGCATAAGAGCCAATGGCGGTCACTTTGAACATTTACTTTAAGTTTTTTTTTGCGTTAATTGCTGCTTGCTCAATTTCTTGTCAATAGCACAAATAAACAATATTGTATGTAATTGTAAACATTGTAATTATTGCATCAAACCGACGATAAAAACATTTACTTTTTAATGAACAATTACTTATTATATCATTTTAAAATCTAGAAGAACGACGCTACTTTTTGTACTTAGGGGCATCATGATAGATCTCCATCTTTTGCGACAGTAAGGACCAAAAGTTGCATAACTGAAGTAGAGTTATAGGAAATACGTTAAAATAAAGTTCTTTCTTAAAAATCAAAAATATACGTTCAAAATCTGTTGATTACTACGACCATTCGCGAAATTAAAACTGAATAAATTATCATTCTACATGGTGTTACGGAAGAGTAAATTTACGAAATATTCAGTGATGTCAGTTTTTGACCATTTTGAAAAAAGTGCAAATATCTTGGAAAGCATGTTACTTTCATTATTACTAATTTTTCATTTTTCGACTAGTCACGGATCGGACACCCTGTATAACTGTGGTGATGAGGTAGAATCCGAAACTAGTATGCAGATGGGTTGATCGACAAATTGGTGACCACCATACGCTTTACGCTTTGTCTCGGTACCGATAACCGTGAGAATGCAGGGTGCTATAGGAGCGCTTATCTGTACCGAAACAATGTGTAAAGAGTGGTGGTCACCAATTTGTCGATCAATCCAACTACATACTAATTTCGGGGTATACCCCTCATAAGTATTTTCGGAATCTCACTACTTTTACTTCAAATTTTTAGTTGAATAGTTTTGCACGACTATAATCGAAAATCTTGTATGTTTGGCTACACCTTAAAGCAGTATGGCGGACCTTAGTCAGAGTTATGTTTTCTGGAAAAGGCAGTATTCCAAAACAGGTTGCAAAAAAAATAGTTTAACAAAGAACTAATTTATCTACTACCTATACGATATTTCCTTATTATCGCACTCATTTTGGGTTATTTGAGTTATGCAATGAGTTTTACTACTGCACTAGTGATGTAATGAATTCATTACTTAACTCAAAGGTACCTACATTAAACATAACCCAAACTGCTTTAATAACTTGTATAATGAATAAATAGAATAGGCCATCTACTTATTAGAAGCAGAGAGTGTTGACAGTGTCTGTGCCCTATTTTGTATCCACTGAAAGAAGAATTATTTTCTTTGGATGATTCAATGTACCCTTCAGCCACCGTATTACTCTTCCAACCTCCATGGCGCTTTACTGTTAGAAGATCTGCTCCAGAATCGACCAGCGTACATGTTGAAGAACGCCGCTGACACTGTCCAGTATATTCTTCTGCATGTGGCAAATTCAAGAAAGTTGGGATCTTTTTGGGCATACTACTAAAGGTGTTGATACTAATAGGCTACTTTATACAAGCTCCTCGTCTAAAGTCTATGACGTCTATGAAAAACGGCCTTGACCCATTCCTAAAAGAAGTAAAAAATGGTATTTTTTACAAGAACTATATCCTGATTTAAACCAACCTGAAGGACGTAAGGAATATCGGGGCACAATACCCGCCATATGCACGGTTCCAATACCCCCAGAAGTGACCAAACCCTCTCTGAAAACTTTTTTTAGTATTGGGGATTTTTATTTGGATTTCACTTCCCTCATGTTGGACATTTTCTACCAGATTGAATAATTATATATTAGGTATAAATATTTCCCTGGTAATCTGAGATTCTCAGAAAATAACAACTCATAAAAATGCATTATTTATAATCCCTTTTTTTCGTTAGTTTTTAACAGGTGGTATCTAAGAAGAAGACATCAGATGTCTTACCCTAATGAGTAAAAATTTATTACCATCACCTGTTAAAAATATGACTATTTTCTCTCTGTTAAGAGTCATCGATTTTTTTACGACCGTGCCCTGTAACGTTGTAAATTTGAGTACTTACCTTATATGGGGGTAATCTGGTTTACGCCCTTATATCAGAGCTCTTATGACGTACCTTGCTCAGTAATTGCCACTTTTTTCATGCTTTCTGTCTACATGTAAATGCATTCATGGGCTGAGATTGTTTAATTTTTGGCTTATATTAAGCTCCGCTTTGTGATGCCTGAATTTACTTTTCTGAGTTGGGAAAAGGGTTATTAGTCCGACATTAATTCATATTTTTTTATGTCGGCCTACTTGAGATTCCAGTTTCAGTTCCTACCTCTTTGGGCATCATGTTTACCTTTGAATTGCACACATTTCCCTGGGTTTAGAGGATATGAAAATGACGCTATTTCGATTGCCTTTTGTCTGGGAATAAATACTTCTACTTTCTAGGAGTTTCTAAATCTAAAATAGTTTTATTTAACGATTGTTTATTTAAACAAATTTGACGTTCATAATTATGTCAATGTCAATAGCCCCCAAGGAAGTTAACTCCCCACATGCGTGGTGTTGCCAGTGGTATTATTTCGCTTGCGTACCGTGCAATGAAATTTCTGTGACGTCACCTGGGTACTGGTCACCCTCACTATGGTGATTCGTTGATAAAAGTTAATTGTTCCTTAGTTTTGTTTCCATGAAGATTTCGCGTTTCTTGAGGTTGGGCCAAATAGTCAACAATGATCATGCCATTCATCATGCTGTTCTGCATTATTTTCTCAACCAA
Source organism: Taphrorychus bicolor (assembly GCA_951812265.1). Classification (NCBI taxonomy): domain Eukaryota; kingdom Metazoa; phylum Arthropoda; class Insecta; order Coleoptera; family Curculionidae; genus Taphrorychus; species Taphrorychus bicolor. The sequence continues at coordinate 38,585,948 of OX638301.1, read as the reverse complement.
TTACAGTTATTTATTTTCGTCTCTGTTCCATACGTCATCATGTTCGAAGACTCAATTATTCATGTATCGTAATTCTTTTAGGTTTTTTTTAGGATTCTGACTTTGGGTATGTGTGAGTAGAATTTCCGTGGTGCTGGATAAGGACTAAATATCATAATGATCATAAATTAGTAGATCTTTAAGCAACTCTTCGGAGGATCGAGATCAGGACATTTGCTAACTATGTAGCCGCTTTTTGGACTTTTTCGATCTACTCTCTTGTTGAGTATTGTGGCCGATTTTTGTTGCGGTGCCTTAATCTTATGGAGGGATAGAGCAGTCCACGCCTACTACGTCATCTCCTCGCCCCGTTTACCAACCCATCTGTACAGGTCGCCCATCTGCACCGACGCCTCCATGTTGGTGACCGGGGGGGGGGGGGCCAATACCAGAAAATTCTAGGACGCACAGCTGCACAGCTTAGGGACCACCTCACTAGCTGCACTCAATCAGCCAGAGATTTGTCCAAAACAAAGGCGTCGGTGCAAATGGGCAACATGTAGGTCTGGTAAACGGGGCGAGGATATGACGTAGTCGGCGTGGGCTGCTCTATCCCTCCATAAAGTTAAGGCTTAAGGTACCGCAACGAAAATCGGCAATCATCCTGGTGGGGGGGCACCAGATAGCTTCTCTTCAGGGACCGACTCATCACCTAAAGTGGATTAGATTGACAGCTTTCCATTTTATTATATTAAATTTATCATTTTCCTTTTTGGCGCACATTGATGGGAACTGATTTTTAGTCCCTTATTAGTTTTTTTTTGGTCGAAAAAGAACTAATTTAAAATTAAGCAAGTGGCGCCATCGGACGACGACAGGTGCTTCCACTAGGGCATGCGAGATAATATTGAAGTGAAACCAAGCCAATTTTCTGCCGAAGTTGTCGCTTCCCACAGACAGATGGCAGAGATTCTTACCTATACTGTCTGGAAACGACGTTCAGCAGAGTGTCAAACTCACTTCTCTATCAGGTAGAGGAACCATAGACCGGTTTCGCTCTTATTAGAGTTCGTCAGTATTTTAAACCTCAAACCTGACAGAAATATGTGTTCGAAAGGTACTTGGTTTGGTTTCCTTTCTTGCTCAAGGCACTGTGTATGTCATGTCAAAAACATTGCAAAAACGCAGACCTTGTTTCACCAGCTAGAAGTAATTAGTACAAGGTTTTAGACGAATTTGTGAAATAAACTTTGACCTCCCCCGCTCCACTTATTTAAGATGCAGTTGGAAAAAGATAGAAAGGAAAATTCGAAAATAATCAGAAATAACTTGACGAAAGTTTATTAAAGTCACATTTTTAGGTAGTGTCAGCATTTCAAATTTGGCGAAAACAGGCATATTTAGTTTGACATCGCTGTTGCGCCCTTTAGGGTTCCTTTTGGGCGACTTTTGAAAGTATTTTGCACCATTTTCTCTGTCACATTATCGACGAATTGTACGAAAAACGATTTTTTCTACGACTGCCTCGAAAATGAACAAATGCGTACTACTAACTACCGTTGAAACCCGCATATCGCTATTCACACAGAAGCGTGTGAACGTTGTATCACTCGCCTACGGCTCGTGTCCAAACCGTCACCCTCGTATGGAAAGTGCAATTTTCGACACTAGTTGCAAAATATACTATTCTAGATACAGTCAAGATCCTTTCTTAGTGGTCATCAATTTTATTAGGAAGGATACTTTCTACGCATATTTGCATCCCGCACTGTACAGTTTAAACAGGCTAAATTAACTGAGTGCGTTTACGCTATTTTAAAAAGAGCATGCATTTATTTTTAGGTCGATAATGTCCATTACCCATCATGGCAAGCTCAACTTAGTGGAAGGAAACTTTGGAAACTTGCACCCCCTCCTGAATGCCATTATTCATGCAAGCAGGTTGATGTGGTTGTAGAGCCTGGTGAGATAAGTAAGTATACCCAGGTGGCAAATAGGTATAACGATAATCATTTTAAGCGCCCAGTTGAATATATGGGGTGTTCATTATAAAATTTCATTAGCAGGGTATGAAATTTTGACAGAAAAGATGACGTAATCAAAATAAATGGACTTTTGTTTCTCCATCCTTTTCTTTTGACACTTCACAGCCAACTAGATGAAGTTTTATAATGAACACCCCGTATATTTATTCCTTGAATACAACCCTACTCTCCTTCAAATTTTTCTAAAAAAATATTAAATTTACTAGACTAACTAGCTAATTAATTTATTAGGCGCCCACTTTGACAATTGCGAAATTTTGATCTATTTTTAATAGAAAGCTACTTTTGCCTATATCTAATCTAGTTTTGTAGTTTTAGTCAAATTAGTATGTTTCTTAACAAATGCGCAAAGTTAGTCTTCTCCACACACGACTGCTAGTGCACGAAGGACGCAAAGCGAAGTTTGGAAGCGTTTAGGTGCGGTCAAGACACTACGCGCAAGAGAAAGGAACAATATTTTTCAGCGATAAAATACAAAATAAAATAATAAATACATAGTGTTTTGTAAGCAGATGATAAAAAGGGTACTGCGACAACATTCTCTGGTTGAAAAGAATTCGATTTGGTCAAACTTTCATTAAGAAAGAGTTTCTGGTTCCGTTACTACTGAAAATCAAAATTCTTTCAAAAAAATTATGTTTTTTGGAAAAAAAAGTTACTATGGATTTCACTCAAATTTGCTGTAAACTTTTTTCTGAGGTAGATTCATGGTTTGTTGGAGAAATAGCATCCATTCGGCGATTCTACAGTGTATTATTAAAAAAAATTTTATAACTTTTTATTTGTGTGTCTGACTTCTGGGTGTTTCTTCAAAATTGTATTATTACTGTTGATAAAATCCCATATCATTTAGAGTTTTTTCCACCAAAAATATTCTTGCACACACCAATATTTTTTGTTTTTGTGCTATTTAATAATTTTACACATTCATTGCTAAGATCATAGTAATTTTTACAATTTACAATTTTATAGTTTTATATCACAATCTGTCGGTCACAGATATTATATAAAATATCAACTAAATCTAAACTAAAAAAATATTTAAACTACTGGGACCTCGCATTGAATGTATAATATTTTTAAATAACAAAGGTAAAAAAAAAATGTTGTGTGTGGTGTAACAAAGGTAAAAAAAAACAAAGTTAAAAAGAACAATGAAATTTTGAAAATTCAAGGTATCTGATTTAAGAAATTGAACTGATTCAGGCGACTAATTAAAAAGTTTCTAGTACTTGTTGTACCAAGATACTGAAGAACTGACCACTTGACCAAGGAGGATAAAAGTCGTTCCTCCATCAAAACAGTCTTAGTTAGAAACAAGTCCTCAGTAAATTCATAAACATGCATCATAACGTTCTCTAGATATTAGAAAAAAATACATTCTTTATGAAGAACTTTGACCTTAAATAAGAACGGAACCACAATTTTTTTAATGAAAGTTTCATCTAATCGCTATCTTTTGAACCACAGAATGTCGCAGTAGCCTTTTGATGATGTGCTTACGGGACACTCTGAAGCTGTATAAAGAAACTGGGATGCAAATGAGGCGCGTAACTTTAAGCGTTTGATATAACAGCATTTTCAGAATTTGGTAACAACGAGCCGTAATTATGATGTTTTTATTATTTCAGTAAATGCTGCAACTAAAACATGTGTATAAAACCGTGTGAAAAGTAACCAAAAGTATGTAAAAATTCAGATTTTGTCCAAGAAAATGCGTTCAAAGTTATAACTTTACAAACAATAATAATGTGCGTTTCAAACATTTCGGGAAGCTTTTATAACCATAAATGAATAAAGGTTTTCTAATTTTGAAAATATACAATTTTTTGTTTCAGTTGTATTGGATACAAACAAATGGTATCATCAGACTTTGGTTCTACCTGGCGAGATTAGTATCACCATAGGATCAGAATTTGACTAAGATACGGAATACGTTTTAATGGAAAGTCCAACGAATAGTTTCAACACTGAAATGTTTTTTTTTAATTTAAATGTAATAATGGTGCATTAGAATCATTATAGTTAACTATCATTATTATAGTGAAAATTTTGCTCACACCTCCAGTAAATATTTTTTCCGAAATTCGCAAAACAACTTTATTACTTCTTACCAAAGCAGATATGATATTTTCGGTTCAGTTCAGGAGCGAAGACTGGGAGTAGGTACGTAAAATGGTCATATACTGTGGTTAAGGCATAACCGTCCTTAGCAATTGTGATGCTGTTCGGATTTCCACAATTGTGCAATTTTTGAGAGGGCATGATTATGTAAGCACCTAATATACTGTGTTATAACCTTTGGACTGGAACAGCGTGAATAATATTTATTATTCTCGTTGCGTCTTTTGTTTTTCTTTTTACACTTCATAAGAATTGCATGCAGACACCGCCAGGTTGGAAATTACAAACAAAACAAATGAAAGTTTCAACTATTATGGCCGCCATAATGGTTTTTTTCCACTACTAGCTTTAATACGGACCGTTAAAGGGCAGCAGAATGACTGTAAAGTAAGTTTTCTCGTTTTGCTTATAAAACAATTGAAAATAAGCGGTCTATAATGACAACGTTATCGCCGATTATCTCCCTGGGGAGATAAAGCTGTCAGTTGTCGGGCGCATTAGGTGCCGTGATACACTGCCACCTAGACTATAAGGCCGTGAAGAGTCTGTGACGTCACAGTCGTGATCCAAGGTCACCATTTGAAATGGATGGATTTCAAATGATTTCGTGTATATTTTACGTGATTTTACTGTGATTATTCTGTTTTTAATGCGAATTTTGTTTTTATGAACATTACTGGACTTTAGGAAACGTATTAAAGTTTGTACTAAATTCGGAACTATGCATTTTAGTGTTTAAAAACTGTGAAAATGCCTTACCGGTACTGTGTCGGGGTGCAACACAAACTTAAAGAATGGACCTAAAAAATCGGTTTTTTGGTTTCCCAGGGATGAAGATTTAAGAGAAAAATAGATTAGAGCCTTTAAAAGAGAAGATTTCGTGCCTGGAGAACATAGTAGGGTACATTTATACATAAATAAGTAACAAGAATTTTAGAGAAAGTTAGGTTATTATTATTTATTAACAAAGCATGAATTCCATGAACTTTGTAGAAAACTGGTGTTTTAAGTATGTGAGGTGCATTTTCGCAAAGATGAAGTACAGAAAAAGTTTATTTTTTATAATGAAACAGATCAGACCTTGCAAGCCCCTTTGGACATTCCAAAATTGATCTGTGGTAAGAATTTATTACACACTTAACTTATGCTTTTAAATTGTATAGTCTCCATTTAACTATTAAATCTCTGAGTATAAAACAGATCCCTTGAAGGGATACTTTTATTTATTTTGTTGAGAAATGAAATTGTACCATGCCAGTCATATTCCTAGGAAAAGCAGAGGATAATAAGATGATGATGTCAACATTTTTGTCTTCTGTAACATTCATTCATATTTTTGTTAAGTCTTTTTTCAACTCTTTTACAGTATCAAGCTGCTGTGGCTTGGATGCATTGTTGTATAAGCTATACCTTCTAAATAAAAAACGTATGTTTCTTGAATTAACTGTTTTATTTTTGATTGCGAAGGGCCAAATGTAATAATCAAAACATGTTTTATTTGTGTGGGTTTATCCAACTTCTTAGTTGTAGTCGTAATAATTGTATTCTCAATTTTCACCCATTACAACCCGTGTAAACAAAATATCCATGGCAAGGCTTGTTTATGGGTTATAATGGATGAAAATTAGGAATATGATTACGACTATGACTAATAATAAGTTGAATAACCCGGGATTTACTACAAAGAAAAGTTGTTGGCAATTTAATCTTATATAATTACCTATAAATAGAAAAAAAAACAACTTCCTGCAGAATACAACATTTTGCACTTTCAACACATATCACTGCATACAGTTTTTATTACTTTGAGTCCTTGCTGTTACTACACACACTAGCACTCAAATCCTCTCGAAGTAGGGAGGAAGTAGGCTCGATACATCTCTGTTTGTGGCGAGTAAGTAGGTAGGTACTTTCTGGACACTGGCACTTTCCAACTACTATTGAGTTTCTACCATTTTGACTGTGAAGACCTCACTAAAGAAGTTCTATGCAGGACATCAAGTTTTGGGTATAAATGGTAGGTATGTGATGATCTCTTGCTTATTCCTTTAAGAAAATTAACAGTTAAAAGATAATGTAATTCCTAAAGATAATTCCTAAATTTTTAACAGAAATATGAAGTTTACTGAGTTTGATCTTAGTCATGTAGTACATTTACACCACATGGACCAAATTAGACCAAGGAACAAATTGAGTACCTAATCAACTTGAATCAAAGTTTGTCAAAGAACAGCTGTTTTAGTTATAAATGGAAGCTTTAGCCCTTTTCGGAAACTGCAATCCAATTCCAGAATCCAATTTGGGGCTAAAGTGTTTACACCATAAAAAAGACTGTTTGATCTACCTCCTTTACTATGAACCAAATATTTGATTCCCAGTGTTTACACCACAGTGACATCATTTGATACTTGGACCAAATGTTTGGTCCATGCAGTGTACCTAAACGAGTAAATGTAATACATGGTCTATATAGGAATACGTTGAGAGCAAATAAATCTGTTTATGTAACAAATTTTGAAATTTGTAACAGGGTGTTACATAAAGGAGCTAGGGTTTTGTATAAAAGAATATAAATGATTAGAAAATCTTTTTGCATTTTTTGCTCTGGGTGAAATAACTCTTGGGAAAAAGAGCTACATTCTTAATAGGTATATATTAAAAAGTTAAATGCAACCCTCTATACTTGCCTACTGGCAAGTTTACTGTTCTAGTTTATAGACTTTAGTCTGGCCTTTTTCAAATTCAGGAATCAGGATGAGTCACTGAGGGTTAACCTAACTATTTTTTATGAAACTATGTAGGTACTCTGTATTTTAACTTACCCTACTATTTTCTTCAGATATAGATTAGCTTACATCCATTTTTTCTAAACACCCTCATTCCTTTGAAACCAAACAACGGATTTGCTAGACCTGTTTACATTGATTTCGCACCGTGACACCCAACCACGTTTGAGTAACTTTCAACACTTTTAAAGCACTTGTTGTTAGTCTAAATGCAGCACTAGCTGCAAGAAATGTCCTAAAGTCCGGCACAATTTATAAAAACATAATTATGAATACAAAATGAATAATATTAGTCGCAAAGTCGAAAAAAATATTTGAAATCCATACAATTCAAATGGTCTCACATTAGTGACCTTGGACCACGACTGTGACGTCACAGCTTCTGCTTCACGGCCTTATGGTCTAGGTGGCAGTGCGTGATATCGTCATACGGCGATTTTGTTTGTCGGTTGCCACGGTAACGAAGCCTCCATTTGGATTGAAGACGCGCCTATTAGTAATAAAATATGCGGAGCGCTATCTTACTAATTTAGGCAATTTTCTGTTGTAGATTTATTGAGTCTAGTAATGAAAAAAATCGTATATACACCGCGGTTTTGAACTGCTTATGACCCTACGCGCTTCGGGATTTAAACTTAACGTTCGGGTCATAATAATGTACTTCACAACCTTAGTATATATTATACTATAACGTCACTTCGACTTTGACAACAAAATAAAACGGATGTTGACGAGTTATTTATTTACCTTTACTTACAACGTATATTATATAAATTCGGTAAAAATGGCCTACATTATATGCTTGATGGATGATATACTATTATTTACCTCCCGGCTTTATAAAACTGTCAAATGCCTTTATCCTAGTCGATGTTACCTTGTAACTACTTTAAGTTATCTATGCCGATTAGACCAATTTTTTGAATTTGAGTAAAGAATTTTAATGTACTCGGTTATGACTGAATTCACGTGCAGACTCCTGGAAAAAAGTTGACATAATAATTGTCGACACAACAATACTCATTGGGGTTAGTTTTGGCAATGGATTATTTCGATTTCGTCTGAAAACATTTGTCAAGAGCCTACTTTTAAAATACAATCTAAAGTGACTTCCGGGCTTTGAAGCCGTGACCCAATGGAATAACTTACTGACGCTTCGTCTACAGCTGCGGTAGATATTATCAAAGGCGATGATGCAATGGGCGAAGTGATCTCCCGTGCTTCCCGACGTTGACTGATTCGACTGTGGTGAGCTCCGTGGTATATGTGAGTCGGCTGAATCGGAACGGGAAATAAAACATCTGGAAAGAGCCTTTGGTTGGAATGGTTGCAGCAAGTCCTAGGAATGTAGAGCGCCAGGAAGAAACGGTATCCCCTTAAGTCAACGAATTAGACGTGCTTTTATAGCTCAGTTGGTGGAGCATCTGTCAGGTTAACAGCAAAGGTCGCTGGTTCAAATCCGGCTGAAGGCCTACTTTTTCTTTAATTTAAATTATTATTCTTCTGTCCGCTAAAGCTACAAATATCACTTCTAAATTAACTATTTTATTATATTTATTAACAGGAAAAGCCGGAGTACTTTTTTAAAAATATATTTAATACTTGAAAGAAATAAATAATTGCACAAGTAAGCAACATACAACTGATTGATTGCTAAAAGATGCCCAAAAGCCATTCATATACAGGGTGATTCACGTTACTCGACACGGAAGATTATGGCTAAACTTTTGTATATGGAATGGATGGGGGTCTATTGGAAGTACATTTTAAAATTATTGTCATTGTATACAGGTGGTCCAAAAAGTATAAAATTGATTAAAGTTGTATTTTTTTAAATGTGACACCTAGTATATTAATGTATTTTCGGTACCTAAGGACAAAAGTAAAGGTAGTTTTATTAAGGTTTATGGCATCTAAACCGTACCGTTCTTCAGGTATTCGTGATTTTGTGAAAATGCAGCATCAAATTAAATGTTTAAAATCTGAGCACTTGGTTTCTTTTCAACCACCAAAATTGGCTGGTGGGCTAATAGTACATTGGATTTTTTGCGATGTGTATTAAATATTAACTACTGTGCACCGAATGACAATAAATGAACACCAAATTATTGCAAACTTCAGACAGTAATAACTCGTTTAATTTAAATTAGACACCCTGTATTTTATAGTATCATTAGATGTACAATTTAGTTTCCTATCAAAACTATTAAACATTCCTATAGCTTGGTCTTTGCTTTTTCTTGGAAAATTGATTTTTTTCTGAATTTGAGCTGATAAACGAATTAAGTAATCTACTTTACCTGTTGCAATACCTGATTTGGAGAAAGCAAAATTTATTATCATTAGTACTGGGTGTTCACTAGAAAACTTCATTTAGGAGGCTATAAAACTTTGACAGAAAAGGGTGGCATAATGAAAGTAGATGGACTTTTGTTTCTCCATTCTTTTCCTTTGACATTTCACAACTAACTAGACGAAGTTTTCTAATGAACACCCCGTATTTGTCATATACTAATTTATAAGTTTCAAAATTATGATCATGAAGATTATTTAGCAGTCATATAAATGTTAAATTGTCTTTATTTGTGTGCTTTTTATAGTTTTTTTTATCTTTTTTATTACACATTTGTTATCCTTGTATTTCATATCATTTTACATAACCTTCTCCCTTCGTTTTTTTACCTTTTTAGGCATTGTAGTCAAATATCATTTAGAAATGTTTTTTAATCATCAGTCATTTTAATCATTTTGATGTTTTTACGGTCCATCTTGCTTCGTGTGTATTAGTGAGTTTTCTTCAATGTAAGATGCCGATCTTGTTTTTTTAGCCAGACAAATGCACTAATTCTTAGAAACGTGGCATTTTTATCCAATCCAATCAGATTAATTTACTAATGAATAAAGAGTTGTTAACATCGATAAAATCCCCAATTTCTATCGCGACTATTTCACTAGAGTATTTTACAGAGGAAAGATGTCATAGCAATAGCCTATTTTCTACTGACAAAACTGCTAACTGGTCCTACCTGGACAAAATCAACATGATGGTTTTTCAGCGACAAAAATTTGTTGGGTTCAAGTAAAAAGTATTGTCAGTTTGACGAGTGTCACCTGTTTGCTTTTAGCTGCAGGTTGAAGTTTTCTCGTGAAATAGTCTTGTCGAATACCATTTGAGATAAAATTTGCTCAGGCAAAATGTTTCTCTTGTTTTATTCACGTTAGTTCCTCTTTGGCAATTTCGTTCATGACATTTTTTACAAAACCACTCGCCTGACGGCTCGTGGTTTTCTCGTAAATGTCATTCGTGACATTGGCGAGCAACAAACTTTCATACCAATCGAAATATTTTTCCGGAAAAATTTTCTCTCTTATGATATTATAAACGATAAAAATCCGGATTTTTATCAGTGTCGTTGTGGAAATATGACCAGGTTGTTTATTACTTGCCACCATCCCGTCACTGACAAGAGATCATTTCAGGCATTTCAGGCATTTGTCGAGCCGAATTTTACTTGACCTCAAATTTTTTTCTAATAAATTTTGCCTATACTTGTACTCAATCATTGTTTTCTTAAGCAAAAGAACTTAACACCAGCAAACAAAATCCCTCACGCTTAAAGCGCTCGGGACTTTTTTATCTTTGCTCCTGTATCGTGCTTTCGCTAGGCAACAATGATTTCATACATACTGACAAAATTTATCCGATAAAATATGAGGTCTTGTTATATTATATATTATTATAAGAAAAACGTCAAAAAATATCGAAACGTCGGCAGTTTCTGTTTACACACCACACTTTGAGAACGCCTTAAATCAACAGAGGCCATTACCCTGTCTAATGAATGAAATCGATCAGATGAGAAGAAGGTCGCATAGCGATCCACTAATTATTATAAATTTAGGCTTATGTAGAAGATATAAAGAAAATATTAACCATAGATAAGGAAAAATCTATTACTCACCGCCATGTCGTATTAGCACCATTATTAATGAGAAAATAAATCATTCAACAGATAGTTACATTTTTGGGATTTTCTACTCCGCTATAATGGTTGTTTGAAGATTATAATAATTAGTAATTAGATTTGATTACTCTAAATGTACGATAATGCCAGTAGTAAAAACCTAGTCAAGTAAAACAGACACTTGAGTACGTTTTCTATGTATGGCAAAACAAATGCCCCAGATGTATTATTCCAACTTGTGCTAGCTGCAAGATATAATCATTATAATATCTGAAAATTAGAGGCATTAAGAATTCACCAGAAATGTTGAATGTCCAGTATATGAAAGAGGGTTAGTAATATGATTAGAAAAAAATGAAAATGAATATTATCAATATATTTTAATATTTAAAAGTTGGTCAGGAGAAATCTTGAGTTGGTTTGTGTATGGTGTGCTTTTTTATATAGAAATAGAAATAAATAAGTATAGATATATGAAAAATTTATGTAATGTATTTGATAAAATGTTGCTACTTCCTAAATCAACTTTACTCAAAAATAAAAAGCGAACTTGTTCAGAAAGGAAAAGTTTAAAACAGTTTTTCATAATTGCAGGAGAGACGTTCCCAGTTCTATTCTTCGCGGTAAGTTTACCTCGCTACAAAATAATTCAGATGCTTTTAAGAGTTGGATACATTTTCTCTCTTCTATTGTTCCTATGGCAAGCTTACCTAATGCTGATTCACTTCAAAGCCCAATATTTTGTCCAGTACGCGCCAATTTCACTTATAACATTAGCTGTGAGTATTATATAGTATTGAAAACATTATGTAAGTACGTAGGTATTTGTTACCACACCTTTGCCCTCTATACCATTGGGCCAGGGTTGTTAACATGGCGGCATTTGATCAGTCGAACATTTGTAGTGAGTTAAAAAAAAAAAAAATCTGATTTGATAAATTTTATTGTAAAGGTTAATTTTAAATACAGATTTAAATTTGGTTTTAAAATTCGGTTTAAAACTAGATTTAAACATCGAAATTTCTGATCTACTTGTGTACGTTGTATAAGTAGAGTTTAAATTAAAGGAAAGATGGATGTCGAATTGTGACGGTAATTGTCGTTTGTAAGAAATATATCTATAGTAAATAAGAACAGATTTACGGGTATAGGACTGAATAAAACCCGCTCTCGTTAAAGAATTGCCGACGTTTCGATTGTATAATACAATCTTCTTCAGGAATCTTCTGAATCAGAATATTTCTGAAGATTCCTGAAGAAGATTGTAATATACAATCGAAACGTCGGCAATTTTTGAACGAGAGCTGGTTTTATTCAGTCCTATACCCGTAAACCTGTTCCTACTCATTGGCAACAAGGACGTTAACCACACATAATATATCTATAGTTCGTACACTATAACTTTACTTGTGCAGTAGGTCATGGAAATTTGACATTTTGCCCCCTGTATACTATACAGGCATTGTCAAATATTTTAGGTTATATTTATAACTTTGTAGGTTATAATTTTTAGTACCATTGTTGCCAAGCTGAAGTAAACTACTGAAATCCTCTTTTATAATATTTAATATCCTCATTTATAATATTTAATTTTTTTCCTCATTTGAGTGAGTTATTGACATTTTAAAGTAAAAAATTGAAATAAGTCTAAATATTCATAGTGAGTAGGTATATAACGAAGTAGGTATAGCTGATAATGTTATCAACTATAAGCCCTAATTATTTAATTAAACATTTTCTTTATGTTTATATTTATTTATATTCGTTTTACACACCCACAAAAATAAAATACACACACTTTAATGAAATGTTATATATTCTACTACGATCGGATTACATGTCGGTATCCGGTTATATTTTGATGCTCATGAAACTAGTGAGCAGATATATTTGGTGTCCTGTATATTTTATAAACAAAATTCTTGGGAAGAGTAACTGTTTAGGATGATTTACTAGTTAGTGCCGAATTCACTCTCATGAGTGCACCTAACAACTAACAACCCCAGCTGTGCGCCTTAAACTTGCGCTTTCGGAATAGCATCGCTGTCCAAGTTTGGTCTTTATGGTCTTTGCTGGTGAAGGTTTACTGGTGTTTCTTCTTGTTCTCTTCCTCTATGGGATTATTTGAATGCACCCTCACGCCCAGTTTTATAGCAGCCTTTTGCAATTTCATCTTTCGCATTCAAAAAATTTCTAAAAATCTCATATTGTATCTTCAGATAAGGTTTTTCTTTTCAAGACTTTTTGTGTAAGATTGAAAAAAGCCGGTCAGCTCCGGTCTTGCGTCAAGAAGTAGTATGAGGGTTTCCAATAGGAAAAATAATCAAGTTCGCTGTCAAATGTGAAGAGCAAGGTGAAGAGAAAAGATGAAGTAACAAAAGTGTCATCCTCCTTTATTGTCCTTTTCTTGCTCAAAATAATTGATCAAACAAGCAATAGGCTTTTTGCAACGACCATTGAGAATTTGAGGCATTATTTTCGCGCGATTAACTTCAACTTGAACTTAATGTAATAACTTAATAAACGAGAGATCACGAGTAACTAATAATAATTCGAGTATAGACAGAGAAAGGCAAGAACAGTTTACGCTAGAGATACTTTTAAGTTAGCAGGTACTTATACCAAACTAGTAAATAGTACTCACCGACCTTGAAAAGAGCAAAAAACTAGACAACGTCTAATTTTTAAAAAGTGATTGCTGGTGACCAATTTGACACCAACGTTAAGCTGATTTCAATGGTTAGCAGATTCTGTCAAGATGATTGCTTAAATTTTGACAAAATATAATTTTATTGAAAGATTTTTAATTTGCATTTTATTGTGAACATGGTCATGGGTTCAGCTTAACAACAGCAGGGTTGTCAACATGAGGTCATGAGTGCCAATCTGTAGGAAAAATATCACAGCCGCCTGCACAAGTAAAGTTATAAGGAACGACCTATACATTATCCTCGCCGTTTGATATTATGTGCCATTTGCCCACTTTCCCCATAAAGTTTTCAGCTAAGGTAAACCTTAAACTTTTCCATATAAAATGTATAGCTGCAAAAAAAATAGTAAGTGACAGATCGCTTGACAGCGATGTATTCCATATTTTAAGGTCCACCTTAGATCACCTTTTTGAGGTAACTTGTGCAAGTAGCTATCTCTAAACATTTACAATTTTAATACTAACACAAACATTTAAAGTGACAAAACTCTTGTAATTTTCTTTAGTCTAAAACCGACCTCTAAAGCTTAAGTCCTGCTTCATCCACATCATATCTTAAGATAAAGTTAAAGTCGAATTTACGTTTAAAACGAACTTATACAACGATCATTACGCCAATTTGCGATTTAAAAGGAGCTCCTGTATTTAAAATCAACTTATACAACCGGACCTAAGTGAAAGTACCTGGAAGGCGACGTCGACGAGTCCGACGAGGATGCGTTCTACGAGTCACAGAATAAAAATTTACCTACTAAAAATAGGGTGTGTAGAGAAGTACATTGCTTATTGAATTAGGTGCGTTTGCAACATGAATTGGAATTGCAAAGTAGGCTTGTACTTGAATTAGAAAACTCCAATTAAAGTCTTAAGACAATTATAATCTTAATGCAAGAATATAGTGGGTATGTCGACCGGAGGATTTACTGGGAAGTAGATTTCTCGGGTAATCGGTCTGGGCATCGAAGAATGAAACTCTTTAGCTACCAAGATTTCGGCAATGTTTAATTAGCTTCCTCAGGGCTACAAAATTATGATTTACGGCAAAATTAATATAGTCGCATGGGTCCTTAACTGGCGGGTCTTTCGATTCATCAACGACAAACTTTGAAATGTTTGTTTCTTTTCATGGCATGTATTTGAACGGACCAAAAACAAGCTGTAAGATAAAAAAGACAGACATATACAACTTTAGACAAGAAAAAATAGGATACACTTATATATGTCTCTGGCTTAAGCCTAGTTCTCATGAACGAATATTTGGCGAAAAATCCGAATTTATCGGAAGATTTGACGTTTGTCGGAAATCGTTAAAATAATTTCAACTTTTCCAGTTTTTCGTACCGACATTTTTATAGGATATGTTTTTTGACGTTTGTTTTTGTTGTGGAATTATTACAATAGTTTTTGTGCTTCGTGCTGCTTTTCGTGTCTTCCATCATGGACAGTGATCATTACAATTAATATTACTTGCAAGATCTATCAAGATATTTGCAGTTATTATTGTGGACTGTGGATATGGAACTATTTGAATATCGCACAGTTATCATTATGTGAGAAAACATCTTGTAGAAAAAAAAATATAAAAAAACGTCGTATATAGGTTCGAGAAATTTTCCAAAGAATGCCTGAACAAGGAGCTTACCACAACCTAGTACAGGAAATGCATTTGCAAGATCCAGATAAACATTTTAATTACTTAAGAATATCTAAAGAATTATTTGAACATTTGGTAACCAAAGTCGGACCTCATATTATCAAGCATTGCAGGAACCGGGATGCTATATCTGCTGGAGAAAGACTAGCTTGCAGCTTACGGTAACAAAATATGTTTGGGGTGGAAAAGAAAAGTATTTTGAAAACCAAATACCTATCTCTAGGTTTTTAGCATCTGGCGATAGTATGACATCCATGTCATATGCATTTCGTTTGGGAAAAAGCACGGTTACTAATGTGATTCGCGAGACTTGTTTTGTTCTTTGGGATGTATTAAAGGATGAAGTATTTCCGCTCCAGGTATAAATGAATGGAACACGGTTATTGAAGATTTTAATAATTTGTGGCAACTATCAAATTGTTTTGGCGCTATAGATCGTAAACATGTTGTAATGCAAGTAAGTAGTTGTAGCTTATGATAATGAATTTCTGTTGATGTTGCTCATTTTAGGCTTTACCTAAATCAGGTTCACAGTTTTTTAATTATAAAAAAATTCGTAGCCGTGTTCTGTTAGCATTGTGTGATGCCAAATACAGATTTACAATGGTCGACATAGGAGCCAAGGGTAAACAAAGTGATAGTGGAATCTTTCGAAATTCACAATGTGGTAAACAACTTTTAACAAATAATCTAAATACACCAGGGCCACAGCCTATAGAATCCTGGCCACTACTTGGATCAGATGAAGAGGATATACAACTATAGGTAAGAATTTAATAGTTTTTGCATTTTGTAAATTATTACTGCATTATTCTGCAGGTTAAGCAGAGGGAGACGAGATATTGAAAATGCAATTGGCATTTTATGTTCAAGATGGAGAATATTTCGGAAATCAATTATAGCATCAATTGAAACTGTAGAAGCTATTGTATGGTTGGTTGTTATCTTGGGTTCTGGTCCTTTTGTCTGATTAAAATAAGTTACAGCGGGTGCTTCTAACTTCTTTGTTTAATGACGTTTCGACACAAATTGGTGCCTTCATCAGATTACTACAACATATGGAATACTTAGTTTAAAGATAAAATTTTTACAATAGCAGGAAGGAATGGTATAAAGGAATACATGGAAAAAAAATTATATAAAAATTTCTACAAGTACGAAATAAAATGTTGAAACATAAACGTATTGAGGGATGATTAAATTAAAGAATAAAGTCGGTAACTCAAAGCAAAAGAGCGTCAAAAGTGAAACCTACGATGCAATATGGTGTTAGGTTAAGAAGAGGGGCCAATAGGGTAAGAAACGTAAGAAAAGGAGGGAATCTGAGGGTGACAATGACTTACCACAAAACGATGTACAGTTTTGGTTCGAAGTTTGTTGCAGTTTTTTTTTCCTTATGTACTGTTACTTGAAGAAAAGTAAATGAAAGTTGCATTATTGCATAGTAATCTGATGAAGGCACCAATTTGTGTCGAAACGTCATTAAACAAAGAAGTTAGAAGCACCCGCTGTAACTTATTTTAATCAGACAAAAGGACCAGAACCCAAGATAACAACCAACCATACAATCACAAGGGTCCAAGAATCCAGAAGCCTACGCGCCAACCATTGTAGAAGCTATTGTTCAGGCAACAATTTGTTTACATAACTTTATTATGAAATATGAAAAATTTTGTAAGACAGTTTGTATTGCCCTAGCAATTTTATTGATAGAGAAGATAGTGATGGAAATATTTTAGAAGGAGACTGGCGTGAAGACCAAAGACCAGAAGCTTTTGCAAGAATACCAAGATTGGGGGCAAATACTTATAGAAATAATGCAAATCATATGCGAGAGCAATTAGCGTTGTATTTTGTAGGAGAAGGGGCTGTGCCGTTTCAGTTGAATAAATGAAAACAATTATTTGTGATAAAACATTTTGAAAATTTATTTCTATATAGGTATTACTTATTATTTTTAAATTCTGAGAATTTTTCATATGTTGACAGCTGTTTGAAACAATTTAATCTCTAACGGTAAGCGGTATTCATCTGGCATCTTACCTAGTATCTCAGAAATTCTAAGACAGATAGAATTTATGCCCTGGCCTGGCTGTGGTGGTGGAGGTATAGGAGGAAAATTCTTCACTGTATTAAGAAGCAGTGAAGAACTTTCCTCCAAGTTGCTAATAGCTCCATTCCCTGTAAAAAAAATAAAAAAGTATGTGGAATCCAGAAATATGTTGTTAAATAAATGTATCTAGGTTGGTTCTTGAATCTTTGTTAATGTTTTGTGAAAATTTAATTTTTCTCTATTATAAGCATATACCCATCAGCAACATTGATATAAAATAAATAATCATGTTAAACATTTTTAAGATTTTTTCTTCATCTGCGTTACAGTTTGCTACATGAGTTGAGGTTGGAGTTGTGACTACTGTTGGACTCTTTTGCGGTCTTTTTTGAAAATTTGTTTTTGTTCTATATTAAATTTAATAACATTGTAAAGTAAAATAACTTGACAAACTTACCCCCTAGGCGCAACTGTATCTGACAGGAAAGATAAAAGGTCAAAATGTTTCCATGCTTTTTTCTGTTTGGTTCCCCCTTGCGAACCACTAGGTTCATATGGGATCTCATGTTTCTTTTTTATATATGTGTCCCTTAAATTGTGCCATTTCTTTATCAATAGTTCAAGCTTATATCTTCCTACAAAAGTTCTACTTTTGCATTTTTCTATTACCTAAAAGATAAACACAATATCGCTTACCTCTTAAAATACTCTTCGACTTCCATCCATTTCTAGTCCTTAATTGTTCGACTTCTCTCCTTGAGGGGTAGCCGGTTATCCCACAAGACTGGTCGCAGTTGGATCTGACTAATAAGCTCTTCTTCAAAGCTACTAGTAATAGTCGATCCTGTACCTGTTGAAAGCCTTAAAGAAGATCATTAAAAATAAGAAAAACAAAGAAAAATTTCTTACGTTTCCTCTACTTCTCTCACCTCAAAATGAGGACAAAAATTGTTCAAAAACACAGTCGTTTCGCAGTCAGTACAGTAAAAGGACTGAAAAAGAAAAACGAGTTAGGCTTGCAGCTGAATTTGCCGAGTGCTAAATAATAATTTATTTGCATTGTACTATACTTACGTCAGAAATTTCTGAATAATCCATCATCATTTCAAACTAATTTGAAACTTTTCGGAAGTTTGAATTCTTTAATGGGAACTACTTAATTTGAATGACTTTTGACATATGTCAATTTTTCCGTTTATTCGGACTTTGTTACCGAATATTCGTTCATGAGAACTAGGCTTTAAAGTGGTCACCAAAATGTGTATTTTTTCCCGTCATTTTGTTTATAAATGTCACTCTGACAGTCTAATTAAACAAAATTAATAATTCTAAGTAATTTTCCACCATGACACTATTCATTTATCAACTACTAAAACCTTGAACTATCGCTTTTCGCTGAAAAATTTGAGGTTGTTTGTGTAAGTGGTCACTCGTGTTCAGATGAAATCATAAGTCACATGACACTAGACAACGATAACGTAGCTATCGTGGTGTTTGTCTCTTTGTAAAAAGAGGACTAGTGCATAAGTGTGTTAATGTTATAAATTTCTGTAGAGAAATGGAGCCTAAATTGTGTGCCATAGAAGTTTGTCAAAGGTAAGATATTATTAATATCTCTGTACAGGCTCTGTTGCTCTGTCGAATCTCTGGCTCTGTTGACTGCTTCTTGCGGTCTTCGGATGCGCTTCTGCATATATTTTATAACAGATATAATAATATAGTTGTTATTGAGGATTTCAATATAAATTATCTGGGGATGTCGGCGGACCTTCCTGATCTCATCACGATCTTGAATGATTTTGATAAGAAGCCATTAATATCTGAGTTCACTAGAGTTTCTGACAGGTCATCTAGTTGCATAGATAATATAATAACAAATATGGATGCCAACTGCATTGTTTCTGGCATTATTGACCGTGCCTTGCAGATCACTAAGGGCAATTCATTAACTTAAAAAAAGTTACTTGCAACTAGAAGTCAAAACAAATGTGCTCTTAGACGTATCTCCGAAAGATATGTAGAAAACATGATCCAAGGACTTCTTGCCTTGGACTGGGACGCTTTCTATTGCTCTAACCATGTGTAGTATATGGAGAAAATCGTCATAAGTTAGTATTAGAGAATTTTCCTCTAAATAAAAGTGTATCTAACAATTCCCCTCCAATTGGGTGGTTCAGTTCTGAACTCAAAATAAAAAAGTTAAAAAATGACTAACATAAAACAAATCAGTGAAATTACCGGGACTGAACAACACGTTGCTCTCTATAAATTTTCAAGAATCCGTTCCTGATTAGCGCTCCATATCTGAAGCTAAATGATGAGCTTATGACAATTTTATCAGCGGTTCAGGAAATAAAGCAAAACCTGCTTTGTGTCTAATAAACTATGAAAGGAATCACAATAAAAGAGTGACATTAGTGAGAGCGTTTCGGCAAGAGTTTAATGATTTTTTCTTGAGCATTGCTTCTACCTTGGACCAAAACCTACCAGTGGACTTTTTGGTGCCATTCCGCAAAGACAGGGTTCATTTGTTTTTCTCCCGGTAACTGCGTTGAATGAATCGGCTGCTATTTTTTCTCTTAGGAGAACACCTACAGCAGAGGTTTTCGAGATGAGCAGTGCCTTGTTGTGTCGCATTGGCGGAGTGCTGACTGAGCCCTTAATATTCCTATTTAATGGCTGCCTTCAACAGGGGATCTTTCCAGAGTCGTTAAGCTTTCTCGGATGGTGCCCGTTTTTAAGAAGGGTATGTAAATCGCACCTCGGATTATCGACCTATATCCAGTATTCCTACATTTGGTAAGATTTTTAAGGTACTTATAAAAAAATAATTTGAATAACTACTTCGAATCCCAGCATTTGTTGAACGGTTTTCTTGAGAAACGGTCGATCGTTAGGGCTATTGTCCAGATTGTGCAGGATATAGTTGGGGCTATCGAGGGTGAACAGCATGTGGGCCAGGTCTTGCGTGACTTGAGGAAGGTCTTCAATAATGTCTCGCATGACCTCCTTCTTCAAAAACTGTCTAGGTATGGGGTTAAGGGTGTTTCCCATCGACTATTGGGTTCATATCTCTTACTTGGAAAGCAGTGGGTTTTTATCGGGGATGATAGGTGTGTTGAGCCGGTAGGGGGTGGTGTTTCTTAAGGCTCTGTTCTGGGCGATCTGCTTGGACCGCGACAGTGGCAGTGATAAGCCACTGTGGCGACTTTGAGGGTCTTGATGCTGAAAGTGAACGAATTGCTTCAGCTGCGAACCTTTGGTTTGCAAACAATCACTTAACACTTAATGAAACAAAAACACAGAGGACAACTATTTCGGCCGGTCTCCTCTTGAAGAATCGGTAGTTTACAAATGTGCTGGGTATTACGTTGGACAATGGCCTTAACTGGTCCGAACACATCAATAATTTGAGTGAAAACCTATTATCTTCATTGTTTCTCATGAGGAAACTGAAAAGACTTTTGAGCGATGAAGCCTTGCGTGACTGTTATTACTCTCTTCTGGAGTGATGCTTGGGGGAGGGGGGGATCGCCGAGATCCTTTAAAATATTTAAGCGATTCCCAGCGACGCCGCATCGGAGACGGGACAACGCGTGCGTGGTTGGTGGAGCTTCGCGACCTATCCGCGCTGCGTCATGGCTGACACGAGTGATGATTTATTGCTCTGTTTATGTAGAAGGCAGTTGTTTACAACCTTTTTTTTATGTGAGATTATTCAAGAATTCTTATCAAGAACTTTCTAGGTTTCCCTGTAATTTTAGGATTGTGTATAAAAGGCGCATAGCGCGAGCGGTTAAGTAGTAGTCTTATTTTAATTGAGCTATAAGTAAGCTAAAGTACGGAGCGATCATAGAAGGCTTTAAAGTGTTAAGTAGTGAGTTATTTAAAAGTCGAATTGTACTTGTGTGTATTTGTGGGAAAAATAAATAGTGTTTTCGTTTTAAATCGTTACACTGGAATTATTAAACCTTGAGTTCGCAAACATTTGGTGTCAAAAGTGCGATTCCAGTGGGAATTTGAGGACTGATATTGCTGAACTGTAAGTGAGTGCTTCATTGCGGGCATTACGTGTTTATGCCAGTGATTAGAAGCCAGCATCAAGCGTTGGAGGATCAACTTGCCACCCTGATCTCCCTTATGCAACAACAGAGGGAAGAGCAGGAAAAACGTTATAACGAACAGAAGGAAGAACATAAAAAACATTATCTAGAACAAAAAGAGGAACAAGAAAGACGTGATCGAGTACAGGAGCGACGTTATCTAGAACAGAAAGAAGAGCTGGAAAAACGTGATCAAATAAAGGAGCGACTTTATCTAGAACAGAAGGAAGAAAAGAAACGGTTTAAAGAAGGATTAGTGAACCATCTCGCAGCTAGGGAGCAACAATTGGAAGAAAGAATAATGCATTCCGTTAACGAAGGACTCGAAGCTGTTAACCAGAAGTTTCTCGAGCTAGAAAAGAAATTCCGGAAACAACTTGAGGACGACAACGTGTCTACACAGAGTTTTAGCACAGGCAACGCTAAAATTAAGCCTCCCGATTATGACGGTACTACGGCCTGGGAAATTTATAAAACCCAATTTGAGGCTGCTGAGTTAACAATTTGAGGTAGCTGCAAAAGCTAATGGCTGGTCCGAGTCCCAGAAAGCTACATCATTAGTGGTAGCACTTCGTGGAAAAGCGGCTGAATTACTTCATTCTCTGCCGGCAGCTGATCAAAGTAATTATGCAGTTTTAGTACACTCTCTGCCACTACGATTTGGAAATGAGCACAAAAAAACCTTGTTCCAGGCCCAGCTGAGGATGAGATAGCAAAAGTCAGGTGATTGCTTACAAGAATTTGAGGTGGACATAGACAGACTAATTCACCTGGCATGCCCATCGGCCCCTGAATGTTTTCAAACGCAATTTGCCGCCGAAAGGTTTATTGAGGGAGTTCGCGATAGTGACATGAGATACAACTTACGTTTAGTAAGGCCCAGGAATATCAGCGAGGCACTAGTTCGGGCCCTGGAATTCGAGGCGTCACGAGTGTCATCTAGTTCATCTCCACGTGTAAGAATGGCAACTTGCGATAAAAAGGAGAATACGTCTATGACTAAATCCATGGCCAGTTTACATAAAGCGGTGAAGGATATCGCAGTCAATATGCAATCCCTGGTGGGAAGAACTCATCGATCAACCGACAATCGAGGCATAAAATGTTTTAACTGCGGCAGACTGGGTCACATCAAGAGTAACTGCCGTAATAGGGCAAGAAGTCCGTCGCCGTCGTTTAGATGACCGAGCGGCGATCAAGACCGTCCTAGATCCCAGGAAAACTAATTCCGGTCAATGCAAGGGGGCAATTGACCGGGCCCGTTAAAACCCCCAGGATCTTTAAAGTTAATAATTTGGGTGGAAAAAGTCTCACAGTGCACGTCTGTCACACAGTCACGCAGTCACGGACGCATTAAGGGACATAAGATCCAGATTACCATCGATACAGGAGCAGATGTGACCATTGCAAGGTCAGATAAACTTGTCGGATATACCATACAACCATTGCCCAACCCTATTATGTTAAAATCACTCACTGGAGAGTCTTGCCCTATAGACGGAGAAGCCGATGTCACCATCGTTATTGGAGAAAGACTTGAAGTTCGGCACAAAGTGTTGATTGCCAGGATCAAAGACGAGTTTATTTTGGGAATGGATCTCATCAGGAAACATGGATTCTCCTATGATCATAAACGGAATATTCTAACGTTCGGAGATGAGGAGTTTGCATTAACCAATGGAAATGTGGAAACTAGTATCCGTTTACTGGCGGTGGAAGATGTGAAAATTCCTCCAAATTCAGAACAAATTATCACAGTGACTTCTGAAAATGATCCTGGATGGTCCATAGGACTTATAGAACCTAACCTGGATTTGACGACTGAAATCATGGTAGCCCGAACTTTGACCGACACGAAGAAGACTATGCCAGTACGAGTTGCCAATATTGGAGAAAGGACCATCAAGCTCAAAGAAGGAACTGTTCTTGCCAATTATGAGCCTGTACAATGGGTATGCAATTGTGTCGAAGTAGAGACGTGCAAAATTAAATCTTCTAACCAAGCTTCCTCAGAAGTCATTGATGCTTTCAGACGACATTGGAGTCATCTGTCAGCGAACACATTTCTACATTTGACGGACATGTCCATTTAGTATTCAAAAGACATCCTACTGTTAAGAGTTTGTATCTCAGCTGGATTATTTTTGTATAACGTCAAAGTGTCCATCAGGCAGTCCAACGACTTGTCAAAGTTATCTATGAAAATGTTTGTTAGGACAAATGATTCTTTGTTTATCATTGATTTTTTTGTGGGTTTGTACGATTTCAATCCATTTTTTTTTCAACTTTGTGTAACTTTTTAGTAATCTTTTTTGGGGTCATATTACTGATAAACGTACAAAACCTCATAAAAAGAAATGATAAGCAAGAGTTGTTTGTCCTAACAAAAACTTCCACAGATGACTTCTACAGGTCCTTGGACTGCCTAATTACATGAACTTTATTAGGACATATTAGCGCTTTCCGGAAACAGCAATTCGGATTGGCTTGACTACTATCAGATGATTTTTAACCAATCCGATTGAATCTCTTGTCATTAGTTTTCAATCCGGTTGCCCCAAAATCCCTATTATAGAGATCAACCTATAATTGCAAAAATATTTTACTTATTTTTATTCTACATTTCTATTCCGAGTAATATAGTTATTTTGTATGTCTGCTATATATTAATAATTAATTTGCCATACATCTGTACAGTTGTGTGTCTCCAATGGATGTTCTAAATTTATAGTCCATCGGATTATCAACAAAGTATATACAAAGGATGTCCAGAATGTGTCCTAAATGTGTCCATGGACATTCAAACCTAATTTGTACTAAAATTGGATATCCATTGGACATGTATGTGCTGTTTGGGATATGTTCAACTTCAAGAGCAACGACAGTCAAACTGATTTAGTTGTCCATAAGATCAACACAGGAGATGCCCAGCCAATACGACAACACCCACGATGGGTCCCTCTGGCTAAACAACACGAAGTTAACAGTTTGCTGAATGAAATGTTAAAGGTTAAGGATAGAACGTCATAGAAGAATCACCTAGTCCACGGTCGTCGCCTGTGGTTCTTGTTAAGAAGAAAGATGGTTCAACGCGCTTCTGTGTTGACTACAGGAAACTTAATAATGTAACCAAGAAAGACAGCTACCCATTGCCACGTATAGACGACTCCTTAGCAACTTTACCCGGATCAAAGTGGTTTTCCACTCTAGATTTAAAAAGTGGGTACTGGCAAGTAAAGATTGCTCCCGAAGACAAAGAGAAGACTGCATTTTCTACTGGTTCGGGGTTATACCAGTTCACTGTTATGCCTTTTGGGTTGTGCAATGCTCCATCAACTTTCGAGCGACTAATGGAACTTGTCTTGAGGGGGTTGACTTGGAAAACTTGCCTGGTATACTTAGATGACATAGTTGTCATGAGACGTGAATTCGACGAGCGTTTGAAGAATTTAAGAGAAATCTTCAACACGTTACGGAATGCTCACCTGAAGTTAAAGTACAAGAAATGCAGCCTATTCTAAAAGCAAGTCGAGTACTTGGGGCATACTATCTCAGAACAAGTCATTAAAACTTGCCAAAGTAAAATATCTGCCATTAAAGATTGGCAAGTTCCCCGAGACAAACATGAAGTAAGGAGCTTTTTGGGACAATGTACTTACTACAGGAGATTTGTAGAGGGATTTGCCGACATCGCAAAACCGCTGCACAAATTAACGGAAAAGAAAACACCGTTCTTGTGGAACCACGATTGCAGTCAGGCGTTTGCAAGGCTTAAAGCTGCCCTCTGTTCTAGTCCGATCTTGGCTTACCCTATAAAGGACAGACTCTTTATTTTGGACACGGATGCAAGTAACTGTGGTCTAGGTGCAGCACTCTCTGACAAAACGGACAAGAGAGGGTCATTAAGTACCACAGTAAGACTTTAAGTAAGCCAGAAAGAAACTATTGCGTCACTAGAAAGGAGCTGTTGGCCATCGTTAAAGCAGTCGAACATGACTGTCGGCAAAGACTGACAACAAGAGACCAGAATGGCAAGAAGTTGCTGGTAAAAGTCCAAACCTGAAGGCGCTCTGGGCCCAATGGCACTCTCTTAAAATAGAAAATGGATTAAGAGAGCGTAGGAGAGTCCGGATGGCAAGACCGTAGTCAGTCAGTTGGTTGTTCTTGGTAGCAGAAAATCGGATGTACTACAGGAAATGAACGACGGAGCCAGTGGAGGTCATTTTGGGGTCAATAAAACCTTGGCCAAAATTAAGGAGTGGTTCTACTGGGTGAAGTGTGTTGTCATGAAGACGGTTGACATGAAGATGGTTGTCGTGAAGACGTCGAATCTTGGTGCTGCAAGTGCGAAGTTTGTTGTGACACAAAAGGACCTGGAACAAGATCACGGGACCTAATGGTGCAGTACACTGTAGGTGCTCCATTCGAGAGGATAGCAATTGATGTCGCGGGACCATTTCCTCAGACTGAGTCAGGCAACAAATACATCCTGGTCGCCATGGATTATTTTACTAAATGGCCTGAAGCGTACGCCCTGCATAATCAAGAAGCAACGACTGTGGCAACGGTACTAGTAAATGAAATGTTCTGCAGATTTGGAGTCTCTCTCGAACTTCATTCTGATCAGGGCCGATACTTTGAGTCGGCTGTTTTCCAGAAGGTCATGGAACTTCTCGGAATTTGCAAGACCAGGACAACTCCATTGCATCCACAGTCGGATGGGAGTAGGTAGAGAGATTTAACCGGACCATAGAACATTACCTGTCGAAAATGGTGGCAGAGCATCAGCGTGATTGGGACCAACATCTACCTCTCATGTTGATGGCATATGGAAGCTCTACGCATGAAGCCACTGGTTATACTCCGGCGAAAGTAATGTTCGGAAGAGAAATGAGGCTTCCTGCGGATTTGATGTATGGAACACCAGATAAAGAGTCGCTCAGCTCTGAGAATTTCGTGGAGGAGCTCAAGGCGAGGCTTAACAATGTTCATGAACAAGTCAGGAATAAACTGCGGATCTCCAGTGATCGAGCCGAAGCAAGATATGACCTACTAGCTAACTCTCGCGGCATCCAGGATGGTGATTTGGTGTGGCTGTACAATCCGCGGCGTAAGGTGGGGAAATCGCCCAAACTTAGCCAAAATTGGGAAGGACCTTATACAATTAAAAAGAAGATTAATGACGTGGTGTATAGGATCCAGCGGACCCCCAAGTCAAAGATGAAGGTTGTTCATTTGGATCGATTAGCACGATACCATGGAACTCTATCTTATCGGGGTGAACAGCGTTAGGAAGAAGGCAATGTTACGATTCGCAGCGACGCCGCATCGCAGGCGGGACAACGCGTGTGGTTGGTGGAACTTCACGACTTATCCGCGCTGCGTCATGGCTGACACCAGTGATGATTTATTGCTCTGTTTTTCTAGAAGGCAGTTGTGTACAACCTCTTTTTATGTGAGATTATTCAAGAATTCTAATCAAGAACTTTCTAGGTTTTTCTGTAATTTTAGGATTGTGGTTAAGTAGTAGTCTTATTTTAATCGAATTATAAGTAAGCTAAAGTACGAAGCGATCATAGAAGGCTATAAAGTGTTAAGTAGTGAGTTATTTAGTAGTCGAATTGTACTTGTCTGTATTTGTGGGACAAATAAATAGTGTTTTCGTGTTAAATTGTTACACTGGAATTATTGAACCCTGAGTTCAATATTTAGGCTGCAAAGGGTTGATTGCGGGGGTGAGTCCTCTGGAGCATTGCAGCCAAATTTTTTAAGAGGTTAAATATTCTTACCTTAACATCCTTATATATTTTCTACGAATTAATGGAAATTTGGAGAAAAAAAGGAGGAGTTTCAATGTATCGGTGATGTACATCTGGTATCGGTCTGCACAGACCGACAACCCAAGAACTTCACAAGTTGTCACATTTTTCGGCCAAGAACATTCCTTCCTTTTAAATATAAGGTCAGTAAAAAAAATCCTTAAACGCTGATTTTCATAACGTTTCACCGACTGCAATAAAGACCTTAAATGAAAATCAATTCAAATTATTAATAAAACGATTTGTTGTATCGCGGGCCCTTTTACTCAGTGTCTGAATATTTTGATAGCGTTAATCCGAATAATGACATGCTCCAAATTTTACTAATTATCATGCAAATCTCTGTTTTAGCTTCTTTTGTATTGTCTAATAGTAGCTAAATATTTCTGTACATATATTTTATATAGTTGCGCCAATTAAATTGGCCCTAACTTTGACGTGCTACAATTGTAAAATGTTTTACAAAAAGCGGTCAAATAAAGCATCTAAATATATTGCTTATTTGCTTGCACTTAATCGTTTGCATAAGTTTCAGAAAGAAAATCAAAAATTATTATTTGATAGAGGACTACCATAAAGAATGATGTAACACCTCGCCATATGTTCGGGTTTTTTCGATATTATTGCCTAGAACCATAAATAAACTATATTTTCAAAAAAAGTCCCATAGTAGAGTTGACGTTTTTTTTTTTCAACCCACCGTGCTGAGTCGATGCAGTAAGATCACAGAAAATTTATTAATGCGCTAAAAATGGCTTACACACACAGATAGCACAAGTACATTCTTGGAATATACGTTTTATGTACAACAATATTCGGAGAACATACATATAAAGCATTATGTATATTGTAGGTATATCCCAAGAACAAGTTATTCCACTGAACCCACATTTACGATTGTACAGAATGTACATGGTTATCTAAAATGAACACAAGGTGAACGTACCATGTACATGTAAGAAAAATACTTACACGCATGTATGTAAATCGGAAATGAGGGTCTTTGCAGAGTTTTTTGCGTTTTTGAGAGTACGTTTCTTGGAAAATTTTATTCCAGTTTAATCCATTATAACTCCAAATTCTAAACACTTTTATAAGAAAAACAACATAAAACAGCCGCAATAAATAAAAATGTCTCTGGCAAACATTTTTTTTTTTTTTTTGATAATATGAATTTATGGACCTTGTATCTATATACTTTATTATATCTATATGCATTAATTATTATATCTTTTTCAATACTACTGTTTAGCTATTTTTATTATTTTATATAGTTTTTTTTAATTCTGATGCTCTTTATGTTATATTAAAGAACTACCTAAGTGGGGTAACAAGTTAAGTACCTATTTTATAAGCTATACATATATAAAAATAACCTTTTTCTGTTATGCCCATAAGACAATGTTCAGTAAAAATACTAGAAACGCAAGTTCCCGGAATATACAAAATATTAATCTGTAGGTATATGTCGGTTATGAATATTCCCCAATTATTCACATTCTAAACAAACACGACGCATACATTCCAGGAATATGTGCCCCATGTACAAACAAATATTACGTAAGACTGTGAAGGCCGCCGGTCCAAATACAGCGTAAAGCGTCGTCCGGGCTTTGAAGCCTCCTGACGTTTCGTATACAGCTGCGGCAGACATTATCAAAGGGGATGAAGCAATGGGCGAAGTGACCTCCCGTACGTACCGATTTTGACTGATACGACTATGGTCAGCTCCGTGGTATTTATTCCCCCGCCGTCGCGCTGCAGTGGAGAGACATGGGGTGGGGGTAGTGGTGGCGCGGCAATTCGACGCAGTGGAAGTATGTCGTAGAACTCGCTTCCGGTCTGCTTTTAGAAACGTAATTTTCTCCTTCCTGTTGAAATTTTTTGTCACGTTTAAAGAACTCAATGGCCTCTCTCGTTAGTCTCGGATAAAAGCGCTGCGATTGATATAAGATATCCACTTGGTTGAAACCAATGTATACCGAACCACAGCTGCATAGAACTTGGTAAACTGCGGATGCCGATCGGGGATCTATGCAGTCTTTGGCCGATCTCCAGCTCTGTTGTATTGTACTATTGGGTTTAAAGACGGTTTTAACATTGTGCTTTTCCAGTAGCCTGCCGATCCTGTCGGTTACTTTGTAGATGTATGGTAGGCGAGTCCACACGCGCTTTTCTTGATTTTTTCCCGTTGTTCCTTCCTGGCGCTCTACATTCCTTGGAAGGGCGGCCCTATCGAACTCGTGCTTGCTGCATCCGTTCCAACCAAAGGCTCTTTCCAGACGCGTCATTTCCCGTTTCAATTCAGCCGGCTCACGGCTGAATCTTTCTGACTCCCCTTTTCTGTCTGGGATGATGATTTGATCCGTTATTGAAGTATCGGTCAGTGTGTGTTGGTTTTCTATAAACGGTGTGCGCAAGCTTCCCATTTGGCCTCCTTGATACCAAACCATCCAAAAACGTTAGGCGCCCTTCCTTTTCTATCTCCATAGTGAACAGAATTTTTGGGTTGATCTCCATAAACAAAGGTGTCGTCTAGGTACCGGAACCAGCACTTTGGCTTCTTATTTGCCGTTGCCAACGCCTTGGCCTCGAAAAGCTCCATAAAATAGTTGGCTATTACTGAACTAAGGGGTCTGCTTATAGCTACACAACTTAGCAGTATCTTGGGGAAAATCCTGGTTAATATGTGCCATGGCTTCCTTAATGGTTACCATCGTGAAGAGCGAAACAACATCGAAGCTAACGAGAATTTCTCCTGGAGAAAGAGTCAAAGAATGTAGTTTTTCGACGAAATGAGCGCAGTCTTTTATAAATTCTATTTTAGGTTGCAGCAGTTTTGTGAAGTGTTTCGCAATTGTGAATCTTTGGAAAACCCTACAGCTTTGGTGGCAAGGCTTCTGATTTCTTAATCTTAGTCATTAGATTCGATGCCACACGATTAACTTGTTGGTGACGTTGGTACGGTTTCGTAATCCGATGTTGACATTACTACCGTTGCGTTTCGTTTATCTGCTGGTAAAATGGGAATATCTTTGTCTTCGTTGAAGGCTTTCAGAGCTTTCCTTTCTGTAAAGTTGAGATTGCTATTTGGTGGTTTTGCGCGTTGTAGAATTCGTGACATCTCCATCCTTATCTGTTTAGCCGTCTGAATTGGCAGCTGCCGGATTCCGCTCTTTACATTCGCTATGATGTCTTTCACAGGTATCCTGGATGATGTTATGGCGAAATTTCTTCTCTTGTTCAGAATGGATCAAATTGTCATCCCAGACAGAAGAAAGACTAAAGACAAGGTTCAAATAGCGCTGATGATTGCCAACGTCAGAAGAGGACAGGACACCTAAAGAAGAAGATAAAGACTTTGTCCCTGAAAGCCAAGAGAATTTGTGAGCCGGCTGAATTGCAACGGAAAATGAAGCATCTACAAAGAGCTTTTGGTTAGAATGGATACAGCAAGCATGAGTTCGATAGGGCCGTCTGTCCAAGGAATGTAGAGCGCTAGGAAGGAATATCGGGAGAAGATGAAGAAAAGCGCGGACCGACTGGTCTACCATACATCCACAAAGTAACGGACAGGAGCAGCAACACAAGGACTACAGAGCACAAGAGGAGTTGCAGGCTGGGACAAACACAAAAGTCAGCAGTAGTAGACGCTCTCTCCGAAGGGCACAACATCCCTTTCAACCAGGTGGATATCTTATACCAATCGCAGCGCGACCATTGAGATCTTTAAACAAAACAATTTCAAAGGGAAGGAGGAAATTACATTTCTAAATGCAGACAATGGAAAATACTTTAATATTCCTGTAATCCGCAGTACACGTATCTACTAATATTCTGATAACGTACGTAGTATGTGCAGGGCGTTATTTGAATCTTTCATGCATATACATAGGAGATCATGTGTTATATGGGCATCCAGTGCAAAGTATGGCAAAGTAAGTAAAATACCATACCAGCTTGCAAAATTTCCCCAACAGGGTACTAAAGGGTCAGCCCTTCTAGCGGCAGGCCAGGTAATTAGGAAAATTTTTCTTTAAAAAGACCGGCACCATAACCGACCTCTAAACAGCTTCCTCCAAGGGGCAGCAGTCCTCAAGAATTGCCTCGAGTGAGTTACAACTGGTGGCTCAGGTGTGGTCTTCCGCGTGCTTCTACAGTTTTCACTCGTCTAACCCGCCTGTTGCTGCTCTCACTGTTAATCCTTTCAAGTCTTAGCCCTTTCCTTGCACTATAGTATTAAATATTCTTTAATTAATATTCAATAGTTTGAAATAAAAACTCAACTTACCCTCAAATATGAAGTCAAAACTCATATCTTAGACACCGGTTGAAGAAATGAGGACAACCGGTCCTTGCCAAAATCGAAAGCAAAAGAGAAAGTTCCAAACGGAAACGGTGCGCTCGCACGACCTCACGCATGCCAAACTCGTCACTTATTTTTCGAATTTGATTAGGCCATTGACGGCAACAGAACGACAGAGCGAGAATGTTTCCCTCGGTGGCTGGGGCCTCGAATAGATGACTACCATTGATTCAAATAAACTGAACGACAAAGCGAGTAGAATGAACTGAACCATGGAGCAAAAACTGCATATGGACCACGCATAAAAAAAGGAAATTATCGTAAAAACATTAACCGTAGATAGTCTTTTTTCTTGGCCATTCATCCTGAATTTCCTAAAGGTAATCACGTATAAAATAATATTAGATGTCTGCAGGCTGTTTTCCTTGAGGTTCCAACATAATAATAGGCCTGCCGGATGTTGATTTAACTCCAAAAGGTAGTTTTCGTATTACACATAATTGATATTTTTTTCTAGACAGCAATCTCAATTCGGGTTTTCCACAAGCACTACAACACTTACCGTCACCACGTAAGACATTTGAAAGAAACATTCTTTTGGCATCCACATATGATGTCCTCTAAAACCCAGACGCTGCTTAAACAAGATGCATTAAGGATCAGATGGACGTACGGGATGCTAGTGTTAGGTGGTTTCATAGTTGCTTTAAACGCAATGTTTTTGTGGATTCGCGACTATGAAAATTATTGTGCAGTGTCTGCATTGCTAGCGAAATATGTGCCAGGTACAAGTAGTACTGTTTTCGATTAGCGGCTCTAGAGCGCTCTGAGACTATTAATGTCCATAAGTTTAGTAAGAAAGTAGGGAAAGGAAATAATTCCAGAGCTTTCCAGAGCTGGTGGTGAAAGCGCTATATTATAAAGGTTTAGCTTATGACACTATAAGGATGTTTGTTTTATAGAGCATGCAAAGTTGATTCACTATTCTCTGGCTCCTTTCGCCATATTGGGATTTTTTCCGCTAACTGCATCCCCATGGTATAGCCTCTACATGTTATTGTATTTTAAAAACCAACTTCATATGCTCGCCGATAGCATCAGAATTTTATCGTGCACGGAGGAAACTGGCAGTAGCATTATCGAGACTAATACAAACCATCATAGGATAAAGTGTTACTTAAAATTCTTTGTGAAGAGACATGAGGATATCATAAGGTAAGAAGCTTTTTTTTATCTGGAACATTATTAATAAAACAGTTATGGTGATTTCCACTGAAGTTGACATATCACTGATACACTTACACGTTCGCAGATCAAACCATCGTTAATTAAAACTTTTCCCATCTTAAAATAATGCCAGCAAACACATCCTGAACACTATCATAGAACCTTTGAGTCGCCCAGTATAAGAGTAAAGAAAATATTAATAAAATGTGAATATCAACACAAATAGTTATTTATGTATTAAGAACGAAAAGTACAACTTTTTTGCTCGGAGCAAATCACTCGAGAGCAAAAAAGTTACTTTTTGCTCGTAATGCATACAACGTTTTTTCTGCAAACGATCAATTTCAAATAATGTGAATCACAACTGAGCATAACTGAAGACACCATTTGAAAATTTAAATCAAAGTGACAACGACGTTTTAAATATTTGGTTGAGTGGTGTTAGTTGCTATTGACAGCAAGCGATAAAATCTTTTTCGCTTGCTGTCCTGGGCAACGCGCGGAAAAGTACACTCACATTCTGATCCTCAAAAAAGGTTAGGTTTTCGTTTGTCTAATGAAACCGTAAAATGCGTCATTATTTGACGTTTGTAGAAAAATATTATTTTTCTACATTATTTACTACATACGGGGTGTTCATTATAAATTTTCATCTAGTTGGCTGTGAAATGTCAAAAGAAAAGGATGGAGAAATAAAAGTCCATTTATTTTGATTATGTCATCCTTTTCTTTCAAAATTTCATAGCCTTCTAGATGAAGTTTTATAATGAACACCCCGTACAATATTAATATTATTTACTTTTCCGCGCGTTGCCCAGCACAGCAAGAGAAAAAGATTTTATCGCTTGCTGTCAATAGCAACTAACACCACTCAAACAATGTTTAAAACGTCATTGTCAGTTTGATTTAAATTTTCAGATTATGTCTTCAGTTATGCTCAGTTGTGATTCACATTATTTGAAATTGATCGTTTGCAGAAAAACCGTTGTATGCATTACGACCAAAAGTAACTTTTTTGCTCTCGAGTGATTGCCGCTCTCCGCTTCGCGTCGATTGGCAAACTTCACTCTCCGAGCAAAAAAGTTGTACTTTTTGCTCTTAATACATAAATAACTATTTAATGAAATTGAATCGTTGTAAAATTACAACCTTGAATGTTATGATTCTTGTTCACCATGTCTTTCGTAGCAGTATTGTAACGAAGTTTTTCTCTAACTCACAGGTAATGACGTCACAATTAACATTTTCTTTATATTTCATCACCCAACTCATTACAACACCTTTTATTTAAATAAAAAACGGAAATTCCCCATATAAAAACAAAGGCAATGGCCACAACGGCCGTAGGTCCGCGGGTGCGCCCATAGATGGCGCCACCTGTTTGTCGCGCTTACAAGCCGACAGAATTTATTAAGACTAGTAAAATAATTCGAACATTGTGAAAGGTCGAAGGTCGTCGGTCAAGTCGACGGTCGAGGGTCCATCGAATGGGAGGTGGGAGGACTCGATGAGTTAGTACCGAATATCTGACCTAGGGGGCCGACGTTGTTGCTGCACGTTTTGGCTCCTGACGTCATGATAGGGTTTTACGACACAAGAGGGGTGGATTTGTGATTTTCCGGTGTAGTTGGAGTTGTCGTGCTCCACCGGAGTACCTGCGACGTTCAAGTGACGCAGGTGCCATGCTGATTCTGGCCGCGTTCATTTTGTTCATCACAGGGTGCGTTCATATGTAACCCGGGAAAATCGCCAACACACCGCTCACCGTACCGCTTCTTTCAAATCTGTTTTGGACCTATCACCGATTCCGTCACCATCCTGTTTACATCCTGAGCTGCCCGTAGCACCGATCTTCAAAGCCAGCCTGGATGTGATTAAACCGAAACCGACTATATCCGATTCCGAATTATAAAGTACGCTTCCTCCGAAATCCCAGTCCCAGTGGTCCCAAAGCTCCGTTACCGTTTCATATTGTTGTTACTGTTTGTATGCAATATTGAAGTTTCCGATCCAATACAGAATGTACTAGTTTATTATCGAAACCTCCCGTTTTCCCTGGTTCATCAGAATTTCCTTTACTAAGTAACTAACTGTTGCTTCCCCCCTCTCGCTGTTATTAATTTCATAATTTTAGGATGTGTTCGTATGTAGTTATAGAGATTCACTAACAGTTCGTAGTATTAGTAGGTGTTTGAATGTTGTTTTACCATAGTTTAATAGACACCCTATTATTGTTCCGTACTCCTGGTGTTTTAATCTAAAAATCCCTGGAATAATTCTCCCCTGTTTAAAAGCTAGCTAGTAGGCAATAGCGGTCCCTTTGTCGCTTTATAAATATCAAAGGGTGGCGTCCGAGACTCAACGAATTAAGTATCAGCGGACCTGAGAAAGGGCGTCGCATAATTTTGACGCCCGAGCAGGGACCCTTATCTTTCGTTTAGATTTAAGGGAGCAGGGACTCTTTTGTCATTTTCTTACGCTGTACCGACTTATCCGAAACACGGAAGAAAACCCAGACTTCCTACCATACCCTAGCCCCTTACCGATACCAATATACAGCCTTCACCTGAAATTACTGGTTCACCTATGACGTTGCCACACCGTATGCCGCCCGAAGTTTTCGTTAGGGAAACTTGTGATGTATATAGGGATCCACAAGGTACCCTATCAGACTTACGAAACCGATTCAGAGCCAGACTCTTTGAACATCAGGAAAACGCGTCTAGCACTGATGTAAGACAACTACCGACTGTTATATCACCGTTACCGACAGAACCAACCGCCCCGACCGACAGTATATCCCAGCCATCATTTATTCCGCCACCATATAATTCCGACTATCCTAGTCAGCCGCCTTTTCAGCAAATAAAATCTCAGTCACTCATCACCCCATACGATTATCAGGAAAATATAACAACAGCTGGTATAAGGCCAACACCATCTGTAATACCACCGCTCCCGGCACGACCGACCAAAACTACAGCCACTACCGTGACTTATACCACTGCTACCGCTAGGAGGCCCAGACCAGCAATCTTACCGTGTCAATACTATCTTACCACACTTAGTCATCCACCATGTCAAGCGAAATATCCGCCACCGATGGTCCGATATGTCACACCTCCGCTGAAACTACAAGAATGGGGAATACGCTTTAATGGAAAAACTGACCCTGTAAGTTTTATTGAACGTTTACTGGAAGTCACCGAAGCACAGGGGATAACACCGAATGACCTGATGCCTTATTTATCAGTCTTACTAAGGGACGAAGCGTCTTTATGGCACCGAAATAACCGTAGGAATTGGGTAACGTGGGATGATTTTCTTAAGGATTTCCGGACCTTCTATTTTCCTATGAACTACGAGGAGGAATTGGAGGTTAAAATAAGTCGAAGAACTAAAAGAACAACTGAGCCAGTGAACCGTTATATAACCGACTTACAGACATTGATTCGCAGGCATGGTCGAATCAACCCGGAGGACAAATTGAAATAGCTGTACCGTAATTTGCTACCAGAATACCGACAGCAAATCCAAAGTACCGACTTTTACGATATATCCTCGTTCTCCAATGCTGCACGAAGAGCGGAAGTACTCTTCGCCGAACGCTCTTACGGATCGACGGAACCAGATAGACCTACCTACCCAAGAGAGAGACAGGAAAGATCTTCCCCCCGAAATAACTCACCGGTACAAACTCAACCGAAACCCAAAACACCTATCGTTCGCTGGAGATGTGGTGAGAATGGGCACTATAAAACGAATTGTAGGAAGCCGTCGAAATTGTTTTGCTCCCGTTGCGGGAAAGCTGGGACGTTAACCCGAAATTGTTCTTGTGCCCGACAGGAAAACTAGAAGGGGGCTGCACTGAATTGGCGACAGTGCAGCCTGAAAAATATCCAGTCAGAATGAACCGCTATTCGCTCATAAAGCAAACTCAAACCCGGACAACCGTCCGCAGATAGTAGTAAAGGTACTTAATAAAAGACTTTTAGCCCTTCTCGATACCGGAGCAACTAGTTCATATATAGGAAACGCCGTCGCTTCACTGTGTGAGCAGAGTTCTTGTCCTAAAGTTGCTTCAAGTTTACAAGTCAAAATTGCTAATGGAAAGACGGTCCATGTGAAAGAATGTTTCAAGTACCGTTACAAATTGGGAAAGTAAGAGTTACCGCCTTTTTCAATTACTTTCCACACTTCGGATATTGTTTTGGGTATGGTTATTCTGGGAGAATATGCTGATAGTCTGGACCTACAGACTAAAACCGTAACGTGGAAATTTATTGAAACCCCTTCTACTGACCAGCATTGCAATTTGTTAGGAAGTGAAGAAAGACCCAGCCCTACACTCTTTGAAGATGAAGAACGAAAGTTAAATTATTTTTTTGGATCAGGAGCTGCCAAAATTTAAGAACATCCAAGGTCGTTAATTGAGCATACCATAAATTTCGAAAAATTGGAGCCCATCAAGCAACGCTACCACACTCGCAACCCAAAAATGCAGCAAGTGATACACACCGAAGTTGAGAGGATGCTGAAAGATGGAATTATAGAGTCCACCAGTCCATGGAGTTTTCCGGAGGTAATAGTCCGTAAAAAGGATGGAACGCCCAAATTTTGTATCGACTTTCAGAAAGTAAACACCGTTACTCGCAAAGATGCCTACTCACTTCCTTACATCAATGCCATCGTAGATAAACTAAGGAATGCCCGTTATATTTCCAGCATAGATTTAAAACAAGGCTACTGGCAAATTCCGCTGAGCAAAGAAAGTATACCGATAACCGCATTCACCGTAGAAGGGATGGGCCTTTTTCAATTCCGAGTAATGCCTTTTGGTCTACATTCCGCCCCTGCAACTTTTCAGCGTCTCATGGACCAAATAACTGGCCCTGACTTAGACCCGGTATGCTTCGCCTATCTTGATGACATCATAGTCTTAGGAAAAACTTTCGATGAGCATCTCTGGAATTTGCATGAAGTTTTCCGTCGCCTCCGAGCTGCTAACTTCCGGCTAAACACTGAAAAATGTCAGTTTGGTCGACGTTCCCTCCGATACCTAGGTCATGTTTTCACTCCCGAAGGAATAAAAATCGATCCAGACAAAGTTTCCGCGATTATGGCAATGCCCGCCCCTGTTGACGTTCGAGGATTAAGACGCTTCATTGGAATAGCATCGTGGTACCGTCGCTTTGTCCCCGACTTTTCAAGAATTGCATCACCTCTTACCCGCCTACTCAAGAAAGCTTCAAGATGGACTTGTTCCAAAGAACAAGAAGATGCATTTAACCGACTTAAACAATGTTTAACAGAGGCCCATGTTCTGGCTTGCCCTGACTTTATGAAACCCTTCATCGTGCAGACTGATGCTTCCGATCAAGGCTTAGGTGCTGCACTGATCCAGAATGCATCCAAAGGCGAACACGTGATAGCATATGCAAGCCGCACCCTGAGTGTCAATGAGAAAAAGTTTTCGGTCACCAAGAAGGAATGTCTGGCGATTGTTTGGGGAATAGAGAAAATGCGTCCTTATATAGAAGGGTACCGATTCACTGTGGTAACCGACAATCAGTCCTTGAAATGGCTTCACACCCTTAAAAGCCCGCCTGGTAGACTAGCTCGATGGAGCATGTACCTTCAACAATTCGACTTCGACATTAAATATCGCAAAGGAGTGTTGAATAAAGTAGCTGATGATCTATCCCGTAATCCTGAACCAAACCAAACCGTAGAAACGGAACAATTGTTTTTATTGGCTGATTTTGTACCATGTTCGTGGTATCGAAATAAGAAGATAGCCGTTGAGAATAATCCGACTGCTTTCCCCGATTATTGCATCCGTAACGGTCATTTATACCAACATTTCTGGGACTACTCAGATCCGACCGAACCCGAAATAACCGATCCATGGAAACTGTGTGTTCCAAAGTCTGCCCGCCCTACCGTACTAACCGAAAATGATGACCAACCGACTGCCGGATATTTGGGAGTTGCAAAGACGATCGCCAAAATAGCCTCAAGGTAGTATTGGCCAGGAATGTTTAGAGAAATAAACCGTTACGTCCGTAGTTGCCCATCTTGTCAAAGGTATAAAACATGCCAACAGAAACCCGCGGGGAAAATGAACCCAATCCGAAATAGTCAATCTTGGGAAGTGGTGTCTACAGACATTGTAGGACCATTACCACGTTCTTCTAAGGAAAATTCTTATTTGCTTGTATTCCAGGATCGTTTCACGAAGTGGACGCGGTGTAAAGCAATCCGTAAAGCCACTAGTCGAGTTGTTACCAAAACCTTGTACGATGATATCATTGCCCGTTTTGGATGTCCCACTACTGTCATTTCCGATAATGGTTCCCAGTTTGGTATATTCCCGGTACTGGACAACCGTTTCAAACATTTCTACGTGAAATGAACATCAAACACCGTTTGACACCCTCGTACACCCC
This sequence comes from Taphrorychus bicolor, assembly GCA_951812265.1. Lineage (NCBI taxonomy): Eukaryota > Metazoa > Arthropoda > Insecta > Coleoptera > Curculionidae > Taphrorychus > Taphrorychus bicolor. The sequence goes on along the minus strand of OX638301.1, from coordinate 38,546,728 downwards.
ACAAACTAACCCGGTCGAAAGGACCAATAAAACTCTCAAGACAATGCTCGCTCTGTTCTGTGAACTAGACCATCGTAAATGGGATGAACATTTGTCCGATTTCATGTTTGCTATAAAAAGCTCCCGGTACGAATCTACTGGGTTTTCTCCGGCATTTCTAAATTTTGGGAGGGAGATGGTTTCCCCACATGCACTAAGCCGCATTGCACATGTTGCCCCGTCTGAATCCGACTTTGTCCCAGACCCTGAAAAGATCCAACTATCTGAGCACGCCTTCGCAAACTTCAAAAGTTAAAGGAAATTTTCCGTTTAGTCCAGATTAATTTGGGTCGTGCCTTTTCCACACAGAGTCGGCATTATAATCCTCGTCGCCGAGAATGGCGATGTACCGTGGGAACCCGAGCCTTTAAGAAGAATAATCCTCTGTCTCACGCTTTGTAGGGTTTTGCAGCAAAGCTGGCCCCAAAGTACTCCGGTCCATATACGGTAACAAAAGTCGTATCACCAGTCGTATACGATATCCGCGATTCCACCGGTAAACTGCTGCGGCATATCCACATCAAGGATTTAAAACCAGCCCATGAGGAAGGAACCGTGTAGTTTCACAAAAAAAAATGAATGGAGAAAATAACTAACCGATGAATCTTTTTCTAGAGAAGTTCTTTTCATAATGGAACGAGCTACGGAAAGTTACGATGCGCTCCTAGAGCAACATTATGCCCAGCCTTTCGCCCCTTTTGAAGAGGACGAGGTATCTAAGGGTACCGCTTCTCTACGCAATGTCTCCTCGGTTACAGTCGGTGATACCGCAATTTTAACAGCTTTAACCGAGGAGCAGCTGGCCGCTTGGCTGGAAAAGTTTTTTCAAACCCAGGGGAATGGTCTCGAGAAATAAGGAGAAGGTTATTCCGACTTCGACCGGAAAACGCTCTCAAGGAGAAGAAAATACGTAAACGTTTTCGGGCCCAAATTGGCAGATACATTTACGTGACCTTACCAACCAAGGACCCCGATAGGCTAGAAAAACAATACTAAATAAAATTATTTTCTTTTGAGATAATTTGTTCGGTCCTTGATGGACCAGGGGATATAAGAGGGGTGGAGCAATAAGATGGTAGTAATTTGAAATTCTTGTTATCAAGGAAACATAAACTCCCGAGACCTGGTACGACAAGCAATGAACATGGAAGACCTTGAAAGCCAACTAATGGATCAGGATATCCTAGAGCTAGAAACGGACTTGGAATTATATCTATCAATGTCAATAGAGGAAGAATTATCGGAAGTTATAGCCAACGATGCTCCACTTCCAGACAAATGTCAGCTAGCACTCATGAGCAAACCGAGGAGAAAGCCACCAGCTGTAAAGAATCCACAACGAAAGTCGCCAATACCAACGACACTTGTTGGAGATGTGGAAGTTCTGGACATGACAGATACCACTGCCAAGGACGATCCATCTTATTTTGTTCCCGTTGTGGCATAGTTGGAGTGACGTCGCGTCGCTGTTCCTGTACCCTGGACCATAGGAAGAAGAAGCCGTATCTGCTAAGTAAAAAGCGATACCTTCAGGAATCTGAAAGAGCAGATACTAGAGACAAACCAGTTCCAGAACCAGACAGAAGCCAAAGACTGTTTTAGTGATGGTGTTAGTGTTGTGAATTAATTTTAGGTTGTAATTTTGTATTGTATTTTGAAAATGTTAAGTGTGAAGAAAAATAAGTAAACTTATTTTTCTTTACGAAGAAGAGGGGATAATGTAACGAAGTTTTTCTCTAACTTACAGGTAATGACGTCACAATTAACATTTATTATGTTTCATCACCCGACTCATTACAACACCTTTTATTTAAATAATGTCTAGTCGACAGTCGAGGGTCGATCGAATATCTGACTTAGGGGGCTTTTGGTTGTTGCTTCACGTTTTGGCTCCTGACGCCATGATAGCAGAGACAACAACGAGATGGGTGTTAAAAACAGTCCGATTCTAAACTGACAAAGACAAACTGTATTGTCTGTCGCAGTCACATTTTGGGTAAATGTTTGTAGGGGAAATTTTGGCGCCACTAGCGTTTCTTTTTCCCGCCTTTTTCATAATCTTTGCCTTTGATGAGTTTTTTTGCAAAACTGTTGAAATTGCCTCTATATTTGAGTAGAATCCTTGTTGAATGGCCTTCTCAATATACATATACACAATTTCAGCAGAATATTGTGTCAAAAACAGGAAATTAATAGGCCGTTGATAGTGTTTATGCTAAAACATAATATATTCATAAAAAAATCCTTTTATGAGTTCTGTACCTACAACATAAAGCTTCTCTTTAGGTGCTTATCCCTAAATTATAAATTATGGAAGCTTATCACCTTTCTTATGGCCATTTGAACCAATTTTCTTAATGAATAGGTGGAGTTAAGTAGAACTTGAGTTCTGATGATTACATTGAATTGGCATAGTAATAACGTTATTTGGAGTTATCTGATAATATGCTTACAAATACATATACCGGGTGACACAGGCATTACTACTCAAGTAATATTAATAACAATGAATTAATAACCAACAAGTACTGTTACTCCTGAACAATAGATACCGCAGACCTTGTCTTAAATACATAAAGATGGAAAGGATACAAATCTCTTTATATATCACTAGGAAAAGAACTATAACTACGATGATACTTCTTTGAATTATCTGAATATAAATCTGCTTATGGAACCTGAAGGCATCATTCTCGTTTAGCGCAAGGATTGTCCAGGTCAACAATCTAACTGTTCCATTATTAAACTAATACTAAACTAATAATTTTCTCAAAACGTATATATCCTGTGGCTTTGTCCATTCCCTATCACGGTGGTTTCCATTTAGTACATAGTTTCTTCAATTTGGTTGCATATTGTAATTCTATTATCTATACCGAGTTCAGGAATATCGCATATCACTACATATGCAGAAAAGTGTTCATTTTTCTTTTATTATTCTTTTCCTCTTTCTTAGATTTCTTGAAATTTTCATTTTTTTTTGCACCACCAAGGTATTCCAATTTTGCATACAACTTTCATTATTGCTTCTGATACGAATTGTTTATGATCTGTACAGCTGAGCCAACTAAAGTCAATACTTTCTCTTCTGACATGGCAACTCTTTCGACTGATATTTGGTTCGTTTGCATTTAAATCCAGATAGTCTCGAGAGTAGTTGAGACTTTCATTAGTCTAGCACTAAAATAATAGAACATTTTTAATTGCTTTATAATACCTGTTTGTACATATAGGTTTTTTAAAATGTGGTAAATTTTTATAATACAATAACTACTTACTTACCTTCTTTTACATCTTTGACAAAACATGTGGAACTATATTCATGGGATGGATTCGATTTGATTAAACCTTTACTTCCAATTTCTTCTGCGAGAGAGGTTGCCTTATCTGAGAGAGAAATTGCCTTATCTGTTGTTTTAAAAGTAGTTGAAGCATTGGCGGTAGTCTCCATACTGATTTTCAAGGCACTTTTTTCATCTTTCATTCTCATATAGCGTAGTGGCACAACATCCCTTCGAAGACGAAAGTTTGCTTCATTTACATAAGATACTTCACTAAAAATGATTGTTGGTGATGAGGTTTTGACACTCGTCTTGCGGCTGTCACTTATTAGACCAGCTAGGTTGCCAGTTCTTCTCACAATGTCCAGAACTAGGCCGTTTCGGAAGCAGTTAGTAAGAATGCATCGGATCCCGCAATGGTCCCTAAGTTCAGGCGGCGCGACCCAAAGGCAAAGTGAAACTCGAGTTCAGTTTTACTTTGCTTTTGGTTAAGTTGGTTCAGATTAGTTCAGTTATGTTTTTTCCTTTGGTTTAGTTAGTTCAATTAAACCTGTCCTTTACGGCGGCCCGTGTGCGGCGCCTTTCGACGTGTTAGTTAGGTTAATTCAGTTTTACTTTGCTTTTGGTTAGTTCAGGTTAGTTCAGTTATGCTTTACCTTTGGATTGATCATTTCAGTTGTAGTTGTCTTGTCAGCAGCTCTTTAGAGCCATCACGGCGCATGTTGATTGCTGCATATAAGTGTGGGCTCTGTTGGTTATGTTAGTTCAATTTTGCTTTTCCTTTGGTTTGGTTCAGGTTTACTTGTTCGTTACGGCGGGCCATGGACTGCCTCTAGACCTTGTCACAGTTAGTTCAGTTTTACTTTGCCTTTTGTTACATTATTTCATGTTATATTATTTCTGTCTTTCTTTAGGATAGGTTAGTTCAGTTTGGTTGAACTAATAACCTAATGGGCGGCTACAAGGTACAAGTTCATTAGTTTTGATGAGATAGGGCAGTTTAGATTAGTTGCGGTATTTCTTTTTTGTTCTTTATTTACGTAACATTTTGCAACGTTGCATATTCGTCTTGTCGACAATTGACAAGAAACATTTTGGCATTTATCGCAGTTTGGAATACAGTTGTAACTTTTTTCCTTCAGTCAGTTTTTTTTTTCAATTTTTGTTTTCAGATCTTGTAAAATAACATTTACTCGCACTTAATATGAAAGAGGTAAGTTTAATCTACTACCTGCAGTTACCTTTTTCAAGAAAAAAAAGCCCATTTTTAACGTAATCAAAGTTATTTTTAACGTAACCGAACTTACCAAAATGAGTAAAATTTTTTTTTATTATAAAAAAAGTGTATTTATACGCACTTAATATGAAAGAGGTAAGTATAATCTATAACCACTGTATTTTTTTTAAAAAAAAAAACGGTTTTTTTTAACGGACATAATATTTTCCATCCCCATTGCCTCGAATTTGTATAGGTAAAAACACCAGTAAAATTAAAAACATGTAGGGCATGCCATCCTATGTTATCTATTATTGTGCTTATAATAAGTGTAACTTGAGCAAAAGTGGGAAACCTTAAGGGTTTACTTGGAGGCGGGAGAGGAGTTGCATACCATGTCAAAAGGGAGAAACTCCCGCCCAAATCGGGAAAGTATCAGCACTGAGCATTAAACTGACTCAACATTTTACACGCCACGAAAGCTCCAAAGTGTTGTACCACTTACTTTTTGTTACTATGTTTGATGGGAAAATATGTAGTCGTCCTACATCATCCACAGAGAGGCCACAAAAAATGTCATAACCTTCTACTCATCGCTACAATATTTCTTTTCTTCGACCTACATAGTTGTTGTCTCTGCTGTTTTTGCTTTCTTGACTGACTATTAGCAAAATTAATAAAATATTTAAGAACCGAGACGAGGAAAGGAAATAATATACAGAGAGGACCAAAAGTCCCGCATAAATTCAATAAAAATTCAAGGAAATTTTTTTTATCAAAATGCTCGAACACGTCAATTGTTTTTCTTAGTTGTGCATTTTTTGACATGACAGACATGTATACAGGGTCATCCATGTAGTAGATAAATGTCACTTTTTAATTTTTTCTAATGGAACCCCCTGTATATTAAAAGTTTTTTAAATTCTTTTGGAGTTTCTAAACATATTTTGTATCACATACCATAACCCTAAACGCAACAGTTAACGAGAAATTTGCGATTAAATACCACAAAGCGCACTCATTTAATTACCTACAAATACTAGGTAGGTAATCAAATTACCTAATTGACCTATGACTTTTAAGTTTTTAATTTTCAAAAGTGATATTTTGACAAACACCTATTTCTAATTTTGTTTACTGTTGTGCGGCAAAATGGCGAAATTAAGCGAAACTCAAAGAACAGAAATTTTAAGTATGATTGGATGCGTTAATCGAAGAAGAACTCAAAGCGAAGTTTGTGAAATATTCAATACCAAATATCCGGATAGTCAAATATCGCAGTCTACCGTGAGCAGAATTGAAAGGAAATTTAGAGAAGTGGGACACGTAAGAGACCTTCCCAGATCTGGTAGACCCTCGATTTCCCAGAATAAGACATTAAACGTTCTTTTATCCATTGAAGAAAATCCCCATAAACCAACTCAAGAAATAGCATTGGATAATGAAATCGGAAAATCATCTGTTCGAAGAATCCTCAAAAAAGAAAAATATCATCCGTACAAAATAAAATCAATCCACGAACTTAACGAAGATGATCCAGATCGTCGATTGGAATTTTGCGAAATTTTGATGAACAGATCCAACAATGACCGTTTTTTCTCTAGAAGAATAATTTTTTCTGATGAATCAAAATTCTGTTTAAGCGGTATGATGAACAGACAAAACTACCGCTACTGGTCCTCCACGAATCCAAATTGGGCGATTGAATCTCACACCCAATATCCTCAGTCTGTCAATGTTTGGGCCGGTATTGTCGGAGATAGAATCATAGGACCTTATTTTCTTGAAGATACTCTAACAGGCCACCGTTACTTGCAATTTTTAAGAAATGAACTAATTCCTGACCTTTGTATTATGTTTCCAAATGCAAATAACCCGAATATTCCAGATGAATCAATTTGGTTTCAACAAGATGGCGCGCCACCACACTTTAGCAGGGAGGTGCGACAATATTTAAACGAAGTGTTTCCGGGTCGATGGATTGGACGAAGGGGACATTTAGAGTGGCCTGCAAGGTCACCTGATCTCACTCCAATGGACTATTTCTATACTCTTTCTTATATTATATAAAACATAAAGTGTACCTAAATAAGCCCGACAGTATAGAAGAGTTAAAAACGAAAATTACGCACGTAACTCAACAAATACCCGCTGAAATGATAAGAAACGTGCTAGACGAATTTGAATTACGGCTTGCCCACTGTCAAGAAGTTAACGGGAAACAGTTCGAGCATTTAATTCATTAGAGTCAGTAGTTAATATCGTAATTTTTTTCAATTGTTAATAAATTAACTCGTTATTTTCATGTAGGTATTATTACCGTAAATTTCTCATTACCTGTTGCGTTTAGGGACAGTGCATGTAATACGAAATATGTTTAGAAACTCCAAAAGAATTTAAAAAACTTTTTATATACAGGGGGTTCCATAAGAAAAAATTAAAAAATTACATTTATCTTCTACATGGATGACCCTGTATACATGTCTGTCACGTCAAAAAATGCACAACTAAGAACAACAATAGACGTGTTCGAGCATTTTGATAAAAAAAATTTCCTTAAATTTTTATTGAATTTATGCGGGACTTTTGGTCCTCACTGTATATTAGCCGCATGACGAGAGCGTGACAAGGGCCCAAAATTAACGGTTTCCTAGAAAATTCTAAACCCTAACCTCTAAAATTCTGCTCTAAAATTTTTTCGAGTCTCAGTTATATTGATATCTTTATTCTACCAGACATTGAACAAGGAAACCAAACATGAACTTTCAAAAAAATGTCACATGACAACATTGATATTTTTGCGGCGAAAGTAGCTCCTCTATGAAAACTTACCGAAAAGTGGAACGAAGATCGCATTATAACTGTTACTTTCGTTTAAAACATGACAGATAATAAAATTTAAATAAGACAAAAATGCTTATCTTTTTACCCGTCGCGTTGTTGTCTCTGATGATAGGGTTTTACGACACAAGAGGGGTGGATTTGTGATTTTCCGGTGTAGTTGGAGTTGTCGTGCTCCACCGGAGTACCTGTGACGTTCAAGTGACGCAGGTGCCATGCTGATTCTGGCCGCGTTCATTTTATTCATCACAGGGTGCGTTCATATGTAACCCGGGAAAATCGCCAACACACCGCTCACCGTACCGCTTCTTTCAAATCCGATTTGGACCTATGACCGATTCCGTCACCATCCTGTTTACATCCTGAGCTGCCCGTGGCACCGATCTTCAAAGCCAGCCTGGATGTGATTAAACCGAAACCGACTATATCCGATTCCGAATTATAAATTACGCTTCCTCCGAAACCCCAGTCCCAGTGGTCCCAAAGCTCCGTTACCGTTTCATATTTTTGTTGCTGCGTGTACGCAATATTGAAGTTTCCGATCCAGTACAGAATGTACTGGTTTATTACCGAAACCTCCCGTTTTCCCTGGTTCATCAGAATTTCCTTTACTAAGTAACTAACTGTTGCTTCCCCCTCTCGCTGTTATTAATTTCATCGTTTTAGGATGTGTTCGTATGTAGTTATAGAGATTCACTAACAGTCGTAGTATTAGTAGGTGTTTGAATGTTGTTTTACCGTAGTTTAATAGTCACCCTATTATTGTTCCTTACTCCTGGTGTTTTAATCTAAAAATCCCTGGAATATCTCTCCTCTGTTTAAAAGCTACCTAGTAGGCAATAGCGGTCCCTTTGTCGCTTTGTAAATATCAAAGGGTGGCGCCCGAGACTCAACGAATTAAGTATCAGCGGACCTGAGAAAGGGCGTCGCAGTATGGCACACTTTGTAAAAATCTGATGTTCTGGAATAGTCAATAAACAACAATACAAAATTTGAGGTTATAAAATACCTGAAAAAATCGAGTCAAACGGCAACATTTCAACCGACTGGACATGCTTAGTGAAACATGGTCTTAATTCTTAATTCTTAGATACAAAGTTAAAAATTGGGAACTCTCAAGAGGTTAAGCATTAGGAACAAAAACTAAGAATTAAGGATTAGATATTAAAAATCGTCGAATCTGGGAAATAAGAAATTAAGAATGAAGAAGTTGGCTAATCTTTGTCTCTTATGATCGTAAATCATTGTACTTTGAATGGTCCATTAGATTGGAAAATGAATAGTTAATATAATTAATTGTGTATTTTCCCTCCTTGGGATGTCTAACGGCCGACTTATTTACAATTTAACCATTCTGAGTCGCATTTCTCATTTATAATATTTTCTTTATGAATTTTAATTACATTAATAATAAATAAAATATATAGTATGGCCTTTTTCTATGTTTCTTGTTCACGGTGTTAAAGCCAACTGTCTTCTCAGGATTTTGTCTTTCTTTTTTTCGCCTGTGCACCGAACTATCCAACTTAATCAAAGAGCGGGATTTCGTCATTTCATATAGCAAATTGTCACGATCACTCTTTCCTATTAGTGCCCTTTTTTAATTTTTAATAATTAACATACCTTGACTGTCTTCCTTGTATCCCTTTATTAACTTTATGCTAAACTTTATGAAAATTTGATATATTCACTTTTACTTATAACTTTCGATTTTTGTTACGTTTGCTCCCGCTTTTCATTCACCGAGGGAACTCTCTTGGTTTCATGCTGAACTATCAGTTTTATGCAGTAAATAATACCTTTGTTTACAATGAAACACCTGTTCCACACCGGTTGTTGCATTCCAGCCACGAGCATATTCTTCAGGGCTTGAATACTAATTTTATATTTCATTCAGGGCTTTTGATTGGTGTTTATGTGACTGCGAGAGTATTACCAACATTTTCCGAGTTCATTCGATTAATGTAAATTAGCCATAACAAATAAGCCTAACCTCTTTTATTGTTGATATTTCTTATTTTTCTTATTGGCATGATGACACTGACGCTGTCTATATTTTGCCTAACGACATTGGAGTGGAAGACGGATTGCCGTCGCCCTTGTGCTTGTGTTGAATAAGGATGCAAAGATGCACGCACTCATCACATTTTCTAGTTGATGACGTTGAGTGACGAAATAATGAATTTCTTAATTTCTCTTCCCTCTCCTGAATTATTTCATGTCTAATTTATGGGGTCGGTCCAGACCTGACTTATTTACTACTTTTGCTAATTTAAACTTCAGTTTCAAGTATTTACCTTCAATTCGTTTCATCTGCTGAGCAAAGAATCATGCGTGATGTCGCTGTTAATTGATTTTTTTGATTGGCCATGTGACACGTGACTTCCTTCCTCGTGAGACCGGTACTGCAATTTCGGTGTGCTTCATGCTTTTTTGTTTTTTCTTATCTTGAACTGCGACGAGGAGACCCAGCCAAGGACTCGGGCTCTATCTTTTCATCGCCCTTAGATTTTGGCGATGTATTTCTTTTTGTGGTTTTCAATTTGAGTTTTTTTTTGCTTTCTACGTTGCCTGCAACAAAACAGTTTATCTGCTCCAGCAACAACTAGAGGCTTACAAAACTCGTGTCTCGTTCGGGGTTGAAGCACGACTGACCGTACCTACCACCTCTACCAGCCCTATGATTGAGCTCCATAGGAGGAAAAACGTTTTTTTTTTGGGGGTTTAATAAGAACCACTTACTCTCACGGCTGTAGGAAGATAACCAGCATCGAAGACTATCTGTAAGCTAACACCCATAATAATAGACAGCTACCAACTAGCAAACTACCAAGTTGATTTTTTTTGTCCTTACATATTAATTTATATTTTGGTTTGGTGTAGAGTTCCAATATTCCATCATTGGAGGTTTATGGCTTTACTGTTAAAGCTACTGGCCCTAACCAACCCCACTCTCCGAATTATCTGAGCTGGGGCATTCTAGTTTGCCAGGCCAGTAGATACTTCACACCCCTTTAGTAAACTTAATTTGTATTTTAGTTTTCCTTACCTTTCATTCGTAAACAAAACTTTATCTATAAGCAGGACTCCAACTTCAATTTTCAAGAATCCCCCGTATATCCGAAACAAGTAAAGGTAGAGCCATTCTCGTAGGAAACTTAGATCAAAAATTGTGCTCGTAACACCTATCTTCCAATTTTTTCTATCTATTACCGTTTACGCTTTGCCCCGCACAATAGTATTAAAAAATGGCCATTTTGTACAGTCAAAGTCGTCAACTGTAATTACATAATCATTATTATTTGTAGCTATGGCAGTTCTAACATTTTTATTATATAACCTTATAATATAATATATAACCATTTTGTAGTTCGTATACTGCTACTAACAAAATCAAAATTTCTTTTAGCTTTATGCATTTTATGAAAGAAAAAGGCGAGATCCTAAACTTATCGTTCATTGTGGCCAGCCTCCTGATTTCGTTGACTACTGTATTTAGGATATTCTCCGTAAGTACCTACAGAATATATGTAGTGCTAGAAGTAACACAATGTAAGAGTTATTTGTATATTAAGAACGAAATAAGCAAAGCGATAAACGCAAAGCGAAGCACGGATTGGATTAACCACGGCAATAGTTATTTGTGGTTTTGATTTTTGGGTTGTGGGATCAGGGGTGTTATTTAAAATCAGTTATGAACTTGTCGACGTTTCGCCATATATTACAGCATCCTCAGGACACTAAAAGTTGTTATAAAATCCTTTAGAATCATATAAATAACTAGAACACAACACTTAAAAAAGGGGGACGAAACAAAGGCCACTTTAAAATATACGCAGTTAAATACTCACAATTCAGATAGATTTTGAGAGTCATCGGCTTTCTAAACATTAAGTACAAAGGTCGACAAGAGACGAATGACCGTTGGCATCGACAGCAACAGTAGCACGAGCAATTCAGCGTATGTGGTCGGAGTCATGGGACCAACTGAAAGAGGTATGCGAATACCGCTCAAGTATGCTGTCCCCGAAAGTATACAGGTGGGCAGATCGAACTATGTCTCTGGAAATGAGTGAAAGTACTTATGCGTGCTTAACCCTGTCCAGAATTCCAAAGTAAGCGGTGCTCAAATTTTCGTTATCTGTTCGTTTATTAACACGTTCCTTCTCCGTTCTTATCGATATCATTTCGCTAATAAGCCTCCTTCTATGCGGGTTGGCTGTCCGGAATGGCTACGTCATCAAAGATAGTTCCACCAAAGCTGTAGGGTTTGTTTTTTTATGGATATTTTTCACAACGTTGGAACAAAGATCTCTTTCTGTTTTTGATTTAAGTTTGGAGTAAAAGTGCTTTTTGATAGTGTTTTCACTTTTAAATGATTGTAAAATTAGTTCGTTATTTTGTGTGATTTCGTATTGATCAAAAAATCTCTTGAGACCAGACTGGTAGGTCAAGGTTAGAATGAAAGAACATCAAAATGACCAAAAAAATGTCCATAAAAAACAAACCTTACAGCTTTGGTGGAACATAAGATAAATACTGGCCATAATTTTAACTTTGATGATGTAGCCATTCTGGACACCCAACCCAACTATAGAAGGAGGCTCATTAACGAAATGATATCGATAAGAACGGAGAAGGAAAGTGTTAATAAACGAACAGATATCGAAAATTTGAGCACCGCTTACTTTGGGATTCTGGACAAGGTTAAGCACGCATAAGTAGTTTCACTCTTTTCCAGAGACATAGCTCGATCTGCCCACCCGCCCTGTACTTTCGGGTGCAGCATACTTGAGCGATATTAGCATACCTCTTTCAGTTGGTCCCATGATTCCGACCACATACGCTGAATTGCTCGTGCTACTGTTGCTGTCGATGCCAACGGTCATTCGTCTCTTGTCGACCTTTGTGCTTAATGTTTAGAAACCGGTGACTTTCAAAATCTATCTGAATTGTGAGTATTTAACTGTGTATATTTTAAAGCGACCTTTGTTTCGTCCCCCCTTTTTAACTGTAATGTTCTAGTTATTTATATGGTTTCAAAGGACTTTATAACAACTTTTAATGTCCTGAGGATGCTGTAATATATGGCGAAACGTCGACAAGTTCATAACTGATTTTGAGTAACACCCCTGATCCCACAACCCAAAAATCAAAACCACATCTTAACAAATTGGATCAAAAATCAATAACATATAGTTATTTGTGTATTAAGAGCGAAAAGTGATATTTTGTCGCTCAATGAGGAACGATAGACGCTCGACGCAAAGCGGAGAACGGATAGTTACTCGAGAGCGACAAAAACACTTTGGGCTCAAATTACACATATAAATTTTTCTACAAATCATGCGACTAGGCTACTTGGGATTTACTCTTAAAGATCGGCCAAAAAAAGCTTTGATCTATATTTTAGTTTACACTATATTATTAAAAAGGCTAGGTTTAATTCAGTCAGAGATAACTCACATTAGTTAATTTTTTTAGTTTAGCGATAACGAACAAAAATATTTATTTTATTACATTTTATCTTTCAGCCAATCGTAACGCTAGAGAGCAAAGCACTATTTACGGGAGTATACTTTGCTTACCTTTTAGCGATAGCTTATGAATGTCAACTGGTTGAAGACAAAGTAAGTATAAGATTTGTATGAGCCCAGCCTATAGGATCTGGCTTAAAAGTTGATCCCGATAAACTTGACATACCACAAACAAAAAGTCAAGCTGATCCATATTAATTTGTAAGAGCACCATTTCCACCCACATTATAAATTAAGTATGCAGTTAATTGTGCAAATCTTTGATGTTAGCAGGCAAATTCAAATGATCCTGAGCGTTAAACCAAAGTAGCAAATTTATTATAAAATTTTGACATTGCTGTCAAACTTTTGTCATCGCATATTCAATCTTAGTTATGCGCTATTTTTTTTTAACATTCACCTTTATACAGGTTAGACAAATTTTATTTTTTATATACGGAATCTCGGTAACTAGAAGAGATAGAGAAAAGACAAGTAGAGCAGTTTCAACGTCTTGCTTTTTGAGAAAAATTTAGTTGAGTTATTCAAATCTTGCTAGAAGCAAAAGTTTGACTTTTGCCATTTTTGATAAACTCACTGCATTTAGTTATTACGTTATTTACATAAATGCAATTTCATAATTTTTACATAATGCTAATAACATTTTTCTAGTGTGATAGTGCTAGTGATGAGTTCTTCAAATATCCCTTAAAGTTGTCGGAGGTTGGTCCCGTCCCATCTCAGAGTCGGAAACTCCTCTCGATGGTGAACGAGAAAAAAAAAGCGGCCGCCTATAGCACATGCCCAGAAAGTAGTATGACGACCCTTCCCATGCGCCACAGTGGACGCAAAGTGGACTGTCCATCATTCCAAGGAGGTGCATGTGACGGTTTAGTCTGTAGTGGTCGATGAGGATTCCCATTAGGTCTCCCAGGCTCTACCGACTTCTCCCAAGTACCCACGAGGCCTTCGATCTATCCGGGTTAGGGTAAATTACCTTGGTTTGTCTTTTTTTTATAGAGGATTAGAGAATCTGCTATACAGACATGAGGGCTTGGCACATGGCGATCGAGGTTTCCCACATAGTGTCAGTTTGGCGTCTTCCCTCCAGGAGCACCGACTGACTAAACTCCATCCCTCTCTTCCCGGTACCGCCTTACGGCATTACTTCAGGGTAAATTTTTCTTGTGTCTCTTCTTCCTCTCTTTTTTTTTAATTTACAATCGTTGGTCCATTTCTTGTTTCCCTCTCGTCCTCGATTTTTGTTTTCATTGTCACTGTTATGAATTGTTTTATTGCCTCCCAGTTTTTTTTGTTTGACAAGAGTAGTGAAGCGATGTTGTTCGGGCTAATTTGTGTTCCACATTTTACAGCTGTCTTGCGTCGTTCTGTCTCCCATCTTGGGCATTTGAAAAGAGTATGTAGTGAGTTGTCTATTTTTGTGAGGTCGCAGTATTCGCAACCTGGGCTTGTCTTCTTTCGTATTCTGTGAAGGTAATCCGCGAATACTCCGTGTCCGGTAAATATTTGCGTCAAGTAATGGTCTGTCTCTGTCCAGCATGTAGTTATCCATTTTTCTAGGTCTGTGATGAAAGTCTTTGCTGTTCCTTTGTAGTTATTCCATTCATTACTCCACTCTCGGTGCACTTCGTCCTTTATTTCAGCTATCTGAGTTTTATTTTTGCTGTTGTGTAATTGTGTCCTTTGCCTTATTTGTAGTTTTATGGGGAGTATCTTTGCTATTGCTAGGAGTGCGGTAGTGGGGGCAGTTCTGTATGCCCTCGTGATTCTTAGAGCTATTTGCCTGTTTGTCTTCTCTAGGAGTGCAGCGTAGTATTTATAGGTTGTTATATTTTCCCAGATCGGTGATCCATAGAGGATGATGGATGTCACGGTCCTCGTTAGTGCTTTGCGTTGGGTGAATGTTGGTCCGTTTTTTGTTGGTGTGACCCTTGAGAGCATGTTTATTACTGTCTTCGCCTTGTTGCATATGGTTCTTATATGTGTGTGGAATTCGAAGTCCTTGTCAACCTTGTCAACCTTGGTTTGTCTACATATTCCTGACTGTGTCCAGTTTGTCCTGGTACTCTTCCATGTACACTCATTTGGAGTGTGAGAGACGTACCTTCTGCTTACTCCCAGGCATGGCTCCGGTCCAGTAAAGCAGGTCTGGGAACTACGCTTGCCCGATTCATCAGCGCGCTTGTTCCCCTCAATGCCTAATTTCCAGGAACTCATCCCAGAGTTACCCTTTTTGTTTCTGCCAGTGACTCTAGAGCATCCCTGCAGATGTGAATGAGCTTTGAACTCGTCGAGTTCCTGCAGATGGCCGCCTGACTCTCGGATAAAAAAATGTTCTGTTCTTCTCCTTGTTTGACTCCTGGTCGTGTGGCCACTTCGAGTATTGCAAACACTTCCGCCTAGAAAACCGTCGTGTGGTTTCTCAAGGGAAAGCTCTCGTCCTTTTCACGGCCTGCTTTGTATATTTCGGCTCCTGACGACTGTGAATCAGCCTGTCTTGATCCATCAGTATATCATACCTGATTATTCTCAGAAGCAGCTCTTCTTTGAATTCTTCTCGTGTTGGGACGTTTATTCCAAATGGCTGTTTTAGTCTCAACCGATCGCAAAGGCGCCCCTTCTACGACACGACAATTGGGATGTCCCGCTGGATGAGGCTGGAGATCTGCGTGTGACCGCTTGCCAAGACTCTTTCCTTCCACTGATCGCAGCAATCCATCCTCCTACACAAAGCCGTCGCCTCCCTCTTCGTCCAGATTGCAAGCTCCGGCAGAACCAGTAAGGCGTTGACCGCTGCTCCCGGTGTTGGTCACCCGTTATTGCTAGGTAGACTGTTCTCTGCAGTCTGGCCAACCTTAACGCATAGTAGACTCTGTCCACCGCCGGCGACCAGTCCACGGACCCATAAAATATCCTGGGCCTGATTACCGCAGTGTAGAGCCAGTGCAGGACATGTGGCTTTAAACCCCTCCTCCTGCCCACTGCCCTGCGCAGCGATTCCGCGTACAGCGTGGGTGACCGGAATCCTGTAGTTTTCCTCGTTGTGGTATAGGGCATACATTGAATGACAGTCACGTCTCGGTACACCATTGTTCTATTATTCTGCATGCCTTTTGCATTCTCACTAACCTGAACCTCTCGATCTGTAGTCTCTCCAAAAGACCGTTCATTGAGACTTGACTTCGATTTCCCTGCGGTGATCTCCCAGGGAAGCCGTCACCCTACGGTTGCGGAGCGTCTATCTGACCCAGCTTACCGTGTTGGAGTCCCCCGGGCCCTAAGGGCCTCGCAGATGTTGTTTCTTCTGGCTTTGTCGAACGCTCCCTCAATATCGAAAAAGAGTACCAGCAGCCCTTCTTTATTCGAGTATGCTTTCTCTATTTAATGAACTACAGAGTGGAAAGCCATGTCGGTCGACTTCACTTTACTGTAGGCATGTTGATCTTTGTTTATGACAAAATCATAAAGCTTTTCATTATATTTTTCGGAAAAGTAGGTCATGGAAATTTGACAGATTGCCCCCCGTATAATATTTGAACTGTGTCAGTTTTATTGGTTATATTTACATAATTTAAAGGTTATAAAATGCTGCCATTACAAAAAATGTTGTTGCCAGAACTTACCAAAAATAATAGTTGTAGGCGAAAATAGTAAATCCATGTACTAGAGCTGCTACTACGTTTTTCAGGCAGGTCAAATAATTCGCAGAAGTAATTCTTAGGACAACAAACTTTCTTATACTAGAGCTGGGACATCGAGTTTTGGTCACCCTGTGCAACATAAGATCATCATATATTAAGAGAAGGTTTGTTAAAACTGAACCACTAAAAGGTCTTACGTAAATGGCTCTTAGTCCTGGAACCATAAAATCTTTCTATTAAAAGTATCTTTGCAGTTATCTACTCACTGTAGATGAGCTCTTTTACAAAGCGTTAATATTTCTTCACTGTAGAAATCTACAAAAAGGGAGGGACATACTAATGCTATCAAACAAGGTGCACATAAAAAGCATTCATACCGCCCTGAAAATTTGATCAGGAACAGTGTTTATCTGCACTTCGGATATGGTAGGTACAACGCTCTGCCTCAGAACACTAAGCTTCTTTCTAAGGGGTAGTTCGGCAGAGAAGTTAAAACCGTTCTTCTTAAATGTGCTAGCTACTGAGTGATTTTGAGAAAATTTATAAGCTGATAAAAACTTTTTTTAATATAATGCGAGCAACGTCGAGGAAATTAATTTGATGTACTCAAAGTCAAACTGATGGCAGATATTAAAGTGAAACCACATTAACCATCATAACAAATTGTAGGGAAGTTGTTGTTGGCATTTACCTTCACCTGCTTTTAATAATTTACTGGTTAAAATCTTGTCAATCACATTTGTGGCAAATGAGTTTATGGATAACTAGTATGTCGCGTTTTTGGCGGGATCTTTCCTTTACGGTTTTCATAACATAACCATTAACATTGACACAGTTCAAAAAATATATAGGGGTCATTCAAATAATAGCCTTTGGAAAAACTTTATGGAACGCTTTATACCTATGTAATATACCTATCGACTATCTTTATTAACGTTTTCATAAGAAAGGATGTTAAACTTATGGATCTAAACGATTTAGCCACATTTCAGTCACTTTTCCCAGCTTTTGGTATCAAGACCGCGTTTGCGGATTTCGGGTCTTAGAAACGTGTCCCAGGGCCACGCTCGCCGTGAACACTCAGTTCAGGGACGGGAGCAGTCCCTCCTCCAGCATTGCTGGAAATATACCGTCTGTTCCCGCTGCCTTGAATGGACTGAATTCACCCACCGTCCATCGACTAATGACTTCGTCGGTCACTACGTCCCTTGCAAGAACCAGTTCCGGAGGAGCGGCTACGCCATTTTCTCCAAGGAAATGTGTTTCCGGAAGAATCTCTAGGGTCTCTCCCTGGTCTTCCATCCATGTTCCGTCCTATTTTTTCATTGCACCTAGTTGGTTTCTTCTTTCTGAGCTGAGCAATTTGGCGAGCTTGACCGATTCCGGAAGGGAGTCTATCCTTCCGCAGAAGTTCCGCCAGCCCGCTGTTTTTCTGCGCCTTAACTGTTTTTTTTATTCTCTGCGGGCTTCGTTGTATCTATCCCACGCCTGCCCACCCCTTTTGGTAACGCGGTGGAAGGTCCTTTTGGCGTCCGATTTAAGACGCTCCAGCGTGCCATTCCACCCCGGAACTCTACAAGAACCCTTCTTCCTAAGTGGGCACGACTGAAGGAGTGGCCAATGGACTGGTTGGATGTTTCTACTTCGCTATCTATTGCCTCTATGGAAGCAACCGCCGGTCCTTGCAACCCATGGTCTGACCTAAAAGCTCATTGATCTTTATCCAGTCTGTGGTACCTCTCACATTAGTGTCGGTGCTGCCCCAAACGATGTTGGGTGTGACTCGGCGGTGAAAAGGACCGTCGACTCGACCTCGGGGATTTCTTCCCTTTCGTCGCTCCCTCTGCCCTCTCGACGTCCGAGTCTCCTGAAGTGGCTAGGAGTTCATCTTCCGGGGTGAAACTAGTTTCCATCCAGGAGACGTTTCTTCTGTGGGGTTAGGATTTCCCTTTTCGATGACAGGCCCTTCACTTTCTTTTTTGTGATCGTATTTATCGATGGTGTGTCATGTGTGTATGATTCTTCGGGTAATTCCCGACCTCCCCTCCCCCCTCTGAGCAAGGAAAAGAATAGCCGAAGTGGTTTTCTTCCTGAGGGGTCAGCAGCTGCGCTTGTATCCCCCCGACAGAGGAAGCAGGATCCTATCCAGTATCCAGCTGACACTACTACCTCCACCGAGATTTAACCGCGGCGGGGCCGGTCGAAAGGGCATTCCCCTGCACGGACCCCTATACTACCAGATGGTCCACGTAGGCTATTCGTGGTAAGCGTAAGAGCTGGTTCTGGAGCGGAGTCACGTTCCAGTGTGAAAGCGCAAGTAAAAATAAAATGAAAAATTAAACCAAACGTTGAACATATTTGTTTTTTAAACACTTTATGGTGGCCAACAAACGATTGTATTAGAAGTGATGTCTGGAATATGGTGACACGTACCGTTAGTTTTAAAACTACGGTGGCAGGAGTTCCTCTTCTAACGAGTAACAAACACATCAGTAGGGCGACGAGCTTAGAAAAGCCGTTGGCCTTTGACCTATTTTTTTTTCTTTATGTTTATTCAGACTTTGGCAGATTCTAGGAATAGAGTGCTCGCTTACATCGTACAGGATGATTCAAAAAAGAAAAAACAAGCCGAAGATTAACTTATAATTTTCAGAAAATATCAAGTTTATGATTTTACTTGCTCACCCTAAACAGGAAAAAAAGCACGGGCAATCATTCAGCACTCATCTCGCTGTTGAAAAATTCATTAACGTATCAATAGTTTTAATACAAGTTTTTTGTTGTAGGTCGCTGAGATGTCGGCCAAGTTTAATAATTTAAAATGGTACGCGTGGGACCACGAAAATATGAAAACGTTTATGGTAATCAGCTTATATGTTTCGAAAACACGGATCTTCCTGCCCTTACCATCGTTTTTTGAGGCAAATTTGAACGTTGTGAAGACTGTACGTTGAAAACGAAAATTAGTATTTTCTTTTATTAAAATTTCTTGCAATAATTTTTTTCGGTTTTAGATGAGTAAATTCTGGTACACTGTTGCGAACTACTACCACACCATGATGAAAACAAAATAGAATATGGAGTCTAAAAATTTGAAAAAAAAAAATGTTGAAATAAAATTTCAGAATAAAAATTTGAAAGAGTAGGTGGTCACCAATATGTCGATCAAGCCATACGCATAGGTACTAGTTTCGGGGTCTACCCGTCATCAGTACAGATTTGGCTGGTCGACAAATTGGAGACCGTCTCTGTCTCTTTTTAGACACATCTTTTCCTATAATTTCTTATTTTAGATTTTCTTACTTTGCGTGCTTTTTGTGATTTTTCAGTAATATTTTTTATTTTTAACTACTCTTTTATTCTCATATTTTGCTATTCTTTTTCTTTGTCATGTTTCATTAAAATATGTGTTTTTTATTCGAAATAAGACTTTTTTTTCATATTCATTTTTTCGAGGAAATTTTACCCAAAATTCAACTTATCCATAATAAACTATTAGAATGTACCTGTAATGTAAATTGATTTGTAATGAGACAATTATTTTACTACAAAACAATCTTCGATTTGAAGCAACGTTTGCGTTCATTTAAAAAAGTCATCTAGAAGCTATGATATTTTGAAAGAAAATGATAAAATTATTAAAGTAAATGGACATCTCATCGTTCTTCCGTAGATTTTTGGCTTTAAGTCGCGAACTCACGGTCTCCAATTTGTCGACCAGCCAAAGCTGTACTGATGAGGGTTAGACCCCGAAACTTTATTAGACCACGAAACCATGCAGATGGGTTGATCGATAAACTGGCGACCACCTATTTTTTACACTTCGTTCCGATAACCTGCGAGGTGAAGAGCAATATAGGCTGCTTCTCGAACTGAGAGCCATCTACCATGCAGTATTAGATCTAATACGCTGGTGGACTGCTCCTGCTCTGTACAACATCTAACCGCTCCTCCATTAAAAATATTGTGTTCCAAATACAGGATGTTTTCGAAAAATTTGCATATTTGACATGGCGCTGTATCTCTGTTTTTAAAGGAAATAGGAACAAAGTCAAATAGAAAAATTTCTATTCATATTATATTATAGTTTTTCATGCGTTATTTTCTAAGTTAGGCGTAGTTTCTAAGTTATGATTTAAGAAAGGTTTTTTTAAATACGATAATCTATATATTATTAGTTCGTTTGATTGCCCTTTTTTAGCTGATTTGTATGTTATAAAGTTTTATACTTTTAGCTCTAGTTGTTTTCAAAGAATTAATAAAAAAAAACTATTTTTTCCCGTAAGTAGTAATGAGTTAGAAAAAGCTAGCACATCCCAAATTTAAGAAAACAAAATGAGGTCAGGTGTCTCTTTCTAACACTTTACCCATTATGGAAAAAATGATAATTTTATTAATTCTTCGAAAACTACTAAAGATAAAACTATGAAATTTACATTACTCGAATCAGCTAAAAAAGGGCTATAAACGATATAATGATATATAGGTTGTTCCATTAAAAAAAAACTAATTATATAACGTAACTTGAAAATCACTCTTAATAAAAATTCGCAACCGCTAAATTACATATGAAACACTCTAAAACATTTCTTTTTCACTTTTTGTTTTTTTCCATAACAACCAAGATATAACACCATGTCAAAACGTAGTTTTATTCAAAAAAGTCCTGCATAAAGAAAACGAATGAAGCTGAGTGGGAAGTAATGACACCATAAAATTTATCTTGAAAATCGGAGCCGAGAATTTGCAAGTACGGTTTTGATAATACCCCATAAATCCAGTGAAAAGGTGCCACTCTGCACAATGGCAAAATGCTCCATCTTGTTGAGAATAAAACTCTGTAAGTTCAACATCATGCAGTTGCTTAATAAATAGTTCCAAAATTTCCATTCGGCTGTTGTTAAATGCCTACAAAAAAAATAAAATGTGCGGGGAAACTTCAAGTGTCCCAGTGATCTGTTACCTTCAAAGGAAATTGGGCCAATCAGGCGACAATCTGCAATTCCTGCCCAGACTCCAACTTTTTCAGGGTGTAGTCTTTGCTCAACGACTGGATGAGAAGTTATACTACTCCAAGTGCTCATGTTTTGTTAGTTTTCATAACCACTTATCTAAAACAATGCCTCTTCACTAAATATGTTTTTTTGTGAAATGTTCCTGATTAGTATCCATATCAATATACTCATTGCAAAATTGCACTCTTTGGGGAAAGTCAGTTGCATGAAATTCTTGTACTGTCAAGCGATTTGTACTATGTCAACAATTAATCAAATTTTTGAAAATTAAAAACGGTTCTGCCTGCAATTAGAAATATTTTAAATTTATGCTTCTATTGTCTGCCTCTATAGGGCATGTTTTTTTCTATAATTTTCTAACTACTCCATATTTTTATACTCGATGATTTTCGTAGTTTTTATTTCAAAGACTCAAAAATTGATTATCATTGAGAAAATGTTGGTGCAAAAAGAAAACATTTTTGGAAATTTTAAAAACTTTTGGCCCAAAATTAGGAATATTTTATATTTAACTTATGCTCCCACCTACCTCTACGGTACTTATTTTCTTTCCTATAATTTCCTGACTTTTTCAGGTTTCTTAACTCTGTGATTTTGTAGTTAAAAGTGAACATTTCCAACAAGTAAATAATTGTGTAAATTGATTTCCATTGAGTTAAATTTTAACACAAAACTGTTCTTTTGCGAATAATAATAATTTTTTAAGTTTGTTTCATAAAGTTTTGGCTTGAATTAGAACTTTCATTTTTATTCTTAAAAATTTTTAGATTCCTACTTTTGATTGATTTTATGATTTTTTATGGCAAATGATATTCTATTTTTTGAATGTATTTTTTGCTCTAATTTTTTACTATTTTCGATTTTCTAATATTTGGTCCTTTTTGTCGAATTTTCATTTAAATTGCTTATTTCTTATTGTTCTTTTATTATTGCTATTTATTGGTATTCTTATTTTTTCTGCTTTGTAAACTAAAAATAAATAATAAAACTAAACCTGCTACATAATAACTCATTTTTCGTGTTAGAAATGTTGATATTTTCTTACTCTCTTTTTATATACTTTCTGGCCAACCTCAGCACATAGTCTGCGTCCCCCCTGTCCGCTGGCCACCAGACCACGGCCCCATAGATTGTCCTCGGTCTGATTACCGCAGTGTAGGATGTGTGGCTTTAGATCCTACAGGTACTTAGCCTCAGGCTTTAGTAGTAGAGGTTCATTGTACAGCGTAGGTGAGCGGAATCCTATAGTTTTCCTTCTTTTGGAATAGAGAACAAGCTCTATCTTGCCATGGTTGACTGACAGTCCCGTCTCGGTACACCTTTGTTCTATTATTCTACATGCCCTTTGCATTCGATCACAATCGCTGCCAACGAACTTTCCTGGTATCATGGCCAGTCCGTCGTCCGCATAAGCTTGCGCACTGAACCCCACGGCTTGCAGCCTCTCCAAAAGACTAACCGCCGCCCTCGACCTCGATTTCTCTTCGGTGATCTCCCAGAGAAGCCGTAACCTTACGGTTGCGGGGGGCCGATCTGACCCAGCTTACCAACTGTGTTGGGGTTCCCCGGGCCCTAAGGGCCTCGCAGATGTTGTTTGTTCTAACTTTGTCGAATGCTTCCTCAATGTCAAAAAAGAGTGCCAAGAGCACTTCCTTATTCGAGTATGCCTTCTCTAATTTCTGCACTATAGAGTGTAGAGCCGTGTCAGTTGACTTCAGTCAACATGCTTACAGCCTGTAGGCATGTTAATCTTTGTTTGTGGGATGTCTTCCCAAAATTTCCTCTGTGATTTACCTATCGATTATCTTTTCTAATGTTTTCATTAGAAAGGATGTCAAACTTATGAATCTGGATGGTATGGAAACCGCGGTCGAGTTTTGCCACACCAGAGGGCACATATCTCAAAACAACATTCGCCATGAACACTCTGCTTAGCAACGGGAGCACATTTTCCAGTTCCTCTTACGGCGTTGCTGGGATTAAACCGTCTGGTTCCGCTGCCCTAAATGGACTGAATTTGCCCACCGCCCATCGCCCATCGAATAGCTTCGTTGGTCACTACTTCTTTTGCAATTGTCCAATTCTCCTGCACCGGACCGCTCTCTGGAGGAGCGGAGGAGAGTCCGGATGGCAAGACCGTAGTCCTCGTCAGTTGGTTGTTCCTCGTAGCAGAAAATCGGATGTACTACAGGAAATGCACGACGGGACAAGTGGAGGTCAACTTGGGGCAAAAATTAAAGAGCGGTTCTACTGGGTGACTTATCATGAAGATGTCGAATCTTGATGCCGCAAGTGCGAAGTTTGTTGTGCCACAAAAGAACCTCGAACAATATCACGGGGGTAAATTGTGCAGTACACTGTAGGTGCTCCATTCGAAAGGGTGGCAATTGATGTCGCGGGACCATTTCCTCAGACTGAGTAAGGCAACAAATATATCTTGGTCGCCATGGATTATTTCACTAAATGGCCTGAATGCGTACGCCCTGGTAATAAAATCTTCTGCAAATTTGGAGTCCCTCTCGAACTTCATTCTGATCAGAGTTTTTAATCGGTTGTTTCCCAGAAGGTCATGGAACTTCTCGGAATTCTCACGATCAGGACAACTCCTTTGCATCCACATTCGGATGGGATGGTGGAGAAATTTTATCGGACCATGGAACATTACGTGTGTAAAATGGTGGCAGATCATGAGCGTGATTGGGACCAACATCTACATCTCATGTTGATGGCATATCGAGGCTCTATACACTAAGCCACTGGTTATACTCCGACCAAAGTGATGTTCGGAAGGGAAATGAGGCTTTCTGCGTATTTGATGTATGGAACACCAGAACAAGAGTCGCTCAACTCTGAGAATTTTGTGGAGGAGCTCAAGAAGAGGCTTAACAATGTTAATGAACAAGGCAGAAATAAACTGCGGATCACCAGTGATGAAGCCAAAGCAAGATATGACCTACTGGATAATTCCCGCGACTTCCAGGATGGTGATTTGGTGTGGCTGTACAATCCGCGGCTAATGGTGGGGAAGTCTGCCAAAATTAGCCAAAATTGGGAAAGGCCTTATACAATTATTAAGAAGATTAATGACGTGGTGTATAGGATTCAGCGGACCCCCAGGTCAAAGATGAAGGTTGTTCATCTGGATCGATTAGCACGATAACATGGAACTCTATCTGTTCGGGACGAACAGGTTTAGGAGGAGGGCAATGTTACGGTGAGCGGTGGCTGGGAGGCGGAGCGACATTGGAGGTTAGGCCTTCGCGGTTGGCGGCCTATCCAGGCGCTGCGGCATGGGAACTGTGAACGAGTGATTTATTGCTATGTTTATTTAGAGCAGTTATTTACGACCTTTTTTTTTATGTGTCTCTTATCAATTATTTTTTTGAAAGAATGTTCTAGGCTTTTCTGTATTTTTAAGATTTTGTATAAAAGGAGGATAGCACCGCCGTTGGGAGTAGTCTTACTTAATCGAGCTGCAGGTAAGCTAAAGTACCAAATCATAATAGAAGGCTGTAAGGTGTAAATTAGTGAGTTATTTAGTAGTCGAATTGTACTAGTGTATATTTGTGGGATAAATAGTGTTTTCGTGTTAGATCATTACACTGGAATTATTGAACCTGAAATTATAAAATTGCTCTTCCTTTAAAAACGAGATCACCTTCTCCCTAAACCAGGCGGCAGTGGTTGTCTCGAACAACATTTGGTAGCATCCTATAGGCTTTTATCGCCTTATAAGATAGACCTCTTTCAAAAAATGCTTGCTTATGCTGGGGGAACCGAAGTCCAGTTGCTCCTCTAGTCGCCACTGATATTTCAGGCGCATAGTGGTCACAATTTCTAGAGAAGTGCGGATTTTTCTTTATGTACATTACTAGTGAAAGAAAATAAAGATAAGGAGATGTGAGGAAATTGCAGCTTGTAAAATAACCATTGCAGCTTGTTCTTGGTGTGACATTGAAGATTGCTCGAATAATACGCTTTTGCGCTATGAACACCGATGAGTCGCCACTAGAGCCACCCCAGAACCAAACACTATGGGTGATTAAAGTCTGAATGCAAGAGATGTAATACATTCGAATGGATTCAATCGACAGGACGTCTCTAAGTCGCTGCATCAGCGCGCATTACTACTGAGTCTAGACACAAGCACTTGGCAGTGCTTACTTCAGTTTAACTGTGGGTCAAGGTACACACCCAAAAACTTCACGCATTTCCTCTTACTGCGCTCAGCAAGCTTGGCCCATTCCGGGAGGGAGTCCATCTCTCCGCAGAATTTTCTCCAGCTCGCTCTTTTGCTTCGCCGTTACTCTTTTTGGAACTCTCTGCGGGCTTCGTTGTATCTATCCCACTTGTAACGGTTGAAAACTGTCGCTAGAATTAGTCATGCAAATGCGGATATTTGTCGTCTATTTGGGGCTGAAACGTTTGTTGTTCTGCTCGAGTGTAAAGATTTGAGGTTGTTTATTTACCTTTTTTTTGCTAACCTGTGGAAGGTGGATAGGGTTCACGTTTTGTCTTGTCAGGGGTCACAGGACTGTGCTGGCAGTGAGTTGCGCCCATTTTCCTTGCCTTTGTTTCAATAAGGGAGGCCACAGATTTTATTAAGTTTGGGAAATTATAACCTCAAAACTTGGAAAATAAATAAACAACTGACTTATTTCAAATGTCGCATTGATTGACTGATATATTGACGGATTTGTTGGGTGAATTGTGTAGATATGGAGGTGACTGCCTGTCCGCCTAAGTGCTTCGGTTTCTTGGCCGGAAGTCCGCCATGTTTGAGAGGACTTTGCAAATTCTTTGCTTGCACCTAATAGCCCTTTGTTAGCTGTTCGTAAGTCAAACGTTATTTTATGATAATATCACTAGATGAAATGGAAAACATATGGGACAAACTTTAAGTGGTACATTTTGCTTATTTTCTGAGGAGTAAAAAGGGTAGCGAGAGCAAGTATTTTGGGTGTCGTCCTAAAACGCCTTTCGATAACAATGAGAGTTGTCATTCGTCAATTGTTCGTTGCGCGCTGGCGCTCTCGACCAATATCTTTTCCCCTCCTCCACCTTTTATCTATTGAAAATCGGAATATTGGTGAAGATCTTTCTTTCTGGATCAAGACACGTGGAAGACAACACTCATCTCTTCGCTGCTACTCATTTCGACGTAAAAGTGTAAACCACTACGTGGGATTTAGTCGATTTGTAGTAGTATTTCAACTTCCCTTAGTTGGTGTTAGTTTTGTGGTCACTCGACCAGTTTTTGGGACATTTTTGGATGAGGGAAGTTGAACCGAATTTCGGGATTGTGCAGCAAGAGGTAAGTTCACGTCGGCCATCTTCTTGGTTGAGGGGTTTTCTTTTCCTTCCACTGAGCCTTTTGTATTTTCTTTCTATCAGAGTTTGGGCCTACAAGCAAAGCATTTGTCAACCTATACTACGATCCAGGGCCACATAAGCCAATGTACCACGTGTCAGCAAGGTTAATGTGAGGGCTGAAAGCAGCCACACCACGTGTTTGTTTTGTTCTGTTTTTGGAAACCCTCGTGGACGAGGTAATTATTCATTAATTTATCTGTGTTTGGAGATTTGTGATTTTTCTTTATTTGTTCGATTTCTCCAATCCAATCTGGGGTCATTGCGGGGTTGGGTTGTCTGGGTGGATTTGTTTCAATTATTGAATAACTTTTGTTTATTTTATTTATTGAATTTGAGTTTACTGAGTCCATTTGATGTGGGGTGGTTCATGAGCAGAATTTTCAAGTCACTTTATTGGTTAACTTGTATGTAATCGCTTCACGAAACATACATTTAAAGGAAAAATTAACTAGATCAAGGGACATCCTAGTAAATAATGTCCTTCCTAGGGTGTTCCAAGGGGGCCTACCGCCACCTTTAGTCTTTCCAAGGAGGCCAACCGCCACTTTTGTGTTTCCAAGGGGCTACCAGGCACCATTATTGTTTCTGAAGGTTAATCACCACCTTATTGTTCGAAAACCACCACTATTGTGTGTAAGAGGCAGACAGCTACCACCATAATTTTTGGAGGGCCAATAGCCACTACCTTTTGCGTTGTTTTGGACCTAAGGCGTCTAGCCTTTGTGAGCATCTGTAATAGCGTCGTGTCAAGTGTGACGCTTTTATTTTATAATATTAATTTACTATCAAGGGTTATTGGGAATGTTAAGCACTGATTAGTTCTTGTTTGTTAATTGGAATCTCTGGAACTTACTAAAAGAAAATCGTTACTTAATACCTTACTTCAGAAAGAGCGAAAGGAGGTGAATAGTAAGTAATCGAGCAGGAGCACTAGCGGGCCGCCAGCAACAGTGAAGATGGGGTAGGTTCAATACGATATTAGTTGTATTATTTTATATCCCGATAGGCGCCACGTGATTTCCGGAAGACGCCAGGTCCTGAGAAGGATGTTATGCCGTACAGGAATATACCAATCACGAAATATATCCCTCTTTCACTACCACTTTCCTAACGACTCTGATTTAACTTTACTTTTAATAAAAAAATGAAAATAAGAAACTATAAATCTCAATTATCTGCACCAGTCAAAATCCGCATGAAATTAAAGCAAAATTGTTTGAGGACAAATAACACTGTTTCTATTGATAGATTGGTTAACAAATTAAGGAAAGGCAATTCAAATAAAATTTGAAATGCTATAAAGCAATTAAACACAAAATTTAAGGTAATTGCAATATTCTCGAATATATGGTGAAGGAACTTTATGTATTAATGAATATGAATTATTACTAATCAATACGGCTCTCAATAATCAACTAATTAGGGACGGAGCTCAGGGTTTATGGCCATAAACTTACACAGGGTAGCTTCCGTAGCTTACCAACTAATGACTAACGCTGTACTGTTAGAGTGATTATTGAATACCTGATCAAATCTAACTTTAAATACCTGAAAATTGAAATTTACTTAATAACGATAAATACTAAAGTGAGGAATCACGAGCCCTCAACATCTGTCCTCAAAA
Source organism: Taphrorychus bicolor (assembly GCA_951812265.1). Lineage (NCBI taxonomy): Eukaryota > Metazoa > Arthropoda > Insecta > Coleoptera > Curculionidae > Taphrorychus > Taphrorychus bicolor. The sequence goes on along the minus strand of OX638301.1, from coordinate 38,518,161 downwards.
TTACACAACACAATACGGTACAAGACATAAAGGGTGCGGTACATAAAAGATTCGTAACTGTACAGACGTAGTGCTGTCTAATACCTAGCAAAAGTTAATTCTTTATAAATAAATTAAAGTGTGTGAAGCACAAACAAATTGAAGATCTGAGAGATCTTACTACTCAGTAAATTGTCATAAAAATTGATCAAAAAAAAAATAACAAGAATCACTTACTTGGGGCCTCGATACTATCAAAAAAAAAATACTACTTTAAATGGTTATGGTGAGGCAAAAAGTAAAGTTAATAGTTCAAATTGATAAGATAAAAAAAGTTACGATAGACGGTTCAACGCTCAGCCACTATCGTCGCCCATTTACAACATAACAAATTGGAAAGCTCTCACTCTAAACTATCCCCTTATCGCGGATCAGGGTGGTCCTGAGGAGCAGCTATCCGAAGGTCTCTGATGAGGAGCAGGCCTCCAGGAACGGCGTGGATGTTCCAAAGATGCGCCGACGAGGCACGTGGACGGCGGAAGAACGTCAAACGTAGAAGCCCGTTAATACAAAAAAACGTGGACGTAGCAGAAGCCCGTCACAAAAAAAAACGTGGACGTACGTAAAACCCCTATAGAAACACGTGAATTAGCACGGAAAACTACAGAATATTCCATTAAATGGAGCTACACATACCTGCAAGGTTGACAAACGGGGCAAGGTGATGACGTTGGCGGCGTGGCTTGCTTTTTATCCCTCCAAGAGGTAAAGGTAGAGCGGCGTAAATCGACAATAATCCTCTCCACGAGGATCCGGAAAAACTTCAAAAAGCAACTACCATTTGGAATATGCCCTGGTCTTGATCCTCCAAAGAGTATTGAGATGAAAATCACTCAAAGTAGACCACGAGGACATTTGCAAATCACGGCCAGCACGACGGGATTCTGGCTCACGCACCAGAAGTCAGAATCAAAAAGTCAAAAGTCAATGTCCTGCCCTTTTATACCCACGAGTGACCTTCAAAACCCTTCCGCAATGATGCCCAAAATGCCAAAGACAAATATGACGTCACGAAGAGTAGCCGAAAACAAACAGCTGAAAATAGAAAAAAAAGGAGACAGAAGAAATGCGGAACAGCAAAACAGGAAGAAGTATCCCATTAGTAATGGCCAATTAGTCCAACCTCAAGAAAAGTAACATCAATCTCCACGAAATCAAAACTGACAATAAGTACCTTTTAGTACTCTGGTGACGTCAGAATACGGTATGGGAGAATTGAACGATGACAGACGGCGTCATCCATCGAAGGGAACGCTGTCGGGAGCTTCGCCGATATCGCTCGGAATATGAGTCTCTCTCGCTCTAGCTCGCTAAGATGTGGGAAGATGTGATGGCTAAGTGACAGTGACACTATTTGGCAATTTTGCACGATTTTATTACTTAACCCCACTTCCAAACATCGTAACATAAACATAAGCAAACGAATCCCCAATCCAGATTTACAGAAAACCTACAATAACGATGGAAACACACACTCCTGGCCGATTGGCCATGGCAATTTCACCACAATCCTCAGATCCTCCAAGCCCAGGAAAACAATAAAAATAGAGGTATGTACCATCATGAAAGGGGTCCCCAAACGGGAAAACTCAGCTTGAAATTCCAGCTAACAGGCGACACCTTCCACTTATAAAACAATGTGAGCTAATGCCGGGCTGTCCACACTCTTCTCAACCCAGAAAGGTAAACTCAGGCATCATGAAACAGAACTTAATAGAAGGCAATACATTCTCAGTCAAAAAGGGCAGATAACCAAAGTGATAATGGAATTTACTGAACTAGGTACACAATAAAACTCTGACCTAATGGGCGAAAACCATAATTACCCCAAATAAGGTAAGTGCATAAATTTCACAATGTTACACAAGCTAAGTAGTAGTATTTAAGTTAACCTGTTTTTTTTATTGTTACGCTTGGTGATCACCACTAGGGGAATATTTTCCAGACAATTGTGATAAGTAGAATTAAGGAAAATCTTTCACTCATTAACTTGAAGTACAATCATCATATTGTACAACATTGATTTCGTTCTTTGATATTATAGGACATAAATTAAACTTGTTAGTTTTATTTTGTTTGCAAGTACTATGGGTATTTTGGAAGAGGCTAAAGGGAACTGATCAGCTACCTAACAGCGTAGGATTTTTCCAATTTAATTGATTAAAATTGGTGGCGCCCCGAACTCACTTTACCGGCCGGTTTTGTAGCACTTTTTGTTCCTAACCTGATACTTTTCCCTGAGCACTTTTTGAATATTCTAAGATACCTTAACTGAGATTAAAGTGTTACACACTCCTGCGCACCTTTTTTGGAAGCTCGAGCCTCCTGGCGTCTTGCTTAAGTCGCTCCAGCGAGCCGATCCAGCACGGAACCCTACGAGTACCCTGTTTCCTGTGTGGGCACGACTCTTCGTAGGAGTGGCCAATGTTGAGCTTTCCTACTTCTCTATCTATTTCTTCGGTGGAGAGCACCTGCCGCTCGTTGAAATCCTTGGCCTGACTTAAAAACTCTTTGAAATTTACCCGGTCTGTAGTCCTCGGATTCCTTTTCGCCGGTGAATCTGTCCAGTCTGAGTCGACTTCAAATCTTATTTGATGCACCGTTGTATACCGGGCCGACAAGGATGTTGTGGCCGGCCGCCTGCAGACCCTGACTCGCCCCTGATAGAAATAAGGTTCTTGAATGAAAAACTATCACCCCTGTTTCCTGATAACTGTCGCGCTGATAACTTATTTTTAAGAAATAAAAACAACTAGATTGAAATAATAAATTATATTTTATTTTCTTAGTTTATTTTTACGAAGGCGTAGAAGGGCCACATAATTTTTTTTTTTCATTCTGAGATAATAAGTCAGAATAATGGTTTTTCGGAGTTAATAAGTCAGAATAACCATTTTTCTGACTTATTAACTCCGAAAAACGATTTCTCTGACTTATTAACTCCGCAAAACCATTATTCTGACTTATTATCTCAGAATGAAAAAAAAAATCTCGTTTTTAGGTTTTTCTGACCTAATATCTCGGAATAACAGTAAAATGACAGCTGACAAGTGACGGACGACAGAGCGGTCCAATAAATAAGCTGATCATGTAAACAAAGAGTTTTGTATATAGGTCCATTTTTTATTGATTATTATACAATTTGCACTATTTTCTTAAAATTTTAGACCTTTAGACAGTTGACGGTTTTTTTAATTCTCTTTTCAATTATTATATGTATATTCCAAACGGTAGATATAAAACCTGATATAAAATGAGTGACAAAAGTTCCTATTTTCTCAAGTTAAAAGAACAAAGTGCGGAGGTGGCTCAACGATATGAAATGAAACTTTCGGTGATTAATCATTTGGATCAATTTGTTTTAAGACACTCAGAAATAAGTTTCAACCCCTCCGATTTCCCTGCTATCACCAGTATAGACATTGTAACTTACCTATGTTAACCACGAGTTACTACACCTCACAGGAGATGAAAGCTTTTAAAAGCCTGAATGCCTTCAAATATTTTGAAGCTGGGTTTGTAAGTGGTTGTGGAGTACTACAAATCTACAGATCATAGAGTCCTGGTTGGAAAGGTAAGAACACATTTCATAGACATATTCAGTAGATTATGATTGGGGCTCATGAGGGATATCAATAATTCTATCCTAGGACAATGGGTGCTATTAGGAATAGCACTCATGAATAGCACATATAAGTGAGCCCTGCAGGGGAAAGGACACATAGTCTTAATTAGGAAGAACATACTAGGGTGACTTTAGATAATATACAGGGTGGTTCAGAGTTGTGGTGACAAAAGCTTAAGGGAGATTTCTCTGCCAAAATAAACCAAGTGCTTTATTCTTGAGATACAGGTTGTTAGTTTGAATAAAAAAATACAAATTTATTACTTTATTACAGATGACAAATTCTGATTCTGATGAATATATCATCCCAGTCATGATGGTCCCATTGTGCTTTTTTCACTGTGATAATAGACTAAGGTATTCAGTAGTAAATTTAAGAAAATATTTAACTTAATATTAAAAATATACAAACTAAAAGTAGCACTTACAAGCTCAATAAATGTAAGTAATTATCGAGGGCCAAACTGCTAGGGCATTATGGGGTACATACAACCCATGCCATTAGTTTGGCATCAATTTTGCATTAATGCATTACTTTGGCATTGTGTATAAAATTTGAAGTAGTGGTTTATTCCTCACTAATTATCATATTAATATCCTAAGAATTAAATATTTCTTACTTATATTTCAGGTGAAGCACTCACAAAAGATGAATCTGCAGCCACTAGAAGTGTGAATTATTTGCCAACAAGACGGTAGTGTGATTTCAGCCCATTGTACATGTATGGCAGGTATTGGGGAAGTTTGCAGTCACATAGGGGCTCTGTTATATGCACCTGAATACATAATAACATCAAAAGCTAACTCCTCATGTACAGATAGTCGGGTTACGTGGAAAGTTTCAACAACCTCAAAAGTTGAGTATACAGAACCAAGAGAAATATCTTTTTCAACGATTTTTAATTATAAATCAAAGAGTGATACACCAGTAGTGTTACAAGATGAATTATGCAATGCATTGCAAGAATTAAAAGATATTGGTAATAGTTCAGTACTGATGACGTTAACTGAACCTTGTTTCCTTGAGTTTGCTCAAAAACAAGCAGTAAGTGATCTAGTGATAAGTATTAGAGGAATTTGAACTGTACAATTTAGAGCAATTAATAAACTTGTGTTTGTCTTTTGCATGAGGAAGTAGTAATGACTAATGACGACTGTGAAAAAATCAGAGAAGCCACAAAAACCCAAACATTATCAGCCATCTAACCTCATCTAACTCCATCTAACCCATTGCTAAGTTTAATTAAATCCATATGTTATCCTTTGGAAGTGCAGTTTAAAACTCAAGCAACAGAATGGGGCAAAAAGCATGAAAAAAGCCACTCTTTTGGTCTACAAATCAGAACAATCCAAAAGTCATGAAAATTTTATATAGAGAGTGTAGGCTTCTGCATCAACCCAAGTTACCCAAATTTTGGAGCTTCACCTGATGGATTTGTGTCCGGTACATGTTGTGGCTTAGGGTGCGTTGAAAGTGCCCTATTGGTGTTCGTGAAAGTTCTCTCAAACAATTTGCTATGACCTGGACCACGGTTTCGTAGCCCGGAAAACACTTTAGATAGTATTATGACCGGCCGTGAAAGCCTTCACAGTCTAATAATTTGCTATGAAGTCAGGAAGCTGTTTAATAGTGACCGAAGAAGGCATGGAATTGGATAAGAAGCACAATTATTACTTTCAGATACAGCAACAAATGGCTATAACTGGAAGAAATTAGCAAAATAACATCACCGTATTTTCAACCCTGTATTATTTTACCTGAACAACTTACCTACTCATAAGTGGTAGTACAACGACAGATCTACTCAAATTAGCTTCATTCAAAGAAATCCATTGGTTCATTTAAGAGTTGCGCTCTCTCAATCTTGGTGCAAAAATCAAGTGTTGCAAAGCAATTGACCAGCAGTACTTGCTTTTAAGTGCGTTTCTTGGTTGAAACCATCACACAGGTTGTAGGATAGTCCAGCTTTTGCTGCTTGAGTATAGTAAGAATGGACGTAAATTGCGGAGTCATCTGCATACATTGTAATTTGTAGGTAGTAGGTTTGTAGTAGGGGTAACTGCAATATATAGGATGGGTAGTTAAGGGAAAAGAACTGTACTTGTGTGACGCCTGTATTTATATTTTAGGGCATAGAAAGTGCACCTTCTACTTTGACTTGAAAGATGAGTTTTTTTATGTAAGTATGTATCGAGCACTCTAGATTAGGAATATCAAATATGTAACTTTTGGTCGAGATATTAACTTACAATTGCTTAGAATATCACGATGACAATGAGCTGTCTTACCACTTAATCAAGTGATTTTAAATAAGATGTTTTTCCTAGTAAAGAAGGTATTTATGTACCTATATGTATTATGTAAGTACATTATTTTGTGTTCATGAATAATTATTATTCTTGAACAACCGAAACTGAAAGAAAGACGTATCATATAGCCAGTGAAAGAAACATATGTAATTAAATCTGTCAAACTATCTGCTACATGACTACAGCTTCAATTTGACATTTTTTATATTTATGAATACCTAGTAGGTAGTGGCGAAGACAGCGACATATTGTATCTAAAGCCATCCTCCTTAAAACTCTATGCAGAATTCTCGTAACAGAATTTTTCTTTGAAATTATCATTATTAAATTAACTTAATACTAAGTGTAGGGCCGTACCTATGTTTCAAGTGGAAAACATGTGTGTACGTAGGATGTTTAACTAAACATTAAAAATGTTCTTTTCTTATTGAAGTAAATAAAGCAATGAAGATGAATTACTCAACTTTTGTTTTTATTTCACAGAGTATACCCATTTCTGTATTTGCTTTTTTTACAATTAATATCAATGCAATAATTATTTTACTATACCTTCATAGGTATTTATGAACAATGGAAAATTGTGACAGTCTAGGTCTAGTTATTAACTTATTGTGGTAATTGATTTGATTTGATTAGATTTTTTTTTGACTGCAGGCACTGGAAGTCGCCTTTTTGGGCCCTCATTTGAGATTAGAAAGCGTTTTTACAATTTTTCCGCTCTAAAGCGGTTTCACTTTCTCCTTGGACAATCTTAGCGCCAGATTATGTGGATAATTTGCCACGGAGTGGACCCTACCCTGTTTTTTGAGCATATTTCGTGCCTTCAAATTGTTCAAATATTAATATATTCAAGAAAAAGAAATTATTTCTTTAGGTAGGGTCAAGAGATGTTATAATAATCATATTTAGTAATATGCATAAATTATTTTGAGTCATGGTTATGCTGAAATGTTTAAGAGATCCCTCAGTTTTTTGCTTCAAATCACAATAACGCAATTGCTAGATCAAGCCCACAAGTTCTTTGTCTTCTTCGCTGGTCTACGGAGCCCCAGGGTTTCAGCAAACTTGTTTTACAAGTTGTCTAAAACAAGTTTGTGCGCTGAAATGTTTAAAGAGTCTCTCACTTTTTTTCGTTTCAAATCAAAATATCAAGTTGTTCGTTGTTCGCCTTTTTTGTTGGTCCTTGTGAAGTTCTTAATATTATTTTTGTTTTGTGTGTAATAACTCTAAGTAATATCAAATTCAATAATATTTATCTGCACAAACAACAAACAAAATCGCATAAAAAGACGGGGTTAAATTTATGACAGAAATCTATATTTGTCGTCCGTCACTTGTCAGCTGTCATTTTACTGTTATTCTGAGACAATAAGTCAGAAAAACCTAAGAACGAGATTTTTTTTTTCATTCTGAGATAATAAGTCAGATAATGGTTTTTTCGGAGTTAATAAGTCAAAGAAATCGTTTTTCGGAGTTAAAAGTTAAGAGTCAGAAAAATGATTATTCTGACTTATTAACTCAGAAAAACCATTATTCTGACTTATATCAGAATAAAAAAAAAATTATGTGGTCCTTCTACGCCTTCGTACGTTTTTATTTGCCTCTTTAGAAAAAATAGCGACGCCCATTGACGCCCGATATTGGATTCGTGCGTCAGTGGGTAGTTTATGAGGTCCCAAAGATAAACGGCGAATTTGAATAAACCTGCATAGATTTCTATACATAAATTTCGTCCTTTCCGCAGAATCCTGCGAGAACTTATCATTCTTATATTTAATTCAATTAATTTCGTCTTTATTACAAAGCTTTTTCTTACTTATGGCAGTTACTACAGGCTATATTCAGGTAATTTTTTATATACCATTCTAACCGCCGATTTGCGTTATTAATCTACTCTCGAAATTGCCACATAAATAAACCTTTAATATTGCTACATTAGTATAACTCAAAAACTTTCCCACCCCCCTTCAATCATATAGCAACCTGGTTTTCGCCGAACTTCACACCTGCAAGGCTATTACAATATCGACCAGTATATTCAATAGGGCACGTTGCCTAGCAAGCTAACAACTGGTATCAATTTTATTGCATTTAGCGATGACAACTTTAACTGTCTCAAATACGAAGTGTCGTGCGTGATTTCGTGCCATGACCGATGATAAAAAGAAGGATGATAAACAGGATGATTCTGAGGATGTGCGGCTCGAGTTCCTGCTCAATTACTTGACGAAGTCGTACAAAATGAAGCAGGAGAAGTGGAATAAGATGATTGGAACTGATGAATATCGGGTAAGATTTCTTCGCATTATAATATTTTGCAGTAAATGAAACCTTCATCATAATGAGGTAGTGTAGAAATTTATAAAAGGCAGAAGCTCTATAAAAGCCGTCGAAGAAAAATGTGGTTTTAGCGATTAATATTAGTAGATGTCTCAAGACATAGTATTTGGAAAAGGTATCTGGCAATCTCTTTAATTTAGACTAGTTTTAGTTTGAAATAATGCCGGACGGTAATTGTAAAGAAAATATCATCTCGATTTGTGCTTTAATTTTGTAATCATTAGAAAGCTTGTGTTAAGATTAGCCAATTTAATTAAAAAAATTCTTGGATGGTCGAGTTTTGTAAGAAATAAATGGAAAAATGATATGGAAATACATTACTCATACTTGGAAGTTGCGTCAATTTCTTCTTTTGTAGCCACAACACACATTACATTTATAAAATTCAAGTTTTTTTTTCTATTTTGATGATTTAAGTTTCATACGAATCATAAACAGGTTAATTTTCTGTTAGTTCAGGTTAGGTCTGGTTAGTTCAGGCATTGTATTTAAATCTAATAGTAAGTCAATGGCACTTATGATGGTGTTCACTAGATGTCACTGGAGCCTAGTGACATCATCGTTTTAGACAAATATTTCAAGGCCGTTTAATGCAATTGTAATTTACGTAATACTGACTTCATGTCAGCTAGACAAAGATCTCCGAAATGTTCCTTGCTCTCTTTGCCTGCAGTCGTATTTGTCATGGTATGTCACAGTTTTTTTTATTTACAATTCATAATTTCTACATTTTTATGGATATTGGAGCAAAAAAAGCTCGATATTTGGGCTAATTAATGAAGCAGCCGATAAATAACTCAATAAGTACCAAAATGTCTTCGCCTGCTGCCGTTACTTAAAACAGTGGTGAACAGAGAAGTGAGTGAATCTAATGGCGCGAAAACCCAGGGAATCTTTAAATCTTATGAATATTGGAGCAAAAAAGCTGGATATTTCAGCTAGTTTTTAATCTGTTTTTAACCAAGGTAGCTTACCAAATTAACCAAAGTTTTTAACCTTTCTCCAGATGGCTCGCACTTGGACTTGCATGCCCTGTGAGCTGAGCAATAACGGTGCATATCCAGCATCCCATATTGCACACGTAGTGCTGAGATATATACTGATAGCTCCGGTACCAAGGAGTGTATCGCATTCGTACTACTATACAATCACAATATTCACTATCCATCGAGGTACTTCATGCTGGGCTCTGAAGCCGGGGTTCCCTGGCTGCCCCATTGTAACTATGGCTCTGGGCTCTGGGTATAGGATAACTTAAATGGATGGGGCGACAGTACGTAATAAAGGTCATCCTGTCTCATTCTTCTTTGTGGCCGTCATTTGCCAAAAAAAGAAAGTAAAATAACATAATATCACAAATACTTATAGCTACACTACATAACCAAACTTTAATAAATTATAATGACAAACGAAATAGCATATTGTCACAAAGAAGCAAAAAGACATAAAATTGCAGCGTCCTTAGAAATGGTCGGCCGATGACCGGTTTAGTAACCAAGGAATAGTTGACCCAAATTTATAAATCATAGATCGTAAATTTGTTCAACAACTGGTTACTTCGAACCGCTGATTGACGTCATGGAAAAGAACGATGCAATGCATTGGAAAAAAGTGCTGACGAAAAGAGAAGTAAGCTCGAGGATTTTTTGAGCCAGCAACGAGGACTTGCTCGGTGGCTTGCACGTAGGCAAGACTCCAAGATCTTTGGAAGTTCGGGTTGATCCTTTTTGGGGGCGTTACGTCAGATAGACGAACGACCACCCGTCGAAGAGTAATTAAGTGTTTTTCCAAAATTTGTTACCGTCCGATCGAGGAAGAAAGTTGCCCTAGAAGTCCTTGTTGTCCTAAGAGAAGCCACGGGTACGCATAGGAGTACCCCTGAAGTACGTTAAATTGGTTGGCACGATACGGTCCTCCTCTACACTTGACCTAGGTAAGACCCTTTTGTTATAACGGTGTTTGTTTTCATATTAGTCATTTCAGTTAAGTAGTTAGGGTAATTTTAAGGCACAGAAAATAGAAGTTTACTTGAATCTCATCTTCTTATTTTAAATATAAACCCCCCATATTTTTTGAAAGCCCCCATTCAGTGAGAAAATCAGCATAGGACCCTTCGGGGGAGGTAACGACGACCCGGTACCCATTTAAAGTTTAGAGATTTAAAGCGTAAATTAACGCCCAGTCGAATATAGTAATTTTCACATAAATAAGTACGCTTCACAGTCATATACCCCCATACACCATTTTCGTGACATTTTACAAAAAATAGTCCCAATCTCATTTTCTTATTTTAAATATAAACCCCCCATATTTTCGAAATCCCCCATATAAATGAAACCCCCATTCACAATTCATTTTCGTGACATGGTGGAGAGCGCAAACCGAAGGCAAATATGCTGACTTGTTATTTTATTTGTGTTTTTATTAAGTTAATACGAACCAGGGTCAAGTAACTTCTATGAACTACTGCCTTATAATTTAATTAGGTCAGATTTCCTCAGGTCAACATTCTTTGTAGAAATTTTGCGAACATTTTTAAGAGTCGTAAAAGGTGGTAATTTATTTTTTTTTCTTTTGAGGCAGGCCTATTGTTTTAGTTATTGCGAAAAACTACTAAGAACAGAGTAATCATACTCCACTTAGAATTTGGGTATTGAACAATAACGAGTTCTAAAGAAAATTCTTGGAATCCTATTAGAAGTGTCGTCTCGCTTTAGTACTTTTTTTATATAATATAAGAGAATAGAATATTTTTATTGGTTGTAGGGCGTCAGCTAGATAACTTAGCTTTGCAGGGATAGGAATATTTTTTATTGAAAAGCGTACCAGTAAGTATTATTAAAAGTTGCGCAATGTCATCAGTAAAGTAGTAGGAAGGAACACCATTGTTTCTGAAAACGAATTTAGAAAGAAAATTTTAGTGTGGTAAAGAGCGCGATATTTCGATACATTTTACCATCATTTTTGCTTTTGATTTGATTTTATGTAAATGATAGAAATACCAGTAAAATAGGATAAAAACTTAAAAAGAAAAAAAAAGCGAAGGGGTGCCGATAGAATAAGGATAGAAATAGCTATCGTTAGACTTAGAAATAAAATGAGGAAAAACCTCGATCTACACACAAAAGCTAAGAAAGAAGAATCTAAACTTTCATTTAACGCAGGGAAAATAAGGTATAGAGCAGGATCAAATTCAAAAACAGGTATACTAGTGAAGGAGGAAAAGCGGGGATAGTATAGCAGTTGGGATAGTTTAAATTAGAAGATTAGCATATATAAAATAAAAGGGGCTCCACAGGGAGATTTACATAGAGTTAGGCAAACAAAAGGAGTTAACACTGCGCTGAGTATAGCCTCAGGCGTCTATCTTTGTAGGTTAGGCTTAGGCTTAGGACTGGATAGAAATTTAAGAAAAAAATAAGTAATCGAGAGGACAAACAATTTGCTAAGTATAAATTACAAAATCAAACCCCACCAAAAAGAGAGCGCTGAAATAGGTTAAAGATATACCCAAAACGAATTCAGAGGCGAATCAGGGATCAGAAGTTAGAAAACAGAAGAAAAAGAGGTAACATTTTTTCTTAGAAATTATAGGGACACAGAAGGAAAAGCAAAGGGGCCACAGGAAGCACAGTTGGTGCTACAAACTGGAAGAAGGAAAAAAAAGGGGAGGGGACCCTACCACTCAAACGTTGCTACAGTTCAACTGACTAACAGACATGATGGAGCTAATCGTACATGGTACTAGAACTCAACTTACCTTACCCCACAACTTCTACCTGAACGAATCGATACTCACTACGACAACCACAAAGCCCTATATCCCCAGATCCCCCGCTAAACAGACAAACATACAACAGACAGAACTATATTTTTTTCGGGAACAAAAGAAGCCCGGTTTAAAGTAGAGAAAAAAAAACGGCGGCGTACGATCTAGTATTTTTCGACGTACAGCTAAAAGCGATACGACGAACAATACAGGTACAATAATATCGTAATAAGGAAGAAAAAGAAATCGGTTCAGCAAAGTAAATCTTATCGACACCATCAAGTTGGAGTCGTAGTACGATAAATTCACATTCTAGAGCATAGTGAACCCTCTTAGAATTTAGTAAAACAACTGATGGGTCTGCATATTTCGGGCGAGTCAAGCTAAAGAGTTATTTTGCTAGGACTAAGTAGGTTAAATAACATGTTTAGTTTGCGTTAGGAAAAGGGGAGAGTAAAAATACATTTTTAGGATTTTTTTTTGTTAAAAGTAAAGGAAAATAAGTTAGATGTAAAATAGTATAAAAGATATTGAGCTAGAAATCAAATACTAACACAGATCTTTTTGCATGTTCCCATGGACGCTATGATGTAAGCCACACAAACCACTGCACCAAGAGCACCAGAGCTGGAACCCAAGCCACCCCCAAGACACAAACTTGTCAGAGCTACAACGGAGAGAGCTAGCCAAAGCCGAAGTCCTGGGCAGACGAACCAAAGAGCAGGTCCCTTTACAGTCAAAAACAAAGGGATGCTGGGCTCAATGGTCAACCCTTCGATCGGCAATAGCTCAACTAGGCCGCGAGGTAGCAGCCGACATACCAGAAGAAGATCGATAGTTAAAACCGGTCTTGGAAGCAGCATCAACGATTAGGGGCAATCCAGGGATGCAGCTAGCGCAGATGGGGCAGTGTAAGTGTGAGCAAGCAATCGGATAATTGGACTAGTACTTGTGAAGGAACATGCAGGGTTATTAACTTAGATCGACAGTTTAGTAAATTTTGGTTAACACATTCTGAAAATCAAACTCTGTTAATTATTAGAGATACACTCTATTTAGTTCGATACTTCAAAATATTTTCATTATCTTATCTACATTTGGAATCGTTTTGTTTTTCGCAAAGGGTTAACGAATTTTAATTTTTTTTATAGATCTGTAGTTGAAGTTTTATGTATCTAAATAGGTATTTAGACTATATCTCATTTGATATCTTTTTTTTTGAACTTTTATTAATTTGTTTTTTACTGTTTTGAAGTTGGTAATGACGATGAACATTTTGAGTTCTGGCGATTAAAATTGTTAGCTTTTAAGTTAGTTCAGGTAACTTAACAAGGTAGAGAAGGACCATATTTCGTTTAATTCAGGGACAGAAATTTTTTGGTGGATCGATTTTGAAAACTGGGGACCAGTTTTTTCTAAAAGGGGGGGATGTCACAAAGAAGCAAAAAGACATAAAATTGCAGCGTCCTTAGAAATGGTCGGCCGATGACCGGTTTAGTAACCAAGGAATAGTTGACCCAAATTTATAAATCATAGATCGTAAATTTGTTCAACAACTGGTTACTTCGAACCGCTGATTGACGTCATGGAAAAGAACGATGCAATGCATTGGAAAAAAGTGCTGACGAAAAGAGAAGTAAGCTCGAGGATTTTTTGAGCCAGCAACGAGGACTTGCTCGGTGGCTTGCACGTAGGCAAGACTCCAAGATCTTTGGAAGTTCGGGTTGATCCTTTTTGGGGGCGTTACGTCAGATAGACGAACGACCACCCGTCGAAGAGTAATTAAGTGTTTTTCCAAAATTTGTTACCGTCCGATCGAGGAAGAAAGTTGCCCTAGAAGTCCTTGTTGTCCTAAGAGAAGCCACGGGTACGCATAGGAGTACCCCTGAAGTACGTTAAATTGGTTGGCACGATACGGTCCTCCTCTACACTTGACCTAGGTAAGACCCTTTTGTTATAACGGTGTTTGTTTTCATATTAGTCATTTCAGTTAAGTAGTTAGGGTAATTTTAAGGCACAGAAAATAGAAGTTTACTTGAATCTCATCTTCTTATTTTAAATATAAACCCCCCATATTTTTTGAAAGCCCCCATTCAGTGAGAAAATCAGCATAGGACCCTTCGGGGGAGGTAACGACGACCCGGTACCCATTTAAAGATTAGAGATTTAAAGCGTAAATTAACGCCCAGACCGAAACTAGTAATTTTACAACAAATGAATCTCATTCTCTATCATTTAAATAATTAACCCCTCAGTCATCATTACACATTTTTTCGTGACAATATCTTTTTCTCTACGTCTGCAAAATTAGTAGTTTTTATAATGACTTTATATTTGTAGAATAAATCCATCCTTGTTCACCCAATGCAGTAGAGAAGTAGAAATTTTGTTTTTATTTGTATAGAGTATACAGCTGTGGTTATTTTTACTTTTGCCGTGCTATTTCCACCGTTGTCAAGTTTATGGTTCCCCATGAAGTTGACAGGATTGACAGGGTCCCCCATGGCCCCCTGGCAGAGAGGGACCGAACTATCCATTAATTGATTTACTTGGGATTCATATACAATGGTTCAGGTTAGTTCAGTTCTAGTTTTCCTGGTTAGGTTAGTTCAGTTACACGTTTTACGTTTAGGTTAGGTTAGCTTAGGTTACTTCAGTTCTACTCTTTATGTAGAGGGTAGCTTTTTTCTGTTATTTTTTGGGTTAGTTTAGGTTAGGTCTGGTTGCTTCAGGTGAGTTTATTTCCAGTTTTTCTGGTTAGGTTAGTTCAGTTGACACTTTTTTCGTTTATGTTAGGCTAGCTCAGGTTGGTTCAGTTCTACTCTTTATGTTAAGGATAGAAAATAATGCAAAAACCGGGCGAACAGGTTAACTTTCGTTTAGTTACTTCAGGTTAGGTGCGGTTAGTTTAGGCACAGTTCAGGTAACTCCAGTTCTAGTTTTCCTGGTTTGGTTAGTTCAGTTACAGTTTTTACGTTTAGGTTAGGTTAGCTCAAGATAATTCAGTTATCCTTTATGTTCGCCATCGGGCCGACTGATGCTGAGAAAATACGTTCTTCGTGATCAGCGAAAAAGAATAAGAGGCGTGTGCAAAGTTCATTTTGCACCCGCTTCTGATTGCTTTGCACACGCCTTACATATATTTTATACTACGAATGATTATTTATGAAATAAAATTGCAGTCGTAGAAACAGTATAATATAAAAGTATAGTGTGGATCACTCGCCTATGGCTCGTGTCCAAACCGTCACACTCATGTGAAAATTGCAATTTTCAACACTAGTTGCACATTATACTATTTTTAACCAAACTGTCAGGTTCGAGAGTTTTCGCATCAATTTCGTTGTACATTTTCATTTTTTTTTTATTTCTCAGTGAAAAGTAGTTCCTGCAAGAACTTTTTTCTTTTAATCTGCTTCATAGACCGTAAGCTACTATTAAAAAAAGAAGCCTTGAAAATTAAGATGACATAAACTTTGCAAGCACCATGACGGACTGTTATGGAACTTTTACCTCTCTTGTAAAGTCCGTCGCTGAAGTTTGCTATTTTATCGATTTATGTTATTAAAGTAAGTATAAAACATGTAATTAAGGAATTTTCTAGTGTTTTTAATAAAAATGTTTTCAGCCGAACTGTTCCATATACGGGAAAAAAATTTACGCCTACTTTTTACGGTTAGGTCAGGTTGTCTCTGGTTTGTTTCTGACTAGTTTAGATTAGTATTTGTTTGTTTTGTTGAAGTTAGTTTTGATATCGTTTCTATCCAGCCCTAAAGCCACTCAAACGGTTTCCGTCACCTGTGCCATTTTGGAAAAGTCCATGTATAGATTGCTTTAAGAGATCCTATTATACTAGGTTATATTTTGCAGGTTTGCTAATACAGGATTCAACAAAACTCGATGCAATTTTGTTAAAATTTTTCAAACATTTATTTGTGAGGAAAAAAATTATAACAGCTTTCGATACAGGAGTATGTGGAGAAACGTCATACCTCGGAACATGTTTGACAAGAACTAAAAAATATAGAGCCACAAACACATCAGATCATTTATCCAAAATTACCATTTAACAAAAATAATAGATTATATCACTAGGAGTAAAAGTGGGTCTTTACGTGTTGAACCCAGAGATTGACGGCCGAAGCGAAGCTGACGCCTGCAACTGGGCGAAGCACAAAAAGATCTTTTACTCCGAGTAACATATACTATTTTTTTTAAGCATACAGGAAATAAGTCTATTTCAGAGTGACTCAGTTTTGCAATTTTCTTTCATCCTCTTTAAGCGGGTCTAGGTACTTACCTAATTAGTGATGTATATTATTTGTAAAATAAATAGAATGTTTTAGAATAGTGGTTTTCAATGTTCAATGGTTTTAATGGTATTAAATCATAACCAATGGTTATGGTAAACAAAACATTTTTAGCATTATTATCAATTCTAAGTTAATATAAGTCACATTGACACATAAATGTGATGACGCGCATGACATTTAACAGAGGAACTCAGAAAAGGAGAACCTAAGCGATTTTGACTAATAACGGTTTCGGGAGGTGCTCTCGAGCGCTTTGAGAGTATTCCTATCCTTTGTTTTTTCAATAAGAATGTAAAGATAGCAATACACTCAGATCGGTCTATCTGTGTGTTCAAATAATTTTGGTGAATGAAAATCGTTTATATATGCACCACTATGACAGTAGCAACTTTTGACTTTACTTTTACTGCCTAGAACTTTTTTGCTACTTTTTTGGTCTCAGGATTAGAAAGCCAATTTTAGGTGTGCGTATGTAGAAAACAAATGATGTACTTTTAGTCCGATTGAAAAAAAAGTGTGTTATAGTTTCCATATTTTTAATAAGATGTTACTTGTTACTGTTGTTTTGTTACTTTTAATATAATTTCGTTTACTGGCTCTGTTACTAAGATGTGGATATTATGAACATAAATAAAATCATAAAGCAGTAAAGGGACTTTACTACATTCAGTCAGAATTCAGAAAAGCTTAAAAGAATAGGAACTAATGTCAGTTTTGGTGGCTCGTCCTGTACATCTAAACAATTAGGGATAGGTCTTGTTCGCAGATGACTACGTCCAATTTCAAATTGTTTTAATGCTCATTGAATAGGAGTTTTGTTTTTTTAATGATCTTGAAATATTTACACTTTTAGAAAAACCAACGTTTTTTTTAAACTAATGAAGGACAGAAAAAAATCCCGAGGTATCATTAACAGCTGCAATAATCAGGCAGCGGAATTCCGAAATCATTCATATATTTTATTCCAAATCACTTAATTTTGGATACTCGATTATCACTTGGATTTTTAAAAAGTTTTTAATTTTTGTTCACCACTGTAGATGTGTCTAAGTTTATAGAAATTGCGGCTATACGCCTAACTTGCCCTATGCAGAGACTTTACGTTCCATATGAAATTTTCATCAATGTTTGTATTATGGGGCAAATTGGAGCACCAGTGTTAAAAGAAGCCTCTTTTATAGAAAAAACTAAATATCTATGGAACCATGGAAAATATCAAAAAAACACCAAATATATCTCGAGGTGTGACGCGTCTCCACATAGTCTCGTAGTAAAAAATGTTCTGATTTTTTTCGGCAAAATTATCTGCTCAAATAGTTATTTTCCTAACCAGTGCGGAAAGTGATAGTACCGCACGCGACTGCAGCCCTAGTGCGGAAAAGTACAACTTTTCGCACTCAAATGTGTGCTGAAGTAAAATTTCGCGCACGCAAGTAGAATTTTTTTTTTACAAAAATGCATCAAGTTTTGTTGAACCCTAGATTAGGAAATCTGCAAAACATATAATCCAGTACATAACCAATTACAACAGTCTATATATAGGTCTTACAAAAAATGGCATCATCAGCGAAAATCGGTTGAGTGGCTTTAGAGATAAACAGTTGTTGCAAAGTTGATGCAGATCACTGTAAAATACAGAAATCGATTTTTAGCCGCCGGTACTATGAAAACGCTGTTTTCGACCATTTAAACGACTGATAAACCATCATTTCGCAAGCTCTAATTGTCTCCATCCACAGACTAGTTTCGCTGTTTACGGTTCATCAGTAAGGCTTTGACACAACCAGAGCTCGCGATTTTTGGAATACTCAAGACACGTTTCATGGCAGTACCGAGAAAAGATTCCCGGTGGCGCCATCCGTGTCTATTTGTTCAACTAACGAGATTACACCTATCCAGTGTCAACGTCAATGCCCGGTCTAAGGAAAGAATTATGCAGATTACTGTAAAATACAGAAATCGATTTTTAGCCGTCTGTACTACCTTTTCAGTCTTAAAGTTTATTTTTGGGATGTATCGTTTCAATTACTTCTTAGTTTATGGAAAAAAATATATAATGTTACGGGATACAGGTTCCAATAATTTATCGTCAATTAACTACACCCTTTTATTTAATTTTAACTATTACAACATGATTAAAACACAATTACTCTCTACTAACAATTCGCACTGTTCGCTCGTCCGCTTATTTCGCTTATTTACTACACTGTACTATCCATTTGATCTCGCTGGTTTATATACCCGGCCTGAACACACTCTCGTACTTTCGAGAGTGCGTCGACTCCGTGACTGTTCCCGGTTCTCGTTTATTCTAGATGGATTCCCGGGGTCACGGTCGGCGCTCGGCGTTGCCGCTTCGGCCCGAATCTCTGTTTACCGACGATCAGACATAACAATACGTTAAATTTTAACTTTACTGGATCTTTAAAACGAAACATGTATTCATAGAAACTTTTTTCTTATTTTTTAGCAGAGAAGCTCATTTTTCGCTTTTTTCGCACATATTGTGAAGCACCCTGTATATGGACTTTTCCAAAATGGTATCGATAAATCGCAATATCAGAGATACACAGTTTAAAATTTCATTCAAAACTTGGAGTGTGTCGTTTCAATTGCTGCTTAGTTTAGTTCAAGTTAGTTCAGATGCAGGGACTTTTTTATGATTGTTAAGACAGGTTATATCTGGTTAGTTTATTTTTTGGTTTGGGTAAGTTTATGTTAGTTGAAGTTAGTGTAGTTATATGTAATAGTTAGTTTAGGTTTGCTCAGTACTGAAAAGAAAACTTAGTTTGGTTCAGTACTGAAAAAAGTGGGCTCTTAGACCCGCTTTTATATACGTTAAGTCACCTTAGTTCAGGCTTGTTATCGCTGATTAGTTCAAGTTAGGTTAGAATGGCAATATTGGCATTAAAAAGATACAACTGCAGTTCGTATTCTGGCCCAACCTAGCTTCCTCTTGCTGAACATGCAGATTATATTATATAACCGAAACAGATTATACAGGGTTTTTTTAAGTGTGTGCAGTATTACTATCTCCGAAACGGCTGTAATTACGAGGACGGTTAATTTAGCAAAAAGTTGACTTTTGTGGAGTCTGTTTAGAAAACCTTTACAATTTTGCCACATTTGAATGGTTTCTCAAATATTTAAAAAAAATGTCAAAAATATCAACAACTTAAATCTCTTCTATTTCAAAAACTAATCGTATTAAGCCAATGGAATTATGACTTTGTACTGATTATAACGTTGTAAAATCATGTTTATTTTGTCTTCTATGACAATTAATTTAAGAAATTTAACTAAATATATTTTCCTAAAAAATAGAACTTTGTATGTAACTACATGCATAGAACTACGTAACATGCTGATGTACTTACTAAAGAAAAATTCAGTATAAACCTTTAAAGCTGCGTCAACAAGACCCGACTGATATAACGTTTTGATGATGGATTTAATTGGTGGAACTGTTTAAAATCCTGTTTGTGTAATAACCATTATATTAAGAATAAAAAAAACTTCGAAACTATGTAAAACACTCCAGGTCCGTATTTGAAAAAAATTACTTTATACTGGTAACCCGGTTGATAAGCGTCACACGAAGCTAATCGAGATGTCATATGGGAGGGGTTAAAGTGTAGTGAAACTTTGTAATTTAAACTCTTTTTGTGTCATCAATAGTTTTTGAAATAGAAGATATTTAAAATTTTCGCAAGTTTTAAATTTTTTTAAATATTTCAGAAACTACTTAAAATGTGCCAACACTGTAAAGGTTTTATAAAAAGTCTCCACAAAAGACAACTATTTGCTAAGTTAGCCGACCTTCTAACCTCAGCAGAAGGAATATTGTGCGTCCAATAATAAGGCTAATTGTTTATACAGAGTGACCGTTTTTCGAGTTTAACTATGGGGATCTAGGTTATTTGAAGAAATAGACAGAAGATTAAATTAGGGCAAAATTGCGCAATTGGAAGTCGGTAAAAATGACCTTTTCAAATGTCAAAATTCTTACCTGGTTTCGGAAATATTTGCAAAATATCAAAAATTTGAAAAAAACTGTTTTTTATTTTTTCTAGTTTTAATTTAAATAGTTAATAAAAAATAACCGACAGTTCTTTATAACCACATTTTGCTCTCTTCAAGGTGGTATTTTGTTTGAATTCCGACGTTTCGTTTAGTGTTTAATTTTCGATTTTCCTTTTACATAGAAAATGATAATGAAATTCTTCGAAGACCCTAGTCAGAAAATGCTGCTAATGACAATACCGTCAACTGGCCTGCTCACCCCATTTACGTCTTTTAATTCGCAAATAAAACAAAAATTCACCTACTTTATAAGAAAAAAGCCCGAAGCCATAACAATGGAAAACTTCCGTTCCGTTCTGACATTTGGAGATATGTCGGGTAAACCCATTGAAGATCTATCCGTACTTGTGGAAGGCGTATTTGTACCCCTGATGTCCAATCCTGCTAACCAAGTGGGGTGGCCGAAAGTGGTCTCTCAAGATGTTGTGGCTCACGTCAGATCTTTTAAAAATACTGTTGACCAGGTACTAGTACTAGTTATACTTTTTAATTTTAGTACTAGAAAACCAACCATACTTGCAGATTAAAGGAGCAATGAAAAGCCAAGTTATTCTACCCATGCCTCAAGGTACTTCAGCAGTATTCACCGCGGTGCAGGAATTTATAGATTCTAACGGAGAGGAGGTCAATTTGCCTCTAAAAACGACTATTGAGAACGCCGTAATGAAGTGGTCCGGTATTTGTGGCGAAGTATTGAAGCAAACATCTCAATTGTGTTTTGCAAATGGAGTCAATCCGGTACCAATGAACGAGATTGACTTTTGGAATGCCAGGACAAAAAATATGGAGTCAATTTATGATCAGCTGTGTGATCCCAGGGTTAAGGTATAAGATGCTGCCTTTTGTCCCATGAATCGTTATTAACGATAAAAAGGTGATAGCGAGCATTGGTAACCACCTACTCTTTAGGACGACTTTTACAACTATCAGTAAAACTTCAGTTTGAAGCTAAAACACCAGACATGACTTACATTGCATTGTTTACCTGACAGATAAGCAATTCAATGTACGTCATTTCTGGTATTTTAACTTCAAACTGAAGTTTTACTGATAGTTATAAAAGTCACCCTTACACTTCGTTCTGGTTCCGATAACCTACGAAGTACAGAGCAACATGGGCTGCTTCTCGAACTGAGAGCCATCTGCCATGTAATATTAGATCTAGTACGCCGGTGAATGTCGTCTGCTCCTGCTCTGTACAACATGTACAACACCGCTCTTCCGTAAATTTTTGGCTTTATGGGTCTCCAATTTGTCGACCACCCAAAGCTGTACTGATGAGATGCAGACCCCGAAACTAGTATGCACATGGGTTGATCGACAAACTGGTGACCAACTACATTACAGAGCAATATGGGCTGCTTCTCGAACTGAGAGCTACCTGCCATGCAGTATTATATCTAATGCATTGATGGATGTCGCCTGCTCCTGCTCTGTACAACATCTCACCGCTCTTCCGTAGATTTCTGTCTTTAAGCCTCGAACTCACGCTCTCCAATTTGTCGACCAGCTAAAGGTGTACTGATGAGGGGTAGACCCCGAAATTAGTATGCAGATGGGTTGATCCGGTTGATCGACAAATTGGTGACCACCACTCTTTACACTTCGTTCTGATTCCAAAAATCTGCGAGGTACAGAGCAGTATGAGCTGGTTTTGGAGCTGAAAGCCATCTACCATGCGGTATTAGATCTAATATGCTGGTGGACGTCGCCTGCACCTGCCCTATACAACATCTCACCATTTTGAAAAATGTTGAGCTGACTGATCATCTGTGCCGAAGAGAATATAAAATCTAATTCGAAAATTCTTTCATGCACTTCTGACACAAAATATTGTAAAAACAAAAAATTGTCGGAAAGTAAGGCGACATTTAAAACTGGCCGTATTCGTTTTTTTTTATCAAAATATCAAGGATTTTCCTTAAATGGTAGAAAATGATATAACGGAAACTTAAGTCTTGGCCAAAAGTAAATTTTACTGCAGTCCTATTTTATACCACCCAACATGTATTTAACGTCTCACTTTATAAATATCTCAGTTCAGTTCATCTTTATTTTTTTTTTTAGAAAATGAGCGAATATTTACAACTCACCAATAGCACTTATGCCAAAGCTTACAACAGCCTTTTTAAGGATATTGTTGCAGCTTTAGTAGAAGCAAGAGATGTGTCGAAATATCTAAAAACGTTAATACCCCATTTTGCCAAATTTGATGAGAACGAATTTCTGGAAACTGAATGTTATGTTAAACCCATGGTAAGCACAACTCATTCACTTTACATCAATTTTAATAGTGTTATGATATCTTACGCTAAATGCTAAAGCCATTTTTTGTTCAACAGATTCACGTTGTTGGACTTGTTTGGGCTAATTCTAAATACTACGCCCGAAGTGATCGTATCGTCATCCTATTTAGAATGATTGTCAATCTCTTAATTGATTCAGCCGAGAGAACCCTTGATCCAAGTAGCATATTTCAAGGAGAACCCGACGAAATGTACGAGAAAATTAATGTCACAATACGAATACTGGTAAAATTCGAAGAAGCATTTGAATACGTAAGAGAGAATTTAGATTCGTATTACCGTCCCCCGACCACTAGCACAGATGAAATTCCCGTCAAAAAGCCATGGACTTTCCATAGACGAAATGTGTTTCAAAGGCTATTTGATTTTCAGGATCGTCTCGGCCTTGTTAAATCTATTTTACAAACCTTTATAGATTTTTCTCGGCTGGAGAAGGTCGAATTTGGCGGGATCAAAGGTCGCTATTTATCAGCCAAATGTGTAGAAATTTTCGATGAATTTAATAAATCTTACAACCTGTTTCAAAATATTCAATACGAGGTACTTGACACGAAAGATGATTCATTGATAAAAGACTTCGAAAATTTTGAAAAGATATGTGCAGACTACGACAAACGATTAGCAGCAATATTTACGCAAGCGTTTGATGATTGCTACAATCTGGAAACCATGTTCAAGTACTTGAATATTGCTGGAAATATGTTCACGCGACCATACATCAGCGAGCTTGTAAAGGTTAAATACCCCGTAATAACAAAAATGTTCGATGAGGAACTTGATACAGTGAAGGAACTATATGATATATCAAAACAAGAAGGCGCACCTATTGACAAAAATTTTCCTCCTTTGGCGGGAACTATTCTTTGGCTCCAAAGGCTCTACAATCGCGTATCGAAACCGGGAGAAGAATTCAAGCTGATTGAAGACGAAATATTAACCGAAGAAGACACGGAATTTGTATTCAAAAAGTTGGACGAGATGTTGGACATACTTACGAATGACCAAAATCAACTCCTCCAAGAGTGGTTTGGAAAACTTTCTGAACAAATTCACGCAAGCATGTCAAAGTTCCAATTAATTCGCAACGAAGAAGGTCTATTGCAACTTAACTTCGACTCAGAATTAGAAGCTATATTGCGAGAAATGAAATATTTAAAGAGCATGAACATTGAAGATCTCCCTCCAGAAGCTGTTGCGTTGTTTGGAAAGGGTGAAGAGCTGTATCAGGCTATCATGAAGTTTAATAGGATTGTAGAGTGGTACAACTATTTAAAAAAGAAAACTACAGACGTTGAATATAACTTGATTAAACATGAGGTGGAGGCCGTAGATGAGTTGATTTTACAAGTTACCGATACGCACACCTGGGATACTAACAGTAAGTTTCGTTTCTTTTTTTGCGTATTTCCTAATTGCCTGTCCCTCCACCGTAGATCCAGAATTGGTTAATCAAATTCTTCAAACTGTGAAACAACTCACAGACAGGGTGAAAAAGGCGCAAGCAAACGTAGCTAATCTTATAGCTGGTATAAACTCATGGGCTCAACAGCTCTTATTTGAAAGAAAGGATGGTAAGAAGGAAAATCTTCTATACTTAGAAGATCGTGCCGAGAGGCTACAAAAGAGGCAAGATCAAGTAACTGCTTCGTCAGCTGAGTTACAGAGAATAGTTAAGGAGAATTACGAGTTGTTCTTTAACGAACCGATGGAGCCAGAGGAGCCACCACCACCACTTCCAGGTGTGTATGTGTTCAAGTCCCTTAATAGTTACTATTGTTTGACCCTGGAAATATATTCTTCTTGATTACATAATTGTATTAGACGATTGTAGTTCAATTCGAAGCGTATGATATTAAATTTAACAAGTGAAAAAAGGTGAAACAAATGTTGCTAGCGTAGCCATATTTGGTTTAATCCTACATAAAAATGTATTTCTTTATAAAGTAAAGTAACAAAATTATTATTTATTTAGAGGAACCACCTGTCGTCGAGGTAGAATCTCCAGAGAGCAAAAAGGGAAAGAAAGGGAAGGAGAAGGGGAAAAAAGGTGCCGCAAAACCGAAGAAGAAAACCGAGGAAGAAATACAGAAAGAAGAGGAAGAGGCAGCTCAGAAGGCGGAAGCCGAAAGAAAAAAAGCAGAAAAGTTAGAAATGTGGATGCCCTATTTGATAAATCTCGATGACAAGATAATGGAATTGATGTTCACCGCCGTTAAAGTCAATCAGATCGGCTTCTTGAATGAAATGTATGACGCTTCCGCAAACCCTTTACTGGAACTTGTTATGGAGCTCCACGAGCCAAACATCGTGTTTATTCCTTCCATCGTCATCGATGAACCCGTCAACTTTGTTACTTTTGTGGAAGGTAAGATATTCTCTATTGATGCGAGCAATACATCAATTGCCTATCACTGAGGTCAAAACGATTGCATACTATGACACTGAGACTGCTAACGTCCTTATAAGTGTATTGAATATAATGCGTACCAAACTTCAAAGTCCTCGTGGGGTCTATAAATTGTTGTGAGAAAAGGATGACGTATTAAAATAAAAGTTTCATCTGCTTTTATTACGTCATTCCTCTCTAATAAAAGTATTAATAGCCAACTTAATGGCTTTCATTATTGAACCTTTGGGGTTCTTAATTTTGTTCTTTTGAAACAGATTCATAACCCTTAATAATTAGTACTGGTTTGTGCCTTAAGATGCATGTACTACACCATTTTCACATGTAGTTTAGAAAGTATCATTTGTATTTTAGAAAACGTCACTTGGATTTCAGATATATCACTTGTATTCCAGAAATCATCATTTGTATTTCAGAATAGTCAGTTGAATTTTAAAAAGTATCATTTGAAATTTAGAAGCGTCACATATATTTTAGAAAACATCAGTTGGAATTTAGATTAGTCACTGTATTTCAGAAAAGTTCAGATGTATTTCAGAATTCGTCATTTAAATTTCAGAAAATAAATGAATTACATACTTTCTTCAGAATCGGATTGAAAAAGCATGCGATGCAGTCACAACAGAGTTTCCTTTTTTTATATTGTATAAATTATACTTGATATACACATAAAATTTAATAATGATAACAATTTACTCTTGGCAAATATAAAATTTAGTCCAACTGATATATCTTCCATTACTAAGGCAGCATTAAGAGAAATGCTAAGTTGTGCGAATAAAGTCTAATTTTTTAGAAAATATATTGTGTTGAAGTAGTTTTTGAGTCCTTCACTTTTGCACTGTACTTGCCTTTTTAAAGATCTCCACACAAATGCAAATAACAAACTTTGTTTTCAAAACAATTTTCTGAAATTCAAGTGATATCTTCTAAACTACAAGTGACGCCTTCTGAAATACAAGTGATACATTCTAAAATCTAAATGATTGTTCTGAAATTCAAGTGCAGTTTTCTGAAATACAACTGACCATTGCTAAAATCAAAATCCCTATTCTGAAATACAAGTGATATATTCTAAAATCCAAGTGACTGTTCTAAAATACAAATGATACTTTCTAAACTACATGTGAAAATGGTGTAGTATTGGGAGCATAATATGTGAAAATGTGACAGTTATGAACAACACCATTTTCACATGTAGTTTAGAAAGTATCATTTGTATTTTAGAGAACGTCACTTGGATTTCATATATACCACTTGTATTTCAGAAATCGTCACTTGTATTTTAGAATAGTCAGTTGAATGTTAGAAAGTATCATTTGACATTTTGAAGCGTCACATATATTTTAGAAACCATCAGTTGGAATTTAGATTAGTCATTTGTATTTCAGAAAAGTTCAGATGTATTTCAGAATTCGTCATTTAAATTTCAGAAAATGAATGAATTACATACTATCTTCAGAATCGGAATGAGAAAGCACGCGATGCAGCTACAACAGAGTTTCCTTTTTTTTATAGGCATAAATTATACTTGATATATACATAAAATTTAACACTGACAATAATTTACTCTTGGCAAATATAAAATTTTGTCCAATTGGTATATCTTCCGTTAGTAAAACGGCAGCATTAGGGGCTAATTTGTGCGAATAAAGTCCAATTTTTTAGAAAATATATTGTGTTGAAGTAGTTTTTGAGACCTTCATTTTTGCACTGTACTTACCTTTTTGAAGAACTCCACACAAATGCAAATAACAAACTTTGCTTTCAAAACAATTTTCTGAAAATCAAGTGATATCTTCTAAACTACAAGTGACGCCTTCTGAAATACAAGTGATATATTCTAAAATCTAAATGATTGTTCTGAAATTCAAGTGTAGTTTTCTGAAATATAAGTGACTATTCTGAAATACAACTGACGATTTCTAAAATCAAAATCACTATTCTGAAATACAAGTGATATATTCTGAAATCCAAGTGACGGTTCTAAAATACAAATTATACTTTCTAAACTGCATGGGAAAATGGTGTAGTGTGCTTAGTATACATGGTGTCCTTAACATTACCCTGCTTTTGGTCCCGAAGAGACAGAGTTCTATGGTATTTCGTTAATGAATCCAAATGAACAACCTCCTCTTTGGCCTCGGTTCCTGTAGATCACATCGTTAGTCTTGTTTGTAACCGTGTGAGGGTCATATCTTGCCTTGGCTCGATCAATGGCATTCCGCAGTTTACTCCTTTCATGCTCATGAACGACGTTAAGGCTGTCCTGTAGCTCAATCATAAAATCCTCAGAGAGGGAATCTTTTTCCAGTGTTCCATACCTTAAATCCACCCTAAGCTTCATTTCCCCTTCCAACATTTTGCTACTTTTGCCGTTATAACGAGTGGCTTCGTGTATAGAGCGCCATTAGCATGAAAGGTGGATGTCGATCCCAATCACACTGATGATCTGTCCCAATTTTTGCCAGACATTGTTCCAGGATCCGATAAAATGGAATGTTGGAGAGACTGTCATCTACTGTGGATGCAGAGGAGTTGTCCTGGTCTTGCGAATTACGAAAAGTGCCTTGACCTCCTGGAAAACAGCCGGATCAAATTTTCGCCCTTGATCCAAACGAAGTTCGAGAGGGAATCCAAATCTGCAGCACCGTTGTCAAAGTTGTCGTTTCTTGATTAGGCAGAGCATTCGCTTCAGGTCATTTGGTGAAATAAGCCGTGGCGACCAAGATGTATTTGTTGCCTAACTCAGTCTGAGGAAATGGTACCGCGACAGCAATTGCTACCCTATCGAAAGGAGCACCTACTACAGTGTACTGCACCATTTGGCCCCGTGATCTTGCGCGAGGTCCTCTTGTGGCACACGGACACCACACTGGTGGCACTAAAACTCGTTGTCTTGGCCCACTTGTTTCATTGCGCATCCCTTTTAGTATGCGCATGCTTCTCATACCCTCTATAGTACTCCATTTTGTATCCTAAGAGTCCCACTGAGCCCATAACGCCTTCAAATTTAGACTCTTAACAGCAATATCTCTCCACCCCAGCCTTTTAATGTCAATTTTTGCTAAGAGTATTGGGTTAATGTCTGTTTTTGTTCGTTTGATCATTTCGAAGTGCCTGTTTGGTCCAGTGTTCACGCAATTTCACCGATTTTCTCCTTACGGAAGGAAGTCCTTTACGCTGCTCTGCTCATTGATAATGCCAACAGTATTCTTTACACAGTTTTCTAAATAATTCATCGGGATTTACGTGAGACCTTCCTGTGTGACGCTCAATTTTAAAATCGTACTGCTCTAGCGCTCTATGCATCTGACTATTTCACCTTCAAAGTTATTCATTTGTAATAGCCATTCCAATGCTCGATAATCAGTTCTAATCAGAGACCTCTTTCAACAGCTCTTTTCTACTGACGCAGTAGTGCACCTAGACCACAGTTGTTTGCTATATCCGCGTCCAAAATAAAGAGTCCTTGTATAGGGTAAGCCAAGATTGGACTGGAGAAGGGGGTCTCTCTAAGCCTTGAAAATTTTTGACTGCAATTGTGTCTCCACAAGAACGTGGTTTTTCTTTTCTTTAATAACATATATTTTACTCTGGCTGGTTTTAATGCTTTGCTCTGAGATGGTATGTCCCAAGTACTCGACTTGCTTCTGCTCAAGGCTGCACTTCTTGTAGTCCAATTTCAGATTCCGTAACTTGCCGAATATCGTCTTTAAGTTCTGCATATGTTCATCAATGTTCCCCAGACAAGCCTTCCCAAGACAAGACCCATCACTCGCTTGAAAGTTGATGGAGCATTACACAATCCGAAAATCATATAAGTGAACTGAACGCTTCTGAATGCTTCTGAATGCTTCTGAAGAAACTTCTTCAGAAGCAATCTTCACTTGCCTATATTCACTTTAAATATAAAGTGGAAAACCACCTTGATTATGATAATTGCTAAAGTGTCAGCTACACACTGCACTGGGTAGCTGTTTTACATGGTCACATCATTAAGCTTTCTGTAGAGATGCAGAACCTTGTTGAACCGTCCTTGATCTAAACAAGAATCACAGAGGCAACGACCATGGACTAGATAATTTTTCTATGATGCTTTCCTCTAGCATTTTATTCGCCTAATTGTTGACCTGTTGTTTAGCCAGAGGAACTCTTCGTGGATGTTGACGTATTGGCTGAGCATCTCTCTGTTAATCTTATGGACACATCATATCATATCTTATGGCTACATCACATCAGATTGAGCCAAAACGATTTCTGTTGTCAAATCCAGGCTAGGTTCTACAAGTCAAATAAACCACCCAGGATCATTTCCAGAAGCTACTATAATAATCTGTTCCGAATTTGGAGACATTTTCTCATCTTCAGCCATCACCAGTAGTCATGCGTTCGTTCCCACATTGGCATTGGCTAATGCAAACTCCTTCACCACAAATATGAGAATATCTGTCGTTTATGATCATAGGAGAATGTCTCCTGATGAGATCCATTTCCAAAATAAAATTCGTCCTTGATCTTCGCAACTACAACTTTATTCGGAACGTCAAGTCATTGTCAAGGCTACGGACTTACTACAGAAGTTACTGCCCCAGTCTGCGCCAATTAAAATATTTTATGCCTTGGTTCGAACTCAAGGTCCCAAATTAGTGCCTCGCCGATATTCCTAGACCTTACCAAACTTGAGTGATATCTCAGATCATTTCCTCAGTGAACCAATTCCCTCAGTGAACATTTTGACGGCCAACTGCTTTTGGAAACAGTCGGGGGGCTAAAGGGTATGCCAGGGGAATTCTTGCAAAAATTTACCTAACTTTTGCACCCTCATTCTTAGTTGGGCCTGGAATACGGTTTCTTTAAGGTCATTTCCAAATCGTAGCTGCAGAGCGTGTATCTTTGATCTAGTGCTGACAGTGATTGGAGTAATTTGGCTGCTCTGCCACGAAGTAGCTACCACTAATTAAGTGACTTTCTGCGACTCGGACCAGCTGTTAGCTTTTGCAGCTGCCTCGTATTGATTTTCATAGATTTCCCAAGCCATAGTACCCTCACAATCAGGAGACTTAATTTTGGCGATGGATGTGCTAGAACTCTCTTTTGACGCGTTGTTATCATCGATTTCTTGTTTTTGCAATTTCCTTTTCAGTTCAAGAAATTTTCTGTTGATATTTACTTTAGATCCTGGTTAACACGTTATACGTCGTTACTGATAGATTGTAGTTCTTCATTAATAGATTGTATTATTTTTTCTCTAGCTGTTCCTCTCCAACTCCTGATGTTTTGCCTCTTGATGCCATCCTTCCTCTTTATGGCGTCTTTCCAGCTCTTTTCTTTGCAGTCCTTTTCCTTCCTTTTATTCTTGATATCTACCCTACTCTTTCTTTTGTTGCTGGCAAACACGCAATGTCCCCTGCAGTGTCTGTACTGTGCACTCACTTACAATTCACCACTATTAGTCCTCAAATTCCCACTGAAACTTTTAACTAACCTGAACTCCCACTCCTAACACCAATTGTTGCAAACTCGGAGTTAAATGTCAGTAATCAAGTAAAAGTGTTTAATTAAAACAGTATTATAACCACAAGTATGGTACATTTAGTATAATCCACTATTAGCCACTATCACTTTATTATAGCATGGCCGCTTTAATAAAAGAATAAGATAATCAAACACTTCTAATTCCTACACCAGCACTAGTAACAACAATAAGAGTCCCGAATAATGTAATAAGTAAAATCATATGGATGGTTGAATGGCAAAAAGTTATAACTAACAAATTTATAACATTACAGTAGACCTAGTTAAAGTTTCAATTACTCTTTAAAAAAAACCATACAAGGTCTTTTCAATAGATGTTTGCAATTTTAGAGCTGTGATAATCAAATTTGGGGGTTCTTTTTGTGCTCAGCTCTAGTTGCACAAAGTTGTGGCTTTTGTTACAGATTTAGGGTTCTTACGCAATGAATGAAGTACATATTACCAAGGTAGAAACCCAAATTCCAACTGCTCTAACATTGTAAGTAATTGAGTAAAACTTCAAATCCATTCTTTAGTAATGAATTAATTATAATAATAGTCGTTTTGACTATTTTAGATATTATAGAGAATTTACTAAAACGTTTCAATCACCAAATACTACACCGTTTCCAACTGTAATTCAGAAAGTAGCAATTGTAATTCAGAAACCGTCACATGTAATCCAGAATTGTCAATTGTAATTCAGAAACCGGCACTTGTAATTCACAATAGTCAATTGTAATTCAGAAACCGGCACTTGTAATTCAGAATAGTCAACTGTAATTCGGAAAGCATCAATTGTAATTCGGAATAGTCAAGTGTAATTCAGAAAGCAACAAAAGTAGTTCACAAAGCATCAAGGGTAATTCAGAATAGTCAAGTGTAATTCAGAAAACATCAAATGTAATTCAGAAAGGATCAAATGTAATTTGGAAATTTTCAAATATAACTAACTCATCAAATACAGGGTGTCTCATTTTCGAAGGATTTCGGCTGTATCTCTGTTAATATTAATGTGCAGTTTACGCGCACACGCACAACCTGGGCTTCTTTTTGAAACAAAAGATGCCGTTGACACATTTGACACAGCCATTCTGCATTCAATTTCAATGGGTACAGGGTGATTTTCAAAATTCTGCATTGTGGGACCCCTCTCGTATCGCGACCAGCAATAAAAAACCAGCAGAAAAGGCGATTATTGAACTTTCTGAGTAGAGCTGAGGGCGCAGCTAGTTTTGTACTACCGGGTGTCCACCACAACCCTAGACATAGGAGATTAACATGGGAAATCGGTTTTTATTTTTTTTACGCCTGTACGGTTGCATTGATTGAAAAACTTTTAAGAGTAAAGTTGTAGAGCGTATGGTCAGCTATCATCCTGTAATTTTTTCAATACCCCAGTTTTGGCCGTTTTTTGGAGAAACGCCTCGAAAATTGCAAAAATTTTAATTTGGCGCGTCACCCCTGCCATGATTTAAGAACATTATCGTCAGGTTTTCGGTATATTTTCACTGCATAATCACGTTAATTACTACATGATAGTCCCTCGAAATAAATAAGAACGGAAAATCGGCTCTGACTCTGACATAAGAAGTTATTATGTTGGCGACACTGCACATGCATGGCGGCGGTGACGCGCCAAATTCAAATTCTTGCACATTTCGAGGCGTTTTTCCAAAAAACAGCCAAAACTGAGGTATTGAAAAAATTACAGGATGATAGCTAACCATAAGCTCTACAACTCTACTCCTGAAAGTTTTTCAATCAAATCAACCGTACAGGCGCAAAAAAATAAAAACCCCATGTTAATTTTTCCCCATGTTAATCCCCTATATCCAGGGTTCTGCTGGACACCCGGTATAAGCCGCAATAAGTTGTTTAATATAAAAATCGCATAGTTTTTTTTAATGAGACTACCTGTTCTTTCTACATTTTCTACATTTTCTTAGATATTTAGAATCGCATCGACAAGAGCTTTTAAAAAGACAAAAAAACATAATTTTTTATTTTTGTTTATTAATTTTTTTAAATTGTTACTGGGCCACTATTTGCAGATGAAAATTAGGTGCACCACTGAATTCTCCCTCATAATATCTACTTACCTTTCTTGAATCTAAAAAGGGAAACGAGTTTCCAAAATGCAGAATTTTTAAAATCACCCTTTAATCTACGAATGCAAAATAACTGCGTCAATTCTGTCAACGGCATCTTTTCTTTCAAAAAGAAGCCCAGGTTCTGCGTGTGAGCGTGAACTGCACCTTTCTAACTTTAATATTAACAGAGATACAACCAAAAACCTTCGAAAATGAGACACCGTGTTCACTTGATGTCACACTTGATGTTTTATGAGTTATACTAGATAATTTCCAAATTACACTTGATCCTTTCTAAATTATATTTGATGTTTTCTGAATTACAGTTGACCATTCCGAATTACAAGTGACGGTTTCTGAATTACACTTGACTATTCTGAAATATACTTGGACATTTCTGAATTACACTTGAATATGCTGAATTACCCTTGACTATTCTGAATTACCCTGAATTATAGTTGGAAATGGATTAGTTAAGATATATAGGTTTCAGCCTGCTTGATATCTTATGTGTGGGTCGTAGCTATAATTTTACTTATATTCCATGACCGACTGCGCTGCATATGTGCTGTCGATCATGGAAATTTGGTATTCTACTATTCAGTGTAATCTAAAATACTAATGCGACTACTGTTCTATAGTTCGGACACAATAAAATTACTTGTGCAGGTCATGTAAATTTGACGTTTTGCCCCTTGTATATTATTACAGACATCATATATTTTTGGTTATATTTATGACTTTCGAGATTATAATTGTTGATGCGATGGTTGCCAGGACGATTTTAAAGTACTAAAACCCTCTGACAAATCGTATTTCATTTTTACAATTATGTATTTTAAAGAAATATAATTTTTATTGCAAAAATAATATTAATTTATAACAAATTTAATAATTACAAAAATATTCAGTGACAACACTATTCTACAAGTACTGCGAATTATATTTGCTGATTATTGTTTACACAATAAATACGTTTTTACAGAACAACAATCCGGACCATTTATATTATTACACATTATATTTTATTATTCTACAAGAGGGTAGTCACAGTGTACTCTCATTGCAATTTCCTAACATTTACTCTCTCTGGTTTCTCATATTTTCACGGTATTGTTACCGCAGACTGGGTTCTCTAGGCTGTTTCAATATTGTAATATGTAGAACTTGTGGCAGGATTAGGTTGGCTTCTGGGTCTTTCTTTTCAGTCTCCAAGCCCATGCAACTCTAATTATTAACTAAAACTGTAATTGCACCTACTTCCTGTGTATAAACCATTCCCTTATTATTGCCGTCAAGTAGACCTAAGAAATCTGACTTTGACATTTTTATCGCATCTTCTCAACTGTGCCGAAAAGAGATAGGCATAAAAAAATGAAGATTTCAAAGGTAACGAGATGCCAAAAATAAGTGAATTAGATATAGATACCTGTTCGAGTCAGAAGAATCAGTTCCATCGGTGAATTAGATTAGATGAGAAACTGAATATCTTTCCGGTCGGACACTCCTTATTTCCCATGCCACACAATAACATTTTCCTCAGTATAATTAATATAATTGATGGAACATAATTCAGGAGCAATTGGGTTTAGGTCTTCGTTCTGGATAGCCCAACAGAAGATAATACTTTACGGTAGATCTTCAAATTACTATCATTTGATTGCAGAGCAAACATAGGCAACGTCTAATTTGTAAAAAGTGATTTCTGGTGGCCATGTGACACTGACGTTAAGCTAATTTCATAGGTAAACATATTTCTTGAGAACGATTTTGACAAAATTCAATTTTATCGGGAGATTTTTATTTCGCACCTCGTTATGGACATGATTGTGAATTCGGCTTAAAGAACCAGGGTTGCCAACAAGAGCGAACATTTCAGGAGTACCAATCTGACGAGAAAATATGCGCAAATAAAGTTATCATATACGAACTATATGTGTATGTATGTGTAATAGATTTTACATCTTTACATCATGATCATTTCAAATAAAAATAAAAATTCTGCTTTAAATCAAATTTTATATTATGTTTAAACTAACGTCTATTTTTTTATCATAACATTTTTAGATAGAAAACGACACTAACCAAAAAAAGAATAATACATTTAAAATTTTAAATCTATGTAACATATGTACATTCGTACGTCTAGGTAACATATGTACGTCTTTAGAATAGGAACGTAAGTTTGATCGTTAAACTAGTGAAACATTAAAATAAAGAGACCTTCGAAATTCTCTAAAATAAAAAAAAATCCATAAAATAGTATATTATACAACAAGCACTTAAGGGTAACGCTTCAGCCCACGAGCGAAGCGAGTAGCACAAGTTGCCCAAGAGAATAACGCTCATTAATTGCGACTTGAATACTATAATTTATCCACGATCAAGACTCCAGGTTTTTTTCAAATATGATAATTTTTAGGTGTCACAAAGATAATTCACAATTTCAAAATCACGACTGGTTTCGCTAATCGATGGCGAGACATTTGATGCGTCAGATAGATGACGGTCTAGTCGCCCGTGCATGTTTATTTCTCAATCTCAATTTCATTTAATATGTCAATAAAACACACATTCATCAAAGTAGATACATTTAAAACTCTAAATCCTAGATGTATACTTGAAAAGGATAAACATTCACATCGCACATACACATGTGGACAGTACATATGCATAAGGCACTAAAAACTACAAAGTTCAATCTGAATAAAATATTACAAGGCAACTATCATTTCATCTTGAAATTATTCATTTACATCCATACATATATACATTTATCTAAAAGCCATGCCTTAATTTTAAATTTAGGTTGAAGTTCAGGGAGCACTCCGATTTTCGAGGGAACCCTATTAAAACACTTTTTTCACTTGAGGACTCCAGCTCAGCTTTTGAACCAGGAGCAATCCCAGAAAGTTCTCAGATGCGGGATTCTTCAATCCCTGTGTACTCTTTAAGGTGAAAGTCATAGTGTTTATTTTGTCTTGGTTCACTGAAAGTTTGTTTGATACAAACCATTCTCTACTTTTTACTTGA
Organism: Taphrorychus bicolor; assembly: GCA_951812265.1. NCBI lineage: Eukaryota > Metazoa > Arthropoda > Insecta > Coleoptera > Curculionidae > Taphrorychus > Taphrorychus bicolor. Next base: position 38,482,326 of record OX638301.1, on the reverse strand, counting down.
TCTCAGCTGTTCTCATTTCACAGTCCAATAGATCTGCAACTCCGAAGGGTAAGTGTGGTTGCATCAGCAAAGAGTGTGTACTTGCCCATACTGTTTTTATAAGGCAGATCGTTTATGTCTTCTTCTTTTCTAAAGGTGTATAAGTATTCATTGCAGCTCGGAATAAGTCGGATGATGTTAGGCCAGTCCATTTTCTAAGGTTGGCCAGCCAGGATATACGCCTGCGTTCAGGGCCTCGCTTTCCCTCAATCTTGCCTTGTAGGACTAATTGTAGAAGTCGGTAGTTATCATTATGTATAATGTGGCCAAAGTAGACCAGTTTTCTGTTCTTTACGGTAGTAATGATTTCCTTGTCTTTTTTGAGCCTCTCGAGAATCGTGATGTTAGTTATATGGTATGTGTATGAGACGCGTAGCATGCGTCGGTAGCACCACATTTCGAATGCTTCTAAGCGTTTGGTGGCAGCCTCAGTAAAACTTCAGCTTTCTACTCCATAGAGGAGAACACTAAAGACGTAGCATCTGAGACTTCTTATGCGTATATTGATATTAAGAGACAGGTTAGAAAGGACTTTCTTAAGGCGATTAAAAGCGCTTCTGGATTTTTCAATTCGAGTTCCTATTTCATAACTATGATCCGATGTATCACTGATATTGCAGCCCAGGTAGTATATATTTCTCTACTCTTTCCAATGGTGTTTACCGTAAATTTGGCATTTATGTTAATGTTCTTACGGATAATCATTATTTTAGTCTTTTTAGAGTTTAGTTTTAGTCCATATTCGTTGCTTGCTTCTACGATATTATCTATCAATCTCTGGAGGCCCTCCGCACTAACTGTTACAAGTTGACCATTTATTGCAATACCGTCTTCTGATTCATCCAAGGCTTCCCTAAAGAGATTTTCGGAATATATATTGAACAATGCCGGTGATAATATGCATCCCTGCCGAACTCCCTTTCCGACTGCAAAGACCTCACACAGTTCGTTTTCGAGGCGCACTGTTGCTTTTTGTTGGTATATAAGATATAGGTTTGATATTAGTATTATACTTTTACCATCAATTTCCGATGTTTTTAAAGTGTCAATTAGTCTCCCGAGCGGCACTCTGTCAAATTCCTTTTCGATATCAATGAAGCATGCTAATACATCGCACTTGATATTCCTCGCTCTTCGTTTTAGTACTTGCAAGCTGAAGAGTGCTTCTCTTGTTCCAAGGCCCGCTGCGAATCCAAATTGCACTTCACTGAGGTGTTCTTCTAATTTGGTATAAATGCGAGAGTGAATGATATTTAGGAGTACTTTAAGTGCGTGACTCATTAAACTAATTAGTCTGTGATCCTGGCATTTCTTGGCATTGGTTTTTCTTGGAATTAGGATGGATATTGATAGCAGCCAGTCCTTTGGTATGTGTCCAGTCTCATATATGTTATTAAATTGCTTAGTAAGAGTTGGGATTTGGGACGCCTCTAGTAGTTTCAAAATTTCCCCATAAACATCATCGGGTCCTGGCAATTTCCCATCTTTAAGTCGTTTAATGGCCTTTTCAACTTTTTCATGTGTTATTTCTGGGCCGTAGGGGTTGTCTATTTCGGGTGGTGTTCTTATTGTATCTTCGAATAGCCCCTGCATATATATATTCCTTCCATCTTTCTAGTCTGGTCTCAATCCCGGTCAAAATTTGGCCTTCGCTGCCAAGAATTATGCCGGTATTGCGTTGCTTACTAGTGTTCATCTCTTTAATCTTCTTGTGCATGTGGAAGTCGTCATGTTTTTGTTGAAAAGTTTCAATTTCCATACACCTTTCAGTTAGCCACAACTCTTTTGCTTCTTTTATTTTCCGTAGTATTTTCTTGTGGAGTTTATTGTATTCCTTGACATTTCTATCTTTGTGTTTTCGTCGTTCCTCCATCATATTTAATATTGCGCCTGTCATTCAATCTTGTTTCTTTTCCTTTTTTGATTCCAGATTTTCACATGTTGTTGTGGTAATAGATCATATGATATGTCATCGTTTATGTAGATGATAAAAACAAGTGGCACCAAGACAGATCCTTGTGACATCCCGCAAAAATAGCCTCCTCACGCGACAACACCCCATTCACCCTCACCACCTGTGATCTCCCGGCAAGGTGGAAGTCCATTAGTCTCACACTATTTTCATAAAAATTATAGCTGTGAGACACACATTCAAAGGTCCAGGTCGTATAACTTTCGGAAAAAAGACCATAATTATCAAGATATGATGAGATTTGGAACGCCCCCATCAAAGATTTTAGAAAGTACCGGTAAAAAAGAAATTGGTCTATAATTTCTGACTTCAGACGATCTTCAGATAATTATTTGAATTAACCAGTGATAACTACCGTTTTCATGTTTAGAGTTGTTTACCTTTTGAGTTGCCAGTTGCCTACGACATGCTTCGTTTCCATGACAACTCATAATCTCGCCTGCGTCACGAGCCGCAGGCGAGAGGCGCAAGTCTCCCGTGGGAATAATGGCCATAAAAAGCGAGTATAATACTATACTTTGTCCACGGCCATTGTCTAATAATTACAAATTATAAAATCTTATAGGTAGTGTAAAGAAAATAATTGAAATGTCAAAGTGACACTTGCGTTTGACGGCAAAACCGGTGCCACCAGTGCATTTTTTACGCTGCGGCGTTTCATATTGCAATGATGTTTACTCCTACTGGTTGCCAAGGCAACGTATATAACTTAAATGGCGAGCGGGAATAATGATATTATTCCTTATTCCTGTTTCAACTCATATATCCCTCTGACGCTATATGAGCCCTATTTAACTTTTGTCAACAAGCTGAATATCAATATATTATTAACGTGGACAAACTTACTTACTTACTCTGTATCAGCCACACCCCCTAATGGACTTTGGCTGATGCGACGACTTGCCTCCATCCAACTCGGTCGGTCATAAGCTCCGAAAAGTTTTCGACGCTCAGTTTTCTCAGATCCGCAGCGATGTTGTCTCGCCATCTCAATCTGGGTCTTCCGAGTGGTTTTTTCCCCTCTGAAGCTTTCTGCCATACCAGTCCTATTCGCCTATTTTCGGATTGCCTACGCACACGTCCTGCCCATCTAAAGGAGGGTGCACAATTGACGGGAACGCGAACGACAACGTAAACGCGACTGCGAACGCGAACGTCAAAATTGTTAAAACTTTTTATTGTGCAATGTGTATGATGTGCAATTCACAACAACGGCAACCTGAACACCACCCTTAAACGCGAAACGCAAAGCTACCAACTTTTATGTTTCCCGTTTACGCTTGCACAGGTGCTTTCATTTCTACCTTATAGATAACCAAATATTATTTGTTATTAATCGGTCATTGGGATTTGACAATCAGTCATAAAGCGGCAGAATGGAAGACCAAGAAAGAAATGTGTGTGGGAATTAATTTTTAAGGAAATTAAAATATCATTTTTCCCGATTATTGTATTTTATTTGCCATGGTACTGATCCATTTGGTGACATCAGATATTCAGCCAAGGCGTCTCGCTGACTATATGCAGTTCTAGGGGCTATGTTCGAGCCTGTTTTTATAATTGGCAAAAGCTTCTCATCTTGTTTAGTTACTATTCGCCATTGTCCCTCACTTATATTTCCATCATCTAGCACACAGTCTGTTAAGCTTAGTGTTGAGTAGCTATTGGAGATTACAGTTCTTAAGTAATTGTGAAGACAAATTGTGGCTTTTACTACGGACTCTGTATTTTTAATAGAGCATAGAAATGGTTATCTATAAACTCTCCATCTACTGACAAGGATGCCAAATGCATTCTCAATTCTTACTTTTCACTTATGCTTCTCCATTCTTGAAACGATGGTTCTTTTAAATATCTGGGTTGCAACGCCTTGAATTCTAGGGTATGGGCGCACTAGGTAAGTTTTTGGAGGAAGGATTCATCTCCAACACAAAAAAGTTACATCTTTATTTCTCTATTTGGTAGGTCTTGTATGCAAAATTCAGATGAAACTACAGTCATGTTCTTTGAAATAACAGATCTTCTAAAGATACCAGCATCATTTTCACATCCATATGCTCCAATATCAGCCCACGTGAATTGGTAACATCGCAACATGCTAGTAAGACCATACTGAAAAAGTGCTTGTAGTTATAAAAATTTGACCTGGAGTTGATCGGGCACTGCATTGCATTATGTTTACCATCAATTGCCCCAAGAGTGTTCGGTAAATTCCACTTATTGCTGAACTTTTCACTTATGCTTCTCCATTCTTGAGACGATGGTTCTTTTAAATATCTGGGTTGCAACGCCTTGAATAAAGCTTCACAAGTTTGAGCAATAACTTGTGAGGCATCAGTTGAGTGGCCAACTTTAAACTCAAAACATAAATTGACAAAACTCTACCCATGTGCTAAGTACTTTAAAGTCATAGTTAAACGAAATTACGGAGTCAAATACTCTCTTCGACTTCGCTTCAATAAATAGGGGTTTGTCCACTGCAGTATTCGATCAAATTGTTCAGGATACATCCTTACATATGAAAAAAATTTCTTGGGGTTATGTTCTTTGAAATATTTGAAAGTTTTGATAAAAGCACCTTAGTTCCTTATTTCTGGAAGCATTGTACGGATGCTACATGGTGATAGATCTGATAGGGCATAAAGCAGTTGTTTGCGGTTTTTAGAAGGTACTTTATTTTCTCGCTGATGTCATTGTCGCATGTAATGGTCAAACCCAGGTACTTGAACTGCGTGACATTTTCAAAGTTTTACTCATTCATTGTCACATTTTGTCCCAGTCTCTCTCTGCCTACTCTAGAGATGTGCATATATTTGGTCCTGCCTTCGTTAATCCTTAGACCCATTTTAGATGCCTTGTGTTCCAGTTTAACAAACGTTTCTTTGCTGTTAATTACAGTTGTTGTAATTAGCGTCCTTAAGTTGTAAGTAGTTGGTGAAGTTAGCGGGATTAGGACAAATAACGCACCTCTTCTTTATTCGAAAATGGCCGACGTTTCGACTGTTTATTTAGTCTTCATCAGGGCTATTCTCACTTAGAGAGGGTAGTCATTTAAAATTCTATTCAAGATGGTTAAAATAGCAAACTCCATTCGAGTGTTCGGTGACCCTGGTATCTTAGGCTCGACAAACTACACGTCCGCCGCACAAGGTATAAAACTTTGCTTCGCAAGTTTTCAAACTTCATTCGAGTGTTCGGTGACCCTGGTATCTTAGGCTCGACAAACTACACGTCCGCCGCACAAGGTATAAAAGTTTTATACCTTGTGCGAAGATACCAGGGTCACCGAACACTCGAATGGAGTTTGCTATTTTAACCATCTTGAATAGAATTTTAAATGACTACCCTCTCTAAGTGAGAATAGCCCTGATGAATACTAAATAAACAGTCGAAACGTCGGCCATTTTCGAATAAAGAAGAGGTGCATTATTTGTCCTAATCCCGCTAACTTCACCAACTAGTTAATTACAGTGTTTCCACCACGTCAATATCGGGCGCATAAACAAGTACCAGTTGTGAACCATCTGTTTGGAAGAGCTTTGTTTTAGAGTCCCTTACGACCTTCTCTAGCGCAATACTGAAAAGAGTGGAGGACAGCGAATCACCCTGCTTCAGTCCCGTATTTACTCTAAATACGTCCGACATACCGCTCCCAACTTTTACTCTGCATCTGGACCCTTTTACACAAACTCTTGTTAGTGTTACAATTTTATAAGTTATCACGAATTCTGCCATCGTCTTCCAGATCTTAACTCTTTTGACACTATCATAGGCCTTTTGAAAATCTATAAACAATTGGTGTAGCTGCCTTTTAAATTCCCAGTTTTTTTCTAGTAGCTGTCTAATTGTGAACAGTTGATCGGTTGTTGGTCGGTTTGTCCGAGAGCCACACTGATAATCTCCTATTATTTCCCCTGTGAATAGGGTAGTTCTTGACAAGATCATATTTGATAGCACTTTGTATGCTACGTTTATAAGCTATATTGCTCTATAATTTTTGCATAACATTCTGTCTCTTTTTTCGTGCATGGAGATTATTAAGCTTTCTTTTCAGTCTTCTGGGATCTTCTCGTTTTTCCAGATGATTATTATGAACTTTGCATTAAAATCTCCAAATATAAGTTTCATATCCTGTTCAGGTAAATCGCCTATTTTACTCTCCAGGGTGTCCTAGAAATCGTCTTTCAGTGCTTCATCTTTATCTTCGGTTGGTGCATGTAGAGACAGTAAGGAGTAGTTATAGAATATTCCTTTCATCCTTAGGTAGCATAATCGTTCGGTAAGGGGTTCAAATTTTAGGACTGAACCCAACAGGTTTTTCTTAATTGCAAAGCCGGTACCGAATTGATGAACGTTCTGGTTGTTACCGTTATAAAACATGGCTGAGTTTTCTATGTTATGTTTTTATATATACAAGTGAATCAAGATTACCATTAATCTTGAGAATGTACAAGAATAATGTGATTACTATATTATGGTCATGGATAAAAACAGTTTTTCTATTCAATAATTATTCACCTTCAATATCAGTATCAGGTAAAGTATCTCTCACCTTATTACCTGTGGAAAGATTAGTATATTCCTGATGAAAATTGGGAAGTATTACGTTATTGTCGCATAATTTTCTTAGATCATCATATGTTTGTTTGGATATTGGAATTAAGTACCTTATAGCAACTAGAGAAAAAGTTATCATTCTACTAGTTATCTAATTAAATGCCAAACAACAAATATTTTTAACTAACTACAATTAACTTTATAGTTAATACTCAATTATTTCCCTTATTATGGAACTGCAGATAGCGGGTGTAGGACAATTAAACATCTATTTCACAGTTGCGAATGCGCCAACGTTTCGATCTTTATTTAGATCTTCTTCAGGGCTAAAAGATATGGTAAATGAACATTCTATAAAAACACTCAATGCATGAACAAAATCATTAAAAGACATCTGCATAAAAAAGACAAATTGCATAAAAGTACATATTTACCAATTAAAAAATTAAAAAACAAATTTAACAGCTAACAAATACACTTAACTTTAAAGACATAAACCGTGCATCTGTACGTGCCTATTTTCTCAAAGTGATAGACGGTATACTCTGATAAATACATTAGTGACATAACATTAAAACAATGATTAATCCACAAACAGGCAACGACCACACGAGTTCAGGACAAAACGAAACATCAACCGCCAGGGACAGAATAAACGATGGAAAGATATTAGTTCTCCTATCACCAGTGGGCGGAATACTATTATGGTCTTTTTTATATAAAACTAAATATTTGCTTTCTCCTTTTTATATATATATATATATATATTATATTAAATCTATTGTAATTATAATATTATATATATATAATTATTATTATAATAGATTTAATATAATATATATATAAAAAAAGGAGAAAGCAAATATTTAGTTTTCTATAAAAAAGACCATAATAGTATTCCGCCCACTGGTGATAGGAGAACTAATATCTTTCCATCGTTTATTCTGTCCCTGGCGGTTGATGTTTCGTTGTGTCCTGAACTCGTGTGGTCGTTGCCTGTTTGTGGATTAATCATTGTTTCAATGTTATGTCCGGTAAGAGACATACATGTAGCTTAAGTGACATGCTTCTCAAACCGAATTAAGGTAAGCAAATCCACTATTTATCAGAGTATACCGTCTATCACTTTGAGAAAATAGGCACGTACAGATGCACGGTTTATGTCTTTAAAGTTAAGTGTATTTTTTAGTTGTTAATTTTGTTTTTTAATTTTTTAATTTTTTAATTGGTAAATATGTACTTTTATGCAATTTTATCGATGTCCTTATGTGTATTTTTGATCGATGTCTTTTAATGATTTTGTTCATGCATGAGTGTTTTTATAGAATGTTCATTTACCATAAATTTTAGCCCTGAAGAAGATCTAAGTAAATATCGAAACGTTGGCGCATTCGCAACTGTGAAGTAGCTGTTTAATTGTCCTGCACCCGCTATCTGCAGTTCCATCGTATTGAAAAGAACACAAAGCACACATATTATTTCCCTTATTACAAAATAGTTTTGGACCTAAATATAAGTGAAATTTGCAAGTTACCAGTCAGCGACAGAACTCGATTAAAAAACCGTCTTTTGTTTTCTCAGGTCCTCAAGTTTGGCCGACGTTTGACGTTTACTAGACGTCTTTATTCAAACTAATTCCCTCCTGCTTACATCTTTTCTAGATTACTTTCTAAAGGACACTATATCACAAAACCATCTAGTTGAAATATTTTTATATTTTTTGTAGGCTTATTGGAAGATGTGTATTCAATGGGAAACTATATGAAGCACGCTGATCCAGAAATCGAGGAATCGTATTATAACATAGTGAAAGAAGATGTAGATCTAAAACAAGAGAAAAACGAAATATGTTCCAAAATTGTAATAGGAATGGAGACCGCACAAAATTTTGAAAAAGAATTCGATGAATACTATGTACTATGGGAAGAAGATAGACAGGAATTTCTGCGTCAGTTTCTAATCTACGGTCGGCTTTTAAGCGTCGACGAATTGTACAAAATCAAAGAAGAAGGTGAAGATTCCGTCAAACAGGCAGCTCCCACTATTCCGCAGTTCAAAGAGCAAATAGATTATTATGAAGATCTATATAAGAAGGTATCTTTATTAGAGATCAAATACACTTGTTACGTTTAGCATTATGACACTTGGTGGTAGGCAGGTAACTATATTAGTTTTTTTTTTTAATATTTTAGGTGGAACAAATATCTCCTGAAAAATTGTTGGCACCGTGGTTAAGAGTGGATGTCAGGCCCCTGCGTCAGGCGATATTGAATGCAGTTTGCAAATGGGGCAACCTATTTAAGCAACATTTGTATAATAGGGTTATTAATAGTTTGAACGACTTGGACAGCTTTATCAAAGAAGCTGTTGCTGCCATGCAGGTACATTTCAGTTTGTTGTCATATATTCTATTCGAAAGTGAAATAGGTGATAAACAGTCAGCGTACTTCACTTTTCACTTAGATATGATATTCTCGTACACATCTGCACGAAGATCATATCTTTCAACATTTAGGTTCCATTAACCGAAGACGACTACGATGGTCTTCTGAAAGTGATGGGCTATCTTTTCAAAGTCAAGGAGCGACAAGTCGAAACGGACACAATGTTCGAGCCTCTAAAGCAGATTATGGACTTGCTCAAGGATTACAACGTCGAGTTTCCTGAAGAAGTCATTGTCCAGCTGCAGGAAATTCCTGATAGGTGGACTCATTGTAAAAAGGCATGTTATCAAAGTTGTAGGTAACCTATCAAATAATCGTTAGCTTCTGCTGTATTTCAGGTTGCAGCAACTACTAAGCAGACAGTTGCTCCGTTGCAAGCCCTACAAGTTAACGCTATCAAACGACGCATTAATTTATTCGAGATCCGTCAAAACATGTACAGAGATCAGTTCAAAAATTTACGATTTTTCAACTGGGACTGTCCGAACGTCTACTCCTTGCTAGACAAAACGCATGCAGAGTGCTTCGAACTAGAAGCAGAAAGAGATAAATTGCAAGAGCAAGCGAACTTGTTTGAGCTAACCCTTCCTGAATTTAAGGCCATGAGAGCTACTCGCAAAGAGCTGAAACAAGTAAAGCAACTCTGGGATTTCATAAGCGTGGTTCGATCTTGTATTGATGAATGGAAGTTGACACCGTGGAAAAAGATTGATGTGGAAAACATGGAGATGGAGTGCAAGAAATATGGAAAAGAGATCAGGCAAATGGATAAAGAGATTAAAGGCTGGGACGCGTATATACAATTGGATGCTACGATCAAAAATATGCTAACGTCGTTAAGGGCAGTGACGGAATTGCAAAATCCAGCTATTCGGGATAGGCACTGGATTCAGTTAATGCAGGCTACAAAGGTATGTATGACTCATAGTTTTCGCGTAACCATAATTATTTAAAAAAAAAAATCCAATTTAAATACTTTCATGTCACTGCTGGAATGTGAGAATATAAAGTAGGGCGGTGTTCAATAGAAAATTCTCTAAATTCGGTAGTGATCTGTCAAGAGTAAACGATGGAATAACAAAACTGTCATTTAATTTGATTTTTGCGTCCTTTCTGTCAAAAATGTTTAGACAATTAGATTATTTTTCTAATGTATTCCTGTTAGAAAGTGTATCGCAATTTTGAATTCTAGCACACACTAATTCAAGCTAATTTTATTCAAATTTCTTGTATTTAAATTAAGGCCCTGTCTATGAACTTCCCTAATACTAATACACAGTGTCCGAGCTATGGGGGCCACTATGGAGATTTTGTAAACGGTAAGCGGTAGGAATTTGATTAAAAAAGAGGAAAGTTTGGCATTTTGTAGCTTGGTAAGATGATAATTTTAAAGTTTGCAAAAATGTTTTTAAAAAAGCGAGCAAAAGAGTTTTTAAGATGTTATGTGAAGGAAAGCGAATTTTAATGATTTTTTGTAAGTATCTAATATCAGAAGAGCTTGTTTTTCTGATTCAACTATCTAACACCCTTTATGGTTTAACTAAATAATTTTATTGCCTATGAAGTTTGTACTATCACCATATCTCTTTTAGTGATGAAAAAGATTCGGCTTTAAAATGAATTGGCTTTTGTTAACTATGCATTTCTAATTCTAGTATTGAAATTGAAAAAAGCGAGTTTTATATAGGTAAATAAATTAATCAATTAAACTATAAAAAGGTGATACATTTTTGATTGCAGAATAACAAGCTTTTCAAATTTTTGAGGTAAATTACTACGTAAAAGATACTTAGAAAGTGCCTCTATAAGGCGCTCTTACTTTTTATTTAACATTAACCATAGAGTGACTATTTATTTAAAGGAAAATGTTAGGTACAAAATGTCGTCAGTTTTAAAACATTATCTTACTAATCTCGAAAATGCTGAACTTATCTGTCATTTCACCGAATTTCTACCTGTTACTAAATTTCTACCTTATACCTCTTACCGTTTTCGAAATGCTCCTGCTAATGAAGTTTCAAACGAGGCACAATTTAAATATGTTTAGAATCTGTTTTTTTCAAGAAAAAACAAAATACTTTACAATGTTTTGTTTTTTGACAACGACGAATTAACCTGAAGTTTTTTCATAACTGAGTTGCCCACTAGTTCCTTAAGAAAAATTTTTTTTTGCATTATATAATCGAAACAATCTAAAGGGTTTTCCGGGCTTTGAAGCCGTGGCCCAATGGAATTTCTTCCTGACAACTAAGGCACAGATATCAAAGGCGATCACGGTTTAATCATCAAGGTTTAATCACATCCAGGCTGGCTTTGAAGATCGGTGCTACGGGCAGCCCAGGATGTAAAACAGGACGATGGCGGAATCGGCCAAATCGGATTTGAAGGAAGCGGTACGGTGAGCGGTGTGTTAGCGATTTTTCCGGGTTACATATGAATTATGAACGCACCTTGTGATGAACAAAATGAACGCGGCCAGAATTAGCATGGCACATGCGTCACTTGAACGTCACAGGTACTCCGGTACTACCGGTACTCCAACTCCAACTACACCGGAAAATTACAAATCCACCCCTCTTGTGTCGTAAAGCCCTATCATGACGTCAGGAGCCGAAACGTGAAGCAACAACGTCGGCTCCCTAGGTCAGATATCCGGTACAAACTCACCCAGTCTTCTGACTCGACCCGACCCGATTCGACCCCACAATGTGCGAATTATTTTATTAGTCTTAACAACTTCTGTCGGCTTGTTAAGCGCGACAAACAGGTGGCGCCATCTATGGGCGCACCCGCGGACCTACGGCCGTTTTGGCCATTGACTTTGCATTTATATGGGGAATTCCCGTTTTTTTTTTATTTAAATAAAAGGTGTTGTAATGAGTTGGGTGATGAAATATAAAGAAAATGTTAATTGTGACGTCATTACCTGTGAGTTAGAGAAAAACTTCGTTACAAGCTCCTCTTGCTTTCCGTAATCCTTATGTTGAGACAGCGTTTTGTGGTGCCAATGTATACCGAGCCACAGCTGCATGGAACTCGATGAACTCCGGGTACCGATAGGGATTCTCTGCGGTCTTTAGCAGATCTCAAGCTCTGTTGTATTGTACGGATGCGTTTAAAGACAGTTTTAATATTGCTTCTCCAGTAACCTGCCGGTCCTGTCCGTACTTTGTGGATGTGTGGTAGACAAGTCAGTCCGCGCTTTTTTTCATCTTCTCCCGTTGTTCATTCCTGACGCTCTACATTCCTTGGACGGACGGCCCCATCGAACTCGTGCTTGAGGTGTTCTTTATAATCAGAAACTTTATTTCCTGTTCCAATTCAGGCGGTTCACAAATTCTCTTGGCTTTCACAGACAAAGTTTTTATGACTTCCCTTTTCTGTCTGGGGTGATGATTTGATCCATTATTCAGGTATCGGTCAGTTTGTGTTAGTTGGGCCTCATTGATACCAAAACCTCCAAAAACGGTAAGACAGAAAAGGAAGGACCTTTTGAGTTTTTCGGTTGATAGAGTTGAGGTGTAAGAGCAAGTTTTAGGGCCATATGTGATCGGACCTTACTTCTTTGAAGGTCATCTAAACGGGCCAGAATTCAGTAGATTTTTAGCGGAAAATTTGTTTGACCTTTTAGAGAACGTGCTTTTGGGTGTAATACGTAGAATGTGGCTACAATTAGATGGTGCTCCAGCGCATTTTCATATCAACGTCAGAAATCGTCTACATCAATATTTTCCCAACAAGTGGATTGGTAGAGGAGGGCCGCAAAACTGGCCAGCAAGATCGCCTGATCTAACACCCCCCGACTTTTTGTTGTGGAGTTATATTCAAAGCAAAGTTTACGATGTTCACAACCCCCGACAATATGAAACAGAGAATCCACGCAGCCTTTGCAACTGTAACGCTACAAATGTTAATCAATGTTCAACATTCATTTCAAAAATAGCCCCGTTGTGTATTGAATATGATGGTCACCATTTTGAACACTTACTTTAGCTTTTGTTTTGGTAGGCAATAGTAGGCATATCCTGTTTGTGTATTTGTCTTCTTGTTAATATTGTTTATGTTTTACCTTAATGTCTTCATATTATAATTAAGTGAAATTATTCATCGAACTCGTGCTTGAGGTGTTCTTTATAATCAGAAACTTTATTTCCTGTTCCAATTCAGGCGGTTCACAAATTCTCTTGGCTTTCACAGACAAAGTTTTTATGACTTCCCTTTTCTGTCTGGGGTGATGATTTGATCCATTATTCAGGTATCGGTCAGTTTGTGTTAGTTGGGCCTCATTGATACCAAAACCTCCAAAAACGGTAAGACAGAAAAGGAAGGACCTTTTGAGTTTTTCGGTTGATAGAGTTGAGGTGTAAGAGCAAGTTTTGAAGTTCGCCCTCGCTATGGCTCTAAATAACAAGTGCGTCACCATCAGTTTGTTCTTTCATTAAAAATATGTAGTGGTTAGGTAGTGTTGGAACAACTTGGCAGTATCTTGTGGAAATTCCTGGTTAATATGTTTTATGACTTCCTTAATGGCTACCATCGTGAAGAGCGAACCAACATCGAAGCTAACGAGAATTTCTCCTGGAGATAGAGTTAAAGGATGCAGTTTTCGACAAAATGTATCGACTATTTTAAGTTGCAGCAGTTTTGTGGGGTGCTTCCCGATTTCGTGGGTCGGGCTTCCTATGGCACTCACGATGGGTGTCAGTGGCATATTCGGTTTGTGGATCTTTGGCACACGGTCAGCAATTCATCTGATGCCATGTTCTTGATTAAATTGTTTGAGGCCCTCAGAATCCGGGCGTTTGGATCAAGAGTTAGCTTCTTGTAGGTGTTGGGATCTAACAGGGACCTGATTATCCCTTAGTAACCCGATGCTGAGATACACTACTGTTGTGTTTCCTTTATCTGCTTGTAAAATGAGAATATACTTTTCTTCGTTCAAGGCTCTCAGAATTTTCCTTTCTGCAAAGGTGAGATTGCTTTTTGGTGGTTTCTTTGTAGAATTCGTGACGTCTCCATCCTTATCTGTTCAGCCGTCTGAATTGGCAGCTGCCGGATTCCGCTTTCCACATTTGCTATGATGTCTTCCACAGGTATCCTAGTTGGTATTATGGCAAAATTTCTTCCTTGTTCACAACGCTCAGCTCGTCTGTTGGCAGTTCTTTTTCGGTCAAATTGACTACTGATCAAATTGACTTTCCAACTTTGCGTTGACTCTCTTCGGATGTGAGGTTTAATGTGTCCGGCGAATTGCTGGTGGCTCTTCTTCTTATGAGGCCCTGTCCTTTCGAAAGTTGGCGATCCACATAGCTAACATTGTTCTGGATACAGCAGCTCGAAAAATTTCAATGGAAGTGCACCCAAACCATTTTCTAAGATCCCTTGAATCTTTCCTTCAATTATTAGTCTCAGCATTTCATACTTGTTGCCTCTCATAATGTGGCCGATGTATGTAGCTTTTCTTTTTTTGAAGAGGGACATTAGTTCTTTCGGCTTCTTCTTTCGTCTAGTACTTCTTCGTTCGTAATTCCTTGGACCCATGATATGCAAAGCACATGGCGATATAAGTACATTTCAAACGCCTCAATTTTCTTTTCATGGTTGGTTGTAATCTTGGGTTCTGGTCCTTTTGTCTGATTAAAATAAGTTACAGCGGGTACTTCTAACTTCTTTGTTTAATGACGTTTCGACACAAATTGGTGCCTTCATCAGATTACTACAACATATGGAATACTTAGTTTAAAGATAAAATTTTTACAATAGCAGGAAGGGAATGTGTAAAGGAATACATGGAAAAAAAATTATATAAAGATTACTACAAGTACGAAATAAACTGTTGAAACATAAACGTATTAAGGGATGATTAAATTAAAGAATAAAGTCGGTAACTCAAAGCAAAAGAGCGTCAAAAGTGAAACCTACGATGCAATATGGTGTTAGGTTAAGAAGCGGGGCAAATAGGGTAAGAAACGTAAGAAAAGGAGGGAATCTGAGGGTGACAATGACTTACCACAAAACGATGTACAGTTTTGGTTCGAAGTTTGTTGCGGTTTTTTTCTTTATGTACTGTTACTTGAAGAAAAGTAAATGGAAGTTGCATTATTGCTTTGTACATGCTGCTCGCCGTGTCGAAACTCTGCGGCTAACCGTCAGAGATATCGTACGGCACGCAGCATGTACTATGGGGAATTAAAGAAATTTTTGTAAGTTTTGGATAAGGAAGCCTATAATGAAACTATAATGAAACTTCGAACCAAAACTGTACATCGTTTTGTGGTAAGTCATTGTCACCCTCAGATTCCCTCCTTTTTTTACGTTTCTTACCCTATTTGCCCCTCTTCTTAACCTAACACCATATTGCATCGTAGGTTTCACTTTTGACGCTCTTTTGCTTTGAGTTACCGACTTTATTCTTTAATTTAATCATCCCTCAATACGTTTATGTTTCAACAGTTTATTTCGTACTTGTAGTAATCTTTATATAATTTTTTTTCCATGTATTCCTTTACACATTCCCTTCCTGCTATTGTAAAAATTTTATCTTTAAACTAAGTATTCCATATGTTGTAGTAATCTGATGAAGGCACCAATTTGTGTCGAAACGTCATTAAACAAAGAAGTTAGAAGCACCCGCTGTAACTTATTTTAATCAGACAAAAGGACCAGAACCCAAGATTACAACCAACCATACAATCACAAGGGTCCAAGAATCCAGAAGCCTACGCGCCAACCATTTTCTTTTCAGTTGTAGGGTCCAGGGTCCAGCATTCACAGCCCTACAGCAACACACTGAAGACATAATATCTAATCATGCGAACCCTGAGCTCCAAACTCAGATCAGCTCTAGTAAAAAATCTTTTCATGTTTATGAATGTTTTCTTGGCTTGTTCGATTCTGGAATGGATCTCTCGTTTCGGATCACACCACTTTTTGACTATGGTGCCCAGATATTTATAACACGAAACTTGTTCGATCTAATTGCCGTTAATCAAAATTATTTCAGCAGTGTGTCTCTTGGAGAAGACTAGCAGTTTGGTCTTTGATATACAGGGTGGCCCACTATATACGACACGCTCTCTTAACGGAAAACGGCTAAATATTTTTCGGCGATTTTTTACAGACATACACAGGTTGATTAAAAGAACCATATAAAAATATTTGATATTATAAAGGGTACTCAAAAAAAAAGATACATATCAAACATATGTTTTTTCTTATGGAACACCCAGTGTTTTAAATCATTTTTGAACACTAGAGGCAAAATAAAGGCAACTTACTGCTTTGTTTCCTATACCTAATATTAATGGTTCTGGAAATATTTGAATATTTCTAATATTGTAAGATAGATTTTACAAATTTTTTATGTCTAAAACACATAGGCTACTTTTACGAAATTCAATTTAATTAAGAGTAAAGGTCCAATGATTTAACATTAAACTCTTTTATTATTTAAAAAATGTTACAGGGTGATAATTAACTGTCAAAAATATTGGCCATATTTAAGGTCAGATTACTTGATTATTTTAAATAGCACACCCTGTATGTAATAATAGAATACGATACAACATTTTAGTCTCTTTTGATCTGTATTAGGGGTTCCTATACCTATCTCTAATATTTTCTTAGTAATTTCACTTAAACTGATACGATTATCCAGTAATGTTAATATTTCTCTTAAACTAAGGTGGCGTTGATTTATCGGTCGATGTTTTTATTGGCGTTGCCATGGTTATTGTTATTGTGTTATTTAAAGCTAGTTTTAATTCGTGACGTGTTCGGTTATTATTGAAACTTGAGAAATTGTTTAAAATGAAAACCTACAGTAAACAAGAAAGAATTGACATGATTCTTGTAATTGGCGAATGTGAAGAGAAATGCTTTTTAGCTTCTCGAGTTTATGCTCAAAAATATCCAACACGGAAGCGTCCAAACAAGGCTGTATTTCAAAGATTACTGCAAATTTTTCGCCGAACTAGAAACGTTTCCTACGAAAAAGTTAGAAGGGTAAAACATGTGACTGGTAATGAGGAAAATGAATTTAGAGTACTTACATCCATTGTTGAAAACCCGCATGTGAGTCAGCGTAAGATTGCATCGCAAACAGCTAATATAAGTAGAAGCAGTACTCAAAGGATATTAAAACAACATAAATTCCCGCATTCAGATGCATCAGGAGCTGTTTGAAATAGACTTCCATCGGAGGCTTGAGTTTTGTTTGTGGTGTCTTGATAAGGTTGGAGAGGAAGATGACTTTTTTGATAACGTTTTATTCTCGAACGAATCCACTGGTCATAATAACGGCCTAGTAAATAGGCATAATTTTCACTATTACAGTGACCAAAATCCCATCCCCACTTTTTCCAAACACTTGATCATCAGCACAGATGGTCTATGGGGCGGCATTTTAGGGCCATATGTGATCGGACCTTACTTCTTTGAAGGTCATCTAAACGGGCCAGAATTCAGTAGATTTTTAGCGGAAAATTTGTTTGACCTTTTAGAGAACGTGCTTTTGGGTGTAATACGTAGAATGTGGCTACAATTAGATGGTGCTCCAGCGCATTTTCATATCAACGTCAGAAATCGTCTACATCAATATTTTCCCAACAAGTGGATTGGTAGAGGAGGGCCGCAAAACTGGCCAGCAAGATCGCCTGATCTAACACCCCCCGACTTTTTGTTGTGGAGTTATATTCAAAGCAAAGTTTACGATGTTCACAACCCCCGACAATATGAAACAGAGAATCCACACAGCCTTTGCAACTGTAACGCTACAAATGTTAATCAATGTTCAACATTCGTTTCAAAAATAGCCCCGTTGTGTATTGAATATGATGGTCACCATTTTGAACACTTACTTTAGCTTTTGTTTTGGTAGGCAATAGTAGGCATATCCTGTTTGTGTATTTGTCTTCTTGTTAATATTGTTTATGTTTTACCTTAATGTCTTCATATTATAATTAAGTGAAATTACTAAGAAATTATTAGAGATAAGTATAGGAAACCCTAATTCAGATCAAAAGAGGGTAAAATGTTGTATCGTATTTTATTATTACATACAGGTTGTGCTATTTAAAATAATCAAGTAATCTGACCTTAAATATGGCCAATATTTTTGACAGTTAATTATCACCCTGTAACATTTTTTAAATAATAAAAGAGTTTAATGTTAAATCATTGGACCTTTACTCTTAATTAAATTGAATTTCGTAAAAGTAGCCTATGTGTTTTAGACATAAAAAATTTGTAAAATCTATCTTACAATATTAGAAATATTTAAATATTTCAAAAACAATCAATATTAGGTATAGGAAACATAGCAGCAAGTCGCCTTTATTTTACCTCTAGAGTTCAAAAATGGTCTAAAATACAGGGTGTTCCATAAGAAAAAAACATATGTTTGATATATATCTTTTTTTTGGAGCACCCTGTAGAATACCAAACATTTTCAAATTGTTCTTTTAATCAACCTGTATATGCCTGTAAAAAATCGCGAAAAAATATTTAGTCGTTTTCCGTTAAGAGACCGTGTCGTATATGGTGGGCCACCCTGTATACATGTCCAATCCGTATTGCTCAGAAAAATTCATTTATTCTGTTCATCATATTTTGCAGTTCTGATATGTTATCGGCAAGAACTAAGGCGTCGTCTGCGTATCTGATATTGGTGATACATACTCCATTTATACTGATATCTCCAATGTCTTCCGCTAAAGCTTCTTTGAAAATTGCTTCCGAATAGATGTTGAACAGGAGTGGTGACAAAATATAGCCCTGTCGTACGCTTCTTCGGATTGAAATAGTGTCAGATTTTCTTGTGTCTATTCTTATTTCGGCGATCTGGTTCCAGTAGAGATTTACTAGCAATGTTATATCTCTTTCGTCAGTCCCGGTTACGGATAATATTTCTACCATCTCTTGATGCTTTACGCGGTAGAATGCCTTTCGATAGTCAATAAAGCAAGCGTAGACATCTTTGTTCATATATTTGCATCTCTGTGCTAAAACATTTAAGGAGAAGAGGGCTTCTCGAGTGCCTAGTCCATTCTGGAATCTAAATTGAGTGTCGCTTAATTATTGTTCTTCGCATTTCTTGTATATTCGAGTGTGGATTGATCTCAGAAAAACTTTAAGAATATGTGGCATTAGACTAATCATTTGATAGTCGTCGATGCGTTTGTTTTCTTCGGGATCGTTATAAAAGTAGACTTGAGCCAGCTGGGAGGGATCTTTCCGGTTGTATATATGGTATTAAATAGTTCTAGCATAAGATACAGTCATTTGCCTTCTTGCCCGCTCCTGTAGCCTTTCTGTTTTTCTGAGAGTCTTCAGCGCGTGGATGACCTCACTTTTTGTAATGACAGGTCCGTCTTCCCCATGTTCAGTTACTACCTTGGGAATCTCATGTCTGTCGTCATCAAAAAGCTCCTCCACGTAGCTCTTCCGTCTTTTTAGTTTCTCCTCTATACCAGTTATGATTTCATTATTTTCATTTCTAAAAATTCCTGTTTGGCGTTTTCTTCTTACCTCAGCTACATCCCTAACTTTCTTGTGCAGATTAAACGAGTCATGTTTCTGTTGTAGTTCTTCGATCTCTGTACATTTCTCGACCAGCCGTTTTTCCTTTGCCTCTCTGCACTTCTTCCTTACAACTTTATTGAGTTCTTTATATTTTAACGGTGTGGATTTAGCAATCCTTCTCTGTGTCATAAGTTCTAAACATTCATCCGTCATCCATTCCTTCTTCTTAATGTTTTCCATACAACCGATCTCCTGTTCTTGAATCTTTATTATTAATCTGCTCCCATGTAGTTTGTGTGTCCAGTTGCATTCTTGAGTCCCTCCTTCAGTTCTTTTTCCAGTTTTGT
Source organism: Taphrorychus bicolor (assembly GCA_951812265.1). Lineage (NCBI taxonomy): Eukaryota > Metazoa > Arthropoda > Insecta > Coleoptera > Curculionidae > Taphrorychus > Taphrorychus bicolor. Next base: position 38,462,446 of record OX638301.1, on the reverse strand, counting down.
CCCTATTTCTTCATAAGTTTCCGGGTCGAATTCCGCGTCGTTCAGTTTTTCTATATCATATAGTCATACATTCTGAAATCTATGACTACCGGATAATGGTCGCTGTGAACATCTTTTCCGGGATAAGTTTTTACCGATTTTACATACTTTTAGCTCGAGATTCTGTACTATACCTTGCTATAAAATTCTACTATTTCTGCTTCTGACATCTGTTTGAAGCTTTAATAACATGATTCGGTTACTAAGAGGTACATTGTCCTAGACGGCTTTCACAATTTCGCATTTGACAAGAATTGCAGTACCATATCTGCGACTATTATGAGTCCCTCTAGAATAGTAAATAATATATTCGCCGTTAGTTTTTGTTTTACCCGCTCCAGGCCATCTGACCTTACTGATACCCAGGATATCTACGTTGAGTCTATTAATCTCTCTTTCAAAGTTTGCAAGTTTCCCTGCCATGAATAGGCTGCGTATGTTCCATGTTGTAATGCGTACTATTTTGTTGTAAAGTTTAATCTTGTCATGATTGTCATTTTGTGTAGTCGAGGGGATTCTTAGCACCATCTCCCCATTTAAGGAGTGCCCCGGACTAAGGGCCTTTTGTCTATTTTTATTAGCCACGAAGAAAATTTGGAAGTAAATAGTACAATAAGAGTTCCGTTTCTTTTTTGTACCGCAGTATGGAGACCATTCTGTTACTATAACTCCGCTCCCCAGTTTTCATTGTCTATCACTACGAAGTCATTCTTCTCGTGCCAACACTCTGATTTTGGATTTTTGGTGTTAGATTTTGGTCCACCCCGACTATTTGATTCTTTCGTCGATACCACCCATATCTGGACGGCATTCCCCTATCCGCAGCCTGGGAAGGGCGCCCGATGGAGGATTCAACTAACTTCACACGGGAGTGTGAGGTGGCTCTTAGTGCATCAAATTTCTTCCTTTGTTGGTTCATTGCGATGGCCTGGGCTGCAATATTCTGTTCATGTGTCAAAGGATACACCTTTTCCCAGTCGCTCAAACGCATTGCTGTTAGCAAGTTCTAAATTGACAAATAATTTTTTTGTCATTTTATGCAAGATCTCTACGGATCTCATGGATGCTTTCACGGAGGAAAGATTGTTTGGTCCTGTTGTAAATCCTGCTCGCTTGACTAGATCTAAAAGTCTTTTTATCACCAGGAAGTTTGGGATGTTCTTGGTGTCCCATCTTCGTAGTAAAAATGCCAATGAACTCAGGAGTTGTGCTTTCTTCTTGCGGAAATTCTCACGATGCTCTTCATGATGGTACATATTAAGGACGCCATGGAACACACTAACCAGTCATTTCCACAAGATAATGCCAAGTTGTTCCAACACTGCCTAACCACTACATATTTTCAATGGAAAGGAAGATTTCTGCAAACAAACTTATGGTGTAGCTATGGGCAGCCCTCTTAGTCCAGTAATAGCCAACTATTTTATGGAAATTTTCGAGGCCAAAGTGCTGGTTCCGAGACGTGGACGACACCTTTGTTATTTAGACCCATGACGAGGGCGCATTTCAAAACTTCCTCTTACACCTCAACTCTCCCAACCCAAAAGTTCATTTCAGAATGGAGATAGAAAAGGAAGGACGCCTACCGTTTTTGGATGGTTTGCTGTCAAGAAGGCCGAATGGGAGAAGGAAGAAAGAATGGGAGAAGATGAAGAAAAGCGCGGATGGACTAGTCTACCATATATCCACAAAGTAAAGTATCGGATCGCCAGGCTACTGGAAAAGCACAATGTTAAAACTGTCTTTTAACCGACTCGCATAATACAACAGAGCTTGAGATCGGCCAAAGACCGCAGAGATCCCCTATCGGCGCCAGGAATTTATCGAGTTCCATGCAGATGGGGCTCGGTATACATTGACACCACAAAACCCAGTGTCAACACGAGAATTAGGGAACACAAACAGAGTTGCAGGCTGGGATAAACACAAAAGTCAGAAGTAACAGAGCACGCTCTCTCCGAAAGTCACGATATATTTTTCCTCTATATCAGACTAACGAGACAGGCTATAGAGATTTTTAAACACAACAATTTCAAATGCGCTAAGACCCAGCGCCACCATGACCCTCACACCAGTACCTTCTCTGCAGCGCGACGGCGCGGCGGGGGAATAAATACCACGGAGCTCACCACAGTTGAATCAATCAACCTCGGGAGGCACGAAAGATCCTTTCGTTCATTTCTTCATCGCCTTTGATAATGTTTGCCGCAGTTGTAGACGAAACGTCACGAAGAAATTGCATTGGACCACGGCTTCAAACCCCGTTAAACCCTTTAGAGTGAATATCGCTATTCAGTGTAGACGTTTTTTGTACGTCACTTCTACACATTTAACAGGCAACTTAACTATCCAGTGGTGCAATTTTCGTCCATAATAAAAATCCAAAAACACCACTACTTCAATAACTTTTTCTACAACTTTTTCTACGACTGCCTCGAAAATGAACAAATCGCCACTACTAACTACTGTTGAAAACCTCATATTGCAAACAGCGTGCGCAAAGTGCACATTCGGACACGCTGCCATACAGAAGCGTGTGCAAAGTCCACATTGAACATGCTTCTGATTGTTTTGCACACGCCTTGCATATATTTTATAATAGGAATGATCATTTCTGAGGCAAAATCACAATCGTTGTAGAAAAAATATAGTGTGCAACACGTACGAAAATCACTCTTCACACTCTTGTGACGTTGTACCACTCGCCTACGGCTCGTGTCCAATCCGTCACACTCGTGTGAAAAGTGCAATTTTCGACACTAGTTGCACAATATATTATTTAATACCCGAATCATAATTCAGGCGTCGGTCTCTCTTCGAGGACGATTTACAATCTACTTCCTAATAATATTGTATTCGCCTATGTTCCATCCCAGAATAATTCTATTTAACACAAATTTCTCTTTTTTTTCTTGCTTCATCTTAGGTGGGACACGTACTCTCTACATTGATATATACAGTGAGTACATCTAAACTCAACACTTAAGGTGATCTAACTAACACTAATCATCTACACGTACATATTTCACCTTAATATAATATTATTTAACATTGTATCATACAATGCATATTTTCCAAATGCAGACTCAAAGTTATGTATCAACTTGTTTTAAATAAAAATATGTGTCTAAAATAGAATCTTTCTTTTAATAGGTTAAATTTGTAATGAACGACGACACAACTTTATGTGACCTACTCGCCTTGAATCTCCACGAGTTTGAAGATGAAGTAAAGAATATCGTCGACAAAGCTGTTAAAGAAATGGCCATGGAAAAGGTTCTTAAGGAACTAAACGCCACATGGAATGTGATGGAATTTGGCACAGAGCCGCATGAGCGATCTAAACTAAGGGTGCTAACTATAAGCGAGGAGACAATAGAAACTCTAGAAGAAAATCAAGTGGCTTTGCAGAATATGATGACATCAAAATTTATAGACTTTTTCCTGGGAGAGGTGTCTGATTGGCAAAAGAAATTAGGAAATGCTGATCAAGTGATTCAAGTATATTTTGAAGTACAAAGAAAGTGGATGTATTTGGAGAGCATTTTTATTGGCTCTGAAGATATAAGGAATCAACTTCCTGAAGACTCCAAAAGGTTCGACAAAATCGATCGGGATTTCAAGGATGTTTTAAGTGAAATGCAGAAAACTCTTAATATCGTAAAAGCCACAAACAAAACTGGGCTCTACGAAAAACTAGAATCCATATTTAAAGACCTGACGTTATGCGAAAAAGCCCTGAATGACTACCTCGAAACAAAACGTTTGGCATTTCCTCGTTTTTACTTCGTTTCGTCTGCCGACTTGCTTGACATACTTTCCAATGGCAATCAACCAGATTTGATACAAAGACACTTAACTAAACTATTTGACTCGCTGGCAAAATTAGTTTTTATCCAAGAAGGCGGCAAGAATTCTAAGAGGGCGAAGGAAATGATTTCAAAGGAAAATGAAGAGCATGTGACATTTTCTTCAGTATGCGACTGCAGCGGAAAGGTCGAAGTGTGGTTGAACCGCGTCATTGACGTCATGCGAGACACACTTCATCAGTTGTTTGGCGAAGCTGTGATTACGTACGATGAGAAACCACGTGAATCTTGGATTTATGATTATCCTGCCCAGCCTGCGTTATGCGGTATAGTAGCCTATTTTAAATGTTTACATTTGGTTAGAGCAAACTATATCTATAAATAAGTAGTAAACTGCTAAAAGGAGGTATTCAGTACTTTAACGATTGTGCTGCACAGTATCTCTCATTTTTCCTGCTAGAAAACTGATTTCTGATAGTGTAAACGGAATTATTGGAAAATTATGAAAACTTTGAAAAATGCAGGTTAGTATTAAAGCCAAAATTGATTAAGCATTATTTAAAGCATCTGTAATGCAGATCTAAAGCTTTCGGAGAAACTCAGATAAGAATTAGGGCAAAAACAGGTTGATAACGCATTTAAAAATGTAAAATTTCGGTTTTGTTCGAATATCTAACCTTCTTTGTATCTCTTCCAATATGCGAGATCATCATGGTTAAGGAGGACTGTAGCAGACAGCTTTTCATAATGAGAGCCTTTCACCGTCTAATATTTGTGTAATGCGCTAGTGGAGAGATGTGGAGAATCGATTTTGCCCTGCAAATTTAAAAAAAAAGTGCAATCAGCACTCGATTGGTGAATGAACTCCACTCCCAGTTAATTTCTGCTGACTTTACGTACAATAAGTGTATACTCATAAAGAGTTTGAACTTTTTTAATACAGAAGCTACTTAAGTATAGGTAAGTAACGTGCGTTCATTTAAAAAAACCTCAAGCACGCCATAGAATTAGAACAGTAGGTCTGAGATGACTTCATAAAAACAATTAAAAGTCGAAATTGTCATAAAATGTTGCGATTGTCATTTTTTTATGAACTAATCTCAGACAAGAATTTTAATTCCATGGCTTGCTACGAGCCTCTTTTTTTATATATAATCTATACTATAGTACGTGAAAACTCCAGCTGAACTAAAACTTAAAAAAAAAGATTTGGAGGGTTTTCAGAGCATGATAAAGACTTTATCATAGATTAGCGTTTTTTTTAGTGCTGAATTCAGACACGGCGACGTGACCTATCACGCTCTAATGTTTCTCCAGAACTTTGATTTGTTTCACTTGTGGTCCACGCTAGATTTTAGTAGAATATAGAGAGTTCAGTTAATGAAAGCAGTTGGGTTTTGAAAATTAATCTTAATACATGCTTCGGTAGATCAATGAGGTGTACTGAGTTGTTCTAATACATAAGCATCGTAGCAGCTTTATGCTACTTCAACATATGAGGAGCTCAGGAACAGTTAGTTAACTATCACCTTTTTCTATACCGCGATACTGAGATGAAACATGGTAAATATGTGATAGGTGACAGATATTGGACACAATATCAAGTCAGAAGTCACAACACTTTTTGTGTCTATGGGCTACTAAGGATTGACTAGAAAAAAATGTATTACTTTTGTCCTTGTTTTTAGGTACGCAAATTTGGTGGACAACGGAAGTTAATATGGCTTTTGCTAGGCTTGAAGAGGGTTACGAGAACGCCCTCAAGGACTATCAAAAGAAACAAATCAACCAATTGATCGCCCTCATCAATCTGCTCCTTGGTGATCTAACTGCGGGAGAAAGACAGAAAATTATGACAATTTGTACTATTGATGTCCACTCTCGAGACGTCGTCGCCAAAATGATTGTTATTAAAGTTGAAAACTCTCAGGCATTCCAGTGGCAGAGTCAGCTACGTCACCGGTGGGATGATAAAGAAAAAGACTGCTTTGCAAACATATGCGACGCGCAGTTTCGATATTCTTATGAATATTTAGGAAACACTCCAAGACTTGTGATCACTCCCTTAACGGATAGGTCGGTTTCTCCTCGAGCTATATCATATAACTGTCAATTCTTTCAAAGTAAAGCGAAATTCGGGAATTACATCCGAGCGCTCCAGACATAGGCCATCTCACAATATCGTAGAGAGTTGAAGCAAGATTAGCTTATGTCCGAAACGTTCGGAATGTATTTATAGGACTCATCTTAATTGTACGTCTGGAACAGGTGTTACATTACCCTAACGCAAAGTCTGCATTTAATAATGGGTGGAGCGCCTGCAGGACCCGCCGGCACTGGCAAAACCGAAACAACGAAGGACCTTGGCAAGGCTTTAGGAATGATGGTCTATGTGTTTAACTGTTCGGAGCAGATGGACTACAAATCTATCGGAAATATTTATAAGGTATGTAATAAGCTAAAATATTTTTAAAATATAAGCCAATTATTTGTTCTAAAGCAGATTTACAATTTGGAATATAAACCACATTTTAACTAAAGTGTTTTCAGAGCTTTGAAGTTATGGTTCAGTAGAATTTGTTCCTGACATCTCGCCACAACTGCGGCGGACATTATCAAAAGCTTTGAGGCAATAGGCCTTACGTTTGACCATTGAACGTCTGTATTTACACCTTTTCCGTCTTGTTGGAATAGAAGGGCTACAGTACGGGTAGCGCGTAGGTTTGGCGTACATGATATATGTCGAGGAACTCGCTTCCAATGTGAATTCAGGACCGTATTTTCCTCTTTTCTGTTGAAATTGTGGTGGAAGATCTCAATGGTTTCCTTGGTTAGTCTCGGATAGTAGTGTTGTAAGTGATGTAAGGCATCCATCTCGCTGTGTCGATAGTGCGTTTTGTGATGCCATTAGGTTTGTTCCAACCAACCAAGAAACCTTTCCGGAACGGTTCAAAAATCATCCTGGTCAATTCACTAATATAAATTTTAAATTAAGACTACCTTTGTGTTTGTCCAGAGTGGTTCTGCAAGGATTTTGCGACGGTTACTTGGCGGGTTGGAACTTTGGAACAAACCTTATAAGGTTCTGGAATTTATCTGAGTACCTAGGTTACTCATTTCGATTTGGAATTTTTACTACTGTGTTAGCCAGAATGATTTTCTAACGGTTCCGGAACGGTTCCCTGGCGTGTTTGAACAAACCTATTGTATATCGGACCACAGCTGCTTAAATCCCTCTATACACCGCCTGCTGATAAGACTGCGGATAATATTCATCCTCTCTCTGGAAATTACGATATCGTTATATTTTTCAACGAAGTGGATATCTTGGATATCTTACATTAATCGCAATGTTACTATCTGAGAGTAATCAAGGAATCCATTGAGGTCTTAAAGACGACTTTTACCACTATCAGTAAAACTTCAGTTTGAAGTAAAAACATCAGACATGACGTACATTGCATTGTTTACCTGACAGATAAACAATGTAGGCCTTATCTGGTGTTTTAACTTCAAACTGAAATTTTACTTGAACTTGTAAAAGTCGCCCTTAAGCATAAGAACAACTTCAACAGAAAAAAGGAAATTAAGATCCTGAATTCAGACCTACCCCTCTCAGTCTCTCCACTCCAGCGAGATGGTAAAAGTATAAATACCACGGAGCATTTAATGGTAAAATCATAATCGGGATGCAAGGAAAATCACTTCGTCCATTGCGTTATCGCCTTTAATAATGGTCGGTGCGGTAGTAGATGAAACGAAAGGAAAAAATTTCACTGGACCGCGGCTTTGAAGCCAGCAAAATACTTTTACTTCATACTGTATCATTTAGGACACTTTTACGTACTTGATTTTAATCCGGTAAATAGCTTTTTACAGGATTGGATATCGTAATAGTTATTTACGTTATAAGTGGTAAATATAGTTTTACAGTAGGAGTAAGGTGTTTCCGGACAAGGCGCTAGCCGAGTCTGGAATTTCGAAACAACTACTGTAACACGTTACCGGTCGTATGATGTACAACATTTTACTTCATTCTTATTAAAAACAGGATAAAAAGAGTTTTATGCGCGGCGAATATATTTTTGACAAATCCGCCAATTTGACAAATAGTTCATTCAACGCCACCTAGACAATATAAGGCCTGGAAGCGACCGAGCGAGAGAGCGGTGACGTCATCATACGTGGTACGAAAATTCGACGACCTTTTCAACGCTCAAAACCCGAAGGTTTTGGAAAGCTTTTTGGGTGAATACTTTGGTAATTGGGGTTTAAAATTTAGATGGACAAAAATAAAACCATTAGTAATATATATAAACAATACAAACGTAAATAAATAAACAATTTAACTATACCAGGGTACACTTCAATTAATATAATACTGAATACTATATATTATTATTATACAGTGTAGTGGTTTACTAACAATAATTTTTAATACTTCTGAAGAATAAGTATACTATATTCTCTTTTTGGCTGAATTTGTTATATACAGGGGATTCTGAAATTAGCACGCAATAATACAGTTTAAGTATTTTAGAATAAAAAAGATAAAAAGTTTATTGTATAAAGACAGGTTTTCAAACGTTTCGTTACAAAGATAGAGGGTATAACTTTTTAAATTAAATTCTTTTTTTCCACATAGATAGCTCATTCAGTTTCGAAGATAATCACTTCAAAATTGAAATGTGATAACTCAAATCATTATGCTCTACATAGATACTTACCATCTGATTTTCAAAGGTGCCTGCTTTGGTCATAGGGATTTAGATGAAAAAAATAAAAACATTTGATCATTTTAAAACATTATATTAAATAAAAAAAAAAACAAATTAAATATACATATGTACCTCAGAAAACACTAGTTGGTTCATTGCACACCCTATCGACACACTTTTTCTTATACTAGAGGAATTTCTTCTTTTGCAAACAATTTGCAAACTCTTCTTTTGGTTGATTTGATTCTCGATATTAATCACATATAAAAATCTTTGATGGATTTGGATAACATATTTGTAACAAACTATAGCACAAACCCTACACAACAAAATGTTTAAAAAAAATCCTACCTGGAATTAGTCTTGGGACGTCTAATAGTAACAGTAGAGCTTCTAAGGACTGGCCAGTTCTTTCACATGTAAGTATGTTACTTTCCTCTGAATTTCATGTGAATGAAAATGTAACTCACATACCTAAAATAAAAAACCCAATAAATTCTGCTGATTTTTTTAATATGAGAGGTTTTTTTTTGAATATGTTCCTATTCTTATGCTTATGTAGTGTTGTATGAGGTTAGGTTAGGTAGACTTACCCTGCTATGTTTATTTGGTATAAAATTATCCCTTCTAATACCGTGAATCCACTTTTCTTTTAAAATAACATCCTCTGGAAATCTAAACACTGAATTTCGCGGACCAGTCTTGTAATTACTTTTGCATCTCTCTACACGGCAACCGTGAGGCATGGCAGTGGTTTCCTAACATTTGAAACTTTAATTCCGAGCAAATTCAGCTAATACTAAAATACACGTTTCTAGAAAAGACACAGAACTGTTAATTATACAAATCTAGGCCAAAAACAACTTGAATATGCACGAAAAATGCAAAACTAGGAGCAAAATACTACTAAAGGCCATATGAAACAGCTGACCCGTCGTACCACCCTGGCGGCCATTAAAATATCGCTTCCAGGCCTTATGTCTAGGTGGCATTGGTTCATTACGGTATCCTGTACCGGTACCGGTTTCCAGGTTACCATGGATACAATAGATTTATTGAAGATATGCCGGTACTTAATATTGTAAAGTTTCTTTACGAATCAAATCGTGTAAAAAGCTATTTACCGGATTAAAATCAAGTCAAGTCAATCAAGTTCAAGTAAGTGTCCTAAATGATATAGTATGAAGTAAAGAAATTTTACAGTATAGGGAGTTTACAGTATATTAGAGTACCGGCACATCTTCAATAAATCCATTGTATCCATAGTAACCTAGAAACCGGTACCGGTACAGGATACCGTAATGAAATTATTTGTCAAATTGGCGGATTTATCAAAAATATATTCGCCACGCATAAAATTATTTTTTTCCTGCTTTTAATGTTTATTAATATTTTTATTATTGTTATATATGTTAATATTTATTCCTGTTTAAGTATGAAGTAAAATGTTGTACATCATACGTCCGGTAACGTGTTACAGTAGTCGTTTCGAAATTCGAGACTCGGCTAGTGCCTCGTCCGGAAACATCTTGCTCCTACTGTAAAACAATATTTACCGGACTTATAACGTAAATAACTATTTTGACCGGCCCTCAGAAGAAAAGAACGATTAAACAGATATTCCTAATTTTTGGCAGTTTTCTTAAAATGGTTAAATGAAGTTTTGTCGTGGTATAGACTTATTCCTACTAGTTGAATGCTATGAGCGTCAATCTTTTGCCATGGCTTTGAAGAGCAGCGTCGAGTGGCCTACTGGAAACAAAACCAGGTCAAATTTTTGCTAATGTGCACATCTTTATACGCAAGACACGCCAGCGTTTACAGATGGCGGCTTAGAGTGCACTGAGACTATTCCTGTCCTTTGTTTTCTCAATAAGAATATAAAGATCGCATTTACCCTCAGAGTTTCTTAAAAGTAAAGGGCGCATCTTGGCAGCCGAAGAGCTGACTGTCCGAAAATTGGTAGTCAACTACAAACTTTTACACAATTTATTTAAAATCACTTCAAAACTGTCTGCGTTTAATTTTACTTTTGACGCGGGTCCTGATTGTACACTCACGAAACTTGCAGGCAGTACTCACAACGCAAAATCCGTGCTTTCCAAGGCAGAAGGCCACTCGGCTAACTGGCTAGGGCTCCCCAAGGCCCCAAAAATTGCGCTTACCTTCCAGCAAGTCAAACATCCAAAGAAAAACACTTCAGGCAAAAAATGAACAATAAACTCTCAGCAGTGCGAAACCGGAAAGCCGGTTGTGAACCCGAAAATTTCAAAGTGAAAGGAAAGCTCTGTACAGTCGGACGACGACCTCATCAATGCGATCGAAGCCAAGCTTAAAAACTGGTTGGTAGACTGAATACGAGAGGCACTCAGAGGCGATGCGATGGCTGCTAGACCCCCGTCACTCACCATTATGTCCTGAAATGTCAGCGGACTACGCGCCAGGAAGAGGGAGATGGAGCTTATTTTAGAGGAAAGAGAGCCGGAGATTCTGGCGCTCCAAAAAGCCCAAATTGGGAGCCATGTCGGCGATATAGATTTGTTACGAGAAAGGGACTCTGTAGCGCGAACGTATAATTTAGTCCGCCCCTGCTTATCACCCGCAGATGTTTAATTGAAGCCGCCCCTGTTGGAAACGTTTTACCGTTAAGGAAATATTGGTAGCACATCAATGTCCAGGAGAAACTCACTCGGCAGCTGCTGTTGACCACGGCAGACGGGGTAGAACGCATAGTGAATGCCTGTATCTTCCCTGATATTAAAGTTACAATAGCAGGTAGGGATATGCTGAGTACATGTGTTTCAGTGACCAGTACCCGAGCAGAGTATTACGCTAGTAAAACCAAACCTCTCTAGGACATAAGTCAATGCATGTTCTATGGGCAAACTTTGTCTACGGATTGACGAGACAAGCACACTTAGTGAGCAGCAGCAAAAGCAAGTCCATGAATTGTTGATTCGGAATGGTTAGTTATTTGAACCCAACAGTGAAATCACACCTTTTGCTTAGAATTAGAGTAGACTCACTCATGACACCCCTATTTCTACGCCACCATACCGAAAGTCAGAGACCAAGAAAAAAGTCCTCCGGAAAAAATTAGACAACCTTCTGTCAGCGCTACACATTGAGGAATGCCCACGCTGCACCTGTAGTACTGGTACCCAAAAAAAGGTGAAGTCAGACTCTGCGTGGATTACCAGCCCCTCAACAGTGTCACCCCGCCTGCTAGGTATCCATTGCCTCGTCTGGGTGACCTACTTCATAAGGGTAAACGCATGCAACTTATGGCAACCCCTGACCTCAAATCAGGTTACCGCCAAATCAGCATGGTATCCACTGATAAAGGCAAAACAGCCTTTAGACCCCCATTTGGTATATTTATGTAGAACGTAATGCCTTTTGGACTGTGCAACGCTTCGTCCACCTTTCAACGGCTCATCAATAGGTTGGGCACGGTACTGCATGACATTACAATCCTGGCGTATCTGGATGACTTAGGGCGACTTTTACAAGTTCAAGTAAAACTTCAGATTGAAGGTAAAATACCAGACTTGATGTAAATGACATTTTTTACCTGACAGATAAACAATTCAATGTAGGTTGTATCTGGAGTTGTATCTTCAATCTGAAGTTTTACTTGAACTTTGAAGTCACGCTAAATCATACTATCAGAGGCCTTTCAAGACCACCTACGAGACTTTTGATCGCCTGAAAATCTTCAAGCTTCATCTCAACCGATCCAGGTGTAGCTTTGCTTGCAGCCAGGTGCACTATCTTGGCCACGTGATAACACCGCAAGGAATCATCCTAACAATGTGAGACAACTGCGGACAATAATGCAGACCTCTTCGTGGTTTCGCCGCTTCATTGAGCGGTTTTCCGAAGTTCCAAGGCCCTTAACGGAGCTCACGAAGAAGAACGCAAGATTGAAGTGGGAGATTAGACAGGAGGAAGCTTATCAGAAGCTCAAGAATTCGCTGACCACACTATACTCCGCCATGCTGACCCTCGAATGCCATACATACTGCGTACCGATGCGAGCACTTATGCACTAAGGGCGACTTTTACAATTTCAAGTAAAACTGCAGATTGAAGATAAAACACCAGACTTGATGTACATTGCATTGTTTACCTGACATATAAACCTGTGTGTTTACCTGACAGATAAACAATGCAATGTAGGTTATATCTGGAATTTTATCTTCAATCTGAAGTTTTACTTGAACTTGTAAGTCACCCTAAGGGCAGTTTTTATCCAGGGGAAGGAACCCGACGAGAGGCCAGTTTACGCCAACCGACTATGAACCTCTGCCGAACCAAACTACGCCACGACAGGACGAGAGGTTCAAGCCGTAGTTTGGGCCGTAGACAAATTCCGAGGGTACTTTACTGTAATCATCAAGAGTGATCACCAACCCTTAAAGTGGTTCCTCAAGCTCAAGTCCCCCAGTGGCCGACTGGTGAGGTGAGCGTTGTCGCTCCAACCATACGAACTGAAAATAGAGTTTGTGCCAGGGAAATCCAATGTATTGGCGGATAACCTGTCTCGTCCACCTATACTTGGGACTGAAGTCTCTTTGACCGGGAAATTGGCCAGATCAACTATAAAAGATTGGGTGAAAGAGGTTAGCTCATGGACCAGGGAATCCTTCATCGGTACGAACCAGAAGTGGATCAGGACGAAACGCAACAAGTTATCCCTAAGACTGAAGTGGAAACCACCCTAAAAAATACCAAGACACTGAATTGTGCGGTCATAATGAAGTCTTTACCACTGTGCAATGCTTCATTAAGCATTACTACTGGTTCGGTCTGCGACGAGACGTTGCCAAATACGTGGCCAAATGCATCGACTGTCAGCGAGTCAAGCCCATAATCTTGAAACCTTCTGGAATGCTCCAAACACCAGTGCAGACGCAACGATTTAGGGTAATAGCCATGGACCTTTTCGGGCCGTTACCGGAAACCCCGGAAAATGAAAAATGGATATTGATTTTGGAAGATGTGGCAAGCCGATGGATAGAACTTGAAAGTAGCAACCACAGAGGCTTGCGCCCGAACGAAGTTATTCCGCGTTTTGGAGTTCCAAGGAGGGTGATCAGCGATAATGGCACCCATTTCGTGACCGCTGCCATGCAACAGGTCGCTTTCTGTTTGGGATTTGTGTGTATGAGTACTACACTGAGGCAAATCCTGTAGAACGCCGCAATACAGATCTGAAAAGCAACTGGCGATATGTGTTCAAAACAAACATACCGGATGGAAAACTGTATTGTCTATGATACGATTTCCATTGAATACTGCCAAATGCCAATCAACAGGATACACCACAGCACACCTAACGTTTGGCACGGAATTAAAAAATCCCCACAACCTACATCATGATTTGAGGAGTGTACTTGACAACGAAAATTTCATATCAGAGATTACCCCTTATTTGAAGACAAGAGTGTTTTAGGAAGCCCGAGGTAAACATGAGCAAATACAGGATCGGAACAAATAACACTTTGGTAGAGGAAGGAGGGATAAAGCTTATGAAGTTGGTGACAAAGTACTGATTATCACGCATGTACTTACAAACGCCAAGATGGCTGACACTTCGAAATTTTCACCACGCCGAGATGGCCTTATATCGTAGGAGATTGCTAATTCCAATCACCTTGACAAGAGCTTGGGGAAGTACAATGTTTCCTGCTCACACGCTACAGAAGAGCCTGCAGAGAAAGCTCTTCTGAGCAGAGAAAATGATAAGCCTCCTGAACCAGGGATGCCAGAAGGAGCATACTATAGATGCCGCCCCCAGCACTGCCGATAAGGAACTAGAGATAGTGCTGACGCCGAGTGAACAAGAAGTCACTGATGTTTCTTTAGACGAGGCATTGCTATTCAAATACTCTATCCTACAATAACACCAAGACTATCAAGTGTATTGTGTATTGATTTCTTGATACCAGACTCGTAAGCCAAGGCAAGGAAGGGCCACAAAAGACTATCACGTGTATTGTGTATTGATTTCTTGATTCCTGACTTGTAAGCCAAGACAAGGAAAGGCGCCAATATTTTATAGGATGGTTAGACTTTTTCTGATCATGAAAATGGTGAGTATTGGGTCTTTTTGAGATTTTATGATTATAATTAATTAAATTATATTACATTATTATAATTATTATTAGGGTTTTATTATCAATGTCAACTGACTATAATGTGTAAATGTTACGCGCGTACCCGCCAACAAAAAAACTAAAAAGTTAGGTTAACAGCAAATGACGTTGACAGCATTATGGCATTGCCATGTGTAAATTATATAATAGAACAGAATCTTATTTTAAATAAATTATGAGTTTTTATTTTTTTTCTTACACCACACCATGCTAATTTGCCAAGTTAACTAACAGCTCAAACATTTTAGAAACTAAAAATAATTCTTAGTAATTTCTATATTGATATAATACATTATTAGATATTTTATATTTCGGCGAAAACTTAATAAAACATAAAGCTTGGCATCGTCGATTTTTCAAAATTAAGGGGCGGAGCTTGACAGTCGCGCATGCGCTTTTGTTGCCACTGAGCCGGACTTTTTCGGGCTGAGCTTTTTAATGTTACGTTATAATTATATGTCATTTATTATTTATATGGTTTTAATCCGTCACGTTTTCGGTTATTGACTTGAGACATAAAACTTGAGAAATTGTTTAAAATGAAAACCTACAGTAAACAAGAAAGAATTGACATGATTCTTGTAATTGGCGAATGTGAAGAGAATTGCTTTTTAGCTTCTCGAGTTTATGCTCAAAAATATCCAACACGGAAGCGTCCAAACAAGGCTGTATTTCAAAGATTACTGCAAATTTTTCGCCGAACTGGAAACGTTCCCTACGAAAAAGTTAGAAGGGTAAAACATGTGACTGGTAATGAGGAAAATAAATTTAGAGTACTTACATCCATTGTTGAAAACCCGCATGTGACGCAGCGTAAGATTGCATCGCAAACAGCTAATGTAAGTAGAAGCATTACTCAAAGGATATTAAAACAACATAAATTCCATCCATACCGCATTCAGATGCATCAGGAGCTGTTTGAAATAGACTTCCATGGGAGGCTTGAGTTTTGTTTGTGGTGTCTTGATAAGGTTGGGGAGGAAGATGACTTTTTTGATAACGTTTTATTCTTGGACGAATCCACAGTTCATAATGACGGCCTAGTAAATAGGCATAATTTTCACTATTACAGTGACCAAAATCCCCACTTTTTCCGAACACTTGATCATCAGCACAGAAGGTCTGTTAATGTAGGGGGCCGGCATTTTAGGGCCATATGTGATCGGACCTTACTTCTTTGAAAGTCATCTAAACGGGCAAGAATTCAGTAGATGTTTAGCGGAAAATTTGTCTGACCTTTTAGAGAACGTGCCTTTGGGTGTAATACGTAGAATGTGGCTACAATTAGATGATGCTCCAGCGCATTTTCATATCAACGTCAGAAAGCGTCTACATCAATATTTTCCCAACAAGTGGATTGGTAGAGGAGGGCCGCAAAACTGGCCAGCAAGATCGCCTGATCTAACACCCTCTGACTTTTTTTTGTGCAGTTACATTCAAAGCAAAGTTTACGATATTCCACCCACAACCCCCGACAATATGAAACAGAGAATCCGGGCAGCCTTTGCAACTGTAACGCCACAAATGTTAATCAATGTTCGACATTCGTTTCAAAAAATAGTCCAGTTGTGTATTGAAAATGATGGTCACCATTTTGAACACTTACTTTAGCTTTTGTTTTGGTAGGCAATAGTAGGCATATCCTGTTTGTGTATTTGTCTTCTTGTTAATATTGTTTATGTTTTACCTTAATGTCTTCATATTATAATTAAGTGAAATTACTAAGAAATTATTAGAGATAGGTATAGGAAACCCTATTACAGATCAAAAGAGGGTAAAATGTTGTATCGTATTTTATTATTACATACAGGGTGTGCTATTTAAAATAATCAAGTAATCTGACCTTAAATATGGCCATTATTTTTGACAGTTAATTATCACCCTGTAACATTTTTTAAATAATAAAAGAGTTTAATGTTAAATTATTGGACTTTTACTCTTAATTAAATTGAATTTCGTAAAAGTAGCCTATGTGTTTAAGACATAAAAAATTTTTAAAATCTATCTCACAATATTAGAAATGTTTAAATATTTCAAAAACCATCAATATTAGGTATAGGAAACATAGCAGTAAGTAGCCTTTATTTTACCTCTAGAGTTAAAAAATGGTCTAAAATACAGGGTGTTCCATAAGAAAAAAACATATGTTTGATATATATCTTTTTTATGGAGCACCCTGTAGAATACCAAACATTTTTAAATTGTTCTTTTAATCAACCTGTATATGCCTGTAAAAAATCGCGAAAAAAAAATATTTAGTCGTTTTCTGTTAAGAGACCGTGTCGTATATGGTGGGCCACCCTGTATTTTCACTGCATAATCACGTTAATTACTACATGACAGTCCCTCAAAATAAATAAGAAAGGAAAATCGGCTCTGACTCTGACATAAGAAATTATTATGTTGGCGACACTGCGCATGCATGGGGGGGGGGGGTGACGCGCCAAATTATAATTCTTGCACTTTTCGAGGCGTTTTTCCAAAAAACAGCCAAAACTGAGGTATTGAAAAAATTACAGGATGATAGCTGACCATAAGCTCTACAGCTTTACTCTTAAAAGTTTTTCAATCAAATCAACCGTACAGGCGCAAAAAAATAAAAACCGATTTCCCGTGTTGATCTCCTATGTCCAGGGTTCTGCTGGACACCCTGTATAAGGAGTTAGTTAGATAAGGAGTGTAGCGCGAACGTATAATTTAGCCCGCCCCTGCTTATCACTTCCAGATGTTTAACTGAAGTCGACCCTGTCGAAACGTTTTACCATCTTGTCCAGAAGAGGCAATATCGTCGCCTACAATCCCGCAAGATCATCGAGCCGCGCAGAAGAAAAGGAATAGAGACAATGGATTGGAAAACTAGATTATAAAATACCGCTTTAAGCTTTTGGGATGTTGTTTTTCCTAATTTTATTGAAATTGAAAAGTTTTCTTGAGATCAACTTTGCTAATAAAATCATGTGAGTGTTTGTAGCACGGTCGTTAGAGTGATGCCGATCTGTTTCTTACAACTCCAGTATAGGAGAAGTGGGCATATTGGTGAAAGGCGACATCTAACACTACTGCCTGGGCGCTCAGGACTCGGGAATTGATGCAGTTTTTGTCTGTAATTAACAGAAATATTGCTTGAAAGGAACAAACAGACTATAATAAAGAATAATAAAATAACCCATAAAAAGAGTTTCTGTCAAGACAATGGTATGATTGCAGCCCTTGTCCTGTCCTATATTCGTGATGTCAATAGACTAATAGGGGCCTACCCAGTGACTTTGTACTACTAGACTCGTATGGCTATACGTCGCCGAAATACACGCTGTTTCCAAGATCTCCAACATTCTTTTTTCTGATCATCTATTTCTACATTACGGTATCTGCGTTAAGCTTATCTCTCTTATGGAACCCTTTATTGTCAAAAGAACGATCCAAGCACCGACGTATGCATGACGTTTCCTGATTTTCTTACTTTTCTTTGCTAGTTGAGTTCGGTAATTGCATCTCGACTGCTCGGGATATCAATCTCCCAGTAATTTGTTAAGATTTTGGGAGATGGTCTGTCTCCGGAGCGCTCGGATGGAACTAAAGAACCCGACTATAATAGATGCGTTTTCGGGAGACCGCTCTGAGACTTTTGCTATCCATACATTCTTACTAAGAAACCAAAGGATGGGATCAGTCAATTTTTAACTTCGTATGTCACTATTGGTGTCACTAATAATTGTGCCGGTTCCACGACAATGAAAAAATATTGAGAGTTTTGTTACGACGAAAGAGACAGGCTTATATAAATTCGTCAAAGCTATATTTACAACAAGTAGTGTCGCCATGCCTGGGTCTAGTAGTGCAAAGTCACCGGGCCGACCAATTCATTCAACAAAACCAAATTCACTCTCCTTTTACTTCAAAGACCTGAAACTTGCAGAATTTTGTCTTCTTCATATCATTCGAAATTATAATTATCTTCCAGACAGGGAGGAATAGGGGGAATACGGGTTGTCTTCCAGAGTACGTCACGAAAGCACCGATAGTTACAACTTGAAAGACGCCAATAGAATCATTGTCAATAAAATTTACAAAGAAGCAAGTTTCTGGGATAATCGGTCAGCAACCACTAACCGATTACCCGAGAAACTTGCTCAGTGGTTACTGACCGATTACTCACGAAACTTGCTTCCTTGTAAATTCTCCGGTCGAGACACTCACCATAATAAAATTTACGTCATCTGCCCATTTCTAATAAGATTTGATGACAGTGAGTTTCGAAGAAATTTAATGAATCCTATAGGAGGTTATGCGAGTGAAAGTGAGAGCTACCGAACATTATTCCGGGTTGTTCGATCTTAACAAGAATAATTTTTTCCACTGCGGATGCACCTCAAAAAAAATAAATAAAAATAGTCTCAATTTCAGTCGACAACGAGTAAGACACAACATATGTCCTCGAAACTCTAGTTAATATCTATTTTATTTTAGGGTTTAGCACAAACTGGCTGCTGGGGATGTTTCGACGAGTTCAACCGAATATCTGTAGAAGTACTCTCAGTAGTTGCTGTCCAAGTCAAGTTAATCCAAGACGCAATTAAAGACAATAAACAGAGATTCTTTTTCCTGGGGCAAGATATTGGCTTAATACCAACGGTATTGTTTTCAGTTGTCTTCGCATTTTGCAAGTAACTTTACCTTTTCTCCTCTTAGGTTGGACTTTTCATCACAATGAATCCAGGATACGCTGGCCGAACAGAGCTGCCAGAAAACTTGAAAGCACTATTCAGACCTTGCGCTATGGTAGTTCCAGATTTTGCGCTAATATGTGAAATCATGCTGGTTGCCGAAGGCTTTCAAGAAGCTAGACTGTTGGCTAGGAAATTTATAACTCTATATACTCTGTGCAAAGAACTACTCAGTAAACAAGACCATTATGACTGGGGTTTGAGGGCAATTAAATCAGTTTTGGTGGTGGCCGGTTCTCTCAAGAGAGGTGACAAACAGCGACCAGAAGATCAGGTGCTTATGCGGGCCTTGAGAGATTTTAACATTCCGAAAATTGTAACTGACGATATGCCAGTATTTATGGGACTTATCGGAGATTTGTTCCCTGCATTAGACGTCCCTAGGAAGCGTAATCTCGACTTTGAAAAAATGATTAAGAAAACAGCTGTAGAAATGAAACTTCAGCCTGAAGAAGGTTTTATCTTAAAGGTGGTGCAGCTGGAGGAGCTTTTTGCTGTCAGACATTCCGTGTTTATTATCGGATTTGCAGGGACGGGTAAATCAATGGTCTGGAAGTGCCTTAATCGCACTTATGCTAATCAGAAGCTTAAACCTTTGTACAATGATCTAAATCCCAAAGCCGTAACTAATGACGAATTATTTGGAGTAATAAATCCTTCAACTAGGGAATGGAAAGACGGACTTTTTTCCGTTATTATGAGAGATCAAGCCAACTTAAGCGGGGATGGTCCGAAATGGATTGTACTCGATGGAGATATTGACCCTATGTGGATTGAGTCACTGAATACTCTAATGGACGACAACAAGGTACTTACTCTTGCCAGTAATGAACGAATCGCTTTGACTCGCGCTATGAGGCTTTTGTTTGAAATAGCTAATCTGAGAACAGCTACTCCTGCAACAGTGTCTAGAGCAGGAATTTTGTATATTAATCCAGCTGATCTTGGATGGAATCCGTTCGTTGCCTCGTGGATCGATACTCGCACGATACAAAGTGAAAAGGCAAATTTGATGATTTTGTTTGATAAATATGTGCCACCTTGCTTAGAAGTTGTTCACAAGAAAGTCAAAAAGATAACGCCTATATCCGATATTGCACATTTAACCATGTTGGTTAGTCTACTCGACTGTTTCTTAACTCCACAGAACGTACCAGCGGATTGTCCTAAAGAATGGTACGAAATATATTTCGTGTTTTCCGTCGTTTGGGCTTTTGGCTCCTCGCTGTTTCAAGACCAAATAATCGACTGGCGTAACGAATTTAGTAAATGGTTTACCAACGAGTTCAAGACGGTAAAATTTCCAGTTGGAGGTAACGTGTTTCAATATTACATTGAAGAAGAAACGAAAAGATTCGTGCCCTGGAATGAATTAGTTCCAGATTTCGAGTTAGATATGGATATCCCCTTACAAGCCACCCTCGTGAACACTGCCGAAACTAGCAGAATTCGCTTCTTTTTGGATTTGCTGATGAGTAAAAAGGTTCCAGTTATGTTGGTCGGGCCTGCAGGTAGTGGAAAGTCTGTAATCATCCAGGAAAAATTAAACTCCTTAACAGATGCTTATGCGGTAACTAATGTACCGTTCAACTTTTACACTACCTCCGAAATGTTGCAGAAGATCTTGGAAAAGCCCTTAGAGAAGAAGGCAGGTAAAGTTTACGGTCCTCCAGGAAACAAAACTATGATCTACTTTATTGACGATATGAACATGCCGGAGGTGGATAAGTATTTCACCGTTCAGCCCCATACGCTCTTAAAACAATTCATGGATTATCAGCATTGGTACGACCGCCAAAAACTATCTTTAAAGGAAATTCACAATGTTCAGTTTATTTCCGCAATGAATCCTACTGCAGGGTCGTTCACAATCGATCCGCGTCTTCAGAGGCACTTTTGCGTCTTTGCAGTAAGCTTTCCTTCAGAAGAGAACTGTCTGCATATCTACAACTCCATACTCTCACAGCACTTGGCAAATACTCAGCATAAGTTCCCTTCATCGGTAATAAAGTTGTGCCCAACTTTAGTGCAGGCAGCCTACTCACTTCACACCAAAGTCGGCCAATCTTTTCTACCTACCGCTATCAAGTTTCATTACACTTTTACCCTGCGGGATTTGTCAAATATTTATCAAGGCATGTTATTTGCTCATGGGGCAGCGATTCCTAATCAATCAACGTTTATCAGACTTTGGATGCATGAAGCAAATCGAGTTTACGGGGACAAACTAGTAGAACGAAGAGATATGGACACTTTTAACAAATTACTTATTGAAACTGTGAAGAAGGGTTTTGAAGAATTGGACGAAAACACTGTGTTTGAGAAGCCGCTGATTTTCTGCCATTTTGCCGAAGGAATCGGAGATCCGAAGTATTTTCCGATCGTCGACTTTGATCATCTCAGCCGGTTACTTCACGAAGCTCTTAGTGGTTATAACGATTTAGTTGCAGCAATGAACCTGGTTTTATTCGAAGACGCAATGTATCATATCTGCAGAATAAACAGGATATTAGAAGCTCCCAGAGGAAACGCTTTGTTGGTCGGAGTTGGAGGATTCGGAAAGCAATCTCTAACCAGACTGGCTGCATTCATATCTTCATTCGAAGTTTTTCAAATACAGCTTAAGAAAGGATACTCCATGGCTGATATGAAAACCGATATCGCGGGTCTTTATATGAAGGCCGGTCTTAAAAGTGTTGGCATTGTCTTCTTAATGACCGACGCCCAAGTGCCGGATGAATCTTACTTGGTTTTAATCAACGATGTTTTGGCTTCGGGAGAAATCAGCGAGCTTCTAGCAGATGAAGACGTAGAAAATGTCATTAATGCCATGAGGGGCGAAGTCAAAGGTGTGGGTCTTCAGGATACTCGAGAAAATTGCTGGAAATTTTTTATAGACAGAGTCAGGAGACTGTTAAAGATTGTGCTCTGCTTTTCACCGGTAGGCTCAACCTTGAGAGTAAGGGGAAGAAAATTCCCTGCACTCATTAATTGCTCTTCTATCGATTGGTTTCACGATTGGCCCACCGAAGCTTTACAATCAGTGTCCCGGAGATTCCTAGCTGAAATTGAAGTGCTCCCTGAACATTTAGTTAACTCTGTATCCCTGTTCATGTCACACGCTCATGCTGTGGTAAACACATTCTCAGAAATTTACTTGTTAAACGAGAAGCGCTATAATTACACAACTCCCAAATCGTTCCTGGAACAAATCGACTTGTACAAAAAGTTGTTGACGGAAAAGAACTCTGATATTTATAATCATATTACAAGATTGCAAAACGGCCTAACCAAACTGGCCTCTACCTCAGAGGAGGTTGATGGATTAAAAGAAGTACTGGCAGTACAAGAAGTAGAGCTCGGTGAGAAAAACAAGGCGGCAACAGCCTTGATCGAAGTTCTTTCAGTGGAAAACGAGAAAGTTGCAAAAGAACAAGCTACTGCCAGTGAAGAAGAAGCCAAGGTACGCACTATTGAAGAAGATGTGTCAGTGAAGGCGAAAATATGTGCTGAGGATCTAGCGAAGGCTGAACCCGCTCTAGTTGCAGCCCAGCAGGCGCTCAACACCCTAAACAAGAACAATCTGACTGAACTAAAATCTTTCGGAAGTCCCCCAGAAGCGGTGGTTTCTGTATGTGCAGCCGTTCTGGTGCTATTCTCTAAAAAGGGTAAAATTCCTAAAGATCGAAGCTGGAAGGAATGCAAAAGTATGATGAATAAAGTCGATCAGTTTTTGTACGACTTAATAAATTATGATAAAGAAAATATTCAACCAGAAATAGTCAAAGCAACTCTAGAGTATCTCAAAGACCCAGAATTTAGCCCTGATAAAATTTTAAGTAAATCAGCGGCAGCAGCAGGCTTATGCGCTTGGGTAATAAATATTTTAAAATTCTACGAAGTGTTCGTTGTTGTAGAACCTAAAAGGAAAGCGCTAGCGCAGGCAAACAAAGAGCTTTCTGATGCCAGGGGCAGACTATCGGAGTTGAAGCTGAAACTAGAGCAACTAGAAAAGCAATTAGGCGTTTTAAGAGCCGAGTTCGAAGAAGCCACTAATGCAAAGTTGAAATGCCAGGCAGAAGCTGACGCAACTGCTCAAATGATCGATCTTGCAAATAGGCTAGTAAATGGTTTAGCGTCGGAGAACGTCCGATGGAGGCAACTCATTAAAGACTACAATGCCTCAATTATCACCATCCCTGGAGACATGCTACTTGTAACTGCTTTTCTTTCATATTTAGGATGCTTTACAAAGAAGTATCGGACAGACATATTAGAAAAGCATTGGAGACCTTTCTTTGGAAAGTTAGAAGTTCCCATTCCAATGACGCCCGGCCTAGATCCCATGAATTTGCTCACTGATGACGCAAAAATAGCTCAGTGGAATAACGAGGGACTGCCGACCGACAGAATGTCTGCTGAAAACGCCAGCATCCTCACTAATTCCAGTCGTTGGCCTCTTATGATCGACCCTCAACTTCAAGGCGTCAAATGGATAAAAACTAAATTCGGAGAAAATCTAAAAGTAGTGAGAACTACTCAGAGAACCTACTTAGATGCGATTGAGGAGTGCATATCTCATGGTTCCACTGTACTTATAGAGAACATTGGCGAACATTTAGATGCTGTACTGGATCCAGTTCTCGGTAGGGTTCTAGTTAAAAAGGGCAAGGCTATCAAAATGGGCGACAAAGAAATCGACTTCGATCCTAATTTCAGATTAATTTTGCATACCAAATTAGCTAATCCTCATTACAAGCCGGAGATTCAAGCTCAAACCACTCTGATTAACTTTACTGTCACACGGGATGGATTGGAAGAGCAGCTTCTAGCAGAGGTGGTCAAATGTGAGCGACCAGACCTGGAAGAGTTGAAATCTTCGCTCACCAAGCAGCAAAATGACTTTAAAATTACACTAAAAACCTGTGAAGATAATCTGCTTTACCGCTTATCATCGGCTACAGGAAATATCCTCGGAGACGTTGAACTGGTTCTGAACTTAGAAACCACAAAACGAACGGCAAATGAAATTGCAATTAAAGTGGAGGAAGCTAAAATTACTTCTGTTAAAATAGATGAGGCCAGAGAGCAGTATCGGCCTTGCGCAGCCAGGGCTTCGCTTTTGTATTTTATCCTTAACGATCTATTTAGAATAAATATGATATATCAGTTTTCTCTGAAGGCATTTAGTGTAGTTTTTCGCGACTCTTTGAAAAGAGCTTTACCAGCTGAGAAACTCAAGGACAGAGTTGTCAACCTGCTGGACAGCATCACATTCTCGGTATTTATGTATACTTCCAGAGGCTTATTTGAATGCGATAAACTCACTTTTATGGCTCAAATGACTTTCCAAATTTATATCCAATTGGGGGAAATTAATCCCGAAGAACTTGACTTCTTGCTAAGGTTTCCAGTGATAGCCAATCTTAATTCTCCTGTTGATTTCTTAAACAATATCTCTTGGGGAGGTATTAAAGCTTTGTCCCTCATGGAAGAGTTCAAAAGCTTAGACAAAGACTTAGAAGGGTCCGCAAAGCGATGGAGGAAATTCGTCGAAAGCGAATGTCCAGAGAAGGAAAAGTTCCCTGGTGAGTGGAAAAATAAGACGACATTACAGAGGCTTTGCATCATGCGGTGTCTGCGACCTGACAGAATGACGTACGCAGTCGGACTGTACATCGAAGAGAAACTAGGAACCAAATATGTCACCGCCAGAACTGTAGCTTTTGAAAAATCTTACGAAGAAACAAGCTCTCAAACCCCAGTGTTTTTTATCCTCTCTCCTGGAGTTAATCCCCTAAAAGACGTAGAAATGATGGGGAAGAAATTGGGTTTTACATTCGACGGTGGTAATTTCCACAGTGTTTCCTTGGGACAAGGGCAAGAAATTGTGGCAGAAAATGCGATGGATTCGGCTGCGCAGGTGGGGCAGTGGGTCATACTGCAAAATATTCACCTTGTTGTGAAGTGGTTATCAACTTTGGAAAAGAAGATGGAGCAGTGTGCTGATATAGGTAAGTTATACAGTTTGGTGAGTAATTAGTCACTAAGTACGCCTATGTATTACCCTCCTTTCAGTTATTTTTGTCATCTAGTTACCTTTAAAACCTTCAATTTTTTTATACCCATCTCAAGTAAATTTTCCAACGCCTACTTGACGACAATAATAAGTGAATGACTTATACTAAATAACGGTTGAACGAGAAAATGATGAATGCGGATAGCTACCAACAAACGTTCTAAAATCTAAAAAAAAAAAAGATTTGACTCTGGGTATGGTTTCAGACCTAAGATATTTTTGATTAATAACGAGTTCGTTTTCGGCCAGGGTGCCATGTAGAGGAGTGAATCATGGTTCGGGATAACACGAAGGGGTGAAATTCAATACTATTAGATAAGTTAGATCTGTTAGTTCGGCGTCACTAACAATTTAATTAATTAGTTAAAGCTACAATTTTGAAATGGAGGACATTGTTATAGAAAGTAATTGATAATCATGTTGTTGAGGTTAGTCATCTTGGAATCAAAACAAAGTAAAACAAACAGGACTTATTAAAATAGGTTACTTAGGTATTTTCTTTACTTCTGTCCTTATAGCCCTGTTAGTCCTTACCTATTGGTTAGTGGAGGTACACTCTCTTTTCGTCTTATACTTCTCTTACCAATTTAGATTTTTGGCTAGTTTGTAGGGCAGTATGACTGGTTCTGGTGGAGGATTAGTGTAATACGTGGAAATATGGTCTATTTCAAATATATATTCAGCTGTCAGGCTGAGGAATTGACAGAGTTGTCCTATTCCATCCATGTAAATGTGGCGTTTATAGTCAGTTTCTCTGCTCACTAAAAGAATATCTTTTTGAAATGGACTCTAGTAACTAAGCTTCGGGGAATATGCAGAATGCATTTTTTGCCTACTCTAACGCCACTTTCCTGAGTCTGCATTTTTGTGAGATTCCCAACAATACCTTTATTACAATCTAGTGTTTTGTAGGCTTTAAAGCCGGGTCCAATAAACAAATTTCCTGTCGTTTTGTCTACAGCTGCCGGAGACATTATCAATGGCGATGTGGCAATGGGCGAGGTGATCTCTCGTGCTTCCCGACTTTGACTGATTCGACTATATTGAGCTCCGTGGTATTTAATTCCCCGCCGTCGCGCAGCAGTGAAGAGACTAAGGTGGGGGTAGTGGTGGCACGGGAATTCGGCGCACTTGAAGTATGTCCTAGAACTCGCTTCCAGTCTGCATTTAGAAACATAAATTTCTCCTTCCTGTTAGGAATGTTGTCGCGTTTAAATATCTCAATGGCCTCTCTTATTAGTCCCGGATAGAAACGCTGCGGTTGATATAAGATGTAACGAAGTTTTTCTCACATACACATAACACCTTTTACAATCAAGGTCTGAACATCCTCTACAGTCAATACCAAAACAGTCCTTTATTTAGATATCTAATATCGGTAGGTCAGACGACCGTCGATAGATAGCGGCACCTATTCACTTGTGTCTTGTAGTGAGGGTGAAAAGATGTATGACTAGACGAATTAGTTCGAGGTTGAGTCAGTCCACAAAACACCCCCGTATGGGGATGTTTTGTGAGTCAGTCGATGTTGATCTTTGCACATTTACTCCACCGACAACCAGCGAAAGCAGTCCTCGTGCGATTCTAGTGCAGCACTAATTTTACCAATGGAATACGCTATTAGTTCAGAATGTACCGTTCGTTCTCGAATCATCCCAGTCCTTAACTATCAGTGCAACATGTATCTTGGGTTTAGAATGTTTTGTCCTTTGTCCGTCCGTTAAATAGATATCTTTTGTTATTCCTTATCACTTTTGTTTTAATTTAGAAAACCCCTGGAATATATTTCTCCACTGTCTAAAAGCTACCTTGTAGGCATAGCGGTCCCTTTGTCGCTTTACAAATATCAAAGGGTGGCGATCGCGACCCACCAAAATAAGTAAGTATCAGCAAACCTAAGAAAGGGGCGTCGCAAAGATATCCACCTCGTTGAAAAGGATGTCATGACCTTTGAAGAGAGCGTGCTCTGCTACTACTGACTTTTGTAGCTGTCCGTATTGCACTCCTCTTGTGTTCCGTAATCCTCGTGTTGAAACTGCGTTTTGTGGTGCCCGCGTATACCGACCCACAGCTTCGTAGTACTGGGTAAACTCCGCGTGTTGATAGCGGATCTCTGCGGTCTTTGGCTGATCTCAACCTCTGTTGTATTGTACGAGTGGGTTTAAGGACAATTGTGCTTTTCCAGCCCATCCTGTCCGTTACTTTGTGGATGTATGGTAGACTAGTCCATCTACAGCTTCCTGGTGCTCTACATTCCTTGGACCAAAGGCTCTTTCCAGAGACTTCATTTCCCGTTCCAAATCAGCCGGCTCATAAATTTTCTTACCTCTCACAGACAGAGTCTCTATGACTCCCTGTTTCTGTCTCGGATGATGATTTGATCCATTATCGCCGGGCAGTCTGTGTTGGTTTTCTCTAAACGGTGTGCGCAAGCTTCCCATTCGGCTTTCTTTATACTAAAACATCCAAATCTTCTTAGTGAATTTAATTTTTGGGTTGATAGAGTTGATGTGTAAGAAGAAGTTTTGAAGTTCGTGCTTACCATGGTCCCAAATAACAAAATTGGATCCACGTATCAGAACCAGCACTTTGACCTCTTATATGCTGTTCGCAGTGTTCTCAATCTAAAAATGTCTCAGTGAAACCATCTGTGAGTAATCGTCCGTTTTCATGTTATGTTGTGTACATATTGATGAGTGTGTGTAGATTTTATATGGCCACTAGCCAATAGCCTGTTCAGTACTAAAGGTCAACGATGAAATCCTACCTGCGGCAGATATAATAAAGGAATCCAGCTCGTACTGAACCAAAACCCGCAGCAGGTCGTCTGGATGTGCTTCCGGGCGTCGGATTATCTCGGCTTTGACTCTCATGAAGTCGCGCATTGGTTGCCATCGCAGATTAGCACAAATTTCCATGGAGCATTTACCGCCATACGGATGTAAATGCTTTCAACAGCTTTCAACCATTGAGAGGTGGGCCTCCGCCGCGCACCCCCATGAGGCCGATCCATTTGTTAGGATCGGCTGCATGATGGTTTTCAGCAGCAGGAGCGTTCCTCTCACGGCCAGATGGCTTCTTAGATTGAGCAGCGGGTATAGTGAGGCCATAGTCCCCCTACAAGGTGATCCGGCATGGCATTGCGACGTCTACCTATCAGGATTACCTGGCACTTGGTTAAATTAACCTTAATCCTCCAGCGTAACAGCCACTCCTGGAGGTCGGAGGCCAAAAGCTAGCTGCAGGTTCTGCCGCAAAACATCTTTTCTCCGGTGTTTTTATAAAAGAGCCCTGCCGTCAGCATAGAGTGAGAGCGTAGACCTTCGTGTTCTAGGAATATCGTTCGTGTACAGGTGCGGCAAAAATACCGATCCTTGGGGGACACCTGCCTTTATCTTTCATTGCGCCGATAGGGAGGACCCGACCCTTACCTCGACGGCGACTGTCTGATGTGATGTAGCTGTCGATAAGTTGGCAAATGTTCGCCGACAAACACCTAAGTGAGTCAGCTTGTAGATCAGGCCTTCGTGTCAGACCCTATCGAGCGCAGGATCTACGTCCACCAGAACTAATCCAGAGGTCAGTCAGGAGTTTCTGCCTTCCGCGACATTCTCCGCGGTTTTCAGGCCTTGCAATTCAGCCGAATGCAGCCCCCGAAAACCATATTGTTCGACGGGCACGACGGTTAAGCGTGTACACTCGTCTTGGAGTCTCTTCAGAATAATACGCCCCACGACCTTCCCAGCCCCACACTGTAATGTGATGGGCCGGTAGTTTCGTGAAAATATCTTGTTCTTGCCCCTCTTGTTCAGCATCACGACTCTCTGTTTCCACCGCGATGCGAAGCTCTTTAGCCTCAACGCAAGGGTAAGCTACACCCTTTGTTGCCAGGTTTTTCAGCACTCTGTTGGAGATGTCATCCTGCCCAAGAGCCTTCCATTCCACAAGGGTCCTCAGGATGTCACTGACTTCCCCGGGAGTAACCAGGTGCATAGGGTCCTGCTGACTCCTGAAGTCTTCGCTCCTCAGGTGCCGGGCGGCTCTCTCAAACGACAGGATGTGACGATCATTATCGTCAGGGTGATCATTTAACCTACACACTCTTTCGAGTGTTTGGCCAAATGATTCCGCCTTATCCTTGTCACGGTGAACCATACCGTTTACGCTGCGCGGCGGTGGGGCGGTGTTTGTCTCGCGCCTGAGGCTTCTTTACAGCCGCCAGAGGCCAGACGAGCCTGGCTCTAGGTGGCTCAGCTTATCATCTCAGCATCGACTGCGGTGTTTACGCAGAGCTGTTTTCAATCGCTGGGTGCTTTCGTTAAGCAGGCTGTGTTAGTCCTCTGAAGGGCCTCTGCGGTACAATCTACGCAGTCATCTCTATTCCTGAACGAACGCCCGAATATGTCCGGGAGTCTCTCCATATTGACCGCGTGGTTTTTATACCTCGAGCTCAATGATGGATAGAATTAGAGCCCGCTGCACGTCCTCTTCGAACGCTTGCACGGCACCTCCACCTGGGCAACATCAGCAACAACTGGGACAGCCGCAGAGGTGCGTTAAAATTGTCTTCAAACCGTTTCCAGTTAGCATGTTAGAACGAGTCGTTTTGATTTCGGCATGCGCTACAATGATCAGTCTGATCGGATTGTGATCCGAGGTACCTTCATTCACCAGCGGTTTGGCCAGAGTCGGACTAGCGAAACTGCAATGTCAGGTACGTCCGGTCTCCCGCCCCTGTTGGGTAGGCATGTTGGTTGCTCGGGCCCCATTACCACTGCGCCAGCAGCGGTTTTCATATCCAACAACCTGACACCTTGCCTGTTATCAATTGCAGAGTTCCATGAGCGGTGCTTGCAATTGAGGTCGCCAACCAGTGCTTGTTGGCCACCCAGGAGAATGTCGAAATCTTCCAGTTGCAGTTCGGCCTGTAGCTGCTTGTATGCCGATGTGACCTTCATCTGACCATAGCTGCTGCCCATGACATATAACGGTGTTAACAGCTTAAACAATTTTTTTAGTCTTTCAAGCAAGGGCCTACATCGCAAGTAGAGCCGAACCACCTTGTTCGGTACTGCTCTGCTTTGGAACTGCGTAGACTTTTGGAATTGGTATGTATTCGCATATGAGCTGCTTGATCCCATCTCTTCTCCAAAAGAACATTTGGTTTGAACTGACTCACGGGGATTTCAGCGCTGTGTCTACCTTTCAGAGGTCCTCCGGTGCCTGCCCCGACTAACCCAGTTACAAAAGATCGTCGAAACTCTTTCAGGTTCAAACTACACAATTTTCACATGTAGTTTAGAAAGTATTGTTGCGAACTCAGGGTTCGATAATTCCAGTGTAACGATTTAACACGAAAACACTATTTATTTATTTCCACAATTACACACGACTACTAAATAACTCATTACTTAACACTTTATAGCCTTCTATTATCGGTTCGTAACTTTAGCTTACTTATAGCTCGATTAACTACTCGACTCGACTATTCCCCAACCGCCGCTCTATGCGCCTTTTATATACAATCCTAAAATTACAGAAAAACCTAGAAAGTTCTTTATAAGAATTCTTGAATAATCTCACATAAAAAAAAACGGTTGTAAACAACTGCCTTCTAGATTAAGCCAGACGAGCAATAAATCACTCGTGTCAGCCATGACGCAGAGCGGATAGGTCGCGAAGCTCCACCAACCAACACGCTCCCATGCGTTTGCCCCGCCTCCCATGCGGCGTTGCTGCGATCGTAACATTGCCCTCCTCCTAAGTCTATCTGTTCGTCCCGAACAGATAGAGTTCCATGGTATCGTGCTAATCGATCCAAATGAACGACCTTCATCTTTGACCTAGGGGTCCGCTGGATCCTATACACCACATCATTAATCTTCTTTATAATTGTATAAGGTCCTTCCCAATTTTGGCTAAGTTTGGGCGACTTCCCCACCTTTCGCCTCGGATTGTATAACCACACCAAATCACCATCCTGGAAGCCGCGGGAGTTAGCTAGTAAGTCATATCTTGCTTTGGCTCGATCACTGGATATCCGCAGTTTATTCCTGACTTGTTCATGAACATTGTCCAGCCTCTCCTTAAGTTCCTCCACAAAATTCTCAGAGTTGAGTGAATCTTTTTCTGGTGTTCCATACATCAAATCTGCAGGAAGCCTCATTTCCCTTCCGAACATCACTTTCGCCGGAGTATAACCAGTGGCTTCATGCGTAGAGCCTCGATATGCCATCAACATGAGAGGTAGATGTTGGTCCCAATCACGCTGATGATCTGCCACCATTTTAGACAGGTAATGTTCCATGGTCCGATTAAATCTCTCTACCATCCCATCCGACTGTGGATGCAAAGGAGTTGTCCTGGTCTTGCGAATTCCGAGAAGTTCCATGACCTTCTGGAAAACAGCCGATTCAAAATTTCGGCCCTGATCAGAATGAAGTTCGAGAGGGACTCCAAATCTGCAGAACATTTCATTTACTAGCACTGTTGCCACAGTCGTTGCTTCTTGATTAGGCAGGGCGTATGCTTCAGGCCATTTAGTGAAGTAATCCATGGCGACCAAGATGTATTTATTGCCCGACTCAGTCTGAGGAAACGGTCCCGCGACATCAATTGCTACCCTCTCGAATGGAGCACCTACAGTGTACTGCACCATTCGGCCGCGTCATCTTGTTCGAGGTCCTTTTGTGGCACAACAAACTTCGCACTTGCGGCACCAAGATTCGACGTCTTCATGATAGTTCACCCAATAGAACCGCTCTTTAATTTTGGCCAAGGTTTTATTGACCCCAAAATGACCTCCACTGGTTCCGTCGTGCATTTCCTGTAGTACGTCCGATTTTCTGCTACCAGGAACAACCAACTGACTGACTACGGTCTTGCCATCCGGACTCTCCCACGCTCTCTTCAGTAATCCATTTTCTATTTTAAGAGAGTGCCACTGGGCCCATAGCGCCTTCAGGTTGGGACTTTTATCAGCAATTTCTTGCCATTCTGGTCTCTTGTCATCAGTCTTTGCCATGAGTATCGGTCCAATATCTGGATCATTCATTTGTTCTTCTCGAAGGGTCTGTGTGGTCCAGCCATCGTTTATTTCCACCGACGTTTTCCTTACAGAAGGATGTCCTTCACGTTGCTCAGTTCTTCGACAATCCTGACTATCTTCTTTACATGGCCGTCTAGACAATGTATCGGCATTTCCGTGACACCTTCCTTGTCGACGTTCAGTTTGGATCTTCTGTCCTTTAATGCGTCCTGTAACACTTTTGCCACTCAAATTATTGACTTGACTTGATTGGTTGACTTGACTGATCCTGGGGGTCTTATCGGGCTCGGTCAATTGCCCCCTTACATTGACAGGAATTGGTTTTTCCTGGATTCTAGGGCGGTCTTGATTGCCGCTCGGTCTTCTAAACAACGGCGACGGACTCCTTGCCCTGTTACGGCAGTTACTCTTGACGTGACCCAGTTTACCGCAGTTAAAACATTTTATGCCCCGATTGCCTGTTGATCGGGGAGTTCTTTCTAACAGGGCTTGCATACTGACTGCCATATCCTTCATCGCTTTATGTAAACTGGCCATGGAATCAGCCATAGACGTATTCGCCTCTTCATTGCAAGTTGCCATTCTTACACGTGGAGATGAACTAGATGACACTCGTGACGCCTCGAATTCCAGGGCCCGAACTAGTGCCTCGCTGATATCCTTGGGCCTTACTAGACGTAAGTGGTATCTCATGTCACTATCGCGAACTCCCTCAATGAACCTTTCGGCGGCAAATTGCATTTGAAAAGATTCAGGGGCCGATGGATATGCCAGGTGAATGAGTCTGTCTATGTCCGCCTCAAATTCTTGTAAGGGTTCACCTGACTTTTGCTGTCTCATCCTCAGCTGGGCCTGGAACACGGTTTCTTTGTGCTCATTTCCAAATCGTAGTTGCAGAGTGTGTACTAAAACGGCATAATTACTTTGATCCGCTGCCGACAGAGATTGGAGTAATTCAGCTGCTTTTCCACGAAGTGCTACCACTAGTGATGTAGCTTCTTGGGGCTCGGACCAGCCATTAGCTTTCGCAGCTGCCTCAAATTGGGTTTTATAAATTTCCCAGGCCGTAGTACCGTCATAATCGGGAGGCTTAATTTTAGCGTTGGCTGTGCTAAAACTCTCTGTAGACACGTTGTCGTCCTCAAGTTGTTCCCGGAATTTCTTTTCTAGCTCGAGAACCCTCTGGTTGACAGCTTCTAGTCCTTCGTTAACGCCGTTAACGGATTCGTTAACGGATTGCATTATTCTTTCTTCCAACTGTTGCTCCCTAGCTGCGAGATGGGTCACTAATTCTTCTTTGAACCGTTCCTGTTCTTCCTTCTGTTGTTGATAACGTCGCTCCTGTACTTGATCACGTTTTTCTTGTTCCTCTTTTTGTTCCTTATAACGTCTTTCCTGTTCAAGATAATGTTTTTTCTGCTCTTCCTTCTGTTCTTGCATAAGCGAGAGCAGGGTGGCAAATTGATCCTCCATCGCTTGATGCTGGCTTCTAGTCACTGGCATAAACACGTAATGTCCCGCAATGAAGCACTCACTTACAGTTCAGCAATATTAGTCCTCAAATTCCCACTGGAATCCCACTTCTGACACCAATTGTTGCGAACTCAGGGTTCGATAATTCCAGTGTAACGATTTAACACGAAAACACTATTTATTTATTTCCACAATTACACACGACTACTAAATAACTCATTACTTAACACTTTATAGCCTTCTATTATCGCTTCGTAACTTTAGCTTACTTATAGCTCGATTAACTACTCGACTCGACTATTCCCCAACCGCCGCTCTATGCGCCTTTTATATACAATCCTAAAATTACAGAAAAACCTAGAAAGTTCTTTGTAAGAATTCTTGAATAATCTCACATAAAAAAAAACGGTTGTAAACAACTGCCTTCTAGATTAAGCCAGACGAGCAATAAATCACTCGTGTCAGCCATGACGCAGCGCGGATAGGTCGCGAAGCTCCACCAACCAACACGCTCCCATGCGTTGCCCCGCCTCCCATGCGGCGTTGCTGCGATCGTAACAGTATCATTTGTATTTTAGAAAACGTCACTTGGATTTCAGATATATCACTTGCATTTCAGAAATCATCACTTGTATTTCAGAATAGTCAGTTGGATTTTAGAAAGTATAATTTGAAATTTAGAAGCGTGACATGTATTTTAGAAACTATCAGTTGGAATTTAGATTAGTCATTTGTATTTTAGAAAAGTTCGGTTGTATTTCAGAATTCGTCATTTAAATTTCAGAAAATGAATGAATTACATACTATCTTCAGAATCGGATTGAAAAATCATGCGATGCAGCTACAACAGAGTTTTCTTTTTTATATTGTATAATTTATTCTTGATTTACACATAAAATTTAACGATGACAACAATTTACTGTTGGCAAATATAAAATTTACATAGTCCAACTGGTATATTTTATATTACTATGACGGCAGCATTAAGAGAAATGCTAAGTTGTGCGAATAAAGTCAAAGTTTTTAGAAAATATATTGTGTTGAAGTGGTTTTTGTGTCCTTGACTTTTGCACTGTACTCACCTTTTTGAAGAACTGCACACAAATGCAAATAACAAACTTTGTTTTCAAAACAATTTTCTGAAATTCAAGTGATATCTTCTAAACTACAAGTGATGCTTTCTGAAATACAAGTGATATATTCTAAAATCTAAATGATTGTTCTGAAATTCAAGTGTAGTTTTCTGAAATACAAGTGACTAGTCTGAAATACAACTGACGATTTCAAAAACCAAAATCACTATTCTGAAATACAAGTGATATATTCTAAAATTCAAGTGACTGTTCTAAAATACAAATGATACTTTCTAAACTGCATGTCAAAATGGTGTAACCTTTCATTATACAGAGGAGTTAACAATTGTAACATCAAGGAAATACCATAAAATTCTTGACCACCATTTCCTACTCTTTCTGTCGATTTCGTAAGTTATCGACGTAACCCATGTTGACATTATAATCTTTGACAATCTTAGGACACGTAATTATTTCCTTCTCTCCGTCTTTTTTCTTTCGATCCACTGTCTCTATGATATCAGGTTTTTGAAAATTACTTCCCATCAAAACTATTCTTTTATCCTTCTATTTTAGAAAACTTATCTTATGATCGGTTATTCGCCAATCTGTTTCTCCTCTTTTTATTTCCTTGACTGCTTTCACATCATCTGAAATTCCTAGACGTTTAGTCCCGATATATCACACCTGATGATTTTGAATCAGAATCAGAATTGAATATCAAGATCAAGGTCACACAAGTTATTATCAAATAGATTTGGCGGGCAATCAAGCTCAAAGTCCTCATCGCAAGCTGAGTTCAATTTGGCAGCAGGAACGCCAAGAATAGGTTCTTCATCGTTATTGCTTTTCTCCACAATAGACTCTTCGCCGGAAGGATCTCATCAAAAAACGATCGCATAAATCCTTTCTGGTTCAATCGCTCTAACTCATAAAAACTTAATTTCTTTCCTAATTACTTACCAAGGCGGGAAGTCGTTTTTTACTGTCAAAAATCAAAGTAGTAGTTAAGTAATAGCAAAAAGGAGAGATAGGTAATAATTCATGATCGCTCTAGGGTGGAAATAGAGACCATTACTTGCCTCTAATTTAGAGGTAGGTAATAGGTCATTTCCCACCCTTCTCTGGGGTTTGTAATGATCGAGTTACATATATGGTTCTATGCTTTAGTTAAAAATAATTTGTTACTAGCTTGTATCGCTGCTGCCTTGTGGTATCAATTGAAACCACCCTATTTTTCTCAAAGAAACTAGACTTCAAAGAAATTATCTTTCCTGGTTTATATGAAAATGCGGTCATAATAGATAAATTATTACTAAAAATCTACTTACCAGCCATTTCGAGTTATTTTATGAAAAACAACCCCTTTTTCGTACATGTAAACAGAAGGAACAAAGAGCGACGTACACGAATCCCAAGATTCCCAAGCAACTGACGCAGAAAACTGCGTACTCGTATACTGTAATTTTTATTTGCTAGAGGTCTCTACTGAGAAGGTGTTATCGTGCGGGTATCACCAAGTTACCACAACGCAGCTAATACATAAATTTTAGTAATTGTGGTATCAGGGCGAAACCACAAAGCGCAAAAGGGTTAAAACTAATATAAGTACTTTCTAAAAGTATCTATCATTATGCCAAACAAGTGAAAACAAGTAGGTAATATATTTTTTCATCCCTTTATAGGACATGAAAAATACAGACTTTATCTAAGCGCAGAACCATCGTCCGATCCGCATTCCTGTGTAATTCCGCAAGGTATATTAGAGTCCTCAATTAAAATCACAAATGAGCCACCGACAGGCATGTTCGCTAACTTGCATAAGGCACTGGACAATTTTAATCAAGAGACTCTGGAAATGTGTTCGAAGGAAGCCGAATTTAAAGCCATCTTGTTCGCCCTTTGCTATTTCCACGCGGTTGTGGCCGAACGAAGAAAATTTGGTCCGCAAGGTTGGAACAGGAATTACCCGTTCAATGTGGGAGATTTGACAATAAGCGTTAGTGTCCTCTACAATTACTTGGAGAGTAATAATAAGGTAACTTTTATTTTGCTATTTTTATGTTATAATAAGAAATGTTTGAGTAACGTAACGGTTTACGAATTTCGCAAGGTTCCCTGGGAAGATCTGCGCTACTTGTTCGGAGAAATAATGTATGGCGGTCATATTACAGATGACTGGGATAGGCGTTTGTGCAGAAGTTATCTGCTAAGCTACATGCAACCAGAGTTGATAGAGGGAGAACTGCTGTATGCCCCAGGTAACCACTAAGGGCGGCTTTTACAACTGTCAGTAAAACTTCAGTTTGAAGTTAAAACACCAGATATGACGTAGATTTCATTGTTTATCGGTCAGGTAATTATGCAATCCACGTTATTACTCGTGTTTTAACTTAAAACTGAAAGTTTACTCATAGTTATAAAAGTGAACTTTAGGGACGTTCATTTCAAACCGTCATCTAGTTGACTGTGAATAAATGTCAAAAGAGAACGAGGAATGATCAAAGTCCCTTTAATTTGATTAAGTCATCTTTTTCTGTGATGTGACTTTCTAGATTATGTTTTCTAATGAACACGAGTTACTTTCAATTCAGGGACAACACATACGAATACCCTATTCCGTTATTTTCCACATCTCAGGTGATCATGAAAGTTTCCCTGTGTACTATCTACAGCTTTTGTCCGCTTTGATGTCGCCAAAACAAGTTGATAAAGCTAGATTTATAAACCAAAGAAACTTATATTTGAAAAGTCTCCAATAAAATGGCGTGACTCCATAGATGTTTAGATTTTGACCAATTAGATACTGACGCAACCCGTCCGTCCTTCCAGTCAAATACTGTTGACGTTTAAAATCAACTTTAAAATTTTTGTCGTTTGCCGTACGCGTTTCATTACATATTTGAGCTTAAAAACTACTAAAATTTCCAAGAAAACCACCACGAAACATATTGACTCAATGTTTGAGACAGTGTGCCGATTAGGATCATAGCCGGAGCTACAGAACGACCCCACAATCCAATCCACAGAATCGTGTTAGCGGTAAACCATAGATTATCCTAATAGATGTTAATGTCAATGTCAATCAACTGAAATGACGATTTTGTCAGGGCACAAATCTCCCAAACTGAGTATGCCACGTTTGACAAGTGACACTGAGCTTTGCCGGTTGACCGACATGACAACCTACTTTTCATTTCACATTTCAAGTTTATCATTTAACCAACCGAATCGTAACAATTATCTCTGCAATCAATAGTGTATATATTTCAAGTTTTTACTCACAAATGTTCCCAAAACGAATAACGTCCAATTCGAATGAACCGAACTTAAATAGCCAAAGGCCGATTCCACAAAACCATATACCACCTTTTTCTGAGATTCTCGGTCCTGGTTTGTCGTGTTCTTACAGAATACGGCCCGAAGTATTTCCTACAGAGACAAATGAAGTATATCCAGAAGGTATAACCTAACAGATCTAAGAAACCGATTAATAGCCAGACTCTTTGAATGATCCAAATTTGAAAAGGCTCAATTTATCGACTAGCAATGTAACTTTAGAGAAAATTAAGGCAGACAAGACTAACACTCACTGAGGTTGAAGAACAGAAATTGAAACTTTTTCTGGATCAAGAGCTATCGAAATTTAAAAACATCCGAGGCACTACTTCACTTATTGAACATACCATTCACTTGGAAAAACCTGAGCCGATCAGACAACGATACCATCCTCGAAATCCGAAAATGAGGGAAATAATCAACACCGAAGTACAAAAAATGTTGCAAGAGGGCACAATAAAATCTTCATCAAGACCGTGGAGCTCACCCGTGGTGATTGTGCGCAAGTCAGATGGAACATACAGGTTTTTCATATAGCGTTTTTCACTGGCTGCCCTCGGTGCGCACTAGCCTGAACTCGGTGCGGATTCCATGTTTCACTGGGAGATCCAGTACGCACTTTTTTGGAGTCGTATACAGTGAGGGCAGATATGCACTGAGGGCAGAAATAATGGACCTGAGGGGTCGCGTCGAGTCCAGTTCAGTTCAAAACAAATATGAATCTTGACGGCAGAAAATGGTTGTCATGTCAGATGGAGTTTTTGATGATAATTCACCAATAATTATTAACAATTACGTATTAAATGTATGTGCTTCAATATTTACACGTTTTTGATAATAATAGAGAAAGGTCGACAAATTGGAGGGAGACAGAGTACTTTTTTTAAAACGGCAAAATTATCAAAATGTTTTAATTGTTTCAACACAAACAAAAATACAAATGATGATTAAATACGTATATTTGAACAAGTTAAACTTGGATTTGCACAAATCAAAACGTTTTAGATGTTATAGTAATAGACAATGGTAATATTAGAAAAAAAATAAAAATTCCTGTTTTTGAAAATAGGGTCACAAATATGGAATACAAAAACAACAAAAATAAAAATGTATGTAAACTACTAAAAACTCAGTCTATTGGCAGAAATCGCAAATATAGATGCCAGATACATATGACGTACATTCGGAATGACACCATGAGTCACAGAATTTACACTGTATCCACAGCTTTTCATCTTTTCTGCTTTCTAAAAACTTTCCATCACAAAACAGGTACTCCGGATTTTCTTCAGGCTTTATCATCATTTTGCCCAGTATACAATGAATAATCTGAATCATCATCGTCCACAAAATCTTCCTCAGAAGAGCTATTTGCTTAAACCGTATCCTTTTCTCTTTGCCTTGCTCTTAGCTCGAGTCTGTAGGATGGTCTCTGATGTGCTGGGAGACGCTAGATCAGTCAAAGCTGTTTTACCCTGGCCCAGACCATGGTCAATTTTTCTTTTTACTTGAAGTTTAGATGTAGTTGCTACTGAAGGCATTATGGATGATTCCAGTTCAGCTTTGTAAGGAGATGCAGTTATCACGACAGATTTCCCCGCTTTCCTTCCTCGATTGATGCTTTTTTTGCGGATAGACGGAACTGGCGAAACTATCTCAGGAGTTACCAATGCTATTGGTGCCGTAGGATTATCAGGTGGTTGAGGTGCTGGAAGAGGGGCAACGACATTTCCTTCCTCGATAGTTTCAGAGGCAAGCAAGTCAGGTTGTCGGAAGATGCTTGGATTAATCGGAAAAACTCCGGTGGCTAGAAAACCATTAACAGCAATTTTACCACGCTGAACTCTTGAATAAGCTTTGCCAAAGATTTCTATTATGTCATATGCAGATACTGGACGAGCATTTTGCCGCACCCACGTTCTTATCTCCTCACTGTAATGCGCTTTGAATGGTCCCATGAAAGACTTGTCGAGGGGCTGTAGCTTATGTGTGGAGTGTGGTGGTAAACACACAATGGTAATGTGATTATCTCTAGCCATGTTGAAATCAATATTGCGTGTGTGTGAATAGTGACCGTCCAATATAAGCAAAACTGAAGATTCTGGTGTAGGCTTTACTGTCGCTATAAAATGCACAAACCATTTTGTGAAAATATTATTTTGTATCCATCCTGATGGATGACACTCAGTCTTCGTCCCAGGAGGGGCGCCCTTTGTAAGCTGCAGACTTAATTTTTTTCTGGGGAATATAACTAAGGATGGAACAAAATGTCCTCCTGCGCTCATACAAAAAACTGCGGTAATCAGTGACCCTCGTTCAGCGGAAGTAATGCTACCAATTTGTCGCTTGCCTTTATGTGCAACAATTTGTGGAATCTTTGATGGAACTATAGATAGACCGCTCTCGTCAACTTTAAAAGCGCGGTCTGCTGAATAGTTATGTTTTTCAAATTCATCTGTTAAAATTTAAAAAAATGACTGCACGTTTTCTTTGGAAAAGCCCTTTGCTCCAGCAAAAGATGTTCCGGTTGGTGTTCTGAACGACAGTTTGTTTGAGTGACGCTTCATAAATAGCCTAAGCCACCCTTTTCCAGCTGTTTCTTTACCAAAGGGATTTGGCAGATTATTTCTGACAGCAAGTTGATATGCCATATGCCTAATGTCGTGTCTGGTTAATCCAAAATATTTACTTTCCATATGAAGCAAATATCTTATAACTTCTTCTTCCAATTCTTTTGTTAACACTGTTGGTCGACCTAGTTGTGTTACACCAGCGATCTCTGGTTCTTCATCCTTTTGGCAATGCCAAAAGGATGGTTCTAGGAACATTGTATGTTTTGGAAGCTAGTAAATACCCCATACGTTGTTCTTTGACAGCACGGATTGCTTGTATCATAGCATTTATTTCATAACATTTTCTTTTATACTGAAACAAAGCATGAAAATATTACATGATATACTAGCCCAATAAAGAATGTATCCAAAATTAAAGCAGAATGCAACATCATTAAATTGAAAAGCAATTTATTTTGTGGCTAAAAAAGTCACAATTTAATAGCTATTTATGTAACCAGTTACGAAAAGTCCGATTTTGTGTAACGAATGAATGTTTGCGGGACGAGCGCAGCGAGTTCCCGCAATTTGGTACGACTTTTGGTACAGTTTAAAAATGTACTCTCAAATCACACTATTGATATCTGAGCATTACGTGATTGGAACAACTGTTAAGTAGCACATTATTTCAACTCCAAATATTTTGGGAATAAAAAATGCTGAAATCAGAATTTTGTTTGTTTATAAGGAAAAAGTTATATTTAAAAGAAGGTAGCAAAATGGTTTTGTGGTTTGTTGCATACATTTTTAAACATATTTACTTAAGTAGCTAATTTACTTATATAATTTAAAAATATGTTTTTTTATAATTTTCACATATAAAGTGGCACTTTTCAATACTGATGACAGTGACGTAACGCCTTACTTTTCGTAACTAGTTACGAAAAGTAAAATCTTTGGTAACTGGTGATGAAAAGTCCGTTTCATCACCAGTTGCATAAAGAAAATAAATCAGAAATGGACAAGGATTTAATATTCAACACGAAACAGGTAGGTAATCTTGAACTTGACTTGAAATAGCAGTAACATCAGTAACAACTTAAACTAACACAGTAGGACAGGTTAAGAATTATACACATTTATATCACAATTAGTACAATTGCTAATACTAAGTCCAGTCGATGTGGATGTGGAAGCTCTCACTTCATTAGTCGTTATGGTACAATTACTGGAACCAAGAATATTACTTGAATTTGTTTCTTGTTCTCCCGGGAATTTTGTACGTAACCCTCTGCAACAAGACTCGACTTCCATCCTCCATGTTGCTTCAGCTTTAATAGGTCGGCCCCAGAATCTGCCAAAAATGTGGCTGATGATCGTCTGAAGCAGTGTCCCGTAAACAATGCTGGGCACGGTAACTTTAAAAAGGTTGCTATTATTTTTGGTAAATTTCCAATGGTGTTGATACCGACGGGTTGGACTGTGCAATTTCCGTTGTTATATTTTACAAAAAAAACGATCATGTTTAGTGCCTGGAGGGCGCAAAGTGATATATCTTCTAATCATGTCAACAAGATTGTGCCCTTCAATACTTCCTTCGGTTACCGCAAATTCGCGAGTTACTTTGGTTTCAGTATTTGGGATTTTAATAAGAAAATGACTTTGTCCGTCAAAAACGTCTCCAACTCGTAGAAAAGTCAGCTCTCCCTTTCGATATGCACCAGCTATACCTATTATCATAACAAATTTGCCATTAGGTATTTCGTACCATCAGCTTCATTTATAAAATGGGAAAAATCTTTCTTTCAGAGTACACTAGATTTTTTTGCTTGATAACCAGCAAAATTATATATTCCAATATTTCTTTTTAAGCATATTGTACTACGCAGCATCGAATAAAGGGTCCATAACGTCGTTGCTTTCTGCATTTTCCTTCCCTTGAAATAAGCCAGTAAGACCTTTTCACTTATTTGCTTTAATTTCTTTTCATGACACCATTGCTCAAACTTTGTATATGTTAATTCATATAACGCCTTTGACTTATCTGGAATGACGGATGATAATGCGCTCTGTGCGGCTTCCTCAATATCACTTTTTTCTACTACAGCTTAGACAAATTAAGGAATGCCCGCTATATTTCCAGTATAGATTTAAAACAGGTTTACTGACTGAAACCGTTGAGCAAAAATATCAAGCCAATAACAGCATTTACTGTTCCAGAGTTAACCCTTTACCAGTTTCG
The DNA here is from genome assembly GCA_951812265.1 of Taphrorychus bicolor. Lineage (NCBI taxonomy): Eukaryota > Metazoa > Arthropoda > Insecta > Coleoptera > Curculionidae > Taphrorychus > Taphrorychus bicolor. The sequence continues at coordinate 38,419,189 of OX638301.1, read as the reverse complement.
AGTAATGCCTTTTGTCTTACACTCTGCTCCTGCAACTTTCCAACGCCTCATGGACCAAATAATAGGACCCGGGTTGAACCCTATATGCTCTGCTTATCTCGATGATAACATCATCTTCGGCAAAACTTTCCAGGAACACCTCCGACGTCTGCGGGAAGTTTTCCGACGCCTCCGTGCTGCTGATCTCCTCATAAATTCAGAAAAATGTCAGTTTGATCGAAGATCTCTCCGATATTTGGGCCATATTGTAACTCCCGAAGGAAGAAATACCGATCCGGACAAAGTATCCGCGATATTATCAATGCCTGCCCCTGTCAATGTCTGAGGTCTACGACGCTTCCTTGGAATAGCTTCTTGGTACAGCCGTTGCGTACCCAATTTTTCAAATATTTCTGCACCGCTACATAATTTGTTAAAAAAGAGTACGCGCTGGCATTGTTCTGAAGATAACAGGCCGCATTTAACCTACTTAAACAATGTTTGACTGAAGCAGCCGTTCTGACATGCCCCGACTTCACAAAACCATTCATACTGCAGAATGACACTTCCGATCAAGGATTGGGTGCTGCGCTGATTCAGAATGGATCCAAAGGCGACCACGTGATTACCTGTATGGAAGTCGCACCCTGAGTTCGAACGAAAGAAAGTTACTGAGAAAGAATACCGATCCAGAGCCTGAAAATAACCGTTTTTGGGATTACTCAGATCTGACCGAAACCGACCGATCCTTGGAAGATCTGTGTTCCAAAATCCACCCGTCCAACCATTTTAACCGTAAATCATGATCAGTCTACAACCTAACATTTGGGAATTGCGAAGAGCATGGCCAAGATAGCACTGAAATACTATTGACAAGGCATGATGCGAGATATAACCCGTTACGTCCGCAATTGTCCCTCTTGTCAACAATATAAAACTTGAAAACGCTGTTTTCGACTTTTTAAACGACTGATAAACCATCATTTCGCAAACTCTACTTGTGTCCATCCCCAGACCAGGGATGGCGATTTTTGGGTACTCAAAACACGTTTCATGGCAGTACCGAAAAATGGTTCCCGGTGGCGCCATCTGTGTCCGTTTGTTGAACTAACGAGATTCCACTCGTCCAGTATCAACGTCAATGCCCGGTCTAAGGAAAAAATTATGCAGATTACCGTAAAGTACATAAATCAATTTTTAACAGTCGGTACTACGAAAACGCTGTTTTCGACCTTTTAAACGACTGATAAACCATCATTTCCCAAGCTCTAATTGTGTCCATCCCCAGACTAGTTTCGCCGTTTACGGCTCGTCAGTGAGGCTTTGACACAACAATTAGAGCTTGCGAAATGATAGCTTATCAGTCGTTTAAAAGGTCGAAAACAGCGTTTTCATAGTACCGACGGCTAAAAATTGATTTCTGTACTTTACGGTAATCTGCATCATTTTTTTCTTAGACCGGGCATTGACGTTGATACTGGACGAATGGAATCTCGTTAGTTCAACAAACGGACACAGATGGCGCCACCGGGAACCTTTTCTCGGTACTGCCATGAAACGTGTTTTGAGTACCCAAAAATCGCGAGCTCTGGTTGTGTCAAAGCGTCACTGACGAACCGTAAACGGCGAAACTAGTCTGGGGATGGACACAGTTAGAGCTTGCGAAATGATGCGTTTATCAGTCGTTTAAAAGGTCGAAAACAGCGTTTTCATAGTACCGACGGCTAAAAATGGATTTCTGTAATTTACGGTAATCTGCATCAATATAAGACTTGTCAGCAGAAGCTTGCTACTCAAACAAACAACCATAGGGAAATGTGTCCAACACGTTACCGAAATCAGTAGAATCCCTGAAACTGTCTATGAAGATGAAACACACTCGAACCCATTTTCCGCCTAAAATCCTAATTACGAGCCAAACATATTGAAGATGTGGAGGTTTGGGACATGACAGGCAACACTGTACAAGTGGGAGTGATGTAAATATGTCCTTGTATCCCGAAATCAAACATGCTGACCAAGTTGGATGTCGCCAAGAGTAGGCGGCTGCATCCTTTTCCTAAGAAAAGAAACAGAACCAAAGAGTGTTAGTGCGCAGTGAATCAGTAAAAATTTTCATTAGAGTCAATCAAGTAGGAGGGGTATGTAACGAAGTTTAAAAATTAGCACCGCACTAATTAACCTTTATTACTAATTTGTCTACTACCTTTCTACTTTCGTAACATCGTGCCTAAACACCTCTTTAGTTATCAATGTCTGAACCCGACTTTACTTATAACAGTGTATATATATGTACAACATTATCGATAATTATCTTCAGTAGCCATTGAACCATATGGGTTAAGACATAAGTATTGGCTGAAAGCGCGTAAAATGTCATCTTTCTTCTCACCTGCCGCCAAGTCACACGCGTAAAAAACCATAATGCTACATTTTCGTTTTCCATATTTTTTTCACCCACAACTGCGGCGGACCTTATCAAAGGGGCTGAGGAAACGGGCGAAGTGATCACTCTTGCGTCCCGACGATGACTGATTCGACCATTGAAGGTTCCGTGGTATTTATACGTTCACTGTCTTGCTAGAGAGGGGAGGGGCTAAGGTGGAGGTAGTGCGCGGTTTTGTCGCATATGATATATTGTCTGAATTTACCACCGTAATTTCCTCTTTTATGTTGAAGTTGTTCTCGGCTTTGAAGATCTCAATGGTCGCCGTGGTTATGTCGGATAGTAAAGTTGTGACTGATGTAAAATGCAAGATTCAAGATGAAATATATCACTATTTATTTTTAATAAGTTTTTAATTTTAATAGAATCGCCAACACACCCAACACGATACCACCCTTAAAGAAAAAAAAACCTTCTGAATGTTTACAATCCTTATTGACTATTTCGGTATAAGCACGGAAAATTTAGTATGTTTGCCCCCACTGTTTAGTGGCCCCCTCAAAGCACCTTGACAATAGTCAATATGGAACAATTGGTTAAATAACTATAATCCTGTGAAGGCTTTCACGGCCGGTCAAAATACAATTTAAAGTAATTTCCGGGCTTTGAAGCCGTGATCCAATGGAATTTCGTCCTGACGTTTCGTCTACAGCTGCGGCAGACGTTATCAAAGTCGGTGAGGCAATGGGCGAAGTGATCTCCCGTGTTTCGCGCCGTTCAGTGATTCGACTGTGGTGAGCTCCGTAGTATTCATTCTCCACGCAGGAGTGCTGCAGTGGAGGGACTGGGGCGGGGGTAGTGGTAGGGCGCTGTTTTTGCGCACTTGAAGAATGTCGTAGAACCCGCTTCCAATCTGCATTTAGAAACGTAATTTCCTCCTTCCTGTTGAAATTGTTGTCGTGTTTAAAGATCTCAATGGCCTCTCTCTCGTTAGTCTCGGATAGAAACGCTGCAATTGATGTAAGATATCCACCTCGTTGAAAAGGATGTCGCGACCTTCCGAGGGAGCGTGCTCTGCTACTGCTGAAATTTGTGTTTCTCCCAGCCTGCAAACACTGCATTTTGGTGGTATCATTGTATACCCAGCCACATAAAATTGGGTAAACTGCGGGTGACAATAGGGGATCTCTGCGTTCTTTGGCCGATCTCAAGCTCTGTTGTATTGGTAAGAGTGGGTTTAAAAGCAGTTTTAACATTGTGCTTTTCCAGTAGCTTGCCGATCCCGTCCGTTACTTTGTGGATGTATGGTAAACTAGTTCATCCGCTCTTTTCTTCATCTTCCACCGTTGTTCCTTCCTGGCGCTCTATATTCTTTGGATGGACGATCTTATCGAACTCGTGCTTGCTGTATCCATTGCAACCAAAGGCTCTTTCCAGATGCCTCATTTCCCGTTCCAAATCAGCCGGCTCACAAATTCTCTTGGCTCTCACAGACAGAGTCGTTATGACTTTACGACCGCACACGGGATACTATATACTACTCCTGATGTTTTTAGTGCTACATCTTTGCCTTTTAGTTTTGTGTTGAGGACTCCTACACTGAGAGGATTTCTTGGTGCTAGTCTTATGTCAGGTGTGTTGCGGAGCAATTTTCTGACTTTGCTATGTATCTCTTTGATGTAAAGGAAAGAGAAGTATTTAACAGCAGGTTCCGATGTTGTGTGTGCATGTTAGTTAAGTCATTGCTTAAGTCCATGTCTGTAAACCTGAAAGATCTAGAGGATAAAAATCATCCTCCTCACGTGCTGAACTGTCATTTATGTGGATGCTCGTCTATTGCGTCTATGAGGTGTTGAAAAGCAATTTTCTTATTAACTTTATAGGGTATGAGTTTTCGATCAAGATATCCTTTAGGTGTTCCAGGTTCTGAGCTTGGAACGAGTGATGCGAGTTTTTTTCAATTCTATTCTTCAATGCAAGTATCATGTTGATTTTTGTTCTTTGGTTATCGCTAACGGAAGAAGATGAAGAAAAATGCGAATGGGCTAGTCTACCATACATCCACAAAGAATGGACAGGATCGGCAGGCTATTAGAAAAGCACAATGTTAAAACTGTCTTTAAACCCACTCGCACAATATAACAGAGGTTGAGATCGGAGAACCGGGAATCTTGAGATAACCGAACACAAGAGGAGTTGCAAACTGGGGACAAACACAAAAGTCAGCAGTAGCTGAGCAAGCTCTCTCCAAAGGTCACGACATTCTTTTCAACGAGGTGGATATTTTATATCAATCGCCGTGTTTCTATCCGAGACTATCGAGATCCTTAAACAGGACAACAATTTTAGTAGGAAGGAGGAAATGACGTTTCGAAATACAGACTGGAAGGGAATTCTACGACATATTTCAAGTGCGCCAAAACCTCACGCCACCACTACCCCCACTGCAGCGTGACCGCGCGCGGCGGGCAGATAAATACCACGAGGCTCACCACAGTCAAATCAGTCAACGTCGGGAAGCACGGGAGATCACTTCGCCCATTGCCTCATCGCCTTTGATAAAGTCTGCCGCAGCTGTAGACAAAACGTCAGGAAGAAATTTACCATTAGACCACGCCTTCAAAGCCCGGAAAACACTTTAGATTGTAACTATAATCCTGTTAAAACTTACAGGCTTTTTGGCACCACCGAATACCGACTATATTGGTTATCACCGATATATTGACGATAGGCTCCCTCCCGAAAGTCCCTATTTGTACGGTTTACATCCAAATGCAGAAATCGGTTTCCTGGCAAGTACTTCCGAAAATATGTTCAGAACAATTTTTGAAATGCAGCCACGTGACTCAAGTGCTGCTGCTGGTGGCGGAATGTCAAAAGAAGACAAAGTAATTATCATTCACGCGAAATGCTGATTATAGCTTACTATTTGTTTACTTTCAGGTGCGAAATACTTTAGAAGAAATCTACGACAAATTACCAGAAGAGTTCCCCGTTCAAGAAATGATGGCCAAAGTGGAAGAAAGAACTCCGTATATTATAGTTGCCTTCCAAGAATGCGAGAGGATGAATACTCTAACGCGCGAAATGAGACGGTCTTTGAAAGAGCTCGATCTTGGTTTAAAGGGAGAGTTGACCTTTACCTCTGATATGGAAACACTGCAAGAATCTCTCTTTATGGACACAGTTCCTGACTCTTGGTCTGTAAAAGCTTACCCCAGCTTACTGCCTCTGGGGCAATGGGTTGGAGATCTTACTCTTAGGTAACAAGTCTTTTAGTTTCACTAACGATATTTAGCTTAAGTATTTTTTTAAAAGGATCAAAGAACTGGAGGGCTGGACAACGGATTTTTCGATGCCCGCCACGGTTTGGCTTGGAGGATTCTTTAATCCCCAATCGTTTCTCACAGCTATCATGCAGCAGACTGCAAGGAAAAATGAATGGCCTCTTGATAAAATGTGTTTAATGACGGATGTGACAAAGAAACAAAAAGAAGATTTTAATTCGGCGCCCAGGGAAGGTGCATATGTGCATGGTCTGTTTATGGAAGGTGCCAGGTACGAAATCAAAATAACTTACTATTTTAGATCTCCTTGGCTCCTAGAAGTTATTTTTATTTTTTACCAAAAATTTATTTGCGCATACTTATTATTTATTTTGATACAACTCTTAATATCAACCCCAATCACGAGGCCTAGAGGACTAACAACGTCTAACAACATTAGTAGGTTGTCATGGAGGTCATATAGGATCATTCCAATATTTTCCTAATATGGCCCGGACATCTTATTCGACTGATACTAAACCAATGTATTCAAGTGGATTTTTTGAAATTTTTCCTCTTTTAAACAGAATAACCCTAAAAGTACTTTTTAACTTTATCGAAGGGCCCCTTCTTTTTCAAAATTGTGTGCGATCCGGTGCATGGGGAATTTTAGAAATAGATCAATGGAGGTTTTTTTCTCATTATAATCAATTATAGCAGTTGGTTTCTTTACAACACCACTACGTCTTTGGACGTCTACAATTGTGATTTCATGCATGGTAGATAAGAGAAATCGGTCCTTGTTATCCCACCTTTTCAGTATACAGGTACCTCTTTCGTTTTCTAATTCAAAAACTTTCCCTTCCTTTAATTTCTTCTGAATTAGTTTTGTAGGATTTCCAAGACGATTAGCCTTAAATGTTTCAATGTAATGTGCTTTCCAGTCAATTAAAATATTTGTGAGCTCTGGACAAGTATAGTAATTATTTGCAATGATTGTCCGTTCCATGTTTAGTAGGTTCTGTGACAGATTGATTACAATATTTGTTGGTACAGAACGTATTTCCTTCTTGCTTTCTTTACCGGCATATATTCTAATATTTCACATAACCATTGTCACTCCACAGTTTGGATAGCCTCACTTCATAATTGTGAGTTTTTTATGGGATCTGTTTCATGATTAGTCGCCCTTGAACGGGTATTATAAATTCGTCTATACAAAAAGTTTTTCGAGGAGTGAAGAACAAGTGAAATTTTTCAATTAGTCTATCTAATAAAGGCTTTACTTTATATAAATGATCACCATCTGAACAACTAGAATTACCAGAGCCAAATACGTAATAAAATCTGTTAGTGGACATGATCTTTGGAATTATGGAATTTTTGAAAAGTATGTCATTACTCCAATATTTGTCAATCGATGGCATTCTTACCACCCCATACATCCTATAATACCAAGGAAATATGTCATTTGTTCTTGATCTGTTGGAGCCCACCGATGCAATCTAAATCCTCTTGGAACATCGGTCGCATCACATAAAACTTGATTGGAAAATACATTTTTTTGATTCCCCAATTCTTCAATACTGTTACGATTCGCAGCAACGCCGCATGGGAGGCGGGGCAACGCATGGGAGCGTGTTGGTTGGTGGAGCTTCGCGACCTATCCGCGCTGCGTCATGGCTGACACGAGTGATTTATTGCTCGTCTGGCTTAATCTAGAAGGCAGTTGTTTACAACCGTTTTTTTTATGTGAGATAATTCAAGAATTCTTATAAAGAACTTTCTAGGTTTTTCTGTAATTTTAGGATTGTATATAAAAGGCGCATAGAGCGGCGGTTAGGTAATAGTCGTATTTTAGTCGAGCTATAAGTAAGCTAAAGTTACGAAGCGATATTAGAAGGCTATAAAGTGTTAAGTAGTGAGCTATTTAGTAGTCGAATTGTAGTCGTGTGTAATTGTGGAAATAAATAAATAGTGTTTTCGTGTTAAATCGTTACACTGGAATTATTGAACCCCGAGTTCGCAACAATTGGTGTCAGAAGTGCGATTCCAGTGAGAATTTGAGGACTAATATTACTGAACTGTAAGTGAGTCCAGCATCAAGCGATGGAGGATCAACTTGCCGCCCTGCTGTCCCTTATGCAACAACAGAAGGAAGAGCAAGAAAGACGTTATGTAGAACAAAAGGAAGAGCAGGAAAAACGTTATAAGGAACAAAAAGAGGAACAAGAAAGACGTGATCAAGTACAGGAGCGACGTTATCAACAGCAGAAGGAAGAGCTGGAAAAACGTGATCAAATACAGGAAAGACGTTGTCTAGAACAGAGGGAAGAGCAGGAAAGACGTTATCTAGAACAGAAAGAAGAGCAGGAAAAACGTGATCAAGTACAGGAGCGACGTTATCAACAACAGAAGGAAGAACAGGAACGGTTCAAAGAAGAATTAGTGACCCCTCTCGCAGCTAGGGAGCAACAATTGGAAGAAAGAATAATGCAATCCGTTAACGAATCCGTTAACGGCGTTAACGAAGGGCTAGAAGCTGTCAACCAGAGGGTTCTCGAGCTAGAAAAGAAGTTCCGGGAACAACTTGAGGACGACAACGTGTCTACAGAGAGTTTTAGCACAGCCAACGCTAAAATTAAGCCTCCCGATTATGACGGTACTACGGCGTGGGAAATTTATAAAACCCAATTTGAAGCAGCTGCAAAAGCTAATGGCTGGTGAGAGCCCCAGAAAGCTACATCATTAGTGGTAGCACTTCGTGGAAAAGAGGCTGAGTTACTCCAATCTCTGTCGGCAGCGGATCAAAGTAATTATGCGGCTTTAGTACACACTCTGCAACTACGATTTGGAAATGAGCACAAAGAAACCGTGTTCCAGGCCCAGCTGAGGATGAGACAGCAAAAGTCAGGTGAATCCTTACAAGAATTTGAGGCGGACATAGACAGACTCATTCACCTGGCATATCCATCGGCCCCTGAATCTTTTCAAATGCAATTTGCCGCCGAAAGGTTCATTGAGGGAGTTCGCGATAGTGACCTGAGGTACCACTTACGTCTAGTCAGACCCAGGAATATCAGCGAGGCACTAGTTCGGGCCCTGGAATTCGAGGCGTCACGAGTGTCATCTGATTCTTCTCCAAGTGTAAGAATGGCAACTTGCGATGACGAGGGGGATACGTCTAGGGGTGAATCTATGGCAACTTTACATAAAGCGTTGAAGGATCTGGCAGTCAATATCCAAGCCTTGTTGCAAAGACCTCCTCGATCAACAGGCAAACGGGGCATAAAATGTTTTAACTGCGGTAAACTCGGTCACGTCAAGAGTAACTGCCGTAATAGGGCAAGAAGTCCGTCGCCGTTGTTTAGAAGATCGAGCGGCAATCAAGACCGCCCTAGAATTCAGGAAAGACCAATTCCTGTCAATGTAAGAGGGCAATTGACCGAGCCCGTTAAGACCTCCAGGATCAGTCAAGTCAATCAATCAAGTCAAGCCAATAATTTGGGTGGCAAAAGTGTTACAGAGGCCGGACGCATTAAGGAACAGAAGATCCAAATTGAACATCGACCAGGAAGGTCTCACGAAAATGCCGATGCATTGTCCAGACGGCCATGTAAAGAAGATAGTCAGCATCGTCGAAGAACTGAGCAGCGTGAGGGACTTCCTTCTGTAAGAAGAACGTCGGTGGAAATAAACGATGGCTGGACTGCACAGACGTTTCGAGAAGAACAATTGAATGATCCAGATATTGGCCCCATACTCTTGGCTAAGACTGACGACAAGAGACCAGAATGGCAAGAAATCGCTGGTAAAAGTCCAAACCTGAAGGCGCTATGGGCCCAGTGGCACTCTCTTAAAATAGAAATTGTACTACTGAAGAGAGCGTGGGAGAGTCCGGATGGCAAGTCCATAGTCAGTCAGTTGGTTGTTCCTGGTAGCAGAAAATCAGATGTACTACAGGAAATGCACAACGGAACAAGCGGAGGCCATTTTGGGGTCAATAAAACATTGGCAAAAATTAAAGAGCGGTATTACTGGGTGAATTATCATGAAGACGTCGAATCTTGGTGCCGCAAGTGTGAAGTTTGTTGTGCCACAAAAGGACCTCGAACAAGATCACGGGGTCGAATGGTGCAGTACACTGTAGGTGCTCCATTCGAGAAGGTAGCAATTGATGTCGCGGGACCGTTTCCTCAGACTGAGTCGGGCAACAAATACATCTTGGTCGCCATGGATTACTTCACTAAATGGCCTGAAGCATACGCCCTACCTAATCAAGAAGCAACGACTGTGGCAACGGTGCTAGTAAATGAAATGTTCTGCAGATTTGGGGTCCCTCTCGAACTTCATTCTGATCAGGGCCGAAATTTTGAATCGGCTGTTTTCCAGAAGGTCATGGAACTTCTCGGAATTTGCAAGACCAGGACAACTCCTTTGCATCCACAGTCGGATGGGATGGTAGAGAGGTTTAACCGGACCATGGAACATTACCTGTCTAAAATGGTGGCAGATCATCAGCGTGATTGGGACCAACATCTACCTCTCATGTTGATGGCATACCGAGGCTCTACGCATGAAGCCACTGGTTATACTCCGGCGAAAGTGATGTTCGGAAGGGAAATGAGGCTTCCTGCAGATTTGATGTATGGAACACCAGAAAAAGACTCACTCAACTCTGAGAATTTTGTGGAGGAGCTTAAGGAGAGGCTGGACAATGTTCATGAACAAGTCAGGAATAAACTGCGGATATCCAGTGATCGAGCCAAAGCAAGATATGACTTACTAGCTAACTCCCGCGGCTTCCAGGATGGTGATTTGGTGTGGTTATACAATCCGAGGCGCAAGGTGGGGAAGTCGCCCAAACTTAGCCAAAATTGGGAAGGACCTTATACAATTATAAAGAAGATTAATGATGTGGTGTATAGGATCCAGCGGACCCCTAGGTCAAAGATGAAGGTCGTTCATTTGGATCGATTAGCACGATACCATGGAACTCTAGGTGTTCGGGACGAACAGCCTTAGGAGGAGGGCAATGTTACGATTCGCAGCAACGCCGCATGGGAGGCGGGGCAACGCATGGGAGCGTGTTGGTTGGTGGAGCTTCGCGACCTATCCGCGCTGCGTCATGGCTGACACGAGTGATTTATTGCTCGTCTGGCTTAATCTAGAAGGCAGTTGTTTACAACCGTTTTTTTTATGTGAGATTATTCAAGAATTCTTATAAAGAACTTTCTAGGTTTTTCTGTAATTTTAGGATTGTATATAAAAGACGCATAGAGCGGCGGTTAGGTAATAGTCGTATTTTAGTCGAGCTATAAGTAAGCTAAAGTTACGAAGCGATATTAGAAGGCTATAAAGTGTTAAGTAATGAGTTATTCAGTAGTCGTGTGTAATTGTGGAAATAAATAAATAGTGTTTTCGTGTTAAATCGTTACACTGGAATTATTGAACCCCGAGTTCGCAACAATACTATAAGAATTAACAAAAAGTTACAGGGAGACAAATCATTTATCAACGTAGCGATAGTTATCGACATAGTGATAATCAAAAGTTGGATGTTTTCCAACTTCGTTTTAGTTGGTAACTTTGTTTGAAGTCTGCGACCAAATAGGAGTTCCGCAAATTTATATAAATCCGCATATGGAGTCGCCCCGTACTCCCTGATAGCAAGATCTACCATCAAGACTTTTTAAATATGCATTTTGCAATTTGTACTATTTGTTCTGGCATGTCATTTGACCTCGGGTACCGCGGACTAGATGTAGATGTTTAACTTTCCATGACATGTTTTTATCTTTCTATGAGGTAACTAGAAGGCTAAGCCAACGAGCTATATTACATCCGGAGAGACCCTCCTGTATTACAGTTTTAGTCCCCCTTTTTTGAGGAATGGGCTTCAAAGAAATACTTCGTCACATCCCCCAAATTGACTCATCTTCGTCAAATAATTCGAAAGCGTTATTCTCTGACGATGAAATTCGTCGTTAAAAGTTTCTCCAAAAAAACGGAGCCCATTTTAGGAAAATATCAACAATTGCTTGCTCTCTCCATATCTCCTAGGTAATTAGGCCAAGTCAAGCTGGGTTTAATTTAAACCCGCAACAATTTAGCGATACCTGGGCGTGGCACCTTAAAACATTTTTACTTACGGTATCCTGCACCAACTGGGATTCTGAAAAGCCTGCGCCTATGCCGTGATGTCGTCACAATGGCGGTTTTGTTTATTGGTATCTATGGAAGCTACAGGACAAGTTCTCCTCTATGGTGTTGAGGTTCTGCAATATAAAGTTTCTCCTCAACTTCTTGTGAAGAATTGTTTCAGTTTCCATTTTGCCACGCTTTTTTTTGATTTTGACTTTCTTCTTTGTAATAAATCTCTCTGGAAATTTCATCGGTGGGAATTTTCTCTCTCGCCTTTTTTCTTATGCGATACGGTATCATTTTACATTTCTCTGTCTACCTTTCTCTTTTCTTGATTCCGCGTTTCTTGATAATCTTTTTCAAATTTTCTCCTCAAAGACTGCTGCTTCATGATTTTTTTCGGAAGCTCGTTCGCTCTTCAGGATTTCTATTTCTCTCCTTACTTTATTCCTTTTTTTTTAACACACGAGTCTTAATTATTTTTCTTTTTGAGATGATGAGGTTACAGTATCCAGAATGCAGTTGGAATTTCGGATACATTACGTTGTTTGTTCTACTACGCTTGCAGTTTTAGTTTTCTCCTCTTTGAGCCGTTTCTCTTTGTTAGGCATTTCTTGACGAACTCTTTCTTCTTCAAGTTGCTCAGGCAATATTTTCAGGCAACAGCCTCGATTTGGGTTGAAAAGGCGATGTTTCAAGTAATAAAATAGGCAGAGCAATATCTTTCTGATTTAGACAATTTTTTATTGTGATTTTAATGGTTCTGGTAGTAAAATGAATCGCATTCGTATACAGTGCGTCCAACATAAGGATGCACTACATGGGAATTTACGAAGCGGCAAGAGTTAGGAAGGCGGCGAAAATGAGTTACTTGCTTTAGTTTTTTAGATATCTCAAAAAAGAATGGTTTTATGGATTATTCGAAAAACACCTTCTCATAGCACTTTTTAAGCTCTACAAGATGGATTAGTTAGTTTAGATAGCTTTTTTTCTAACATTTTGTTATCGAGAGACCATCATCAATTTTTATTTTTTACATAAAAGTAAGAACTGCAAGACCACTGCAAAAGACAGCCCTTTTTACACCCAATTCAATGTTCTTGTGCCCAAAAGAAATTCGTAATAAAATTTTAACAATCTAATGTGTTTTCCGGGTTTTGAAGCCGTGTTCCAATGGAATTTCTTCCTGACGTTTCGTCTACAGCTGCAGCAGACATTATCAAATGCGATGGGGGCAATGGGCGAAGTGATCTTCCGTGATCTTCCGTGCTTTCCGACGTTGACTGATTTGACTGCGGGGAGCTCCGTGGTATTTGTTCCCCCGCCGTCGCGCTGTAGTGGAGGGACTGGGGTGAGGGTAGTGATGGCGCGGGGTTTCGGCGCACTTGAAGTATATCGTAGAACTCACTTCCAGTCTGCATTTAGAAACGTAATTTCCTCCTTCCTGTTGAAATTGTTGTCGTGTTTAAAGATCTCAAGCTCTATTATATTGTACAGGTGGGTTAAAAGATAGTTTTAACATTGTGCTTTTCCAATAGCCTGCCGATCCTGTCCGATACTTTGTGGATGTATGGTAGACTAGTTCATTCGCGCTTTTTTTTCATCTTCTCCCGTCGTTCCTTCCTGGCGTTCTACATTAGTTGGAAGGACGACTCTATCCAACTCGTGCTTGCTGTATCCATTCCAACCAAAGGCTCTGTCCAGATGCTTCATTTTCCGTTCCAATTCAGCCGTCTCACAAATTCCCTTGGCTCTCACAGACAGAGTCTTTATGACTCCCCTTCTCTGTCTGGCATGATGATTTGATCCGTTATTGAGGTATCGAGCAGCGTGTGTTGGTTTTCTATAGAGGGTGTGCGCAAGCTTCCCATTCGGCCTCCTTGATACCAAAACATCCAAAAACGGTAGGTGTCGTTCCTTTTCTATCTCCATAGTGAATTGAATTCTTAGGTTGTTTTAGATTATAGAGTTGAGGCGTACGAAGACGTTTTGAAGTTTGCCTTCGCGCCGGCCCCAAATAAAAAAGGTGTCGTCCACGTATCGGAACCAGCCCTTTGGCCTCTTATTTGCCGTTGCCAACGCCTTAGCCTCGAAAGTGTTCATAAAATAGCTGCCTATTACTGAACTGAGGGGGCTGCCCATAGCTACACCATCAGTTTGTTCGTAAAAATCTTCCTTCCATTGGAAATATGTAGTGATTAGGCAGTGTTGGAACAACTTGGCAATATCTTGTGGAGATTCCTGGTTAATATGTTCCATGGCTTCCTTAATGGGTACCATCGTGAAGAGCGACACAACATAACGAGAATTTCTCCTGGAGGAAAAGTCAGAAAATATAGTTTTTCGACGAAGTGAGTGAAGTCTTTTATAAAGCTGTCAGCATTACCTGTTTTAGGTTGCAGCAGTTTTGTGAGGTGCTTTGCGATTTCGTAGGTCGGGCTTCTTATGGTGCTCACGATGGGTCTCAGTAGCACATCCGGTTTGTGTATCTTTGGCAAACCGTGCAGCTTTGGTGGCAAGGTTTCCGATTTTTTAAGCTTAGTGATTTCATCCAATGCCACGTCCTTGATAAAATTGTTGGTGCCCCTCAGAATCCGGGCGGTTGGATCACGAGTTTGCTTCTTGTAGGTGGTGGGAAGTGTCCTGGAAGGAACAACGGGAGATGATGTAAAAAGCGCGGATGGACTAGTCTAACATACGTCCACAAAGTAACGGACAGGATCGTCAGGCTACTGAAAAAGCACAATGTTAAAACTGTCTTCAAATATACTGGTACAATACAACAAAGCTTGAGATCGGCTAAAAACCGCAAAGATCCCCTATCGGCACACGCAGTTACCCAGTTCCATGCAGATGTGGCTCGGTATACATTGGCACCACAAAACGCAGTGTCAACATAAGGATTAAGGAAGAGTTATAGGAGGGTCAAACAAAAAAGTGAGCAGTAACAGAGCACGCTCTCTCCGAGTGTCACGACATCCTTTTCAACGAGGTGGCTATCTTACATCAATCGTAGCGTTTCTATCCGAGACTAACGAGAGAAACCATTGACATCTTTAAACATGCCAACAATTCTAACAGGAAGGAGGAAACATTTCTAAGTGCAGATTGGAAGCGAGTTCTACGTCATACTTCAAGTACGCCAAAACCCCGCGCCACCACTACCCCCACCCCAGTCTCTCCACTGCAGCGCGACGACGGGGGAATAAATATCATCGAGCTCATATCAGTCGAATCAGTCAACTTCGGGAAGCACGGGAGATCACCTTGCCCATTGGGTAATCGCCTTTGATAATGTCTGCCGAAGCTGGAGACGAAGCGTCAGGAAGAAATTCCATTATTGGAACACGGCTTCAAAGCCCGGAAACACTTTAGATTGTATTTAGGCCGCGAAAGCCTTCTAAGTCTTATAATTGACGCTTGAATCATAATAATGCATGCAAAATAAAAAATAAAAAATTTTATTTTCAACCACATATGTAATGATGACATTTCTGTGTTTTTAAAATCTTGGAAGTGTCTCATTACTGGTCTAGGACGGGAACTAATTCCATTACTGGTCTCGGAAAGGAAGTAGTTACTAGTAATGCACATGCAAACAAAGCGCAGACACTTCAGGGAACTACAGAAACCCTGATTGTTGGTTTTGCTCTATACCATAGCAACCATCAAAATTCCGCCTCCTGAGTAAAAAATTTTGGCCAAAATATTATATGAGTAAATAATATTCTAGAACATTTTGTGTTGTTATGCAGAAAGTGTTGTTGAAAATAAAATAGTATACATATACTCGATGGGAAGCTGCATTACAGTCTCGAGATTTTATAAACTTTATAAATAACATAATCTCTGGATAGTAATAAAAGACTTTCCATCTCATATTGGAATGTACTATTACGCTATTATTTAATTGTACTTCCAGAATGTCACAAAGTTAATACACATGCCTTCCTATGAAACATGTTGTAAACCGCACTTGATTGCCGACCGAAATCTATTTCGCTTTCCGCACTTGTTAGGCAAACTACCACTATAAGCTATACAACGATCATAATTATTTTAGATGGGATATCCAATTGAACAGTATTGCCGATTCGAAACTTAAAGAACTCTTTCCGGTGGTGCCCGTAATTTTCATAAAAGCGATTACTCAAGATAAGCAGGACTTGCGGAACATGTACGATTGTCCAGTGTACAAAACGAGAATGCGAGGTCCTACTTTCGTGTGGACCTTCAACTTGAAGACGAAAGATAAAGCGTTGAAGTGGGTACTGGCCGGGGTAGCAATATTGTTGCAAGTTTAATATTATTTCCAAATATTATTGTTATGTATTAAGAGAATATAATATATGTTAAAAAAAATTCAAATAAATAATATTGTTAATATTTTTTATATTATGTTTATTCCCTACATATTGCATTTTTATGCTGTTAAAGACGGTTGAATTTCTTAGATTATGAAAGATAACATCAATATATCAAAAATTAATTTTTTAGTAGTCATTGTCGTCATTGTTTAAGTCGTCATTGTCATTACGAATTTTGTATACAATGCTAAAAGGGTCGCAGCTCTTTGTTTTACTTAGGAAATTTCGACTACATATTATTTATTTTATTGTCAACTATTAATAAAGCAAAATAAAAATAGTACTGTAAACCTAGAAATTATTCCACGTCTACGGACCCAGTAAGGTGGGTCCGTGGACGACATTCGGACCCAATGTTGTGGGTCACCATCTTTGGCTTTGAGAGATTAAAACGTCATAACTAACAACTTTCGATAATGTTTCCATAATTATCTTCCTCGGAGCTCTTGGAGAGGAAGGGATCCGGTGAGAAAAACAAAATCGGTGACTTTTTATTATATTATATACACCTTTTCAAGTTAAAAATTGCGTTAGTCAAAATCATGAATGAAATTACTCTAATCAAAATCAAATTGGCAACAACCATTTCAAACTAACATTAATCAAAAGCTAATTGACAATAATCAACATCAAATTGGCATGATACATAACCAGTGAATAAACCAAATCAAATTAAAATTCAATAAGCGAAAACAATTTATGGAATGAAAAAAGGACTATAAATAAAATAATACTTAATTGCAATCATTCACGAGTTTTAATTAAATAACAAACTTTCTTATTAAATTGCATATATGAGTAATAAAAAAAGAATAGATTTCTGGATATGTGCCGTCAGGTTCACGAGATATTTGAATTTCAATGTTACTTAAAATTTTGCCGTTTCCGTTTCAATTGTTGACTACTGTATTTGTATTTGTCATTGGCTCTGCCCAATCAGCTTTGAGTGCCTTATTAACCTTACTTATTAGTTGTCATCTTGTTCTTGCTTTTTAGGTTCTTGCTTTTTCCCATTTCGAACATTTTTCTAAGCTGTAGTTTTGCCAAGAAGGTTTTTTGCTAAAGACGGTAATTTTGAATGCTCTACAATTAATTAGTGTTTTGTTGGGCTTTCGCCTTAGAACACAAAGTATAACAAACACCTATTTGATCGATTCTCTAATTATTGGGCAAAGCTTCGGAGAGGACTAGCCAAGAATACAGCAAGGGGCAGGTTGCCCGATAGGATATTTTCAGTTATTGTTTTAATTTTCAGTGCGGTAATTTTATTTATTTTTTTATGTCCTCCTATTGTAGGTTATCACCAACTGGATATCAGATTGGGTTTCTGGATTACCTCATTGAGCTAGGACTTAGAGGAATTATTTTACATAAAATGTTTATTAATTAAATATAATTTAACTTAAACTCTCAATTATATACGTACATCAATAGTTATTTACGTTATAAATCCGGTAAATATAGTTTTACGGTAGGAGTAAGATGTTTCCGGACGTGGCGCTAGCCGAGTCTGGAATTTCCAAACGACTACTGTAACACGTTACCGGACGTATGATGTACATTATGGAACATTTTACTTCATACCTATTAAACAGAAGGAAAAAATTAATTTTATGCTCGGCGAATATATTTTTGAGAAATCCGGTATAGTTTCATTATGGTATCCTGTACCGGTACCGGTACAGGATAACATCGATACAATGGATTTATTGAATACCGCCACAGGATATGCCGGTACTCAATACTGTAAAATTTCTTTTACTTCATACTGTATCATTTAGGACACTTTTACGTACTTAATTTTAATCCGGTAAATAGCTTTTTACGCTGTGGCGGTATTCATTAAATCCATTGTATCCACGGTATCCTGTACCGGTACCTGTACCGGTGGCGATATACGATACCGTAATGAAACTATACCGGATTTCTCAATAATATAATCGCCGCGTATAATAGCTATTTATGTAACCAGTTACGAAAAGTCCGATTTTGTGTAACGAATTTGAATGAGATACACAAAAAAGGCTTTTCGTCACGCGTTTCATACAAGATTTTTTCTAATTTTGACTAGAAATACCTACCTAGAGATAGAATTATTATTATTAAACTACAATATTTACTTTTCAACCACTTTATATTTACTTAACCCCGTAATACTGTAGCAACGGTGTGACACAATCGAAACCTGCAACTGGTGGTGAAACGAACTTTTCATCACCAGTTACGAAAGATTTTTGCTTTTTGTAACTAGTTACGAAAAGTAGGACGTTACGTCACTGTCATCAGTATTGAAAAGTGCCACTTTATATGTCAAAATTAGAAAAAATTAACTTTTTTCCTGTTTTAATAAGTATGAAGAAATAGTAATTTACGTTACAAGTCCAGTAGGTGACTTGTTACAGTACGAGGTTTTTACGGATGAGGCGACGTCAGGAGCCGAGTCTGGAAAGTTATACGAGTACTGTAACAACACCTAATGGACGTGTATCGTACACTATTTTATTTCATACTGTTTTTATTATTTAGAAATTAAATGAAAAAATTACCACGTAAGAATTAGATTTATTGACATTTGGCGGTGTCTGCATTGTTGTCACTGTCAACTTTCATAATTCGAGAGCTATTGCATAATGATTTAAAATTACGCTATTTATGGTACCAAAATAAACTTTTGAAAATATGCAGCCACTAGTTTTAAAACTTTATTTTCACAAATTATTTTTTATTAAAATATATGTAGTACGCTGAAATAAGTCGGTTTTGCTAGACATTGGGGAGATTTTTGAATTTCACTGAATAACTTAGAGGCTCGTTTCGAATATCAGGAATTGATGGTTGATTTGATTTAATGGTTTAATTTAATGACAAGTAATTTCAAACGTCGTAACTACTGCGCACAAATTTTGACGTCGCCAACTGAGCATTTGACAAAATCTTAATCAAATTTAAATAACGTTTGCCGGACTTATGAAATAAAATGTTCTACATCATACGTCCGGTAACGTGTTACAGTAGTCGTTTCGAAATTCCAGGCTCGGCTAGCGCCTTGTCCGTAAACATCTTACTCCTACAGTAAAACTATATTTACCGGACTTATAACGTAAATAACTATTTCTACAACCGTAATGGCACGGTTCGCGCATTACTGACAGTATGCAAACTGACACATGTTTTCACGGTTATCTTTCTCGCACGTCGCCCATAGCAGCGTAAAAAAAAGTTACTGGTTGCCGTAGGACACGTTAAAAAAAGTCTTTCGCGCACGCCGTCCCTACAGGGGTAGCCGAAAGTTACTGTAAAACTTAATCATTTATAAAATCGTTAAAGATGTACCATACAATCCTGTAAAAAGTTATTTACCGGATTAAAATCAAGTACGGAAAAATGTCCTAAATGATACAGTATGAAGTAAATGGTTATTATCTTTCTCCTATTTTTACACGCACATAAATATTTCAATTGTTTGTTAATTGCTTAATTTAAATAAAATTCTATTTTAAAGATTTGATACTCACTATTAAATTATTGTTAAGAGGCCGATAAGTGAACAGAACCATATAGCCTCCCAAAACTCAATAAAAATATCAAGATAAAAACCAAATATGATTAACTTTAATCATATTTTGCAACATTTTTGAACAAGCCTTTTTGAACACGCTTTCCACCTACACCACTGAAGAAGCCATATGTCAATTTTCCATATACGTGTTGTGGGGGACACAGTGACCAATCACCTAAGCGGTTAGAATTTTATAGCTTTTATATAACTAATACCTATATAATAATAGAAAGACTGAAATAATAACTATAAAATATCTTAAAACTTGAACATTTTCTCCTAAATAAATAGATTTTAACCTGCACATTTATAAATTGTTAATTCGAAACATGGTGAATGCAAATCTCTAATCTACAGATCTAATATTATCGAGCTTCAGAGTATTAATAATTTATAGTTCTAAACTTAATTTTTGTCTATAACATTGCGTTAAAACAAATTAAGTTTATAAAATATGAAAAAAAAGGAATATGAAACTGGAATTTCTTGTATAGCTACTGATGTAATTAGCAGATTCCTAACCAAACCACTTTGTCCATTGTACATAAATAATTTAAGAAAACTCTTTATTTAATTAATAATTAAATATTTTTATTATTCAACATGACAATATTATGGTAGAGGTTTTCAAGGAAAACCTGAGCACATGCATACAAATTTAACTCCTCATAACATCTATGAAAATAGTAGATTGTTTTACTAGGAGTAAAAGTGGGTCTTTTCGTGCTGAGCCCAGAGATTGAAGGTCGAAGCGACGCTGAGGCCTGCAACTGGGCGAAGCACAAAATGACCTTTACTCTGAGTAGCATATACTATTTTTAAGCATGCAGGAAATAGGATGTATAATGTGATTCAATTTTGTAATTTATTTGAATCCGTTTCTTTAGGCGAGTCGAGGTACTTACTCAATTAGTGGTGTATATTATTTGTAAAATAAATAGAATGTGTTAGAATGATGATTTTCAATGTTCAATGGTTTTAATGGCATTAAATCAAAACCAATGGTTTAGGTGGTTTAGGTAAATTATGGTAAACTAAAAATTTGTAGCATTATTATCAATACGAAATTAATAAAAATCACATAGACAGATAAATAATAATATGATGACGCGCATGACATTTAACAGACGAACTCAAAATTCGAGAACCTACGCGATTTCGACTAATAACGGTTTCGGGTGGTGCTCTCGAGCGCTCTGAGAGTATTCATATCCTTTGTTTTTTAATAAGAATGTAAAGATGACACTACACTCAGATCGGTCCATCTGGTGTCATCTAGTGTTCAAATAAATTTGATGAATGAAAATCGTTTATATATGCGCCACCATGACAGTAGCGGTGACTTTTGACTTTACTTTTACTGCCTAGGACTTTATTGCTACTTTTTTGATGTTAGGATTAGAAAGCCCTCTTCAGGTGTACGTATGGAGAAAAACAAATGACTTACTTTTAGTCCGCTTGAATAAGAATAGTTTATAGCTATGCGGACACTAAAAACTGCTCTCTGAAGTAGCCTAGCTACACCCCGCGCGTGGGCATGATGATGGGGGCCCGCGTCGTTGTAAATCAAAGCAGCAATAAGAAAAACACCCCTTGCAAAGCGAAAGAGGCCAAAGTTTGGTTACTCTACCAACTAGTCTTCCTACACATAATTTGGCATAAAATGTGTGATGTCTTTCTCACTTCTGTATGGAAAATGAATAAAATTATGGTTTGTGAGTACTTTTATTAAAATATAGTTGCAAAAGTTTTGCACATGCGTTGTTTTTTTTTGGGGGAGGGGGGGGGGGGGCGCGATCCCCAGGGCAGCAAAAATCTTGTCAAAATGAAGAACAGTGTCTTCTTCTCAAACTTTCGATGCTTTGTGGCATGTTTATCAGTAAAATAGCTGCAACAGTATTTTATTATAAATAAAACAGTCCGTGAGGCAAAATGCTGGAGGCACATATGCAGTGCTTATACACTGAAAAAATATCGCAATAATAGTAAAGATAAATTGTTGTAATTAGCATCCTTAAGTTATAAGTTGTTGGTGAAGTTAGCGGGATTAGGACAAATAATACACCTCTTCTTTATTTGAAAATGGCCGACGTTTCGACTATTTATTTAGTCTTCATCAGGGCTATTCTCACATAGAGAGGGTAGTCATTTTACTTTAATTCGCAAATTTTGTACCTTGGGCAGCGGATGTGTGTTTTGTCGAGCCTAAGATACCAGGGTCACCGAACAATCGAATGGAGTTTGCTACCGTAACTATCTTAAATCGTACTTTAACTGACTACCCTCTGTAAGTGAGAATAGCCCTGATGAAGACTAAATAAATAGTCGAAACGTCGGCCATTTTCAAATAAAGAAGAGGTGCATTATTTGTCCTAATCCCGCTAACTTCACCAACAAGTAAAGATAAATACAATCTACATTATAAAAAAAGGAAAAACGGGGCGGCTTTCCACAAAACCCTCTCACATGTGAGATGTGACTGATAGACCTTTCTTTTTGTGTGATGTTTTTTCTCAATAGTTTAGTGAAAATAGGATACCCATGTTGGTCAGTCTTGTCATCAATGTGGAAACCAACGCTTGTAGTGCTTCAAAAAGACGTTACGAGCACCCTACTATTGGTAAGCGTGCTGTGACCTAGTTGTTAAGGTATTGTGATGGTAAAGTTTGAGTTACATGCCTAGTACTTGCCGCAACAAACCGCGGATGACCAGCATTAAAGCCGTGGCCAGGCGCCAAATATCCAGATACGCTTAAATTAAAAAGCGAAATGTGAAGAACTAGAACATTTATCGGTGGTCATATGGAGGTTAAATAATAACAAATGGGGCAAGTTCAGTGGTGATTTATTAAATAATAAAATGCAGGTCGGCTGCAGTACTCAAGGTTAAGATGTCATTATTGTACGTAAAAACGCTAATGAGTGGTAAACGATCTGTATTTGCTATTGTTTTTTATTAATATGAACATTTTTTGTTTAATTGCTAAAACGAGAAAAAATTGTTAAAATTGAAGTTCAAAAAAAGTAAATGTATTTGTTTTTATATACAATATGAGTATATTTTGCTTAGGCCGTCGGTGCCTGTTTTTGCGTTTATGTTGTTGTACAACAAGTTTACATCCTCTGTGTTGCCCATATTTACAATTTGCGAAATTATTTGTTTGTAACGAACACAAACAGTAACCTTAACAACAGAAAGAAAATCGAAGCAAAACTCACTTAGCGAAAGAATTAGCGTCAGTTTCTCTTTTTTTTTCATTCGAGCTTTGGGAAATTGTCAAGCTTACTCTGTCATCTAGTGTATGACATTAAAGCCGCATACATTTAAAATATGTCATAGGAAGAGGCTTCAAACCCACCATATTTGATTTACCTCTTTGACTTGGCACTTTAGATCAATAATGAAATAATATGTCAAATTGACAATGAATCAATGTTAAAAAAAAATCCTACGAGCCATACTACGACGATTTAAAAATATCCGCAACAAGAATTTCACACATTTTACGTTTCGCTCTATATAAAAATTCAGAGTGCTTTAATAAAAAATCTCCCGAAAAGGTCCCGAGATATGGATGTTGACTTATTCCTTACCTGAAAATAATACAGAAAAAAAGTTTATTGCGAAATGGCAGAACATCAAAATTTTTTAATTTTTGCACCACTTTGTTTCACACCCTATATAATAAAGATAATGTTTTTTTTTTATTCTCTTATCTAGAGGAAATGAGGTTTCAGACCGTTCAAATTGTATTTATAACAATTCATTGCTTAAAAAGTTACAGCTGATTGAAAATGACACGAAAAATTGCTTGTGCCGAACTTCAAGTTGAGTAGTTTATTTCATCCAAGTAAAAAATATGTCATTTATATGTCAATTCCTCATCCCACTAGATGAATATCTATTTGAAATGGATTTGCGTCGCCAGGTTTGCCAACATTTATTTGCAAGATGGATTAGGCCGACGTCCCATACAGCAATGTGCCTGAGGAGAAAGCGATCGAGCTGCTATTTGAAGGGGGCACATTTCAAATAGCAGCTTTTTTCTGATTGGTTTAAATTCAGCTGTCAAATTACGCTTCGCTCCGCGTTTAGCCACTTTCCGCTGTATGGGACGGCGGTCTTAGCTTATCAGTTTATTCGACGCAACAAACCGATAGTTCCCTAAAAGTCCGCCATGTTTTAGAGCACCATGACGTAATAAACTTATCAAAGCACATTAATTGGCGAATCAACACTCCGAATCATTTGACGTAAGACGTAAAGTGACCTCATTTTCGGCGGAAATTGCCGCTATTTTTTGAGAGTACCACTGCTCAAAAGAAGTAGCAAAACTGTAAAACTGGAGGGAGACTCGAGATGTAATATACTAGCTCGTTTGTTTGTTCAAATTAGCGTATTTCAATGATCAGAACCGTACTACATCACTGCCATCTATTTTTTAACGGAAAATTGTATCATAACGAGTAAATTTTAATCTGGTCCTCACATATAAGATACATGTAAGTGATTTTTAAGGAAATAGTTTGCATCGAAATCAATAATTTTATGTAAAATTTATTAAACTATATCCGATTTTTGTGAGAATATACGTTTGGGAATTCACCGTCCGTTGTCTATTGTCCGCCTAGTCACATGGTTTTTAGCTCAGGGCCGCGTTCAGAAATAACACCCACAGTGCGAATGCGACGTTTTATTCCCATTTAACTAGATGTGCTTAACAATTCTGTTTGTTAGGTTTATGTTGGATTTAAATATGACCTTTAATTTAAATGAATTATTTGGACATAAAATTATTGATTTTTTGTTTTAATTATATTTTTTGTGTTTAAGATATGCTTAATTTTGGGTGTACCCCAATATACAACGGTATAAAACTGAAGAAAACCATCTCTTGCCTCAGTTAATACTAAGATTTCTATTACGAAATGGCTATTTAATTATTTACTGTTTTTGTACTTTTGCAATAACAAAATATACTAAAACCCTTTACATAAAAAAATTTATGAGTTAATGTAAATGTAATGTTAAATTGAATCGTTAAAAAAATATAGATATCACACCAGAAAAACTAAAATTTGGAAATGTCTTGCTTAATAAATTAAACGAAAAAAAATATCCAGCTTTATTTTTAGAGAGGGAAAAGTACCTAGCTGATAAAATCAAAGATGCAACGCAAGTTGACCGCGCAGGCGACGATGTCTCTTTGATGGCAGCAGCTGGACAATCTTCCTCCACTAAATGTTAAGCTGGATATTTTTTTGTTTCATTTATTAAGTTAACTATTAAGTTACCAAATTTCAGCTTTTCTGGTATCAGCTCACTAAATGCATATTTTTAACTTCTTCACGTGACCAGCTGGGACATAATCCACCACTCTCAAGTCAGCTGGATACGTTTTTCTATTTGTTTGCAACATACTGAACATGTCAACAAAGTTTCAGCTTCTGTAATATTTTTTTTATTATTATTTTTTTACGTGTTGAAGAGGCTGCCGCAGCTACACCCCGCGGAAGTACGCCAGCTGGAGATCCATTCCCTTATTAGTGATATCAAATTAAGCGGAGGAGAACATTTTCAGTTTTCCTAAAATGACTAACACTAAACAGTCGCTGGTTCCTCCTCCTGGTTTGCGCTGGCAGTTGTATGCATTCAAGTAGGTACAGGAAACTATACATATCAGTTTTATCAGTTCAGGAAATGTATAGTGTTCTTGTAAGATGGCGCTGATATGAAAACTAGGTTTGTTATGTATTTTCTAACTGGGAGTAATATTTAAATGTCTTTTTACAAATCATTTAATTGAAATAAAAACACTTTTGCTAGTTAATTGGTTATTAGTTACCTACTTAAATATATAAAATCTCTCTATTAATTCAAATAAAATAAAGTACGTTTTTTTTAATAGCTCTTTAATATTTGATAATAACTACTTTCCCTGCTTTGACTATGATAATCCCCTAATATTATATGTTCAAATCATTTTTAAACACAAACTGAATAGAACGTCTAAAAAACCGTAGCCTGCAAAATTTCAAAATATTTTATACACGTAATGGACACAAATTAACATATGTACGGAGTGTTCATTAGAAAATTTCATTTAGACAGCTATGATTTTTTTGACAGAAAGAGAATTATAAAAGTACGTCCTAACTTCACTCGTCAAAAAAGATTTGTCATTGCCAGTGTCCAATCGGCTTTCAGTGCTTCAACGTTATTAGCGGCCATCTTGTCTTGTCTTGATCTTTGTTGGTAAACTTTCCCGTTTTCCACAATTTTGTTGTTGTTTTCTAGTTTTTCCTAGCAATATTTTACAAAAACAGTAATTTTTATTGCATTAAAATCTGTTTTGTGTTTGGACTTTCGCCTTAGAACATAAAATATTTTTGCTGAAGAGCTACTATCGAACTGGATTCAAAGTGCATGGCGAATGGGTTTATTCCACTCGAAACTGCATGGACGATTTCCAGGCCAAATTTCCAAACTTTTCTGTGGTCTATATGCAGTTCAAGAAAATTTTGGATCATGTTCTAGAAGTGTACAGAAACAGGTGGTTTACAAAGAAGACTAGAGAGTGGATCTCACAAGAAACGTACCGATGAAGTGGTTGCAAAGGCACAAAAAATATAGCAAAATGCACCTGATACTTCTACATGAGAGTTACACCATCAAATAGGCCTTTCTGTAGGTGCCACCCAGGCAATTTTGCATAAAGAACTGCAAGTGTACCCATATCGCTTCACAGTAGTGCAAGAATTGCATGAAGCTCACTTTCCCCAAAGACTACAATTTTGCAAATTGGTATATTGGTACGGATGATAACAAGAACATTTTCCAAAATCCATATTTAGTGATGGGGCATGGCTTGAGTTAAGTGGTTACGTGAATTCGCAAAACATGAGAACTTGGAGAGTGAAAAAACACATCAAAGAATTAAAAAGAGACTAGACCCTGAAATAATTTGGAGTTTAGGAAGGAATCACAGCTCCCTGACTGATTGGTCCAATTTTCTTTGAAGGTGGCAGATTAATAGGACCTTTCAAGTTTTACCAACTGGATACCTGTATAATCTACTGGATTTTGCTAAGACTTGGAGAAAGTATTTTACATAAAATTCTTCATTGATTTCATTTAATTTTTTGTCCACGACCACTTCATAATATACTGATATTCAGCTTGCTGACAAAAGTTAAATAAGGCTCATATAGCGTCAGAGGAATATATGAGTTGAAACAACGGGAATAATGATATTATACCCGCTCGCCATTTCAGTTATATATGTTACCTTGGCAACCAGTAGGAGTAGGCAACAACGCAATATCAAACGCCACAGCATAAAAATGCACTGGTGGCACCGGTTTTGCAGTCAAACGCGAGTGTCACTTTGACATTTCAAAAATTTTATTTACACTACCTATAGATTTTATAATTAGTAATTATTATTAGACAATGGCCGTGGACAAAGTATAGTATTATACTGCGGCTAGTGACGCAAACGTCCCCCTAATGGAATAACGGCTTTCATAAAAAGCTCGATTAATAATATACTATTTTATATGAATTGTCAATTATATACATCAAATATTTATTCAACTTACTTCTATTTTTAGACATTTATAATAGTATATTATTAAACGAGCTTTTTATGATAGCCATTATTCTCTTAGGGGGACGTTTGCGTCACGAGCCGTAGGCGAGGGGCGCAAGTCTCCCTTGGGAATAATGGCCATAAATGCGAGTATAATACTATACTTTGTCCACGGCCATTATTTAATAATAATTACAAATTATAAAATCTATAGGTAGGGTACATAAAATTATTGAAATGTCAAAGTGACACTCGCGTTTGGCGGCAAAACCGGTGCCACCAGTGCATTTTTTATGCTGCGGCGTTTGATATTGCGTTGTTGCCTACTCCTACTGGTTGTCAAGGCAACATATACCGGGTGTCCAGCAGACCTCTGGACATAGGAGATTAATGGGTTTCATGGGAATTCATGGGAAATCGGTATTTATTTTTTGCGTCTGTACGGTTGATTTGATTGAAAAACTTTTAAGAGTAAAGTTGTAGAGCTTATGGTCAGCTATCATCTTGGAATTTTTTCAATACCTCAGTTTTGGCTGTTTTTTGGAAAAACGCCTCGAAATGTGCAAGAATTTGAATTTGGCGCGCACCCCCGCCATGCATGTGCAGTGTCGCCAACAATAATTTCGTATGTCAGAGTCAGAGCCGAATTTCCTTTCTTATTTATTTTGAGGGACTATCATGTAGTAATTGATGTGATTATGCAGTGAAAATATGTTGGCGACACTGCACATGCAGGTGAGGGTAACTCGCCAAATTAAAATTTTTGCACTTTTCTAGGCGTCTTTTCCAAAAAACGGTCAAAACTGGGGTATCGAACAGGATGATAGCTGACCATAAGTTCTACAACTTTACTCTTAAAAGTTTTTCAATCAAATCAACCGTATAGGCGCAAAAAAATAAAAACCGATTTTCCATGTTAATCTCCTATGTCCAGGGTTGTGCTGAACACCCGGTATAACTTAAATGGCGAGCGGGAAAAATGTTTGTCCACGACCACTTCATAATATACTGATATACGTGCATTTATATCTTTTACGCCTCCGTATGAGAGACAGGCACCCAAGCCTCCACCATAACCGCTGTATGTAGGCGAGTGTATTTTGCTCATTTCGCCTCGATAATTCAAGTTCTTTCCCTACCACCGAAGAGGGGTAGGGAAAATGTGCTAAGAAAAAAGCTGTATAAGCGGTACACATGTAAATGTAATAGGCCTCAACGACGTCTAGTCCGATGTGGCTCCCTCTAATATACAACGAAGTATGCTGTCGATGCAAGCGCCTCTAGCAAGGTTGCCAGTTTTAAAGTCTGGGGAATGCGCCAATTTGGCCTTGGTGTCTAAAAATAGATTACTGAAACTATATTATATTATTATTTGCTGGTCGTTTTTGTATTTTGTGTCGTCGGATGCTTATGCGTAAAGTATAGAGCGGAAGCGCTTGCGGCACTGGGCAACTCGATATATGAACCCGAATAGGTTATGTGATGTAATGGCTATTTATGCAAGTGTTAAAATTGCATTTTTAATTAAAGCACTATTTCACACTTTAAAAATACTTTTAATACTAATTTCATAAAAAATTTCTTCTACAAATGCACAAAATGTATTCTTTTTATTAAAATTTTAACAGCTTTTATTTTTAGCACCAGTGTTAAAAGTAGTTCAATAATGCCATTTAAAAATTGAACAATGGTTTAAAAAAAGTCTTGATAATTGTGTTTTAATGTTTAAGGAGGAAAGTAATAACTTGTGACCTCTGAACACACTTTTAATATACAGCGAGCGCCAAATGTATGGCATATAATGATTTAAAAATGTGTTGTTCATTTTTCGAGAAATCGCTCGGACCCGTCGATTTTTATTTTTAATTGCGCATTTTGTGCATTAGTTTTTAATTATACAGGGTGACCCAAAAATAAATTATGATATCATGGCCAACTTTTTTAAATAGAAACCCATCCCCAAATTCTAATAACATTCTATTCTATGTAGCATACCCTAACCTTATCTTTAACGATGTTCGAAAAAATGACATATAGAAATCGTAAGAGGAAATCGTAAATTACCTCCTAAATTCATAAACTAATTAAAATTAAAACTAACAAAGTTAAATTAAGTGCACAAACTGCCATCCATTAGTTTGTTAACAATACCTAAGCCTATGTACTCATTCATCTTGAACATAATCTTGGACATCATTGAATAACAAAGCTAGAATTTTCGAATGAAAATGAGGTTGTTCAAAAATTTTATCAGCAAAACTATTGATTATTAAATCAACAAGTCATATGATGCCTGTCATATGATGCCTGCCATATGATGACTGCATTTACTACGGAAATGATGTTTAGTTTTCAAAAAGAATACATTTCTCAATTTCAAAACGCGAATAATTTTCAAAATCTTATTCGAGCAAATCCGTATTCGAATGTTGTGAAAATAACACAATTTGTTTTTTATACTTGTATAATCTGAATTCACAATTTAGTCACGTTCACGGTTGGCGTCATTCTAGTATGAATTAGGCTTCAGTAGCTTTAGAATTGTCCATGCATCACAGAAATGCAGGCATCCAACTGCATCATGGAAATTTCGTTATAAAGCCAGTTTTTCAAAACTAATTCGTCACAAAAATTAACTTAAATAAGTTTTTCTAATTTTGACATATAATGTGGCACTTTTCAATACTGATGACAGTGACTTAACGTCCTACTTTTCGTAACTAGTTACGAAAAGTATAATCTTTCGTAACTAGTGATGAAAAGTTCGTTTCACCACCAGTTGCAGGTTTCGGTTGTGGCACACCGTTGCTATAGTTTTACGGTATTAAGTAGATACAAAGTGGTTTAAAAGTAAATATTGAAGTTTAATAATAATAACTCTCTCTCTCTAAGTAGGTATTTGTAGTCAAAATTAGAAAAAATCTTGTATGAAACACATGAAGAAAAGCCTTTTTTGTGTATCTCATTCAAATTGCGGGAACTCGCTGCGCTCGTCCCGCAAAGATTCATTCGTTACACAAAATCGGACTTTTCGTAACTGGTTATATAAATAGCTATTTTTTTCAAGGGGACTAAAAGTACGTCATTTATTTTCTCCATACGCACACCTAAAGTGGGCTTTCTAATCCTGAGACCAAAAAAGTAGCAAGAAAGTCCTAGGCAGTAAAAGTAAAGTCACCGCTAGTGTCATGGTGGCGGATATAAACTGATCAACTTGAAGTTTGAGAAAAGCAATTTTTTGTGTCATTTTCAATCAGCTGGAACTTTTTAAGCAATGAATTTGTTATAAATACAATTTGCACGGCCTGAAACTTCATTTCTTCTAGATTAAAGAAGCGGATAATCTTGAAAAAGAAACCGACATCACCTTTATTATATAGGGTGTGAAACAAAGTAGTGCAAAAATTGCAAAATTTTGATGCTCTGCTATTTCACGATCAACTTTTTTTTATTTATCGTTTTGAGGTAAGCGGTAAGCCAACATTCATATCTCGTAACCTTTTCGCCAAATTTTTTATTAAAGCATTGTGAATTTTTATACAGAGTGAAACGTAAAATGTGTGAAATTTTTGTTGCTGATATTTGTAAATCGTCGTAGTTTGAAAACCTGGTACAGAATCTTGTGGTGTTTTCCCTCATTTGTTGACATATTGTCTGTGGATTGCTACCAATTCAAAAAATTAAAAAATACGTGACGTTTTTTCTAGTACACTAGCATTCAAAAAATATGATACCTACCATTATTGTTAATCCTCGTGACTTATAATAGCAATATTAAATAAAATAACCTTTTTAGAGGAAAAGGGAAGTTGAGCGATGCCGCTGCAGATAGCCAACATCAATAACTCTAGACAGTTTTGTAATTTTTTTGTTGAGGTATTAGAACTTATAGAGAGGGAATCAAAATATTCTTGAAAATTTCGTTAGCAATTTGTACAAATCGTCCTAATTCGCGGACAAATTGATGATGGATTATTGTTATTAATCTTTGGATCGACAGCATTATCTGCAAATTACTTCTCACCAAGAGAATTTTCGAAAAGTAGTTTCTGAATTGCAGGTACGGACTTGACAAATAAGTATACGGGGCGGGTCATAATGGATGCTCGAAAATGAAATCGTATATTCTTTGGTCGATTTTAAGGGGGGGGGGGGGGACTGTCATACAATTGTGTTACCTATCGAGCTTCGTTAAAAAAATACAGGGTGTTGAAATTAGAATTTCAAAATGCAGCATATGTATTTCAAAATGCAGCATTTGATTATTCCGAAAGGATAAGAGATACTTTATTGAAATTCTGCACGTTTTGACTGCTATGGAAGGCGCACTTTTCGCAATAAAAAATTTTGTTTATTTCCGCCAGTGGCGCTCTTAACAGAACGTCGACCTATCTTATTTAAAAAAAAATGGAACGTCATTGCTTTTTCAAAAAATTAAATCTAGTTTTTAAATGCCCATTAAAATACTATTTGTTTGTATCATAATTCAAGCCAATATTAATCGAAAATTTTTGATTTTTTATCAAAATGTAATTTTTCGCGGCTGTACTTACATGCACTACAATGGTTTTTATTTATTTACTCGAAAACGGTGCATGGTACTAAAAAACTCAAAGAGAGGTCTTTTCTTTAGAGTAGAATGGGTATTAAAAAAACAAGTTTCACTTTTCAAAAATTCAGTGACGTGCTACCTTTTTTCAAATAATGTCGCAATAAGTCGACGTGCTGGTAAGCGCACCACTGACGGTAATAAAAATAATTTTTTTCTACAAACGTCAAATAATGACGCATTTTACGCTTTCATTAGACAAACGAAAACCTAACCATTTTTGAGGATCAGAATGTGAGTTTACTTTTCCGCGCGTTGCCCAGGACAGCAAGCGAAAAAGATTTTATCGCTTGCTGTCAATAGCAACTACCACCACTCAACCAATTATTTAAAACGTCATTGTCAGTTTGATTTAAATTTTCAGATTGTGATTTCAGCTATGCACAGTTGTGATTCACATTATTTGAAATTGATCGTTTGCAGAAAAAACGTTGTATGCATTACGAGCAAAAAGTAACTTTTTTGCTCTCGAGTGATTGCCGCTCTCCGCTTCGCGTCGAGCGGCAAACTTCACTCTCCGAGCAAAAAAGTTGTACTTTTTGCTCTTAATACATAAATAACTATTAATTGCAAAATTTGCGCCTTCCGTAGCAGTCAAAATTTCAATAAACTATCTCTTATGCTTTCGAAATAATCAATTAATCAATACATATGTGTTTTGAAATTCCAATTTCAACTCCCTGTTACTTTTTAACCAAGCTCGATAGGTAACACAATTGTATGAGAGACCGCCCTTAAAATCGACCAAAGAATATGCGATTTCATTTTCGACCAACAATTATGACTCACCCCTTCTAGTTATTTTGTCAAGTCAAATCAAGATGAGAAACAATTTGTAGATAATTCTGTCGATCCAAGCAATAAAAATAATGATCCGTCAACTTGTCCGCGAATTACGACGATTTAAAAAAAGTACTAACGAAATTTTCAAGAATGTTTTGATTCCCTCTATATAAGTTCTAATGCCTTAAAAACAAAAAATGACATAAACATCTAGAGAATGCGCATCTGCGATGGCAACACTCAATTTCCCTTTGCCTATAAAAAGGTTATTTTATTTAATATTGCTATAATAAATTATATTATGCTGCCCAGACCAAATACCCAAGAACACTCTCACCTGTTCACACTAATCGGTCAAGAATACTGTCTGCTTTTTGTGCTTCGTCCAGTTGCAGGCCTCAGCTTCGCTTCGGCCGTCAATCTCTGGACTCAGCACGAAAAGACCCACTTTTACTCCTAGTGACATAATCTACTATTATTTAAATAAGTTTAATTTTTGTTTTCAATTTTTTCTTTATGGCTTTTAGAGTTTTTAAGATAATTAACTCAAATTTGGAATATAGATAACTATTTATAATCATATGTAATATAACAAGTGCATTGAAAATTATCGGTAATTTTTGGACCATTGCACGAATGCAATTTGGGACGAAAAATGCACGAGTGCACGCCGCAGTGCACGAGTGCTTTTTTTCTGATCCAAATTGCATGAATTACATATCGGTCTAAAATTACCTATAATTTTCAATGCACGAGTTATATTCGAAGGAGAATTTCATGAACAAAATAATTAAAAAACCTTGCGACATTTAACCCCCCCTGTAGGTATAGCTATTTTGATTCGAACCAATGTCAGAAAACTTATTGCCGGACCAGATGCTATGATTATGGATTGAATATAAATTAATTTGCATGGTTTATGCTATAACATTGAGCCAGTTACTTTTCATTTGACTTTGACAGACAAATTATCGCGATAATGTTTTTTGACCGAAAAATTGTCCCACGCAATACCATAAGAGCTCAGATTTAGCCGGATATTTTTTAACTTGTCTTAGAATACTTTCTTTCTAGAATAATTTAACGAAATCTGTTTATAGATCGAGTGAAATTATACTAGAAAGAAAGTATGAGAGGACAAGCAAAAAATATCAGGCTCAAAATCTGAGCTCGAATGGTATTTGATAAGACAATTTTATGATTAAAATAGTCATTGTAATACCAAATATGAAACTACGAAGCTTTGTTTAATAGTTCAACATAAAAACTGATATTAACGATAATAACGCCAGAATAATAGATTTAAAAATAAACAGTTATTAAAAACACAGTACTTATGTTTAATTTGTTCTTTAGTATCTGCCTCTACAACGGAGATTGATGAAGATTGTTCTGTAAATGACGTTGTATTCGGTTGTATATGTGGAAGATGGTTGACGATGGGCTCCTCTCTCGGCTGGCTGATCTCGAAGACTCTCGAAGATTTATTAAAAGTTTTTAGTGGTGATCTTTATTTAGTTGCAAATAAGGTTTTATAGAACCGGCTGAAACATGTCAAGTCATTTTAATTAAGTTTTGTTCACTAACTCCTGACTTAGCTAAACTTGACACTGCACTGGATCGATGGGAATGATTAGTTATTTTTTTCTTCTTAATATCTTCTAATTTCTTCTTCTATCTAACTCTAAGTACTTCATTTACTCCTATTGGAACATTTTTGTATCATCTTTTTGATATATTATTTTGCCAGAACGGATTTGGAGTTAAGAAAAATCTATCAGTAGAAATATGGCTTGTTCTATGAAACAAAATTTTATAAAATAATCTTACTGGACAAATGTCGGGATTTTCTTTTTTCCTTATTAGCCATTTACTATCACAACACTGTTTCGAACCACCTTGACACGTTTTTGAAAACACCGCATTGTATTCAATACGGCCAGTTAAGTCCCCATTATTAAACTTTTCTTCCTTGAAGTAGGACACCTTACAGGTTGCTGCCTCACCTCCTCGCCAAGCTAGTTCGTATGAAGCAATATGGATTTTTTTTTTTTAAAGGCCTATTGGCGTATTTTCATCCCATATTAACGCCATTTTATCGATTTCGCTTTTTGTTAATGCAACAGAACTTTCTTTTCGTTTGTTTAAGTTACTTTTCAACTTCTTTCGTTTAGAATTACGTGCATCACGAGATGTTTTAAAAGCCGGATCACTAAAACGGTTGAAGGAGACATGGAATTGTTCGAATTACCTTTTTTGCAGCATTTTAGCCGTTGTATTCCACATAGTTTTGACAACGTATTCCTTATAATCGTCCCCTTTCTTTTTCTTCATATTAAACCCCCAATCCATTAGTATGTCTGCTATATCTTGTACCGATTGTTGTGTGTCCAAATCAAAACTTCGTTCTTTGCAGATGCATTAAACTGACTCCATTTTGAAAATTGACTTTTCTTGTTATTAATCGGAGTCATATTATCTTTTTCTTTTTGAATTTCTGCTTCGCAGCTTACTCCAACACGAGCCATATCGCAAAAAATGGATGTATCAAATTTAAATTAGCTTTCAAACTGACAGATGATGAATCGAAAATTCAGTTTTAACAATGGGTCCCCAAGTTACATGGATCTATGGCGACGTAATTTATCCGATTTTCTTATCCACTTGCATTTTCTCTTCCTTCATATTTATCCGATAGCAAACTAGCATTTTATACCTTCAAATGGCATTAATTGTACATGAATAAAATTGTCGCGACAAGGAAGAGAAAGAAGGAAGGAAGAGAAAATGCAAGTGGATAAAAAAATCGGATAAATTACGTCGCCATAGATACATATAATTTGGAGACACATTGTTAAAGTTGAATTTTCGATTCATCATCTGTCAGTTTGAAAGCTAAGTTAAATTTGATACATTCAAATTTATTTTTTGCGATATGGCCTGTTTTGGAGTAGGAAATTCGAAACGGAGCAGAAATTCAAAACGAAATAGATAATATGACTCCGATTAATACCAAGAAAAGTCAATCATCAATATGGAGTCAGTTTAACGCATTCTGCAAAGAACGACGTATCCGCCGAAAAAATTGGCCGGGATATTAAGAAGAAAAAAATAACTAATCATTCCCATCGATCCAGTTACAGTGTCAAATTTAGCTAAGGCAGGAGTTAGTGAACAAAACTTAATTAAAATTGCTAACCAATCTTCAACATATACAACTGAATACAACGTCATTTACAAAACAATTGTGGTGAATGAAATTCTCTACAACGTTGGATATAGTAACCGATTGCGAAAATCTACCGAATCTTACTTTTTCTGGGGTTGTATCTGCTTTCACCATCCCAAACTTTTTTGTAGCAGGCCACTGATTGTTTCTTCTTAAAAATCTTAGTTCTCTGTTCAATTTAGAAACGTTCATGCCTTTTGCATCCCTGCCTTATAAACCATCATTTACGAGAAATTTGCGAAAGTGTCTAGGAATGCACATAATTTTTCCATAAGAAATACCTGTTTTCTGCATTCCCATTTAAATTCCCAGATACCTTTGAAAAATTGAAAAATTGATGAAAAAGAGTCATTTCTTATGGAAGAAGTAGGTGCATTTCTATATACTCTTGCAAATTTATGGAGCACGGTAAGAGATAAGGCAAGGATGCAAAAGGCAAAAATGTTTTAAAGTAAATGGAAAATTCAGATGTTTAACAAAAAATTATCAGTGGGGTGCTACAAAATAGTTTGGGAGGGTAAAAGGGGACACAAGTCCAGAAAAATAAGACTTTCGCTATCGGTTGATATCTCCAACGATGTAGATTATAAATAATTAGCTATTACTATACTTAACTATATTTCAAATTTGAGTTAAATATATCAAAAACTCTAAAAACTATAAAGAAAAATTTGAAAAGAAAACTTAAACACCCGGTATATCCGTAACAAAGCATTTTTCGACTACAGTTTCTGTAACAAACTAGGGTTATTTTTGGACGTAAAATATTTCCTTAAAATTTGTTACATAAAAACCTGCCCCACCCCCTGTATACACATGACAACTTTCAATATTCTGCCAAATTTGAAACTAATTGAAATAGTGGAAAAGTGAACAATGCTGAATATTTAGTATGAATCAGCGAGACACACACAACTTCTTATTCAATGTACCAATCGTTTAATTTGCCTCCGGAATCTCCTTTCCTATATACAATTATCCGGATGATATACGGGATCCACCAATTGGTTTCCGGCTACTCTTATACACACAATTTTTTTATTGTTGTATGAGTTCGGCCAATTAGCATCCAGCCACAAAAATATACAACTTTAACACACATATGTGTGTTGGCTTTATTGGCCTCCAATCATCCCCTCCCCCCAAGCCTTTATATACACTTGTTTTGTTGATATAGGATGTCGATTAATTGACCTCCACCAGCGTTTTTGCGGTGTTGTCGCATTTCTGAGGCACGTCGGCCTACTCACACTGGAGGCAGAGCTGCGTGGGCCACCCATATAAACATATGAGATCGCCACGCCACGTGGTGGAATTTTCGTGAACTCGATTGTGTAACTGTACATGTGTATTGTCAAAATGGCCTCCGGACGAAAATTGGCAGAGAGGCTTATAGAGGTCACTTGGACTGTTTGCCAAAATATTAAGGGCGATTCGAATTCGCCTCCGGATTTTCCAATTCGGCTCCGTTTTTGAGGCGTGTGCGAATATTGAACTATGCGAATTGGAGATGTATATGTCAAAATGCATATATATATATATTCAGCTTGTTGACAAAAGTTAAATAGGACTCATATAGCGTCAGAGGGATATATGAGTTGAAACAGCGGGAATAATGATATTATTCCCGCTCGCCATTTAAGTTATATATGTTGCCTTGGCAACCAGTAGGAGTAGGCAACAACGCAATATCAAACGCCGCAGCATAAAAAATGCACTGGTGGCACCGGTTTTGCCGTCAAACGCGAGTGTCACTTTGACATTTCAATAATTTTATGTACACTACCTATAGATTTTATAATTTGTAAGTATTATTAGACAATGGCCGTGGACAAGGTATAGTATTATGCTCGCTTTTTATGGCCATTATTCCCACGGGAGACTTGCGCCCCTCGCCTACGGCTCGTGACGCAAACGTCCCCCTAAGGGAATAATGGGTATCATAAAAATCTCATTTAATAAGATACTATTGTCAATGACCACCCAATAATGTATTGATATTTTTTATTCCTCTGGGGTTATGTGAAGGAAAGGTGCGATAGCCCCCTCCCCACTAATTTGGATGATTTTAAGAGGAATACTCGTAATGTAATTGAAGCGATTCCGCAGGATATGTTACAAAATTCTTTTAACCATTTACTGGCCAGACTTCATAGATGCGTAGATCAGAACGGTCAACATATACAGCAGTTTTTTTAGTCTTTATTCTTTTTTTTATTAATTTATCAATATCTGCCCATTCGTTTTGTAAATATGGTAATAAAATTTGCATAATTAAAATTTTTTTTGATCCTACTGTATAGCGTCTACAAAATTTGATGCCAACTAAAAGAAAACTTTAGACCTAGAGAAAAAGAATGGCATAAACCACAGGTAGCTGTCGTCAACATATGGTTGAAAAGTTATAAGCATTTAAAAGGGGTCACTCTCGGCTGCTACACCCTGTATTTTTGAGAAATCCGGTATAATTTCATTATGGTATACAGTACCGTAATCAAATTTTATTACGGTATTCAATAGTGCGACATTTCTTTACTTCATACTGTATCATTTAGAACACTTCTACGTACCCACTTGATTTTAGTCCGATAAATAGCTTAAATACCGTAAAGAAATTTTACAGTACCGTACCCAGTAAGCACAGAAGTCTCGGATAACGCTCGGCCGAGGTCCGGCATCGACGGATAGTATACGGCTCTTATTTCCATATTCGCTGCGAATCTGTACCGTAAGTGGCTGAGCCGTCTACGGGTTGCCTTCTTCGTCCCGAATGGCATAATTCGTCGGCAATACGAAAGGATTCAACACGAAGATCCTTTCTGTTTGCCACCAGTGCATTTGCAATAGAATTATAAGTGGCAATC
The DNA here is from genome assembly GCA_951812265.1 of Taphrorychus bicolor. NCBI lineage: Eukaryota > Metazoa > Arthropoda > Insecta > Coleoptera > Curculionidae > Taphrorychus > Taphrorychus bicolor. The sequence goes on along the minus strand of OX638301.1, from coordinate 38,380,411 downwards.
CGAAAGTACCGTTTTTACGCTTCTAATTTGAATTTGCCGCGTCGTGGAAAGAAAAATGACAAGTGACATACGTTACTTGTTGCCGGCATTTTGCATAAACCGCGTGCGGCGTGTGCAGAGGAGCAGTGTGCACAAAGAAATGTTGTGGTAGCCTGTCGTGTTTTTTTCATTTTTTTTTGTATTTGGTGCCACCAGTTTCAATTTTTTGTTGGTGTTTTATCTCTCTATTGTTTTTAGTAGAATAGAAATTTTAAACGGTATGTATTAAGTGAGCGATGCCTAAAATAAAGTCTCAAGAGGTTACCTACTTTTTTGTAGGTTAAGTCAAAGAAGGGCAAGCCAGACAAAGATTCTAGATCTAAAGTAGAAGAAAAAAAATGGACGTACTAACACTAACTGATCATGAGGAATCTTCACACCGAAGAATGTAAGTACTTACTTACTTTAAGGACACAATAGTAGCAAAGAAATACAGTAACAATATAGATAGCAATGGCTGCTTCATTTTCATTGGGAAAAGTGTCTAAAAGGCACAAGCGTCGCATTTTAGCTGAACAGGTAAAATGTATTTTAAATGACTGTTCACCTTTTAAAAATGATGGATGTACTCATGGTGATGAAGGTACATCAGCATTAAAATCTATTACTAACTTAGCGAGAGAAGAGATTGCAGGAGAGATTGCACCATCACCTATCGTTTCAAATATATGTGAAAGTAATATTTCTTCTGAAGTGAATGAGTTTGAGTCTGAATTACAATTAGGAAATAGAAATGTGAATTCTCCAGTTAGTTTGTATCATGAGAGCAGTTTCAGTGAAATTTCTGATAATGTGGTACCACCTGAACCATTCGAAAACTTGGAGCTTTCTTTGGAAAATACTGAAAGCAGCCCAATTTCCGAATTAGTTGAGTCTTCAAGCAATTTTTTTTTGAGAAACTGGGCTCTAAGGAACAATATAACACATACTGCAATTGGTGAATTGCTTCACTGGTTTTCTACTTCACCAAATATTGACAATCTTCCAAGGGATGCTCGAACACTTTTACATACACCCAAAAACATTAAAGTAGTTACAATGGGTCATGGGTTGTTTCATTATTTTGGTATTGAATATGGACTCAACAAAATTCATAATAAACATGCTAAAGATATCAACATAACAGAATATTTATATTTTCTGGATTTTAATGTAGATGGCCTTCCAATTCATAAAAGTACCAAGGAGTCATTTTGGCCTATTCTATGCAAAATTAGTAATATTGAAGAGGAATCACCTTTTATTGTAGCAATTTATTGTGGACCTGGAAAGCCACCACTTGAAAAATTTTTTAAAAGTTTTATTAAAGAGGTTAAAGAACTTACCCAAAATCCAATAATTATAAATAATAAATTAGTGAAAATAAAATGTAGAACATTCTGTTGTGATGCTCCAGCGCGGTCATTTGTGAAAGCCACAATGGCTCACAATTCATATAATGGTTGTGACAAATGTCAAGTTAGAGGTGAATATGTTAAGCATATAGTTTTCTTGGATGTCAATGCCCCACTTCGTACAGATGATTCATTCATGAATTTACAGTATGGAATCTATCAAAAAGCTAAAAGTCCTCTAACAGAAATAAATTTTCCAATGGTATCAGGCTTCCCTGTAGATTATATGCATGCAGTTTGTTTGGGAGTGATGCGAAAATTATTGTTTCTTTGGAGAGATGGTAGCAGATTATTTAGATTTACCCCAAAGAATTTTGAAATTTTTGAAAATAGAATTCAGCATTTAAGAGCTTTTTGGCCTTCTGAGTTTAACCGAAAACCAAGAACATTAAAAGACCTTGAACACTGGAAGGCCATAGAATATAGACAGTTTTTGTTATATTTATCTCCCCTTCTAAGTGATGTTCTAAATCCAAATGTTTTTTCACATTTAATGCTTCTTAAATATGCAATGACAATTCTGTTAAGCAAAAGTTTAAATTCATCTCTTAATGAGTATGCCAGTGAACTATTAAAGTTGTTTGTATTACATTCAAGTCAAATATATGGCAAGGAATTTTTAAGTTACAACACACATGTTTTAATTCATTTGGCGCAGGATGCCAAAGATTTTGATACATTAAATACCATTAATTGTTTTTCATTTGAAAATTTTTTAGGATTTCTAAAAAGATCTCTCAGAAAGTCTCACCAAAGTCTTCAACAGATTGTTAATCGTATATATGAAGGGAGACATATACAGGTAGATTCAACAATTATTAATAAGAAAGTATATGTTTCAGGTAGACCTACACTGAACACCCTTGATAAAAGTGTCAATTACCCAAAACTTTTTCTTAAAGGTTTAAAGTTTACACTTGAAGTTGGAAATAATTGTGCATTCCTTATAGATAATAATATTATTTATATTGATCAAATTTTGGTTTTAAATAATACTATATATATTAGAGGCCGAATGCTTAATATTATTAAGCCTTTTTTATCATATCCCTCTTCAAGTTCTTTTATGCTTTTATATGAAGTGGAAATCAGCAACAGTGTAATTTCTTCTACAGCAGAGAATATTAATAGTAAAGGACTTCTATTACCTTTTTTAAATGATCATTACCTCTGCTGTCCACTTATACATTGTATATAGATTTAACTTTTTATAATGGATCTTGGAGATACTACAGCCTATAGAAATTTTAACTAGGCAAAGAGTTGCAGTTTTACAAGTTTATTTATTTCTCTATTTTATCTAATTTATTTATATTTATACTATTATATCAACAAGATCATGCAATGTTACAAAATGAGATTCCTATATTGTTTCCTAAAAACGTAGGGACTTCTTTAAATTAATCAATCCACTGTCAATCATTTAATCTATTAACATTAGATATTTACTTATAAATTAAATAGTAAATTACTTAGTTCCCAGTATCTGCAGTTCTGAATAAACTTATTCTTTACAAACTTATTATTACAGATAGAGTGAAATTAGACATATTAGAGGTCAACTTTATTACTTCCAGTTTCCGAATAAATTTATTGGAGGAAGAAAGTACCGGGACTTAGTAGTGTTACTATATTTTATTAGAATATCTTTGGTTGAATGGTAGTTGTACCATTCAACAAAGGTTGAATGGTACAACCATGTACCTTGTCATTTACATGAATATAACATATTTTAAAACAATAATATTAACTAGATACCAGTAACTTTGAGACATTTTTATTCTTTAACAAACTTTCTTTTTTTTTATAGCAGTTTCTTAAGTAGATAACTAATTAGCACTAGTGTCAAAGTGTCATAGCAGAACTTTGGCTAAAAGGTATGACTTTAGGAATTACTCCTGAGTAGTTCTGAGTCTACTTCCCTTCAAAAAATCACATCAAGTGTTTTAGTTAAAAAAGATATAATATTTTTACTGCTAGAACACATTGTTGCCACCCTTTGCCCGTTGCTGATTAGCTCTCTACTTATTGTTAATCGTGGATTTTTGGTTACTTATTGATAATAGTGTAGACCGAGGTGTAGACAGGGAAAAGGTGAAATAACTTTTAACTTGGTTCAATGGAGCTGATATAAGGAGCATATTAATAAACAGGTTGAATCATTAAATGTCATATAGTTAATAAATATTCATTTACTTACTCTTTTTGGATTAACATTTATAATTTAGACTGTACTGTTTAATGTTTTTGCTACTCTTACCTTTTTATTTGACTGCTCCTTATTAACACTTGTTATACAGCTTGATAGTGTGCTGATAATTTGGGTGATGCAGATCTATTGTATAACATGATCTATTGTAAAAATGTCATGAAAATAGCGCGCCGAACTTTTTGAACATATTTTCTATAATATCACAACATATTGGACTATTTCTAAATTGAATTATTAATGACATTATTTTAGATATTTGATTATAAACTAGTAAAATTTTATCTTTAATTTATTGTATAATTTAGAGGTGGTAATTTTCAAATAATTGGCAGTTTCAAACCCATATATGTAAATTACAGAGATTATGTTATCGTTGAATTCCCAGAAGAGACCAAAAACGGAATAATATCCATGGCACTGATTTCATCAGAATGGATTTTTGAATCTGATGGAATGACCTACTGTCACTGGCCCACATATTTGAAAACAACTCTCTCAAGAGAAAAAGCTGTGAGGTTGCACACACTTTTAAACGTAAAAAAGTGCGACCAATGTCCTATAATAATAAAACATCATGATGGTAATTGTAGTTACTAATAGAAATAATTATCTTTTGGCCGTGGTAATGCTAATCGACATTGGTCCAGGTTTATCTAAGTTCTTGATTTTATTTATAATCATATTCGTAATTTTTGTCTATTATAACCCGTGTAAACAAAACATTCATAACAACGCTTCTTATATGGGTTATGCACGAAAATTGGAAATATGATTACAAATAAGAATAAGATGTTTTATAACCCTACAGGATAACCCTGGCCTAGTCGGTACAAACGTACGTAGTTGCTTATTTTGATGCTTTTCTGCCTTGTATATTGTATAGTTGGTTTCTAAGAATTTTTTAGGTGATCTTAGTTCTTGCAGCTTCTAGAGGAACATTTTTAGAAAGTTGTCTGAAGCAAATAATATACAGGATGTACTTTTTGCTTGATTTATTTTAATGCTAGTTGCACTTCTGTAGTTATCACTATGATAACATTTTATGATTTTCTTTCTTCTCTTTCTGTAATTATTATGTGGTCTTTTAGAGAACTATGAGAGAGCCTCTGCTAAATTGAGACAGTTGGAAGCTGAAACTGACATTGAGCATGAAGACTCAAATAGTGAACCTTTTCCTCACCAGAAGTCAAAAAGCCAAAAATGCAAGGACGATTTCGTATACTATAGAGATTCTGACACGGATGACAACATTGACTACATACCAACACCACCAAAGTTTCCTTACAATAAAACAAAAACCAAAAAAGTTGATGAATCAAAGGACAATTTCAATTTGAGAGAGGTTACAGTTTCCAATTCCATTACACAAAATAGAGACGAGTTATGTAGTTCACAAAATCTGGTTACTCAGTTATCTACAGACCATTTACAAAGGACATCTACAGAAAATGACGTTCAATCCAGACAGTTGCGTGAGACATCTCTTTTAAGCCAGTCAGAAAAGCATTGCGGGTGTGAAAAAAATTCAAGTAAGTACATGTCTCGAAATGTTCTTTATTATCCTTACATCAATTAACATAGTAACTGGTGTAAAAATAGTTCTACTGTACTTGCAGTTAACTTGACAACAATCCGAAAAATCGCTTTAATTTCCACTTACAAAAAATTTATTGAAAATAAAATTTTATTAGTTTGTGTTACTGATAAAAAATTTTGGATAATGCGTGTTATACTTACAATGGCAATTTATTTTAGAAATCCAAGAACGTATTCTTCGTGATTTGCAAATAATAAAAATTGATATAAAAACGCTCATCCAGTTGAATAACACAGGCAAAATTTCTGACTTTGAAACCCTGGATGATCAACTGAATTTTTCAAAATATGAGGAGCTGATAGAGTTTGATGGGAAGTTAATTGACGAGACATACTTCAATAAAATGGTAGGTTAATAAATCTTTTTTAATATATAGTTTACTTACACATTGTAGCTATTTAAGTTGCAAGTTAGTATAGAAAGTCATTCTTTATTGCTAGAGCGACTTGAATTACAATGAAAACACTTTTTACAATATTTTACCTAAGAAATGAGTAAGACTTGCTTTGAAGCTAAAGATTTCGTTTTGATTTTAATAAATGTCACAAGGTGGAAAGTTATGCAATTTACAATACAATACCTTAACTTTAACCTGCTATACATTTTGTTAAGCAACTAGGTAACCACTAAACAAAAAATAAATTGCACAAATTAATACCTTTAATTTTTAAACACAATAAGACTTTTTCGGAAATGGTAATTCTTGCATCAGATTGTTCCCTGTAGCTCATTTTCAGGCCATCGTATTGATGACTGATGACAGGCCAGTTAATCCGATTGGTTGAAAATCACCGGATAGTGATCAACATCAACCCCCTCCGGATCGCGATTTCCGAAAAGGGCTTATATCAATAAAAGTATACTTCACTCGTGTGAAAAATAGGCATTTTTTCCACGATTGCAGATAAAGTGTTTATTTGTGGAGAAACCTGCACACTAATTAGTTTACGTGCGTTTTTAGCTTTCTGGTCTGTCTCTACTCGGCGGTAGAGAAGTTAACGACACAGTAAAGAAGATTTGTTCCCTGATTATTTCTCATGAATTAGCTTTGAACTTAAACTGGATTGGTGCAAACGACAAAGGAAGCTTTCAGAAGTTGGGAAAACTTTTAAAGCTGATTTTTGGTAATACTTTAGCATATGATTAATTTAGTTTGAATTCTATTAGATATATTTAATTAGCTGCAGTACGGAGAAATTCTCACTGCTCGAATTCAACAAATACCGAGATTGAACGAGCAATACGGAACTGGCTGAAGAACGCCCCAGATAGGGCTGGAGGTCGAACCCAAAGAAAAGGAAACAAGTAGAGACTTTTTTCTTTATTAAATCACTTTTTTGTTAATGTATAGATATATAGGACATAGCTGAAATTTATATTCGATTGTAGTTGGAGTGGTTTTATAGAAAGAAACCAAGTTTTACAAGTTTTAGAAACATCCTTTATTATAGATTAGAAAATTGATTTTAAAGCTAAACTTCACTGCAAAAAAGATTTAAGTGACACTCTGATGCTAAATCAACCAACCGACTAAATGAGTTAGTTCATCAACATAATTTATACAGAACTTACTCAATAACTAGTTTTGGGAATTGGCTCATTTTTGGCAAAGCACTCCCATTTAGGTTAAAATGTTGTAAATACTTTAGTTCAGAAAAATGTGAAACGGCCCGGTTTTACTTTTTTTGTACTCAACCTTTTTTTAAGTTTGTACTTTAGTTTATTGCAGTCATTATTTTGATATGTAATATTACAGGTATGTACTTGTTTTACATAATTTATTTCGCTTTTTGCAATTTATTGTTCATTAAAATTATTATATTCAATAAATAATAACAATATTAGTGCCAAAATGTGTTATTGATTAATTTGTTTAATATATATTTACTAAGAAAAATTGTTTGTAGGTCATCGTTGAATGAAGTTTTTCTGATGTTTTGCCAACAGGAAGAACTTATTACCTCTTCAGTGGAGAGTTAGAAATACGAAGCGCTATAGAGCAGATCCTCCCGTGAACGATGTCAACTGTTAAACTGTCACATGTTTTGTCATTGTGTTGGTAAAAAGTCATGAAAAGTCCATTTAACAATAGGTACCTACTCAAAAATTTTGAAGAACAATTATATAGGAGTGGGCAATAAAATGTGGACGGTTGGTTGTGATTCAGTGATAATATTTTTTGAAGTTTTACACCAGTGGTAAGTTTAAAAAAAACTAACTTTAAAATTTTATTGTGTATATCGACGGGTTAGTTAGAAAAGTTCGTAACTTATACGAGAATAAAACATCGATAATAACGTCTTTGCAATATCGTAAGGTGCTCAGTTTTCAAACATAAGAGGTACTTCTTTCTTTGAATTATAAATCCAACTTTATCAATTTGTTTTGACGGCGACAAAGAGGACAAAAGCTATCGATAGTATACTGGGAAAATTCCATGATGAGAATCCTGAGATGCAGAAAATGGAATATGGTATACCTATACCATACGGCAGTGTCAAACTTCAAAAAATATTATCAATTAAATCAAAAAGCAACTGTCCAGAAACAATGTACCACCCTGTATTTTGTTCCTAGTCGAAACCGGAACTGTTAATTTTGAATATCCGTTTTTCTTTCGGCCCGTAAGTAAATTCATATTCGGCCAGTTGCCGGTGGCCAGCAAGTTAGCCACCTAAGTTGAGTTTAATGAAAATCGGTTGGTTATGCGGCTATCTCGCCTAGTAAGATGTTTTGCCGCTGCTTAAAAGTAAGCGAATCGCACCCGGCGGCATTTCGACGGCAAAGCGGACATGCCCGGTATAGTTGCCGAATCGGCAGCCGCTTTCGTATGGAACTCGGCAGTACGGAATGCCAAATACGGTCCGGCGGTTAATTGGAGGGTTTGTGTTTACTGGGTAGTGAAATTTTAGGACCAGCGTCGTGCAGAAACATCTTACTTCTACTATGAAACTATATTTACAGGACTTTTAACGTAAATAATTATTATATAAGGTATTTATAACGGTTATTAATAACGGTATCCAGTCTTGTAAAATGCTATTTACGGGACTAAAATCAAGTATGTAAAAGTGTCCTAAGTGATACAGTATGAAGTAAAAATATGACAATAAGTGCTCAAAATAACGACCTTCTTCTTGGATACATAAACCACCGCGACGATGTTAATTAAAGACAGCGGAAAATATTCCCTATTTGAGAGCCAGTTGTAAAAATCTATTCTTCTCTATTCTTTTTAAATTACCTTTAGACGCAAGACTGTGGGACATGAACATCTGACGCCACTTGATAAGTTGATTTTGAAAAATTCGCATTTATTTAAAAAGAATGCATTTTACTTCACTTTTTTGCGATATAAAACTTTTTACGTCTGCCAATACATTATTTCTGGTCTCTTCGTTGATTCTGCTTCCATACCTCATTCTTGGCTTTTCAAAATTTCGAAACTCAACTAAACTTTAGTCTAAATTTTTAAATAATGTTCTGTGCGGCTGTTGCCTTTCCGAATAAAATTCAAAATAAACTTGGCTTGCCCTCAAACTGTTCCCATCAAATTTCTAATAAAGCTTTAATATATCCCTTTTGGCTTCATTTGAAAAATTCAGTTCAATTGAAAATATTATGTGCTAACCTCCTAATCTCCATTGACAACTAGGTACTGTCAGGTGATGTAATAAACAGAAAGTTTCGATGAAGTATGAAATCAAGGCCAACTAGGATGATATTAGTTTTAATTACATTTTTGAATATTTACGGGAGCAAATTATAAGAAGTTATAGGTACATCAATGAAATCAGAATAAAACGCACTATTTTGCTGTCTAAAAATCCAATATGGCGTCCATAAGAAAAAAAAGTTGATATGACACCGCTATCTTTTAAAGAAGAAAAAGATGCCATGAGAATGTATCAATCGTTTTCGATTATCTCTTCAAATACGCTCAGAAAAAGATATAAACATTTTCTCAAAATTTCGTTTTTTATAATATATTCGGACGTAGTGGGATTTTTGGAAGTTTTAAAACGGCAATTGATAAAGCTAAAAAATGCACCACTTTGTCCCAATTTAAGCGATCTCGTATCTCATGGTTTCCGACATTCCAATGGTGAGGGTCAAACTTGAATTACCCTGTATAGCTCGGAGGGATTGCACGTGCTATGACCATGTGTGTGGGAAGGAAAAGTGTGGAGTTAACCCCATGCACTCGTCAGTCCAATGAAATAGTTCCGGAAGATTATTATAACAAATTTTGAACCAATCACAGTAAGTTTGGATTTAATCAAATTTGCAAACATCGAACGTTTTTTATCGGGCGCACAGATATATGGGATTTCAGCTTTATTCTGATTTCAAAAATACGGTTTGAAAATATTGTATCGAATAAAGCCGAACTGAAATGTAAAATGGCCTTTAGCTTTTAATAGTTTTTTTACAATTTACTCAACTACTTTTTACAATTCTTCCCTCTCCCATTTCTTAACTACTCAATTTTTATCATGAAAGTAAATGTTATTTAAGGCGTAGACACAATTAAAAACGTATGTAATAAGTTTTATGTTTTAACTGCTTTTCTTTATGGCTCTCGACCAATCAGATGAGGAAAAACAATTAAAACATATTGCATAAGTTTTTAATTTTATCTACGCCTTAAGGGTCGCAGATCTCTATATGGTAGGGATAGTAATAAAATAAAACAATAATATTTAGAATTTCTGTTACAAAGTAAAGCTAGGTAGGTATAAATAGGTAATTATTTATGGCTAGATTATGAGCTCATCGATCATCTTTATCTTTATAAACATTATCGTCTTAATTCATATTATCTTTTTATTACATCCATTGTCCATAAAATTTTCATATTTTGCACGTATTCTTTTAACAACTCAATTTTTAAAATTGACAAAAAAAACCTCTGATGATAGTAATCAATCATCTGGCTCATAGATTAGCATTTTTTAGTAGAGGTCATCTCGGAAATGCACTGTTGACTGTCCAAGCTGTTTTACCTGCCCTATTAAATTGTATCAAAATAAGTCAAAAACTATATACTGGGTTGTTCAACAACAAGTAGCCACCCACAATATCTTTCAAAAGCATCTTTTGTTTGAAAATTGCCAATAAGTGTCAACAAAGATGGCAGAGAGCAAGAAACATTTTTTCACAGAAAATCTGAGCTGCTGTCATCAACCCCTTAGCCGTCACAGCCATCCCCTATAAATTTTCAAATGTCACCACACCAGGTATGGCACATCATTGCAAAAATGATTTCATAAGGAACGCAGTAATTGTTCAAAGTTACTTCCGTTAACTTCCATACAATAATACAGTAGACTTTGAAAGAAATCACGAATATTTGCAAAAATGTGCGGAGTCATTTTTCGTCATTCTTCTATTATTCTCAGTCTAAGATCTTCAATGATGGCCGGTTGCGTTGCATAGACTTTGGATATCAAATACCCCCATAAAACATAATCCAACGTTGACAGGTCGGGTGATCTAAGCGACCATAAACGTATAAATACCTCTACCAGCAGTTTATCGATAATAAACAATTTTTTTATATGGTTTAATTAATCTTATGTCTCAATTTCATGCGAATACGCAAAATGAATAGTACGCATTGGATATGAAATAACTTTTGCAACGATGTGTAATGGTGTGGTAACATTTGAAGATATATAGAAAGTGGCTGTGACGGCTAAGGGGTTAACGGCAGCAACTCATATTTTCTGTGAAAAGATGCCCCCTTTGCTATCTTTGTTGGCATGTATTGGCAATTTTCAAAAAAAGGAGAGTTTTTAAAGATATTGAGGGTGGCTACTTTTCGTTGAACAACCCGGTATATACTGTTACCCAGTATTTTCTAAACCTCGTTAGCCCTGGATATTTGACATATTTTACCAAGTATATATAACTGACACTGGCACTAATTCATAAATAGGTTTGAGGTTATGGCTATTATTTACTGTTAAGTCTATAAAGATGTCAGACACTTTCGTGTGCAAAGTGGACTTTGCACACGCTTTCGAATGAGCGCGTGCTCGAAGTGCACTTTGTGCACCTAAAGGCCGCTGCTGCGGGAAGGTACACACCAAACCAAAGGAAAAAATAACCTAACTAACCTAACCAAAGGAAAAAGAGAACTGAATTAACCTGAACTAACCAGAACTGAACTAACCTAACCAACAAAGCCCACACTTATGTGCAACAATCAACAGGCCCTGTAGCGGCCCTGGGGAGCTGCTTTGTCATGACCCAGAAGCGCGAAAAATAGGCCTAGCTGAACTAACCTGTCCGAAAAAAAAACTTAACCGAACCATTGTCTATGTATTAGATATAGTCGTTCAATGATTGGTTAGTACCGAGAATAGCCCTTAGATGGCGAAAAGTTTATCGTGTTCCCTGTGCGCGGGATCGCTTTACAGACTTGGACTGGGACATGGGGGAAGTGGCACGGGAATACGATTTGCGTTTCAAAAGGGAGAGGGAGACAGTGTAATATGTGGTAATAGTTAAAGATAAAGCTGGAATATTGAAACCATCAATATGACGTGCGGTGAAGAATAATTTATATCTTAAGTTATTATAGAAGGGTAGGGAACCGACTTTCGTTGTAAGGATTCTATATCCATCTATCTCCTTAATACGTTGATTGTTAAATACAGCCAAACCAGAGTATTTCGTAGATTGCAGCATAAGGCAAGACAATATTTTGTTTTTGTTTTCAGTTTTCACTTATGCAATCTAACTTTGGAAAAAAATCAAATTATAGAATAAAATTAGACTTTAAAACAAAGTATTGTTTTTGAATTATGCCGAAATTCTCACAATACAAAATCGAAAAGAAGGCAAGACTGTGTATGTAGTGTTCGACACGTGGGTGCAGCGGACAATGAATTAATATGTATGATATGTATGCGTAAAATACAATAATAAAATTGTGAACTGTTTGTGTCGCACAGCAGGCCTAGAGACCTAGCCCAGACATCCAAAGAAAGTATCCATGGGTTTAAAATTGGCGTCTAGTCCAAGAATAGTGGCTAGCCCAGGCAGGTGGCTTTTAACTGTTTATGTTTGGTTTATAACATCTTTGCACAGTATAAGGAATAATACATTATATATATACATATATATACTAAAAACCAGTTTTCTGCAATATTGTCACTTCCCACAGACAAATAGCCGAGATTTCGTACCTATATTGTCTCGGTGCGACGTTTGGCAGAGTATCAAACTCATTTCTCTATCAGGCAGAGGAACCATAGACCGGTTTAGCTCTTATTAGAGCTCATCAGTATGGTATACCTCGAACCTGACCGAAAAACAAGTTTGAAGGCAATTGGATCTAACTCTTGCTTAAAAACCTGTATGTGTATGTAAGTGGCGGCATCTGACGACGGCAGGTGCTTCCACTAGGGCATGCAGGATGATCGTGAAGCGAACCAAAAACCAGTTTTCTGCAATATTGTCACTTCCCAAAGACAAATGGCCGAGATTTCGTATCTATATTGTCTGGGGGCGACGTATTATTCCTTATACTGTGGCCATACATAATGCATTGCCAGCCAAATTATACAGCCTGCCTAAACTACACAAGGACAATATACATTTGCGGCCTATTGTGTCATGCATCCAGTCCCCACTTAAGGAACTGGCCCGCTTTCAAAAAAAATATATTAGAACACTGCTTACCAAAATCAACACTACATAAAAAATTCGTTAAACTTTAAAGAAAAAATAAGAAATATTACAGTTCCAGACGACTATGTTCTTATCACTTTCGATGTGATATCCTTATATACAAATATTCCGAATAACCTAGCATTAAAAGCAATAGAAAAAAGATGGGACAAAATTAAACTAGTGACAGATATACCTAAAGACGAATTCATTGACGCTGTTGACATGACTTAACATTCTACATATTTTGCCTATGGTGGCACCTTTTACAAACAGATATATTGCATATTCTAAAAAACAAAAAATCAATTAACAACAAAAAGGATGTGAACCATTTTGGATGTGAAGTTTTATAATGAACACCCCGTAGATGTATTCAACTTAAAATATCCAAAAAACCCACATTTTTTTCGGAAAGTGATTTGCTCAAAAAGTTTTTACCAAAAAATTTTCTAATGGAGGCCTGTATTATATAGAAGAGCCTATTTTAGACACATATTTTAACTTATAAAGGATGGATCAGAAAAGTGTGATGTCATATATTACCCATTCAGTTATTTCTTGTCATCTAGTTATCTTTGAAACCTTTATTTTTTATATACCCATCTCCTTTTAGCACATGTTGAGAACATACGATAAAAATGTCATAGTCAAATTTCCAACGCCTACTTGGCGACAATAATAACTGAATGGTTTATAGGTAATGTAATATTTTTAAATAGGATAGTCTGTATTTTTTACTTGATTTTGACAGATCTTAGAGAAGCTCTCATCTTAGCAGCCGTGGAATGTTTATTTTTTCTCTATCCACCTCATTTTTGCTTATGTCAAGAAGATTGGCAAACAACGTCGAAATCAAATTTCCAAGACTAACAAGATCTTAAACCATGTTCAGGGTCCAGTAAGCTATACGTTGTATCAAAATCTAGTGAAAAATAGAAGAAATAGAAGGTATCCCATTTAAAAATATTACATTATATGTATAACCGTACACACTTTTGTGGGCCAACCTGCATAGTTAAAATCACATATAGCGTTTTTCACTGGGCCGCACTAGAACCGCACTCAGTTCTAGGAGATCTGTCAAATTACGTCTTTGCACTTTTTTAGTGCACTGTCAGTGCAGTTTTCAGTGAAAGAGAAAACCATCAAATGGTGCCGGGAGTGCCGAGCTGATGTCATGTCTAACCTCACCCATTTAAAATACATGTACCTAATCGTGAAAAGTAATGACATCTTTGCATTTAATTACATTTTTTTCAATTATCTTAAATCGAATGAGACTTAAATTTTGCTGGAAGCCTTCTAGAGTCATCATTCTTGATAGTGAAGCAAAAAAGAATTACCTTTATGCTGAAATAAGTGGTAAGGAGAGCTGTTTTATAGACTAGACCTACTACCAACATTTTTATGCCTCAAAAGTACTTCAAATTCAGACAAAGGAGGATGGATAGTAGATACTTTGCCATAAAAACTAGAAAGGAGTGGATTGTTAAAAGGTATATAGTAACTTTTAACAATTTATTGTTAATTGTTAAAAGGTTATATTATTGTTAATTATATTGTTAAAAGGTAATACTTGGATTACTTGGGTGGAAGCTGAAATAAGATATTTAAGCATTTGTAGGCGTGAGTTCTGAGGCATATATGCCCTAGATTTGGAAATCTTGCACCAAAACCAAATAAGTCGAGCACTTTTGTGTCTACAAGGAAATAATTAGCAGCATGGAAATAGGGGTTTGGTGTCCCCAATAGATTTTAGTGCCATAAAAACTAGAAAGGAGTGGATTGTTAAGAGGTATAATGTGATTACTTGGCTGGAAGATGGAATAAGATATTTAAACATTCGTAGGCGTGAATTCTGAGTCATTTATACCCTAGGCTTGGATATCTTGCACCAAATCCATATAAATCAAGCACTTTGTGTCTACAAGGAAATAATTGTAAAAAAAATTGGCGATTACTGTGGTCAGAAATAGATAACACTTGAACTGTGCAGTGATAAATTAAGACAAAATAAACTTCATAGGCTACCAGACCACAACCTTGATGGTTTGTTATGAAGATATGGTATTTAAAATAAATTATAAATGTTCCTCCTAAATTTAATATAAAAGTATTGTTACTTTTGTGGTTATAATTGTTTATTAAAGAATTTAAAACTAAACCTGTCTTTTAATGGAACACACATTTTATTGTAACAAACACTTATTCAAAGATTTTCTTCATTACAATCTCACTGGTACTGCTATAATATAAAAACATATTTTTAAATTATATAAATAAATTAGCTACTTAAGCAAATATGTTTAAAAATATATGCCACAAACCACAAAACCATTTTGATGCCTTCTTTTTAATATAACTTTTTCCTTTCATTGCCTTACATACTACTTATGAGGATTGGCTTCTGTTTCCTTACTTAGCTACTTTTTTGTCATTTTCATACTCTACAACAACAATAAAGCTATTAAGGTATTAAAAACATAACTCTAGTTAAACAATTTACAAGAAACAACAAAAATAATATCATTGGAACTGTATCTTAAGCACCAATGAGGGTATAATTCTTTACTTAGCACTATTGTATCCTCCTTGGCCTTGGTTAAGTTAAGCAAAAAGCTTAATATTTTTTGGCTTTTTAGCATTGATTTTTTATTACTTTATTAATTCATTTTAATATATTTTTGCTTTATAAAATAAGCTTTGAAACAAACAGTGTAATTTAATGCCGGTAGGGGTATTAGCTCTCGGAGTAGTTGTTTCTGTTTGTTTCCTTCTTAACCGCTGAAATATTTTTGGAAATATTGAAAGCAGATAAGTTTTCAATTTCCAATTAGTAAATATTGCCTTTTTGCATATTTTAAACTAGAGTTTCCTGCGAAAAAGTTAAAAATTTCGATCACTAACATATTTCGCAGAAAATAAATTTTTTTCAACTTTAAAACACTATAAAGACAAACATTGCAAAGTAAAAACAAACAAAATTCTGATTTCAGCATTTTTTATTCCCAAAATATTTGGAGTTGAATTAATGGGCTACTTAACAGTTGTTCCAATCACGTAATCTGTACTGTGTAGGCAGAATCTGCAAATTTCCATTTTTATTTAATTCCTGTACAGTTATGCGGCAATGTGATCCTATAGCTCCAACGTGGATATGGGAAATTCTATGACAGGTCACTTGCTGCACCAAACCTATTGTATCTTTGTAGGGACTCAATTTGTTTTTTCTTAGCCAGCGTGGCGTCGGTTTTCGGATTGGATTGTGTTTTAGTTCGATTTTGTTAAATATTTATGTTTTTTTTACCGCAGTTAAGGAATAATACATTATACAGTGTGGTCCAAATTGGTGATGCATGCACGTGGATTTTACTTATCTTAATAGATACGGGTTCGGTTAAATGGCGAAAGTTGTAGAGAATTTAATGAGAAACTCGTACCCGGTTTCCACACTGGAGTATCTCTTACCGTTTTCTGGAAAAATGGGAAAATGTGCAATACTGCATTTTTAACTTTGCCCTGTAGTTTCTAAACCGAGCCAAAGGTAGTTTTGCAAATAAAACATTATTAAGGTACTTTTTCGCGTACAATATAATGACGTATTCAGAAAAAATCTATCGTCATCGGTTTTCGAGTTAAGTATAATAACTTCGTAAATTCTTATGGACGCCATCTTGTTTTTTGTATCATAAGAAAGAGCTTAAAAATCCCTTTTCAACGATATGTCCATTGATATGATTAACATATTACTACGTGTAAAAATTGAGTTTTTTATTTCTTCTCAAAGTAGGCCTTGGAATGTTTCGTCGCCATCATGAAAAACAAAAGATAATGATAGCGCTACGCGTCAAAGACAAACTGATGCACTACGTGCTATTAAATATCACACATTGTATTAACTCCTTTTAGGCAGGGTTTACCCAACTTCTTTATGCTTATTTCTAATTCTTATTTGCTAATTCTTAAGGGGTTAAAACCATGTTATTTAATGGCACTGTTTATACAAGTTCCTAATTTTTAATTCTTAATTTTTTGTTCCTAATGTTTAACCTTAAAAGTTCAGATATTTTAACTTTTAGGAATTAAGCATTAAATTAAGAAAAATCTTTCATTGCGCATGCCGAATAGATGGCCTAGGGTGTGACATAACCTCAAATTTGTGCTTTTGTTTAATTATTTAAAATCCCAATTAATAATTGATTGTGTTAGTATCATAAAATATATTTTTACAAAAGAAAATTATGGTTATATACAAGAACCAGAGGAATGTTAACTGTCAATAGCGTCGGTTGCAAATCCTTCATTTTTAAAGAATTAGGAAATTGTGTAAACCACATTATGATATAAGAGTTAAAAATACGTATTAGAAATTAACAATTAAGAATAAAGAATTAGCAATTAAGAATAAAGAAGTTGGAAAAACCCTGCCTTAATCTTACAAAAAATGGCTGTAAACTACTGTCTGCAACCTGCGCTGGGCACGCAACACAGGATTTTCTGTAGCCCAGTGGTGATAATTTTGCTTATTAAATGCACCACAGTTGCTTATAAATGTTTCATCGATTTTACTATTTACATTTATTTTACGATTTTACCGCTGAAGTTCTCATCTTCTCCACATTTGGCAATGTACCAATTGCAAAATTCAACTCTTCTTAGAAAATCACCTTCATGAAGCCCTTGCACAATAGTTGCTTTATAAGGATAATATTTTTGACTTCTTAACGTCCTTAAAACGCTGGTTCTAGGAATATCGAGCTCACGGCTGCAATTTCGTGTGGAAGATTTCGAGTTACTATCAAAATAATTTGCAATTTGTTGGTTACGGTTTACATGGTCCTTTTCATAATTTTTACGTCGGGAAGCTTCAAAACTGCCATACCTACGTAAATTTGTAACAAGATTGGAGAAGTACCTTTTATTAGGTTGTCTCCTTTCTGGATAATTTTTATGGTAAGTATATATGGCAAGATCAGGATTTCGGTTACTTTTAATATAGCACTCTAACATGTCAAACTTTTCCATATTGTCGTAGTTTACAGCCATTTTTTGTAAGATTAAAAGGAAATACGATGCAATAAAAAATGTATTATATTTGATAGCATGTAGTGCATCAGTTTGACTTTGACGCGTAGCGCTACCATTATCTTTTGTTTTTCATGATGGCGACGAAACTTTCCAAGGCCTACTTTGAGAAGAAATAAAAAACTCAATTTTGACACCTATTAATATGTTAATCATATCAATGGATATATCGTTGGAAAGGGATTTTTAAGCTCTTTCCTATGATACAAAAAAACAAGATGGCGTTCATAAGAATTTACGAAGTTATTATACTTAACTCGAAAACACATGACGATAGATTTTTTCTGAATACGTCATTATATTGTACGTGAAAAAGTACCTTAATAATTTTTTATTTGCAAAACTACCTTTGGCTCGGCTTAGAAACTACAGGGCAAAGTTAAAAATGTAGTGTTGCACATTTTCCCATTTTTTCAGAAAACGGTAAGAGATACGCCAATGTGGAAACCGGGTGCGAGTTTCTCATTAAAATCTCTACAACTTTTCCCATTTAACCGAGCCCGTATCTATCAAGATAAGCAAAATCCCCAAACATGCATCACCAATTTGTACCACACTGTATAATGTATTATTCCATATACTGCGGTATGGAGTTTTATTTTACTTACAAAACGTTTCCATTTGACTGGGCTCTGGATTGAATCGTGTATTGTTCCTGATTTTAGCAGTTAAAGGACTGGATCACATATATAATTTCAAGTGAACATTATTATTATCAAAAACGTGTAAATATTGAAGTACATACATTTAATACGTAATTGTTAATAATTATTGGTGAATTCTCATCAAAAACTGCATCTGAAGTGACAACCATTTTCCGCCGTCAAGATTCATGTTTGTTTTGAACTGAACTGGACCCGACGCGACCCCTCAGGTCCATTATTTCTGTCCTCAGTGCGCACTTTTCTGGTGCAACTCGCCCACTGAAACATGTGACTTCGAAAATTGCGCCCTGGAGCTCCCAGTAAAACATGGAATGCGCACCGAGGTCAGGCCAGTGCGCACCGAGGGCAGCCAGTGAAAAACGCTAATAGGTTCTCGAATTCTGAGTTCGTCTGTTAAATGTCATGCGCGTCATCATATTTATCTGTCAATGTGATATTTTATAATTTAGTATTAATAATAATGCTACAAATTTTTAGTTTACTATAATTTACCTAAACCAGCTAAACCACTGGTTACGATTTAATGCCATTAAAACCACTGAACATTGAAAACCACCGTTCTAACAAATTGTATTTATTTTACAAATAATATACACCGCTAATTGGGTAAGTACCTAGACCCGCTTAAAGAGGATGAGAGAAAATTGCAAAACTGAATCACTCTGATCTAGACTTCATATTTCCTGCATGCTTGAAAAAAATATAGTATATGTTACTCGGAGTAAAAATACTTTTTGTGCTTCGCCCAGTTGCAGGCCTCAGCTTCGCTTCGGCCATCAATCTCTGGGCTCAGCACGAAAAGATCCGCTTTTACTCCTAGTGACATAATCTACTATTTCCTAAAGTAGATCATTGTGTACAGGGTGGCGCCTTTTCAATGGATTTATGGGATGTTGGTAAAACCCTAATAGAAGGAAGAAGCTTTATATCATAACTTTATATCATAATTAAAATTAACGTAATAAGAACCAGTAAAACTACCATGATTTATAGTTGTCAGTAATGGAGGCATTAGGTGCCTAATATACCATCTTACTTTTACCTGTACTGCATCTTTAATTTTAGTTTTCCAAAAAAGGCAGGATATAGATCTCCACATTTTTTAAATGAAAAGATTGATTTCTTTAATTATTGCTACGTGCGATAAAAGTAAGCTAACATCATTTATCGCGCAGCTGAAGCAATAAATACTAATATACGGCGTGTTCATTACAAAACTTCATCTAGTTGGCTGTGAAATGTCAAAAGAAACGGATGGAGAAACAAAAGTCCATTTATTTTGATTATGTCATCCTTTTCTGTCAAAATTTCATAGCCTACACATGAAGTTTTATAATAAACACCCCGTATATTTACGAGTTTCACTCGTAGAAAATATATTGTTCCTAACACTTGCGGAAAGTATCTTTTCCGCACTCGACTTCATGGCCGAACATGAACTGCAGTCGCTTGCGGAAAAGTATCACTTTCCGCACTTGCTAGAAAAATAACTATATTTTTGAGACATGAGTGTAGAGTACTTTTGTTATGTAGAATATTTCAGATTTGCCATTTATCCGAAAAAAAAAGTCAATACGTACGTGTATACACACAAGAAGGTTTAGGTATTTTTTGCGTCTGGTCAGTTATAAGCAATACGGAATTTCGAGGTTTTTTGAAATTTATACAAGAAAAAGGGCGTCCAATTAAGTTGTTTAAAGTGAAAAAATTTGCGGAATATTCATATTTGTAACAAAAAATATTTAAAAAAGTAACGTATGCTATAATAGGAATCTATACCAAGAAAAAACAAACAATAGCTTGCAGTACAAAAGAAGGGTTATGGGGCACAAAAACTGAACTGAAATGAAATTCTTTTAATCTGCAAAGCTTTTTTTAATTTCATTTCATTAAATAATTATTACCAAAAGAGAAATCAAATTGAAATTATTTTTACTTCATACTGTTACGATTCGCAGCAACGCCGCATGGGAGGCGGGGCAACGCTTGGGAGCGTGTTGGTTGGTGGAGCTTCGCGACCTATCCGCGCTGCGTCATGGCTGACACGAGTGATTTATTGCTCGTCTGGCTTAATCTAGAAGGCAGTTGTTTACAACCGTTTTTTTATGTGAGATTATTCAAGAATTCTTATAAAGAACTTTCTAGGTTTTTCTGTAATATTAGGATTGTATATAAAAGGCGCATAGAGCGGCGGTTAAGTAATAGTAGTCGTATTTTAGTCGAGCTATAAGTAAGCTAAAGTTACGAAGCGATATTAGAAGGCTATAAAGTGTTAAGTAGTGAGTTATTTAGTAGACGAGTGTATTTGTGGAATAAATAAATAGTGTTTTCGTGTTAA
Source organism: Taphrorychus bicolor (assembly GCA_951812265.1). Taxonomy (NCBI): domain Eukaryota; kingdom Metazoa; phylum Arthropoda; class Insecta; order Coleoptera; family Curculionidae; genus Taphrorychus; species Taphrorychus bicolor. Next base: position 38,359,398 of record OX638301.1, on the reverse strand, counting down.
ATCGTTACACTGGAATTATTGAACCCCGAGTTCGCAACAATACTATATCATTTAGGACAACACTTACAACGTTTACATACTTGATTTTAATCCGGTAAATAGCTTTTTACATGACTGAATATTGTACAGCAATTTTACAGTAATGAGTATCGGCACATCCTGTGCTCGTATTCAATAAATGCATTGTATCCACGGTATCCTATATCCGGTACCGGTACAGGTACAACTAAACGGGTTTTCTCAAAAATATATACGTCGCGCATAATTGTATATTATTAAACGAGCTTTTTATGATAGCCATTATTCCCTTAGGGGGACGTTTGCGTCATGAGACGCAAGCGAGGGGCGCAAGTCTGCCGTGGGAATAATGACCATAAAAAGCGAGTATAATACTATACTTTATTAACGGCCATTATCTAATAATTACAAATTATAACATCTATAATTAGTGTAAATAAAATTATTGAAATGTCAAAGTGACACTCGCGTTTCACGGCAAAATCGGTGCCACCAGTGCATTTTTTACGCTGAGGCATTTGATATTGCGTTGTTGCCTACTCCTACTAGTTGCCAAGGCAACATATTGTTGCGAACTCGGGGTTCAATAATTCCAGTGTAACGATTTAACACAAAAACACTATGTATTTACTCCACAAATACACACAGGTACAATTCGACTAGTAAATAACTCATTACTTAACACTTTATAGCCTTCTATTATCGCTTCGTAACTTCAGCTTACTTATAGCTCGATTAAAATACGACTATTCCTCAACCGCCGCTCTATGCGCTTTTTATATACAATCCTAAAATTACAGAAAAACCTAGAAAGTTCTTTATAAGAATTCTTGAATAATCTCACATAAAAAAACGGTTGTAAACAACTGCCTTCTAGATTAAGCCAGACGAGCAATAAATCACTCGTGTCAGCCATGACGCAGCGCGGATAGGTCCACCAACCAACACGCTCCCATGCGTTGCCCCGCCTCCCATGCGGCGTTGCTGCGAATCGTAACATTGCCCTCCTCCTAAGGCTGTTCGTCCCGAACAGATAGAGTTCCATGGTATCGTGCTAATCGATCCAAATGAACGACCTTCATCTTTGACCTAGGGGTCCGCTGGATCCTATACACCACATCATTAATCTTCTTTATAATTGTATAAGGTCCTTCCCAATTTTGGCTAAGTTTGGGCGACTTCCCCACCTTTCGCCTCGGATTGTATAACCACACCAAATCACCATCCTGGAAGCCGCGGGAGTTAGCTAGTAAGTCATATCTTGCTTTGGCTCGATCACTGGATATCCGCAGTTTATTCCTGACTTGTTCATGAACATTGTCCAGCCTCTCCTTAAGCTCCTCCACAAAGTTCTCAGAGTTGAGCGAGTCTTTTTCTGGTGTTCCATACATCAAATCTGCAGGAAGCCTCATTTCCCTTCCGAACATCACTTTCGCCGGAGTATAACCAGTGGCTTCATGCGTAGCGCCTCGATATGCCATCAACATGAGAGGTAGATGTTGGTCCCAATCACGCTGATGATCTGCCACCATTTTAGACAGGTAATGTTCCATGGTCCGATTAAATCTCTCTACCATCCCATCCGACTGTGGATGCAAAGGAGTTGTCCTGGTCTTGCGAATTCCGAGAAGTTCCATGACCTTCTGGAAAACAGCCGATTCAAAATTTCGGCCCTGATCAGAATGAAGTTCGAGAGGGACCCCAAATCTGCAGAACATTTCATTTACTAGCACCGTTGCCACAGTCGTTGCTTCTTGATTAGGCAGGGCGTATGCTTCAGGCCATTTAGTGAAGTAATCCATGGCGACCAAGATGTATTTATTGCCCGACTCAGTCTGAGGAAACGGTCCCGCGACATCAATTGCTACCCTCTCGAATGGGGCACCTACAGTGTACTGCACCATTCGGCCCCGTGATCTTGTTCGAGGTCCTTTTGTGGCACAAAAAACTTCGCACTTGCTGCACCAAGATTGGACGTCTTCTTGAATTCACCCAATAATACCGCTCTTTAATTTTGGCCAATGTTTTATTGACCCCAAAATGGCCTCCGCTTGTTCCGTTGGGCATTTCCTGTAGTACACCTGATTTTCTGCTACCAGGAACAACCAACTGACTGACTATGGACTTGCCATCCGGACTCTCCCACGCTCTCTTCAGTAGTCCATTTTCTATTTTAAGAGAGTGCCACTGGGCCCATAGCGCCTTCAGGTTTGGACTTCTATCAGCAATTTCTTGCCATTCTGGTCTCTTGTCGTCAGTCTTTGCAGAGAGGATGGGTCCAATATCTGGATCATTCATTTGTTCTTCTCGAAGGGTCTGTGTGGTCCAGCCATCGTTTATTTCCACCGACGTTCTCCTTACAGGATGTCCCTCACGTTGCTCAGTTCTTCGACAATGCTGACTATCTTCTTTACCTCTAGACAATGCATCGGTTTTTCCGTGAGACCTTCCTGGTCGATATTCAGTTTGGATCTTCTGTCCTTTAATGCGTCCGGCCTCTGTAACACTTTTGCCAACCAAATTATTGCCTTGACTTGATTGGTTGACTTGACTGATCCTGGGGGTCTTAACGGGCTCGGTCAATTGTCCCCTTACATTGACCGGAATTGGTCTTTCCTGAACTCTGGGGTGGTCTTGGTTGCCGCTCGGTCTTCTAATCAACGGCGACGGACTTCTTGCCCTTTTACGGCAGTTACTCTTGACGTGACCCAGTTTACCACAGTTAAAACATTTTATGCCCCGATTGCCTGTCGATCGAGGAGTTCTTCCCAACAGGGCTTGCATATTGACTGCGAAATCCTTCAACGCTTTATGTAAACTTGCCATGGATTCAGCCATAGATGTAGACTTCTTATCACCGCAGGTTGCCACTCTTACACTTACAGAAGAACTAGATGTCACTCGTGACGCCTCGAATTCCAGGGCCCGAACTAGTGCCTCGCTGATATCCTTGGGCCTTACTAGACGTAAGTGGTATCTCATGTCACTATCGCGAACTCCCTCAATGAATCTTTCGGCGGCAAATTGCATTTGAAAAGATTCAGGGGCCGATGGATATGCCAGGTGAATGAGTCTGTCTATGTCCGCCTCAAATTCTTGTAAGGTTTCACCTGACTTTTGCTGTCTCATCCTCATCTGGGCCTGGAACACGGTTTCTTTGTGCTCATTTCCAAATCGTAGTTGCAGAGTGTGTACTAAAGCCGCATAATTACTTTGATCCGCTGCCGACAGAGATTGTAGTAACTCAGCCACTTTTCCACGAAGTGCTACCACTAATGATGTAGCTTTCTGGGGCTCGGACCAGCCATTAGCTTTTGCAGCTGCTCCAAATTGGGTTTTATAGATTTCCCAGGCCGTAGTACCGTCATAATTGGGAGGCTAAATTTTAGCGTTGGCTGTGCTAAAACTCTCTGTAGACACGTTGTCGTCCTCAAGTTGTTCCCGGAATTTCTTTTCTAGCTCGAGAACCTTCTGGTTGACAGCTTCGAGTCCTTCGTTCACGCCGTTAACGGATTGCATTATTCTTTCTTCCAATTGTTGCTCCCTAGCTGCGAGATGGTTCATTAATTCTTCTTTGAATTGTTGATGACGTCGCTCCTGTATTTGATCACGTTTTTCCTGCTCTTCCTTCTGTTGTTGATAACGTCGCTCCTGAACTTGATCGCGTCTTTCTTGCTCCTCTTTTTGTTCGTTATAACGTTTCTCCTGTTCTAGATAACGTTTTTCCTGTTCTTCCCTCTGTTGCTGCATGAGGGACAGCAGGGCGGCAAGTTGATCCTCCATCGCTTGATGCTGGCTTTTAGTCACTGGCATAAACACGTAATGTCCGGCAATGAAGCACTCACTTACAGTTCAGTAATATTGGTCCTCAAATTCCCACTGGAATCGCACTTCTGACACCAATTGTTGCGAACTCGGGGTTCAATCATTCCAGTGTAACGATTTAACACGAAAACACTATGTATTTATTTCCACAATTACACACGACTACTGAATAACTCATTACTTAACACTTTATAGCCTACTAATATCGCTTCGTAACTTTAGCTTACTTATAGCTCGACTAAAATACGACGACTACTTAACCGCCGCTCTATGCGCCTTTTATATACAATCCTAAAATTACAGAAAAACCTAGAAAGTTCTTTATAAGAATTCTTGAATAATCTCACATAAAAAAAAACGGTTACTGTAACAGCCAATGTAAACAACTGCCTTCTAGATTAAGCCAGACGAGCAATAAATTACTCGTGTCAGCCATGACGCAGCGCGGATAGGTCGCGAAGCTCCACCAACCAACACGCTCCCATGCGTTGCCCCGCCTCCCATGCGGCGTTGCTGCGAATCGTAACAATATTTTACTTTGCATTCATTTCTATTTATAGTTGTTCATTGTTATTTCAATGAAAAAGATACATATTAAAATGTATGTGATAATAAAAACTACATACAATTTATAAAAACCATGATTTAAATTTTGCATTTGCAGAAAATTATGGTAAAACCGGCAACTGCGGCGGTTCGAGAAACTATATAAACTTTTATCGTTTTAGAATACACATTGCGATTGTCGCGTAAATTATCGCAAATTTAAAAAATACGTATATTTTGATTGCTATTTTTACGAAATTTCTTTTTTCAAATCAACTTTTGTCTTTATACAGACGACGAAAAGATATCTTAAAGATGTCTTTTTCAGTTGTAGTTACAATGTCGGCAAGAAGATATCTTTCAGACATCTTCTTAAAGTCTTCAGTAGTCAAGACGTTATTTTGCCATTAAAAAGACAACTTTAAGACGTCCAGTGCTGTTTGGGCAGCATATGAAGCTTCAAAGAAAGGACACAACAATCGACCGCCATCAGCAAAACCAGAGGACAATAGTCAGCATATCATCGTATATGTTGAGTTCCACTGAAGAAAAACTGTTGAGCAAAGGATTGAACTTTGCAATTGCTCTAAAGTCAACTCCAGTTCTTGACATAAGAAGTGCTGTAGAATCAACGACACTCTAGGAGCCAGAGAGAGAGTGAGGAACTCAAGTGGAAAGTCAAAACACTATTGGACAAACCACAACACAGAAATATCACAAAAGAGAAGTGTTAGCTATGAGGAAACTGCAGAGGGATAAATCAATCAAGATCTTTCCAGCTGACAAAGGAAATGCGACCGTCGTCATGGATGCCACACAGTATGACGAGAAGATACAGGAGATTCTGACGAAAGGTAAATGCAAAATTATACCTAATGATCCGACTAAAAGAGTTGAAGGACAAATCTACAGAGCCGTGGAAATATATGAATATCAGATTCCTGAGGCTAGGAGGTCTCTCACTCTACACCACAGTTAACCACCACATCCCTATGGGTTACCTAAAATTCACAAAACAACTATGCCCCTAATACCAATCATAAGCTCTAGAGACTCGCCAACAAATTCTCTAAGTAGATTTCTCCTTCAAAACATCCAACCTTTAGTTGGAAAAACAACCTCCTTTGTACACAATTCTGAACTTGGTTGGTACTCTTAAGGACTTAGATACAGGGTATTTCATTAAGGGTGGCCACCGGCCATATCTTGGAAACTAAATGGCTTAGAAGCTAGAGAAAAAAGTTTAGGTTATTAAAGTGAACACGAGGAAATCCTGGAAATTATTTTCAAGTTCCTTATTACAAGAGGGCGCAATTAGAAAACAAATACAGTAGAACCCCGATTATCCGTGCGCGGATTATCCGGGCTGCGGATTATCCGTGCCCTGATTTCGCATCATTGAAATTTTGTTTTTGAAGTTCTATCGAAATAGCGTTACCGTAAATCACTCGCGCGCCTCGAGAGAGACTTTTCATATGCCGCTGTGAATTACCGAATACATATGTACATATTAAATGTAGTTGCGCGTTAAAGACGAGTTGCTACACTGCTACATTCTCAACGCGTGCGTTTCTTTTTAAAATGGCAACATCCAGTGTTAAACGCAAGAGAAATGTTTTAACGATTGAACAAAAACTAGAGATTTTAAATAAACTTGAAAAGGGTGAAAGTGTAGCAACATTATCACGAATCTATGAAGTTGGCAAACAAACAATACGCGATCTGAATAAAAACAAGGTGAAACTACAAAATTTTATATCGCGGTCCGACTCTTTTAAAAACATTTCTACACGGAAATCATTAAAAGGATCAACTTTTATACAACTCGATGAAGCACTTTCCAAGTAGTTTCTGCAGAAAAGATCAGAGGGTGTACCAATTTCTGAGCCAATGTGTGCTAAACAAGCACAGATTTTTCAAGCGTTTGTGAATGCTTTCACAAACCTTTTAATGCATCCAGTGGTTGGTTGCATCGATTCAAAAAACGTCGTGGGATCCGTGAGCTTACAATTCAAGGCGAAAAGCTCAGTGCCGACGGAGAAGCAATGGTAGAATTTTGCTATGAGCTGGAGACCATAATTACAGAAAATAATCTACAACCTTCTCAAATTTATAACGCTGACGAAACAGGGTTATATTGGCGAGCAATGCCAACAAAGACTTTAGCTGCAAGTAATGAGATGAGTGCAACGGGGTTTAAAAAGAGTAAAGACCGAATAACAGTGTTGTGTTGTGCTAATGCGCCTGGCCGTCATAGATTGAAGCTGACTGTGATTAGAAAATCAAAAAATCCCCGTGTTTTTAAAAACATAAAACTGCACAACATCCCAGTTCACTATTATAACCAGCAAGCTGCTTAGATAACTTGTGATATCTTTCAAGATTGGTTCCACAAAAAGTTCATTCATGGTACGGTTCATTGTACGTCACAACCTGATTCATCCGAAAATGATAGTCAAGACGAAGAAAATGATGGGACAGTATCAGTAAAAAGAGTTTCTAGCCGAAAGGCTGAAGAAGCTGCCAACGTTCTACTAGATTATTTTCAGAAACGAGAATTTTTGGACCTTACTGACATTTTCAACTTGCGCAGAATAGGTCAGACAATTAAAAAAGATGGAAAAATTTTTACACAGACCAAAGTGACTGACTTTTTTTCAAACGCATAGCTATGTAATATTCATATCCACTTTATGTAAGTGCAAATGAACATATGTACCTATGTAGAGCTTTTATTTTTGTTGATTTGTGTAGTTTACTTTTTTACATACCTACATACTTATGTACATATGTAGTACGTGTGGGTTATGTACATACATATATGTATTTTTTGTTATGTTGTCTTTGTATGCAGTACATACATATAAAATTAGTTTCAACTTGTGGGATCTATTTTTTTTTCGGTCATCTTTTTAGTATGTATGTACATACATACATATCATGTAAGGAAAGAATGTTCAGATTATCCGTGCTTTTCAATTATCCGTGCCTCGTCCGGTCCCATGGAGCACGGATAATCGGGGTTTTACTGTATTACAAATCAATTTTTTTCCGAAAATGTCGTTTTAAGGTGTATCTTGGGCAACATTATTAGAAAGATTGGACAATCCTGCAACATTTTGACCTGACTCTCGTAGATGTACTGTGCTTAATAAAAGTGAGGGAAACAATTGAAAGTGAAATAATCAAAATCCTTGTAACTTTCAAGTCTCATATCCGATTTTAGTAAACCTGGTCTTGTTTGGAAGATAATTGCCATTACTTTTAACTGTGGTATCCAGTGCTAAACGATAGTTTTTAATAAACGTGCTAGAGGGCACAATTTCAAATTAAAGTGATTTTTTTGGTTTCACGCCAAAAAGTTAAATCATTCGGTATAATTTTGATATAATAATTGGAAAGTAGATTAAATTTGCAACAAAAAAATTTAAGATCTCAATACGATATCTTTATTCGTCCCGGCGTTATTTCTGCATACATAACTTTTTTCAATTTTATTACAGAATAATACTAAGAAACTTCATAAATGTTCAATATGACCCCCGTTTTCCCGAATATAACTATTTATTCTCCCTCTGGTACTGAGTACAGCCGTTTCAATTTCAGCTCGTGAAATCGAATTAACAGCGTTCGTAATTCGCTCTATCATGTCTTCTCGTGTGGTCGGTCGCGTTGTATAAACAATGTCTTTAATTCTTCCCCACAAGTAAAAGTTTAGAACAGTTAGATCCCGAGATCTAGGCGACCACGGAAACACACTACTCCTTACAATCCAGCGATCAGGATAAGCTACATTTAAAAAATTGCGAGCTCTCTGAGCAAAATGTGCCGGGCATCCATCATGTTGATACCACATTGAAGCTCTAACATCGAGAGGATTATCTTCTAAAAAGGTAGACAATTCATTCTGTAGGAAGTTTAAGTACGCTTCACCATTTAGACTTCCATTCAAAATAAATGGTCCGATAATTCTGCGTCCTAAAACTCCGCACCACCCGTTTACACTCCATCTATTTTGCTGATCCACTTCACGCATCCAGTGAGGATTTGTAACTGACCAGTAGTGCATATTGTGCAAGTTAACTGTGCGACAGCTTGTATAAGTAGCTTCGTCACTCCACAAAACCAAGAAGAGGAACTGCCGTCTCTCATAATCTGCCGTCTCTCATAATCTGATTTTGATAAGGCGTGGTGTAATACTAAATGGTAAGGATGAAGGATGAAGTTTAAAGTTTTTTTAATATCCGAAACATCGAAGTGGCACTTGTCCGCAGATAGAAGACAAGAAGGTAGACAAGAAGACAGACAAGAAGGTATGTCCGCAGACATACCCATGTCTGCGGACATTTCTCTTGTGCTTGAATGCGGATTCACTTCCACGTACGCAAGAACATTGATAATACTGTCCTCATGCAGGACGTCTTCTAAAGAGAACTGGAATGGGTCGCACACTTCCCGTTTGCCGTAAACGTATTGCCAACCGGCGAAATACTTTTCTGCTGTGATGCCTTCGTGCTGGATATCTGGTAGCATATGTACGTTCCGCAATAGGTGCATTTTGCAAACATTCGAAATATACGGCAAGCATAGGAATTGGTATAAGCCATGTTTGAAGGATGAAGTGCAAGCTTTGATAATAATAGCCTAGCTATGAAGAAACTTAAAAGGAATCAACAAGAATGAATTTTTTGTCAACGCAATACGAAACTTGTCAAAATTTAATCAACTGACATCCAATGTTATTTGTCTCCATGGATACCTGCCGATTTTGTTTTGTAGCTATCTAGATTGATATTGTAAAACATTATATTAGAAGTATGCCTAAATTAGGTAGAAGTTTTTAATAATCAGATATGTGACATGTCATAGATATGTTTAGATGTGTATTTTGATGAAACAGTGGCATATTTTATACTGAGTGACAAGCCTACAAAATCATCATGTTTAGCTACTATCGTACTAACTATCGTTTAGCACTGGATACCGCAGTTAAAAGTAATGGCAATTATCTTCCAAACAAGACCAAGTTTACTACAATCGGATATGAGGCTTGAAAGTTACATGGATTTTGATTACTTCACTTTCAATTGCTTCCCCCAATCTTATTGAGCACAGTACATCTACGAGACTCAGTTCAAAATATTGCAGGCTTGTCCAGTCTTTCTAATAATGTTGCCCAAGGTGTACCTTAAAACTACAGTTTTCAAAAAACACTGATTTGTATTATTTGGTTTCTAATAGCGACCTCTTGTGGCAAAATTAGGAACTTGAAAATAATTTCCAGGATTTTCTCACGTCCACTTTAATAATCAAAACTTTTTTCTCTAGCTTCTAAACCAATTAGTTTCCAAGATATGGCCGGTGGCCACCCTTAATGAAACACCCTGTATATAATAATCTGTTGAATGGTTTTCCGAAATATACAGGATGTAAATAAATATATGCGAAAATAATTAAAGGAAAATGGGTGTGTGGTCTTTCTCCAGTGTAAATTCCTTGATTTCTTCAAACCTATGTAGGATATCGTCCAGGAGCTGTGATTTTTTCCATCTGTGGTAGCTGATTTGGGACCGAATAAGTCCATAGCTGGCTCTGTCCAGAATGCGGCGAGCTCGATAACCAGCGATTTTTTGTCCCTCATGATGTGACCAACCTCAACTTCTTATTAGACCATACATAAAAGGAACTTCAGAGAAACTTTGACGCATCTCGAAACAGTACAACGTACGAACGGTTTTCAAATCTGAAAACAAATTAAGAAGCGTACGTTCAGCAAAAAGATTGTATATATCAGATCCCGTGTGAGTGGGGCACATCGTACATAGGAAAAACCATGCGTCATAGGCATTTAAGAGTTCAGGAACACATAACTCATAGGATAAGAGGGGAAACATCAACATCGGGAATTGCAGAGCACTCTTGGTTCGAACACCATAATATTGAGTGCTCGGGAGCCAAAATTGTGCATAAGGAACAGCGTTGGAAGAAACGAAACTTTAAGGAAGCAATATTCATTGGAAGCAATGAGGCCGTCTTTAGTAAACCAAGTTGCGACGTCTCTTCGGTATGGCATCCCATCGTTAATACGGCGGACAAGTGCTGGTCGCTTGACGCGCGACAATGGCGACGATCCGGCCAATAGGAATGGTGGGCGTGGTTAGATGTGTTAGTATATAAGCAAGTAGCCTCGAGCTTAATCCTCAGTTTCACTTGAAAACGAGCAGAAATTCTACTGCTCGAAATATCGTGTAAAAAACGCAATAAAGACAACGGAAGTTCAAGATGTTTCGCTTAATAGTACATCATTGTCTACCACCTTTATTCAGGACACAATTAACGGCCACACAACACAATTAACATGGTGACCGTTACTCTTCGCGACGAAGGAGCTAGAAGTTTCGCGTCTCGCGTCTCCCGAAGGTTCGGGCGCTTCAGCGACTGAGTGATTTATTACTCTGTTTATTTAGATCGTAGTTGTTTACGACCTTTTTTTATGTGCCTCGTATTAATTATTTTTCTTCTAAAATATTCTAGGCTTTTCTGTATTTTTAGGATTGTGGATAAAAGGTTAATAAGCGCCGCCGTTAGAGTAGTCTTATTTTAATCGAGCTATAAGTAAGCTAAACTTCCGAACGATATTAGAAGGCTATAAAGTGTTAAGTAGTGAGTTATTTAGTAGTCGAATTGTACCTGTGTGTATTTGTGGGATAAATAAATAGTGTTTTCGTGTTAAATCGTTACACTGGAATTACTGAACCCTGAGCTCGCAACAATTGGTGTCAGAAGTGCGATTCCAGTGGGAATTTGAGGACTAATATTGCTGAACTGTAAGTGAGTGCTTCATTGCCGGACATTACGTGTTTATGCCAGTGACCAGAAGCCAGCATCAAGCGATGGAGGATCAACTTGCCACCCTGCTGTCCCTTATGCAACAACAGAGGGAAGAAGAGGAAAGGCGTTATCTAAAACAGAAGAAAGAGCTGAAAAAACGTGATCAATTACAGGAGCGATGTTATCTAGAACAGTAGAAACGTTATAACGAACAAAAAGAGGAGCATGAAAGACGTGATCAAGTACAGGAGCGACGTTATCAACAACAAAAGGAAGAGCAATAAAAACGTGATCAAATACAGGAGCGACGTCATCAACAATTCAAAGAAGAATTAATGAACCATCTCACAGCTAGGGAGCAACAATTGGAGGAAAGAATAATGCAATCCGTTAACGGCGTCAACGAAGGACTCGAAGCTGTCAACCAGAGGCTTGTCGAGCTAGAAAAGAAATTCCGGGAACAACTTGAGGACGACAACGTGTCTACAGAGAGTTTTAGCACAGCCAACGCTAAAATTACGCCTCCCGATTATGACGGTACTACAGCATGGGAAATTTATAAAACCCAATTTGAGGCAGCTGCAAAAGCTAATGGTTGGTCCGAGCCACAGAAAGCTACATCATTAGTGGTAGCACTTCGTGGAAAAGCTGCTGAATTAGGGGAGAGTGGGGGAATTGTGCGCATCTAAGCGCGGTTTGATTTACTGGCCATTTAATTTAGTATATTTAAAAAACTGAAAGTCGTAAACGAACCCCTGTTTAATATCGTAGGTTCGTCTCCAAACCGAACTAATTTATCTATTACCGTAAAGCAAATAACAACAATTTTTTTAAAAAATGTATTTGCGCATATTTTTCCACCCCACGAGGAAATGGTACGCATTGGGTGGGAATTATGCGCTATACCCTGGAGCGGTTTTTATCGTTAGTTTATTATCGCAAAATATAACATAGCTTATGGTTTACAAAAGTCGCAAATCTAGTTCTTGGGCGAATTTTCTCCAATGCAAGCGGCATGATTCCATCTTCCGCATTCCACACATCGATACCATAGCTCATTACTTTTCCCCTTTTCACCGCAAACTCCACAACTATCATTGGTTTTTTCGTGTTTTTCTCCTTTCGGTGCGAAGCTTTCATCAATATCATCAAGTTCATCATCGTCACAGACATCATTCCCATCTATGCTGTTAGAATCTTCAGATGAAAGTGATTCCGCCTCCTAGGTATATCATATGCTCTACCAACTTCCCTAATTTAACTCCCATCATTTTGTATTGCGTTTAGCGCTTCTTGCAATTTTTCGGCACTATATGCATTTTTGTCGGTGGTGCGAGTGTACTTTCTAGGCATATACAAGAGTAGAAGGTATTATGTTTTACATAGCAACCAATTCCATGAGGACCTGCACATGGGCGCACCATTACCCCTGATTGAGTTGAACCAGAAAATACAACGTATCAAAAAAAGTTTGTGTTTAAATTTAACCAAATTACCTGCATATATGAAGGATATCCTGTGCTACAAGAAGATGTTTATTTCAAATTGGTCAAAAACGAATTAGAGACGTACTGGTGTATTTTCTCAATCACCAAACAATAAGATCAGGCGTCGAAACACGTTTCTTGTCGTATCGTAAACAACTGGATGTATCACATCCCCGCAAATACTGCCACCGAGCTGTTTTTGCAACACGTTTTTTAAGTTAGGTATGGTGGGGACTTAAACAAAACGGCATAACTAAAATGTTTTGGGGTGCGCACAATTACCCACTGCGTACCATTCCCCCACTTTCCCCTACTCAAATCTCTGTCAAAGTAATGCTGCTGAATCAAAGTAATTATGCAGCTTCGTACACTCTCTACAACTACGATTCGGAAATGATCACAAAGAAACCATGTTCCAGGCCCAGCTGAGGATGAGACAGCAAAAGTCAGGTGAATCCTTAGAAGAACTTGAGGCGGACATAGACAGACTAATTCACCTGGCATACCCATCAGCCCCTGAATGTTTTCAAACGCAATTTGCCGCCGAAGGGTTCGTTGAGGGAGTTCTCGATAGTGACATGAGATACCACTTACGTCTAGTCAGACCCAGGAATAGGTTTAGGTTTAGGTTTATTTGTTTGACCACAAAATACAAAACATGTATGTGTAGCAAGTCAGTAAAAAAACATTAATGGTAAATAACAAAGTAGGTAAAACTAAGACATACTACAGTAGTTATGAGACGTTAGACCAATTGACACAAAATATATAAAGACACAGGAGCCACATCCATAGCAAACAAAAGACGTTTTAGAACCGGTGTACAAGGAATTCCTCCACACTGTAAAAGCTGTTTGAATAGAAAAATCTTTTTAGTTTGATTTTAAACTCTGTAGCGTTCAGGGTTCTGACGCTGGCAGGTAGTCTGTTAAACAAGCTCAAATCCAGGGAGTTTCTCATAGATTTTGAGAGCCTGTATCTAGGCAGCCTAAGATGTTCTGCATTCCTTGTATTAAAATCATGTATATCAGACTGCTGACTGTACCTTGACTTGTTCTGATGGATCTCGAGCAAGGTAAAATATATATAAGCCGATGGCACAGTCATAATGTGCAGATTCAGAAAATGGTCCCTACAGGACTCTCTACACCCGAGGCCAAGCAACACTCTTACAGCCCTCTTCTGCATCCTGAACACTCTCAAGGCGTGTCCAGAACCACCCCAGATGGTAATTCCATAAAGGAATCTTGAATGGAATAAGGCAAAATAGGCGGTTCTCAGTACAGAAATGTCGAGAAAACCACGAAGAGATCTCAATGCGAACAATGCCGATGACAGGCGATTGCAGAGAGCATCTATCTGGGGGCCCCAGCTCAGCCTATCATCAATACAAATTCCCAGCAACGTAACACTGTCACCCCTAGCTTCCGCTGTCGACAGCGCCAATCTTTGAGTTTTGCTCTCATTAAGAAATAACCCGTGGGCAGAAAACCAATTCTTCGCTCGAGTTTCAGCAAACGAACTAGCACTTGCTAACTCAGGCAGAGATGAGCTTTTTGTTATAATGGTGGTATCATCAGCAAACAATCTACAGTCTGCCGGATCAACATATTTTGGAAGATCATTTACATATATGAGAAAGAGCAAAGGTCCTAAGACAGATCCCTGAGGCACACCAAACCTCAAGGGCAATGTCGATGAACTTAATCCGTTCATATGCACAGATTGACAACGATCCTGTAGATAAGACATAAAAAACCGTAGTGTATGGGCCGAGACGCCAGTTCTGGAAAGCTTACCTGCCAGCAAATCGTGACTAATACAATCAAATGCCTTAGACACATCGAACAGGGAAAGAGCAATCCTATCACCATTCTCGAAAGCGTCAACAACAACATCAACAACGGAGCGGACAGCCTGCGAGGTGGACCACCCCGGCAGAAATCCCCACTGCCTGTCATCAAAAAAAGAAATTTCCAGAAGGTAGTTCAATAAAATGTCCTTTAGCACAATTTCGAAAATTTTTCCAAATAAGGGGATTATCGAAATCGGACGATAGTTGTTTACATCCTTCTTATCTCCTTTTTTATGAAGAGGGTGCACTTTAGAATGCTTAAGTGCATCGGGAAAAACTGAGGAAACTATACAACTGTTAAATAAATGTGTTAAAAGAGGAACAAGAATACTAGATGATTGTTTAACGATCTTACTGTTTATGTTGTACACATCTAAACATTTTGAATTCTTCAACGTCAACAAGGCACGGAACACCGTTTCTTCGGAGATAACTGGTAAGTCAAAAGAACAATCAGGAGGGACCCGAAACCGTTCAAGGCGCAAAAAATCGGGGCCAAAGTCCAAATTTGAGATCTGTGATTTCAACTGATCCGCCGCTGCAGCAAAGTGACAATTAAACTCCTCGGGGGCAATTTCAATAGTGTGGCTAGGAGCAGGTTTGTTCAATTCAGAATTTATGAGTCTCCAAGAATCCTTGGTTTTATTATTAGAGTTTACAATAAAGTGTCCGTATGCAGCTCTCTTCGTCGAGTGAACCTTTTTTTTATAACCTTTTTGCAGACGTTTGTAAATAATAGTGCATTCACTATCATTCTTCCTATCGCAAAACATTTTTAAGGTAAACAAGAGATTCCGTCTTTCACGGAGTGAGTCATTGTACCAGTTTACAGGGGCTCCTCTATTAGTACAATTTGAGGTGGACTGTTTGAGAGGAAAATGCTTAACGATTAAGTCAGCATACACATTGCATAGCAAAGTGGACAAACAATTCGGATCCGAGGAGGAAAAAAAGGAACGCCAGTCCAATGCACTCAGTGACAAAACGAATCGAGAAATGTTTTTCTCGGTGAATCTTCTGGAAAAGACTGTGTTGGGCGAGGAAAATGGACGCAAGACAGTCATCGATTGCGCCCTATGATCAGATAGACACGGGTCAAAAACAGTTACTTCACACTCATGCTCAGGCACATTAGTAATGACATTGTCCAAGCAGGTTGATGAATGAGAAGTCACCCTGGTAGGCTCACTTACGCATAAACGCAGACCATAAGAATTTATAGTACAGTTGAAAATTGAGAGATTCAACGAACTTGAGAGAAAGTCGATGTTAAAATCACCGACGATTATCAGTTCACATTGGAGCTCAGAGAGATAATCAAGAAGCTCCTCAAATGTCTCAATAAAGACATCAAAATTAGAAAGGCAAGACCTATATACGCAAATTAAAATAATATTAAGAGTTTTGATTTTTACGGCACAAAATTCAGAAATTCGTTCTATACAGAATTTAGATACGTCTAGTTGGTCGCACTGCGGCAACACGTTGGAGAAGATACAGACACCGCCATGTTTACCACGGGCCCTTGCGTAATGACCAAGCAGTGAGTATCCGTATATGTTAATATAATTTAAAAAATCACTATCAAGCCAATGTTCTGAAAAAGAGAGAAAATCAATGTTTTTGCCGTCTAAAAAAACGTTCAGTTCATTAACCTTATTTGAAAGAGACTGAACATTCAAGTGCAAGAAAGACAAGGATCGAATGGGGGATGTGGTTCCCTTACATTTAACTGACATATTATTACAAACTAAACCGTCGTAAGTCATAGCAGATTTAGATTTTAGTCAGTTTGAATCAACTGTTGGTCCCAGGGCATGTGCTCCTTTGGGATGATAAAATCTATTCACATGCGTTCCGGCAGGCCAAAGAGCAGGATCCAATGCTCTGAGATAATTGTCTTGGCTTATCGTCACTTTAAATGACGAGTAGTATTTTGGATACTTTGATAGGAGCTGTTCACACTCCACTTCCGGGAAAAGAGATTTTAAAAATTCCGTCAACGTGTGTACACTAGTATCTGGATGGAGCTTGTAGACATGGAGAAAAGCCAGACCTGGAGCAGCCTGAACGCCGAGTCTCTGAGAAGATCCGACCACGACGCTCCTACGTTTGCCGCGCCCTCGTAGCTCAGAAGGTCTGTCCTTGTCCGATACTTCAGCCGTATGTCCTCGATATCTGGGCAAAAAATCACCCGTATGCGCTGCGGGTCGCCCACCAGAGCTGGAACCATCATCATCCGAGGCAAGGGCCGCAGCGGCGTTGAAAGGACTGCCACGTGCGGCGCCACTCGTCGACATTGGTGAGCTGCGCACCAGATGGCCATCACACCCAACAGGGGGGGCGATTAAATGGGGAGGCTCCTCGGCAGTATTCTGCACCAAAGTTTGCCTACCGAGTCTTTGTGATACTTGATTTTGTAGATTTTGTTTTTGTTGTCGCTGAGATTTTTTCGTTGAATTGACGCTAGATGGCGCACCAGTGGTCATTTTCGGTAACGGGTTAGGGCTCTTCAAAAGAGTAATTTGATCCCTTAAAGACTCAATTAACTTCAATTAACTCAATTCTTAGGTAGACAATTTCAACATGCAATGCATCGTTCTGAATGACGGTTTCAGCACTATCACTGCATGTAGACTCGTCAAGGTCGACCGAAGGCTCACAACATTTTATAAATTTACCTTCCACTATGGTTTCAACGATTTTAATATACTTTAAGCAACCGGGGTGCAATAATGAACCACAAATCACACACTTTACACCACTCACGGGGGTAGATTTGCAACGCCGGCAAGCCTTACTTGGAGGTAAACTTGACACGTCCACATCGGTCGGCGCCATTTTATCATCAGCGAGAGATCAGCGAGAATATCAGCGAGGCACTAGTTCGGGCACTGGAATTCGAGGCGTCACGAGTGTCATCTAGTTCATCTCCACGTGTAAGAATGGCAACTTGCGATGAAGAGGAGAATACGTCTATGGCTGAATCTATGGCAAGTTTACATAAAGCGATGAAGGATATGGCAATCAATATCCAAGCTCTGTTGGGAAGAACTCCTCGATCAACAGACAATCGGGGCATAAAATGTTTTAACCGCGGCAGACTGGGTCACATCAAGAGTAGCTGCCGTAATAGGGCAAGAAGTCCGTCGCCGTCGTTTAGATAACCGAGCGGCGATCAAGACCGCCTTAGATCCCAGGAAAACTAATTCCGGTCAATGCAAGGGGGCAATTGACCGGGCCCGTTAAGATCCCCAGGATCTTTAAAGTCAATAGTTTGGGTGGAGAAAGTCTTACATTGGCCGGACGCATTAAGGGACAGAATATCCAGATTACCATCGATACAGGAGCAGATGTGACCATTCTAAGACCAGATAAGCTTGTCGGAGATTCCATACAACCACAGTCCAACCCTATTATGTTAAAATCAGTTACTGGAGAGTCTTGCCCTATACACGGAGAAGCCATCATTATTGTAGAAAGACTTGAAGTTCGGCATAAAGTGTTGGTTTCCAGGATCAAAGACGAGTTTATTTTGGGAATCTCATCAGGAAACATGGATTCTCCTATGATCATAAACGGAATATTCTCATGCTTGGAGATGAAGAGTTTTCACTAACCAATGGAAATGTGGATACTAGTATCCATCTACTGGTGGTGGAAGATGTGAAAATTCCTCCAAATTCAGAACAAATTATTACAGTGACTTCTGAAAATGATCCTGGGTGGACCATGGGACTTATAGAACCTAACCTGGATTTGACGACTGAAATCATGGTAGCCCGAACTTTGACCGACACGAAGAAGACTATGCCAGTACGAGCTGCCAATATTGGAAAAAGAACCATCAATCTCAAAGAAGGAACAGTACTTGCCAATTATGAGCCTGTACAATGGGTATGCAATTGTGTCGAAGCAGAGACATCCAAAATTAAATCTTCTAACCAAGCTTCCCCAGAAGTTATTGATGCTTTCAAACGACATTGGGGTCATCTGTCAAGCGAACAACTTCAATCTGCCATAAAATTTGCTATGGATGAATCTGATATGTTCAACTTCAAGAGCAACGACAGTCAAACTGATCTAGTTGTCAATAAGATCAACACAGGAGATGCCCAGTCAATACGACAACACCCACGAAGGGTCCCTCTGGCTAAACAACAGGAAGTTAACAGTTTGCTAAATGAAATGTTAAAGAAGGGCGTCATAGAAGAATCATCTAGTCCATGGTCGTCGCCTGTGGTTCTTGTTTAGAAGAAAGATGGTTCAACGCGGTTCTGTGTTGACTACAGGAAACTTAATGATGTGGCCAAGAAAGACAGCTACCCATTGCCACGTATAGACGACATCTTAGCAACTTTATCGGAATCAAAGTGGTTTTCCACTCTAGATTTAAAAAGTGGGTACTGGCAAGTAAGGATTTCTCCCGAAGACAAAGAAAAGACTGCATTTTCTACTGAATCTGGGCTATACCAGTTCACTGTTATGCCTTTTGGGTTGTGCAATGGTCCATCAACTTTCGAGCGACTAATGGAACTTGTCTTGAAGGGGCTGACTTGGAAAACTTGTCTGGTATACTTAGATGATATAATTATCATAGGACGTAATTTCGACGAGCATTTGAAGAATTTAAAGGAAATCTTCAACAAGTTACGGAATGCTCACCTGAAGTTAAACTACAAAAAATGCAGCCTCTTCCAAAAGCAAGTTGATTACTTGGGGCATACTATCTCAGAACAATGCATTAAAACTAGCCAAAGTAAAATATCTGCAATTAAAGATTGGCAGTCCCCCGAGACAAACACGAAGTAAGGAGCTTTTTGGGACTATGTACTTACTACACGAGATTTGTAGACGGATTTGCCGACATCGCAAAACCGCTGCACAAATTAACGGAAAAGAAATCACCATTTTTGTGGAACCAGGATTGCAGTAAGGCATTTGCAAGGCTTAAAGCTGCCCTTTGCTCTAGTCCGATCTTGGCTTACCCTATAAAGAACAAACTCTTTATTTTGGACACAGGATGCTAGTAACTGTGGTCTAGGTGCAGTACTTTCTCAAAGCAAAACGGGCAAGAGAAGGTCATTGAGTACTACAGTGAGACTTTAAATAAACCAGAAAGAAACTATTGCGTAACTAGAAAGCAGCTGTTGGCCATCGTTAAAGCAGTCGAACATTACCATCGCTACTTATATGGAAAAAGATTCCTGATTAGAACTGACCACGGAGCCTTGAAATGGTTATTACACATGAAAAACTCTGAAGACCAATTAGCCAGATGGATAGAGCGCCTGCAGCAGTACGATTTTCAAATTGAACATTGACCGAGAAGGTCTCACGGAAATGCCGATGCATTGTCTAGACGGCCGTGTAAAGAAGATTGTCGGCATTGTCAAAGAACTGAGCAGCGTGAGGGACTTTCTTCTGTAAGGAGAACGTCGGTGGAAATAAACGATGGCTGGACCACACAAGCGCTTCGAGACGAACAAATGAATGCTCCAGATATTGGACTCATACTCTTGGCAAAGACTGACGACAAGAGACCAGAGTGGCAAGAAATTGCTGGTAAAAGTCAAAACCTGAAGGCGCTATGGGCCCAGTGGCACTCTCTTAGAATAGAAAATGGATTACTGAAGAGAACTTGGGAGAGTCCGGATGGCAAGACCGTAGTCAGTCAGTTGGTTGTTCCTGGCAGCAAAAGATCGGATGTACTACAGGAAATGCACGACGGAACCAGTGGAGGTAATTTTGGGGTCATCAAAGCCTTGGCCAAAATTAAAGGGCGGTTCTGCTGGGTGAATTTTCATGAAGACGTCGAATCTTGGTGCCGCAAGTGCGAAGTGTGTTGTGCCACAAAAAGACTTCGAACAAGATCACGGGGCCGAATGGTGCAGTACACTGTAGGGACTCCATTCGAGAGGATAGCAATTGATGTCGCGGGACCATTTTCTCAGACTGAGTCAGCACACCAACAAATATATCTTGGTCTGCCATGGATTATTTCACTAAGTGGCCTGAAGCGTACGCCCTGCCTAATCAGGAAGCAACGACTGTGGCAACGGTGATAGTAAATGAAATGTTCTGCAGGTTTGGAGTCCCCCTCGAACTTCATTCTGATCAAGACCGAAATTTTGAATCGGCTGTTTTCCAGAAGGTCATGGAACTACTCGGAATTCGCAAAACCAGAACAACTTCTTTGCATCCACAGTCGGATGGGATGGTGGAGAGATTTAATCATGGAACATTACCTGTCTAAAATGGTGGTGGATCATTAGCGTGATTGGGACCAACATCTACCTCTAATGTCAATGGCATATCGAGGCTCTACGCATGAAGCCACTGGTTATTTTCCGGCGAAAGTGATGTTCGGAAGGGAAATGAGGCTTCCTGCGGATTTGATGTATGGAACACCAGGAAAAGACTCGCTCAACTCTGAGAATTTTGTGGAGGAGCTCAAGGAGAGGCTTAACAATGTTCATGAGCAAGTCAGGAATAAATTGCGGATTTCCAGTGATCGATCCAAAGCAAGATATTACTTACTGGCTAACTCCCGCGGCTTCCAGAATGGTGATTTGTTATGGCTGTACAATCCGCGACGAAAGGTGGGGAAGTCGCCCAAACTTAGCCAAAATTGGGAAAGGCCTTATACAATCATTAAGAGGATTAATGACGTGGTGTATAGGATCCAGCGGACCCCCAGGTCAAATGATGAAGGTTGTTCATCTGGATCGATTAGCACGATACCATGGAACTCTATCTGTTCGGGACGAACAGCCTTAGGAGGAGGGCAATGTTGCGGTGAGCGATACGCTTCGCGACGAAGGAGCTAGAAGTTTCGCGTCTCCCGAAGGTTCGGGCGCTTCAGCGACTGAGTGATTTATTGCTCTGTTTATTTAGAACGTAGTTGTTTACGACCTTTTTTTTGTGTTTGTGTATTTGTGGGATAAATAAATAGTGTTTCCGTGTTAAATCTTTACACGTTATTGAACCCTGAGTTCGCAGCAATAGAAACAATTCACGAAAATTAAGCACGGAGAAGGCGAGCGACGAGCAACAGGACGACCACAAAACCATGTGTACTGTGTAATTTGCACTCAAAATTACTATTCGTTTGTTCTGCGTGTCCCTCTTGATAATTGATTAACATGTCAATGTTCCTGGTTGCGTCGTTGATATGCTTTGGTATGATGCCTTCTTTTGTGCACCGAACTAAGAAAATTCGTCTGTTCCGTAACGACCCTACTTTGTTACCCACTGTTTGAGAAGTTTAACTCCTCTGGCCGTATACTGAATCAGCATGGCTTGATGAAATCCCATTCTGTTTGATATGGAGATAATATCTTGGTCGCCGAGTTAAGCAAGTGTTGGAGTTCTTCAGTAGTCGGCCCAGACCTGATGGTACTAGAAACATACTTAGACAGGGTGTAAATAAATAACTGCCAAAAATTTAAAATGTGATTCCTTGGTGAAATTTAGGAAGACTGTTTGGTATTAAAGTTTTTCATTTAAAAAGCCCCTATACACTAAAAAAATGTTATGAGTGAGCCTACTATTTCTACCTCTTGGTTACATGAGAAATACCGACAATTTACTTTTAAAGTTTTCCTTAATAGCTTAATGTGGCACCAAAATTCATCTTAACAAAAACTACGTTTTGGAGCTATGGTTAAAAGGCAGTATCTGAGCAGAAGTTGCTCAAATAAAAAACAATTTTATGTTGAACTTCTCTCCTGATTTTCGCCAACGAGTCACCCCTTAATTTTGTTCGCAAATATTTATTTACATCCTGCATATTTGGGAAAAGACATTCAACAGATTACTACTGTAGCAAATAAGTAGTAATAGTAATAAGTATATATTACCCATTCACTTATTTTTGTCATCTAGTTACCTTTGAAACCTTCATTTTTTTTACACCTATCTCCTTTTAACACATGTTGAGAAGATACGATATAAATGTCAAAGTCAATTTTCCAACGCCTACTTGACGAAAATAATAAGTGAATAGCTTATACTTATAAATATATTTGTCCAGGTGTAGGTAATACGAGGGATATAGTGTGTAAAATTATCCTTTCCTTTTGACACTTCACAGCCAACTAGATGACGGTTTTAAATGATCACCCCCCTGCTTACTTATTTTTGTGGTTTTGTAATGCAACATGTGTACTTTTTTCTATGGATTTATATTTATGGGCAAAATTGTAATAGATAGATGAAATCTGCTTACACATATCTCTGTTCCAATTTTAAAGATATATTTTATGGTGTCATTATTTCCTGGCTAAATTGATGTGTTGTTGTGTCTCTATGCAGGACGTTCTTGAAAAAGCTGCACTTTTAACATGGTGCTGCACCTCGACTATTATAGAAAACAGAACAAAAAGTCAAACAGTATAGTTTTAGAGTTTTTCATGCGTAATTTAGTGGTGCGGTTATAATTTGTTTTTGAGAGCGAATTTCAAATTATGTCAAAATTTAGTTTTTTTTCTTGGGTCATCCTATATATTATTAGTTTCTTTGATTGCCCTCTTTAAGCTGGTTTGAATAAAGTAAAGTTTGATACCTTTATATTTACTAGTTTTGTTCGAAGAATTAATAAACACAATTTTATCCAATAAGGTGTTGTGTGTTAGAAAGAGACAACAGATCTTAAATCGATGGATAATTATGTCATTCACTTATTTTTGACATCTCGTTACCTTTGAAGCCTTCATTTCTTAACATCTCCTTTCAGCACATGTAGAGAAGATACAATAAAAATATCAAAGTCCGATTTCCAAGATGTCGATAATAAGTGAATAGTTTGTACATATTGGTACGTTGTATTTAATACATTCCTTCTCATGAGATTCACAGTAAACGTTTTATGACTTTTTCGAAGTAAAACAGTATCTTCATAGATCTCTAAAATATTATTTCTTTGCAAAAAAATGTTATTCTTCCTTCAAAAACTGCTAGAGATAAAGATACCGGGCGTCCAGCACAACCCTGGACATAGGAGATTAACATGGGAAACCGGTTTTGATTTTTTGCGCCTGTACGGTTGAATTGATTGAAAAACTTTCAAGAGTAAAGTTGTAGAGCGTATGGTCAGCTATCATCCTGTAATTTTTTCAATACCCCAGTTTTGGCCGTTTTTTGGAAAAACGCCTCGAAAACGGCAAAAATTTTAATTTGGCGCGTCACCCCCGCCATGCATGTGACATTTTTTCGGTTAATTTTCACTGCATAATCACGTCAATTACTACGTAATAGTCCCTCAAAATAAATAAGAAAGGAAAATCGGCTCTGACTCTGACATAAGAAATTATTATGTTGGCGACACTGCACGTGCATGGCAGGAGTGACGCGCCAAATTCAAATTCTTGCACTTTTAGAGGCGTTTTTCCAAAAAACAGCCAAAACTGAGGTATTGAAAAAATTACAGGATGATAGCTGACCATAAGCTCTACAACTTTACTTTTAAAAGTTTTTCAATCAAATCAACCGTACAGGCGCAAAAAATTAAAAACCGATTTCCCATGTTAATCTTCAATGTCCAGGGTTCTGCTGGACACCCGGTATAAAACTTTACAACATACGAATCAGCTTAAAAGGAGCATTCAAACAAACAAATAACATATATGTTAAAAAAAATACTTTATGTCATAACTTAAAAGTCACCATAAATAAAAAATTTACCACTTTTTTCTATTTTTTAAGATAACCGATATACAGGGCCACGTCAAAAGTTACTTCATATGAAAAAGTAAAAAGAATATGTCACCAGATTCAGGTAATATGTATTTATTACTTATGGAACTTACTTAGAACTGCAATAATATCAATAGGCTATGTTATTACTAGGTAATACATCAATAATACAATAACAAAAATTTATAACATAGAAATACATGAAAATATTCATAACATATGGGTAGTATTGTCAATTAATAGTTACAGACGCACAAATTAAAGGGGGTGGTTGACCCCCTGACATTTATAGATATTTAAAGCGCTTTATTTAAATTTTTAGTCACGTTGCTCTGAATTTGGCCCATTCTGCAGCTGTTCTCAAATAAGTTTATCCTTGGCGACATTTCTCTATAACACAGGTCTTTCCGACTCCTCTCTCGGATGGTTTTATACCATACGCACCCTTGAACCAACAATTGGCACCTTCATTTATTAAAATTCTAACTGTATCCATAAAACCTCGCTCGGTTTCTTATGAGGCTTTGAAACTTATGATTTCCAAAAGTTTGTAGAACTTACCAGGTTCTAGAAGCCCCATAGTGCCTCAAAGTGTTGATAACTTGTGTGTGATTTCTTTGAAGAGCCCTATCCAAAGGATTGCAACCAGATCCATCTTTTGTGTTGATGTTAGCTCCGTACTCTATTAGCATAATTACAATGTCATTATGTCCGCACTTGGAAGCCCAATGCAGTGGGGTTTCACCACTTGTATCGATTTCATTTACATTAGCATTGTGGGCCAACAAAATATCCGCGATACCGGTGTACCCTTTCTGAGCTGCCCAATGCAGCGGTGTTTTGCCATCCTTATTACGCAAGAAGTTGGCTCCATGATCAAGCAACGCTTGTACAATTTTGATTTGTCCATTCTCGGCAGCTGCATGTAGTGGAGTTTCACCACATATATTGATTGCATTTACATTAGGATTGCGGGCCAACAAAATATCCACGACTTCGGTGTGGCATTTAAAAACTGCTAAATGCAGCGGTGTTTCGCCGCGTTTATTAGGTAAGAAGTTGGCTCCACGATCAAGCAAAACTTTTACAATTTTGCATTGTCCATTCTCGGCAGCTGCATGTAGCGGAGTTTCACCACGTTCAGTGATTTCATTTACATTAGCATTACGGGCCAACAAAATATCCACGACTTCGGTGTGGCATTTAAAAACTGCTAAATGCAGCGGTGTTTCGCCGCGTTTATTAGGTAAGAAGTTGGCTCCACGATCAAGCAAAACTTTTACAATTTTGCATTGTCCATTCTCGGCAGCTGCATGTAGTGGAGTTTCACCAAGTGCATTGATTTCATTTACATTCGCATTGCGGGCCAACAAAATATCCACGACTTCGGTGCGGCCTTTAAAAGCTGCTAAATGCAGCGGTGTTCTGCCGCATTCATCAGGTAAGAACTTGGCTCCATGATCAAGCAACGCTTGTACAATTTTGCATTCTCCATACCTGGCAGCATGATGTAGTACAGTTTGACCACAATTATCGATTTCATTTACATTAGCATTACGGGCCAACAAAATATCCACGACTTCGGTGTGGCGTGTAAAAGCTGCTAAATGCAGCGGTGTTCTGCCGCATTTATTAGGTAAGAAGTTGGCTCCATGATCAAGCAACGTTTGTACAATTTTGATTTGTCCGCTCCCGGCAGCTGCATGTAGTGGAGTTTCACCAAAGTCACAGATTTCATTTACATTAGCATTATGGGCTAACAAAATATCCACGACTTGGGTGTGCCCGCACCTAGCTGCCACATACAGCGGCGTGGTGGTGTTCTTACCACCACGCCGTCTTATTACCAGACAAAACAAAGTGTGATTGACGATCACATATTATTAAATCTTTAGTGTGACTCAAAATGTCATTAGTGTTGACGTTTTTACCACACGCAATTAACAAATTCACTTCATCACAGTCGCCCAGAAACACAGCCTCCATCAGCGATGATGGTTGCTTCACCCTATTTGGAGATTGCAAATCGACTTTTGTAGTGGAATAATCAAAGTCAAAGTAAGAGTTATTCTCCAAACCTTTAAGCAAATTGCATAAACCCTTGGTGTTGGGCGAAATGAAAATTATAATTCTTGCGTTCTTATTTAAAACCATACGTTCAGTAATTTTTCTGAGCAGCTCCAAGTCGTCGGCTGTAACTTCTAGTTTGTCGTAGTCCAGAAACATCAAACCGGGTAACTTAGAAATTATTTTTGAAGTTTTCACTATATCAGCACATTGGTCCCACGTTAAGCACCTTAGATCATTTCCATATTTACTCTTTACTTTTGGTTCAAATGTATCAAGGGATTTCTTTATACTTCCGATTACTTGATAAGGAACATTAACTCGGGCCACCATAAATCTTTTCTTGTCACTAACAAGGAAACGCTTTATATTATGTAGCATGGTTTCGTCGAGGTATCTCACACCTTTTTGATATAGTTCATCTGCTTCTTTTAATTTATTAACAAAGCTCGTCATTGTTAAAAAAAAATATTGTACATTTGTGTATACCAAGTTGTAACTTTAAAGCACTGTCTCAAACTGAAATATTCTATTTTAGGTAAATCGATGTACTTGTAATGGTTTTAGTAATATCGATAAGATAAGGTTAAGTCGAATGTTAGAGATAGTCTAGTATCGTAGATAGTGTAGTCGAATGTTAGAGTAGATAAGTGTGGAACGAACTGCTGTATTTTCGTAACACGGAAAATATTAAATTGTATTTAGCAAGAAATATTTCACCGTTGACACGCTGAATAATCGAATCGAACATTTTGATTACCATAAGGAATTAAATATTGAGAATAAATTTCCACGTATTCGTTTGCAAAAATTCAGAAGGAAATGGTGATCATGACGTCTTCACAAACGCATGCTTCTATAACTTACTTTGGCATGCTAGTTTATGATCTTATTGATCCTTCATATGAAATTTGGTCCCTATATTTATTATTATTTGATTAGTATTAATAGTTATGTATGGTACTAGTGTGTTATGTTGAAAATAAGTCACGCGAGAAAGATTTATATCACTCGGCCGTCAAGCCGAATGCTATAAATTCTCAAGTGACTTAGAAAACATAACACACGAGTGGCATACAATGTTTTATCCAACACATGACAGTTTTGATCCAACAAGTGGAAAAAATCGTTAATTTATGAGATAATAATTAATAAACTTTTTGATCAAATCAAAACTTCTTTCATCTCAGTAACCTATAAATATCAGAATGATTTGACGTTGACTTTTTTACATTTTGGTCAATCTTAGTTGTTTGTTTGTTAGCTATGTTTAAATAAATTTTGACACTTGTCGGTTTTCCCTGCAGAAAAAGGAAGCTTTTTTGAAGTAGCAAGGAGGACTGCATAGAAAGAGTGAGGGCCACGTTTCAAAACTTATCCCAAGACTCAATTAGAGCAGCCACCCATAACGAATTAATAAAAATATGCAAAAAATGCTTGGAAATTGGCGGAAGAAATTTTGAACAATAATTGAAACACTAAAATTTAATAATATTACAACTAAATAAATAAGGATGTTTAATTTGACTGATTTAACGTGTACAATTATTTTTTTTCAAAATATATGCGAAAGTTGCTAACGATACGTATAGGAACAATTACATAAAGTGACCTCTATTTTTAACCCCTTTGACACTGCAGCCAGAAAAAAATTAATATTCCATTTAAAATGCGGGGTTATCAAGTACCTTATGTCTAATGTTATCAATTGCCACCAAAGGAATTTGAAAAAATCTAGTCGGTTGTCTGACAATCATGATTTAAATCTGGCATGTTTTTGCGATTTTTTTTTTTAAATTGGAGGTAGCTCAACATCTGCTTCAGATAGCCTTAGGGTAACCTTAACATTTTTGGCTTAGAAGTGAACGTAGAATTCAACAATGCAAAAAAAAGTGTATGATACCATTGAAAATAGTGAAGTTCGGGTACCTGTAGTGGTAAATCAAAAGGGAAAATATTTTAGACGTGAAGGCCCCATCGCAAATGCTAAACCCTAAAATTTTCAAAAAATTACCTTTTGTAGTTTTCAAAATATCGACCGCGGTGGGACACCCTGTATAAAAAGGGCACTGGGACTGACCGGGACTCTCACCATGGATCATCACACAATCCAAAGCATCCGGCAGTACTAAAAATTCAGTCTGGTAGAAACCATAATCTTTTCTCAGGTGCTTTTGCTATGTTTGAAATAATTTTTACTTGACTGATTTAAATCCTTAACAATTTCTGGGTGAGTATATTTGGAAATCTTATTCATGGTTGATGGTCCAGTTCAGTTCTTCCCTCTGCATATGCATAGTAATTTAACGCTCGCTTTAGCTAGTAATAATCAATCATAAATAACTGCTTGAATGTGGTTTTCGTGTCTCAATTATTGTAACTCTACTCTGGCATCTAATTTTGCAGAAGTTAGAGGTTGCAGACGAGTTTTCTGGGCCATGCGATGAAAGTTAATAGTTAGTCGCTTATTAAGTCAGTTTACTTTTACTACATTACAAACGGAGCATAATAATTAAATTTGAGCAAAATTTGAGAAATAAAGTATAAAACTTTTCATTATATTTTTCGGAAAAGTCGGTCATGGAAATTTGACAGATTACCTCCCGTATAATATTTGAACTGTGTCAGTTTTATTGGTTATATTGACATAATTTAAAGGTTATAAAATACTGCCATTGCAAAAAATGTTGTTGCCAGAACTTACCAAAAATAATATTTGTAAGCGAAAATAATAAATCCATGTACTAGAGCTGATACTACGTTTTTCAGGTCAAATACTTGGCAGAAGTAATTCTTAGGACAACAAATTTTCTTATACTAGAGCTCGGACGTCGAGTTTTGATCACCATGTGTGACATAATTATATATTAAGAGAAAGTTTGTTAACACTGAACCACTAAAAGGAAACGTAAATGGCTCTTGTTCCTGGAACCATAAAATTGTTCTATTAAAAGTATCTTTGCAGCTATTTACTCACTGTATATGAGCTCTTTTACAAAACGCTAACATTTCTTCACTGTAGAAATCTACAAAAAGGGATGGGCATACCCATGCTATGAAACAAGGTGCACATAAAATGCATTCATATCGCAGTCAAAATTTGACCAGGAACAGTGTCATAGATTATCAAATAGATGAAAAACTGACATAGGGGGCTCTGAAGGAGGAAATTTGACATTTCAAAAAAAACTCCCAAGCCCCCACCCCATCTAAAAAGTGCCGGTGTTGGCCGATTTCGGCGATTTCTACGCGGAAACAGCCGAAATGCCGAACTCGATTCGATTTGTTTGTATCGCAAAAATGGCGTCGTTTTTGTATTCATGAATATTATAATCTTTTAGTTTATTTCTGGTTTTAAATATAAATTTAATACAAAATTTTCGGGTGTATCACGTTATTATGTGGTTTGGTGTGATATGTGGGTAATGGTGATGTTCCTACCTAGAAAATAAGAGGGGCAGAGGCAGTGGCTTATCAACCATACCGCCGAGCCCCGCGACGGCGGGGGGCCCGCTATACAGTCTATAAGGGGCCCTAAGCGAAGCCATTACGTGGTTGATTGAAACATTGATTTTAACAAGGCACAAAAATCAAATTTGGCGGGGGATCCCGCCACAGTAATCCAGATTCTCCTTAAGAATTAAAAAAACGTCAAAGCAATGTCCAGTGTAGCAATGTAAGTAGGTTTGAAGCAGTAACCACTAAAGCTAATCTCATGCATAATATTATGCATAATTGTAATTTGAAAAATAAGTTTTGTTTTGTGTAGGTATTGGTGATTGTGATTCAAAGAACTACTTCTATGCAAGCAAGAAGGGACTGCAAAGCTATAATTAACATGGATTGATAAGTCAATAGCAAACAGAATAGTCCACTTTAAAATTTGGTTGTCTCTGCCATGCTGTTTCTCAAAGGGTTGGACTGTTCACAAAAATACAGAGGCAAGATTAAAGTAAGTACAATAGATGATTTTTTTTTTTTTGTTTTAGTAACTGCAATTTTATCAATTAATAATAGAAATTTCTACTTACTTTCCATTTCTCGGAGAATTTGGTTACTTTCCTAGTAGTACACATTATACATGCATAGAGAACTAATTAAAAAAAAAACATGGCATGCTTTTTTGTGGTAGGCTGAGTCTATAGTCTATAAAGTTATTAAAAAGATGCATGAAAAAAGGTCCACAGTTTGAATGCAAATGTGGAGATTTAAATTTGCTATAACTTTGCCCCTGGACCCTGACTTTGTCTCTATAATAAGTTGTGGCTTCTTCATTAGGCTTTACATGTTGTAACGAAGTTACTAAAATTTACTTTTAAGAGGAGACTGAGGAATGGTTTTTAATAAGGAAATGTAACTAGTTCAGTTTACATGTAACCTATATGATGTCAAATTTAGATTAGAAGGTTCATAGTTTTTGGTTATTTAGTATTTCAATGTTTTAAATTTCAGTCATTTGTCAAATGCTAAACCTGTCTAATTGGATTAAAATAGTTTGGCAACCTTACCCGATAATACAGGACCAGTTTCTAGAAATTAGGCAGTGGGCTTGTTAGGATTGTTGAACAGATATAAAAGACGAGAGCATGACAGCCGAAACACATTCCATTGCTAGCAGTTGAAAAATAAAGAGCTCTCTAAAGAGTTAAAAGTAAAGAAAACCGTTTAACCGAAATTCAAACACACAATCACTACATGGGGGCTGGCATTAGTAGGACTCCTCAAACATTCACTACATGGGTGCCTGGCATTAGTAGGGACACACACACACACACACACACAATCACTACACGGGAGTCTGGCATTAGTAGGACTCCTCAAACATTCACTACTTGGGTGTCTGGCAGTAGTAGGGCCCCACATACAAACATTACACAGGTGCCTGGCATTAGTAGGGCTCCTAAAACATTCACTATACAGGTGTCTGGCAGTGTAGTAAGGCCCCACATACAAACATTACACAGGTGCCTAGCATTAGTAGGGCTCCTAAAACATTCACTATATGGGTGTCTGGCAGTAGTAGGACCCCATATACAATTTCAATCATTACACGGGTGTCTGGCAGTAGTAGGGCCCCACATACAATCATTACACGGGTGCCTGGCATTAGTAGGGCACCTAAAACTCACACCGTCGGAACTAAAAGTAGCGAAGCATTAACGGGTTATTCAAGTATTACAAATTAGTAGTTTAGCCATTTGATAGTAGGGCCCCATTCCGTACCGTTATCATTTATATTCTCCTCCGATTTCCTCACCCATACCCTTCTCTTTCCGAATTAGACTTTCTGTAGATTTATTATAAAGTTCAAGAATTTCTTATCTGCCTAGTTGGAAATACTGTGATAATAAATTATCGATCTTGATTACTAAATCTTTGAATCTGTTGGTGGACTGAATGCGTGTTGTGTGACTTTCATCTCTAAGAATAAAACAACATATCCTGGGAGTCATTCTCCACTGTTTAAAGGCTTAGCCGTTAGGCATTTCTTCTGTGGCCCCTCTACCACATAAACCCATAGAGGGTGGCGCCCGAGACACTTCTTTTTTAGGTAATTAAAATAACTCAAAATCCTCATACTAATCCTTCAAAGAAAGAACCCCCTTTTTCCTTTTGCAATGTATAAGGCAAAGTATATTACTCCAATGTCCTGTTTAATAAATGTGAGTTGCCTCTGCCCCAACAGTTAACTAGGAGGCAGCTGTATTTTTTCCCTATATTTTTTTAAGACTTGGGGCAGAGTCACTTCTAAATAATTATAATTATAGGACATAAAGGTGATATTTTAGCTTTAAGCTTTTTCAATTATTAGTGACCCTATTGTAAAACTAGAGCAATTTTTATGTCTGATGATTGGTAACATTTGTGCAGTTTGGTATGTTTTATTGGAAAAGTGATGCAGTGAGTTTTGCACAGTGCAACATTTTCAGCATGAACTCTAGTAGCTATTTTTTTTTAGTTTGATCTTAGTGCAATCTCGTGTTTTAATGAGAATGTACTGGGGCTATTATTTGAAGAGACTGGAAGTGCACTGTTGTTGTCTCAGTGCAACACTCATTTTTCTAATCAAAATTGCTATTAAAAATTATGTCATAATTGCATATAGCTAATGAAATATGAAAGTAATCCTATTATACATGACTTCAAATACTATACTAAAATTTGCAAAAAAAACCGTTTGTTTTGATTAAAAATAACAAAGGTCAAATATGTTTAGGTACATAAGTAGGAAACCTATTTTTTGTGTCCCAACTTCAAGTACAGGGGCAAATTTTATTAAAAAACTAAAAAATTTCCTACTCTTTAAAATTGTTCCCACATGTATGGGGTGTTCAATATAAAACTTCATTTAGCAAGCTTTGAAATGTTTACAGAAAATGATGACGTACCTAATCAAAATAGGTGAACCATTTGCAACCTCGGTTATGATTAGCTGTTCTGTTATTTATGGTAATCCTGTGAATCCTGAAAACCAGTTATATATGGATTGGTGCTTCTGAAAATGGTACGTCAAGAGTGTCTCTGAAGCTACCAAACATCAGTCTTCGGTTTTCTCAGTTAATCTGTCAACATTGTGTGTTTTTTTAACTGTTTATGAAATTTGGATTGTTTTTCATGGTTTATTAGATATCAGGTCTCAAATATAAAAATAGTAAACCCAAGAGTAAACCGTTTGTTGCTGAAAAGAGAACCCTGTATCCTGTTTTCTTTCTTTTTCTTTAAGATTGTATGACAGCTAGTCACTGATGGTAGTGGTGATAATTAATTTTGTTCCGAAAATAACCAGGTTTTCAGGAACCTTCGTATATCAAATGTCAAATCAGTTATTTACCAGGTGGTTAACCAGGTCTGGAAACAGTACAAACATGCCCAAAGTAAAAGGACTTCTGTTAGAGGTCTAATTTCTGTTTCTCCTTTGTTAAATTTTTAAAAGGCCACACTTCAATGTCAACTTCGAAAATATTACATCGTTTCTTCCTCAATTTACTTTATTACTTTATTACCTATGTTACTACAGCAGTAGTGAGCAGTCATCATATGGCCCAACAGCTATGCAATGCCTATTTTTCTGTTCATTCATCCAATGTTCCATTATGCACAATATGTCCATGGGACTTTCTGCAAGGAAGGACTTGATATAATTTTGTTTAACCCCAGCAGTTTGACGCTGAATGTGCAGAGTTTTCAAAGTGGAGCTCTTGACTGATGAAGATTTCAATCCCCCTAAAGAGTTTTGGGTCTCGCTACCCTGTTTGAGTCTGTACCCTTGTACAGCTCTGGAGGTGCAGAATATGGTTAAACCATATCTCACCATGGGCTATAAGTGACTCGCGTGTGTTGTTGACTTGTCTGATACTTAAATTTTCTTTCGTTTAACTGTACTTTACTTTAAGTTTACCCTTGAGATGTAAAAGTGATTCTTAATGGCTGTAGAACACTCTACTTCTACAATAACTTAAGGACCAACATATCTTTATTTGTTATTACTTAAACTTTTAAAAAATGGACCGACTACTTGTAATCTGGATAGACAAATTATTTCAAATCATTTTATCTTTTCTTGATGAATCCATCATAACAAAAAGTCACGATTTTTTGACACAACTTTTTGTTAACTAAGGGCATAGACAGAATTAAAAACTTAAGTAATGAGGTTTATGCATTTTTCCTCATTCAATTGGTCAAGAGCAATATTTTGGCCAATCAGTTTAAGAAAACCCTTGAAACATAAAACCTATTGCTTAAGTTTTTAATTGTGTCTGTGTCCTTTATGTTACTTAAGAATAATGCTTTATGGGCCATTTGCACCAAGCAATTTTTAAGTGCATCTAGTTAAGGCTTCCTTTATTGGCCCACTTAAGGCCCTACCATGGTTACTCATGCTTATAACTATGGTTTAGGGGTCCTTAACTTTAGGTTAACTTAAATTTGCTTGGTATAAACATAGTTAAGGGCCATTTGGACACTTTTCTTAAAAAATTTAGTACGTGACAGATCGAGTGACATCAATGCATTATATATGGAAAATTTGAAGTTCCACCTTAGATCAACACTTTGGGGAAGGTGTGCAAATGGCCCTAAATGGAACATTTTACTGTGAAGTTTAAGCATTTTGATAATAAAAATCATTCCTCAAAATTTGAATTTGACGCACTCAATAGGTTTTTCGATATGTCCGCAGCATCTTGGGGGAAAGCAAAGCCCTCCCCAATATTCTCCAATAAATGGCTGAACTTTCATTACAGAAAATTTATAAACATTTCTTGACTTTGCCCGTTACAGTAGATAATTTTGAACTAAAAGTCACACAACATCTACTCATTTTATTTTTTGCAATATGGAA
Source organism: Taphrorychus bicolor (assembly GCA_951812265.1). Classification (NCBI taxonomy): domain Eukaryota; kingdom Metazoa; phylum Arthropoda; class Insecta; order Coleoptera; family Curculionidae; genus Taphrorychus; species Taphrorychus bicolor. Next base: position 38,324,729 of record OX638301.1, on the reverse strand, counting down.
ACACATTGTGTAACTATCATGTCAAGTGTTAGGGACGTAAAACTATTAGTATCACAAAATCACAATATTTCATATTTATTTCTTCTTAATGTGTATGTTTCTTTTTTTAGAAAAGCCCAAAAAGAAAACACTTTGTTCTTGATAATTCAGTCGGACACAGAGAATAATTTTAGGTGTTATTTTTAGATGTTTATGTGTTTATTTGCTGATAATACAATTTAAATAGATCTTTTTTCCCTTTTAAGTTATATAAAAACGTAAGTTGTATATAATAAGGCCTCAATGTTGGTGTATTTTAATGTTTTAATAAAGGGTTGTCGTACATAACAGTTTATTCTTTTAATGGGGCAGGTAAGTAAGTGGTTTTTGAAATTAAGGCCATTTCAAATTGATATTCATCTAGCTGGCTGGAAAGTTATGTAATATTCACACAGTCTACTAGATGAATATTTATTTGATATAGTAGACATTACCTGTGGATAAAAAAAAACCTATGTATGGACAATTGTTACGATTCAGGTGGGTAAATAATTAAGTTCATCGCTAATGGAAATGCAATGCGAATGCGCACATCTAAATATAATTCTCTTATCTATGAACAGTGTTTATCTGTACTTCGGATATGGTAGGTACAACGCTCTATCTCAGAATACTAGGCTTCTTTCCAATGGGTAGTTCGGCACAGAAATTAAAACCGTGCTTCTTGAAAGTTCTAGCTACTGAGTGATTTTGAGAAAATTCATAAGCTTATAAAAACGTTTTAATAAAATGCGGGCAACGTCGAGGAAATTAATTTGATTTACTCAGAGTCAAACTGATGGCAGATATTAAAGTAAAACTACATTAAACCGTCATAACAACTTGTAGGGAAGTTGCTATTGGCATTTACCTTCACCTGCTTTTAATTTACAGGTTAAAATCTTGTCAAACACATTTTTGGCAAATCAGTTTATGGATAACTAATATGTCGCGTTTTTGGCGGAATCTGTCCTTTACGGTTTTTATAACCATTAACATTGACACAGTTCAAAAATTATAATTATATAGGGGTAATTCAAATAATAGCCTTTGGAAAAACTTTATGGAACGCTTTATAGTTATGTTTGAAAATTACAAAATGTGAGGTTAAAATCCGATAAATGCGTTCGTTAAGGTCGCTTCGCATCAATCTCCGATCTAGTAACTTTTCAGGTAACTTTTCAATTATTTTTAAAAGGTGCGTTTACAATGTCATTGGTGGCTAGATGAATATCTTCCTGAAAACGACTATATAAGGAAAAATTGAAAAGATTTACCAGATTAACTGGAGTGGTATATGCAGCCAAAATCTATAATTATAATCAATACAACTCGAATCTTTCTTTCAATTTCTTCAAGATACAAAAAAGTAAGTTTATATTTTCAAGTAAGCATCTTAGGTAGGTATATTAATTACGTACATATTATATGTAGGAACAGTAGAGTATATATTATCATTATGGGACAATTCAGTAGGTTTTACTATTTGTAGAGCAACTGTATGGTCGATTTCTGCAAATCGGGAAGATTTGCTTCGAAATATGGATTCATGATGGCAGCCACAAAGCCGAGTTTGTGGGTCTCATTTTAAAGACAGCATGTTCATCGTTGGCACTCACCGCAGGAGGTTGCGATATGGAGCTGTATCAACGATTTTTCCTCAATTGGAAGGGATATCAAATCTTAGCGGTGAAAGAAATAACAAAAAGACCCTACATCTTCTGAAGATTTATGTAAACAGTTGGCAGCTTTTCATGCCCCACAATACATTTGTGTCTTTCGTATTGGTGTTAGAACATCTCTTTAATAGGTACACATTTTAAAAAATTTGGCCTGCAGAAGTTTAAGTATTTGCAGGAATATTTCTTTACCACATCCCTGTGTTAATTTCTTTAGAGAGTACGATATAAAGTTGTATTTAAGGTTAAAATTGTATTTTACATTAAAATGTATTCACAGAAAATTTTAAAGCTGCTGTTCCAAATTCTCATAAAAACCAATTGATTATTTGGCAGCTCCAATAAATTGTATGGATTGGATATATTTGATGTAAGCATAAAGGTAAAAAAAAATTTTTTTTTTTCAAAAATTTATAATTCAGATTATTTCACTCATCCATATTATTGCTATGCAGCAAAACAGGTATTAATAAGCGGTAATTCAATAATTTTCTAAAAAATTACAGCGGTAATTTCACGTTGCTACAACCAACACTACTTATTTATTTCTTAATAGTATTTTTGATTCGAGAAATAATCTCACTAATTACCCCTCGAGCTTTAAAATGAACCAGATAATTTTTCACTCTGACATGTTTTCCTTGCAAATTTCACTCGTCCTAAAGGACTCGTGAAATTATGGAAAACATGCAATCGTGAAAAATTATCGTAATTTTAAAGCTCTTGTGGTATTACTCCCGATAATTCAGAGGATATTATATCTACTATATATAATCCATTCAGTTATTTCTGTCGTCAAGTAGGCGTTGGAAATCTGGCATATTTCACCCGGAATAACATGACTGACAGTGACAGTGATTAATAACTAGCTTGAGGTTAAGGTTATTGATTACTGTTTTGCTCACAAAGTTGCCAGATGACTTCATTAGTTCAAACTTTTAATAATAATGATTACTAACCTAGAATCTAGTAAAAAAATGGGCCGGGGCTCAACGCTAGCAAGAACATTATATTTTATTAATGTATTTTAAAAATGAATCTTTCACAACCATAATAGTTGAGGCTAATAAGTGTATAGGGTGAATGTGATATCAGCAATATATGCACCCTACAAAAATGCAAGTGATGATATGTATAAGAAGTTTGCTTTTTGGACGAAAAGAAAGGTGGAATACAGTTACGGAAGGACAGGACCAATGATGTGTCTGTCAGCGGCGATTGAAAGCCCGAAAATGGGACAATGGGCTGTGAGCTTAGGTACCTATCTACTTACGTATTAATAGTTCTAGAATTGCATTGTTTTCGGGTGTCGTGTCTGATTGTTATGGTTACTGATTAGTGTTAAGTACTTTTGGCATCTTTTTGTTAGGATAACATAGCTTTTTTAATAACAAAATACAACATGCCCATGTTATGTGTAAAAAAAATCGACAACCGTGAAATTTTAATGACACATCTTGACAAGTTTGTTTTGACGACAAGTAAACAAACAATTGCAATCGATGTTGTACCGGAGAAATTATATGGCATGGGCTGATGCCAAAATAACTGAATGGATTATGCATAGGTACCTCTACACCTAGTGAGCTATGTTACAGCTGGTTACACAAATAGGTTAAGTTTAGGGAAACTTCATAAGAAAATAAAACTGTACATAAATTTTAGCACGCCTCTGAAATCTATACCAAGGTAGTCAAGGTAGAAAGGTGAGTGTTTTTGAAAGATCAAAGAAAATCAAAAGAAATCATCTATTTCTTCCAGTTTTTCTTCAAAGTTAGTTTTGTTTCTAAAGCACAGATTGCTAATTGCTTCAATCTACAAAAATATACATACAGTTGGATCGCTGAAAGAATGCCGATCCGATGAAATTATGCGACACGTACGTTAGATTTGCCTGCCTATTTGACACCCAATAATAAGAAAAGAGACAACAGATAAAATATTGTCTGGTGGGTACGCAATACGTCCTCGACAATTAGCATTGTCAGATTAATGTGTGTCAGTATAACGTGTTTTTCCTTAATTTTGAAATCGCAATTTTTCTACTTTTTTTTCATTGATAAAGTACATCGAATAGCCAAATCAGTTCTTTTTAGGACGACGCATTTTAAAGCCTTCTTTTTGGTAAGAATATTCAACTTAATTTATGGAATAGATCGTGCTTTGATCAATGTAAACATGCGAGTTTCTGGGCATGTTTCCAATTACGGCAACGGACCAATTTCGATCTGCATTGTAACGCGTAAATTCTTCGCTTTAATCTGTAAATCTAAGTCAAAGGTAGATCAATTGTGCAGGTTCCTGATTTTTAGATAATGCCAGGAAACAAACATCAAGTTTCAAGCGCAGAAACAAATACCTACACGTACCTACTTTCAAATAGAGGAAAAAAAATGACGAGCTCTTGGAATCGGTTTCATCTGTTCAAGAGCGGAGAAAGGTACTAAGAAATATCTGCAATTTTTCATGCTGCTTTCCATTAATTACAAAGACTCCTTATTCTAGAGTGTCGCTGTTGTAAGTAGTAGGTACAACAGCTACTACAAGAATAGTAATTATAGAATTTTGCTACCAAGAAGGGAAAAGAACATCATCCAGCTGTCTCGTCAAAAGGAAGAAACTGCATGCGAATAATGGGATTAAGAGACCCTCGGAACTACGAAAATAGCGATGACTAAATAAGAATGGCCCAACATTAATCTAAATGCGAATGAAGAGTTGGGAAAGTAAAAGTAAAAGAAACTATTGATATTAACGATTGTGAAATACAGATATCCATCATGAAACGTTTAAAGATTTAATTGTTACAAAAGAAACCCTATACCACAAAATTTCCTCACGACTATATCGCAGGAAACTGTAGAAAAAAATACCTATAGGCCACAGCCAGGAATTACATTGTGGAAAAATGTAACCTCCAAACCACTCCTTATTCAAGCGATCAACGTCCATTAATCGATGCTCAGACCACCAACCACCAATGCGGTGAAGCAATAAGCACGCAAGAAGTAGAAAGAAGAACCAAGTAAATTGCAAAGCTTAACAGACACCTAAAAGAAAGGACTATAAAGACACAGTTAAAACCACACACCAGTCCTACCAACATAGACCAACACAGAAGATATCAAGTAGACATGCCAAATGCAATCAACACCACTATGACAGAACATGAACAAATTATCGGAACTGAGCACGCAGTGATGAAATGGTCCTATGGAGGCACATAATACTAGAACGGACGAAGCCCCTGAACCCAGACCCAGAAAGCATTACCATCTAACGGCGACATCAATAACAGACAGCAATTTCCCGCTTCTGGCAAATGGAGTTCCAAAAGCGGACAATGTTTATCGGTAGTACCAGGAAGCAGATCTGAAAGCCTTTAACTTCATATGCGAAAAAAGAAACAACCCAACTACATTTCATCACTGCAGTAGAACAGGCCATTACTGAGGCCGCATGCTTAAGTTAGTGAAGAGTTGACTAACAAAATCTGAAGATCATTACTGAATAATCAGAAAAGGGTATGATGCAATAACAGCAGTCTTTGTCAACGGCAAGACTGGCCCGAACGAAACTTCAATTAGAAGGGGCTTCCCAGACCCAGAAAGCATTACCAGCTAACGGCGATGTCAATAACACCGGACATATCCATTTCTTTAGTACCAGGTAGCAGACCTAAAAGCCTTTCACTTCATATGCGGTAACAAGAGAAGACCGAACGAAGCGCACAAGTAGAGCAAGTAACTAGGAGGCATCATGTAAAAGAAGGTAAGAGCCCTGAAGGGCGCAAAGGCTCTGAAACCGTTCCACACCATCAACCCATACCACAAACATTTTAAGACTTAAAACAGTGCCTAATAACTCGAAAGAGGTACGATTACTGTTATTATCCACACAAACTCGACAGGTCCAAATGTTTTACAGGGTCTGAACAAGCCTTTGGGACTCTTTTGAAAAAGTAATCAAGGAAAAATAATGGTCATCTGGCAACCAACTTCGCAAATAAGTATGGTAAGATAACAGCAGCCTTTATTAAAGGAAAGATTGCCCCTGCAGCACAATTTCAACTGGAAAGAGCATCATGTCTTGTATATTTAGATAGAAAATAAAAGTAACAATTAAGGGCTAAAGCCCCTTTTAGTTTTACACTTTTCTGGAAAAGCTTAATTATATATTTTTTTTGTATTATTTATTTTATTCATGAGCAATATCCATAATACCATTTGTCGTTTATTTAAACTGAGTCCAGAGTACAGATAATGCGGGATTGGAGTCACACCCGTTAATAGGTTAACGTAACTCGAAACTCAACCCAGATAACTTTGATTTGTCAGACTGTGAAGGCTTTCACGGCCGCTCATAATACTATCTAAAGTGTTTTCCGGGCTTTTTAGCCACGGCTTTATAGCCCGGAAAACACTTTAGATAGTAAACTTTGATTTGATTCATATTAAATTTATACCCTTGCAATGACGTCACACCGGCATTCTCTTAGCGATCCAACTGTAATATAGTTCGTATACTATAAGTTTACTTGCGCAGTAGGTCTTGCAAATTTGACATTTTGCCCCCTGTATATTAAGACAGGCATTGTCATATATTTTAGGTTATATTTATGACTTTAGAGGTTATAATTTTTGGTTACATGGTTGCCAGGACGACTTAAAGTACTGTAAACCATCTGATTAATAATGTCTAATTTAAGGTGGGTTTTTACACAAAATAAAATAAAATAACGAATAAGATAAAATTAGAAATAAGAGTTGGTTTCATGTATACCCCTATTAGCGTTCATGCACCAAAAAACATAAATCTTATTTGGTTCATGAACGCTAATAGGGTATACATGTAACCAACTCTTATTTCTAATTTTATTTTATTCATTTTATTTTATTTGGTGTATAAACCCACCTTTAATTTTATTAAATATGCATTTTAAAGAAAATTGATTTTTATTAAAAAATAATAATTACAATTTATAACAAATTTAGTATTGTCTGACTTTATCATTCTACGAGAGGGTAGAAGTAGTGTACTTTTGTCGTAATTTCCTAACGTTTGCTTTCTCTGGTTTCTCATATTATTATATCATGTTATTCCTGTCGACTGCTCTAGGATGTTTCAATACGTTAATATGTGGATATTATGACAGGATTAGGTTCGGTTCTGGTTCTGCAGTGAATAAACTTGGACTATTTTCCTTTTTCTCTTCAGTCTCCAAACCCATGCCACCCTAATTACTAGCTGAAACTGTAAAATTCATTCTCTCTCTCATCGAATTCATTCATTTTCGAAAATTGCACGTACTTCTTGTCACCGTCTTCTTTCCGTGTAGCCAAACAGAAGACAATACATTACAGTATATGCTATCTCAAATTATTATGGACTGGGTTGTGCCATAGAAAACAGATGTTTTGGCCCTGTATAAATTTTTGACAATGTTTAGTTCATTCAGGAAACGTTGCCAGATTAATGTTATAAAAAGAAGTATTAAATTATACAAAATAAAAGGCTTGTTATAAGCATAGATGTTATGAGTCTAATCATAAAACTAGGTACAATCCATTCACTTATTTCTATCGTCTAAAAAGACACCAATTTTCATGTCATAAATGCTAGCTTGCAAGACTTTTTATTAATGCATATTTATTAATAACAATACAATAATATAACATTAAATATACACAACCCCCAAAAATCGCGCACAAAGCTGCACAAAAAGTGTTACTCTTTGTGCAGCTGGAGATTCGAACTGTTTGAGTTTGCCGTTCAGCTGTGAGTTTATACATGATGTTCCTCTCATATGGTTGTTCATTTAATAGTAACAGAACTAATGCAAAAAAACATTTGAATTGAAATTGTTGGTTCTAGTGAACTCAAGTAGGGGGTTTCATTTAAAAATGTCAAATCTTCATCAAGCAATGATGAGTCACAAAAAACATGCTTTAGTAGCACCAATTGCAATATGACAATTATTATGCCAAGCTCCATCCTGATCTATAATATTGCCAAAGATTAGGAACTAACTTATGAATAATTATCACCTCTTTACCATATAATTATTTGCTCATCCTTAGAAGAAAATAATGCTCCCCCAACGATAAACCGCCCAGATGTGAGTCTCTTACCCATTAACAGGGATCTGCATTGGCTAAAATATTTTAAGCTTAGTAACAATATCTTGTTACATTTGCAATCTTTATTTTCTATACACTTTTTCTTTTTGTTTGCTAAAATATAATAAAATAAAACCTGATGGAGTTTCAAAAGTAAATTTTTACCTGAAGCATTTATTTCCAATAGGTAGTGGGACTTTTGGTCATCTTTATCCTGTTCTTCAGGATGCATTATTTGTTATCGGCATTGGATAGTGGTTAATTGTGGTGTGCAAGGCTTGGTAGTAAATTGTGGCTCTGAATTAAACAATTTAAAATGTTATAATATTAATCTTGTTTGTAAAGAAGTAAAGGAAACGGTCCTCGAAATGGTCTTACCTTCTAGAAGCTGATAACAAATGATTACAGTCCATACTTCCAAGCACAAAAACTCATTCATGGACTTCTGAGACTGCGAAGGTGCTGAGGGCAAAGTGATGTTCCATACTTCACGACTATGACTAGGCAGCAATTTTTTGAGGGGCGTTGAATCTTCTTGGTAGATACAGCCACCGGTCTTTAACGCTATGGGTAGAGCGTGTTTTTTTACATATCAAAAAACCCTGCATGGGTTTATGAGAAATTCTTGTCTTTGCCTATTAATCCTCCAACTTTTCCTAAGAAATGTCTTCTGTTCACCTTGCTCTTCCCACTTTAAAACACCTCAAAGTCCTGATCTGACATATCTTACAGGATGACATATCTTGCAGGAATGTTTTCTAGTCTGATGGGACTTAAGAATTTTCCTGTTATTTTAAACTTGTAGTTTTGATACTTTTTATAGTTCCACCAACCTAAAAATTAAGATATAACTATGTTTGAAACACACCATCTAATTAACCATTACTCTTTCATTTTTTTTCTTAAACTGGAAATGCTACTAAACGTAAAAGTTTGATTAACAAGAGCAACCAGAGTATACACAACAATTTTTTTTTACAATTGGAAGAGTAGGTTTTAAAAGTGTATGAAATTTCTTATAGTAAAACTGTCTACAGCTCTACTAGAGGGCAGTTGCACCGAGTGGGTGTATTTGTATTCTTTGTTAACTCAAGAGAAATCTATTTTGTAAATTTAGGCTTTTAAAAAAATTAATTGGTACCTGGTAGTCCCTATGTCCTATATGTAAACGCTTTTTGGCTCAACCCTACTGCCCATCAGTTTCTGCGTGTCGCAGAGCTTACTGACTCGTACCTATGCTCTCAAATAGATGTTACATGTTGGGGCAGCTGGTACTTGCATACATTATTTTGCTTTGCCTGCCTCCGTTAATGAAATTATTATTGTTGCACTATATGGACTAAAAAACAAATAGATAACGATAATTCTTTTAAATTATTATTAATAAACAAGCATGAAGACATTAAGTAGTATTTCCAGTCTTCAAATAGGCCCCACCGCCAATATCTAAAAATGTGTAGATGTAAGCATACTTACCCCAAAAATATTGGAAATCTACTCAGCTAAGGTGATGAACGGAGCAAGTTTGGAGCTTTGCATTAACTATTTTTGGCATTTTAGTTGCAAAATAATGTTTTATAATATAGAAATGCACTTGATAATATGTAAAAATCGGCAACAACTAAATTTCAATGACACCTTTTGACAAATTTGTTTTGACAACAAGTAAACAAACAAAAGCTATCGATGTTATACTGGGGAAATTCCATGGCATGGGTTGATGCCAAAAATAACTGAATGGATAATAGTTGGGTATCAGGAAACAATAATAAATAGCTGGCGTAAATACATTTTTTTATTTAAGTAGCTGGTGAATAACAAAAAATAGACATAGGTATACGCTAAAACATCATCATAATTTGGTGCTTAACATAAAACCAACAGAAAAAAAATATATGTATATACAACAACAAACAAACAGAATTGGCATTTGAACAAATTCAGCCCTCCTAAATTGTTTTCCGATCTTTGATGTGGTGGTCCAATGAATTTTTTATCTTATTCTTTTGCAGAACTTGTTTCCAGTCTGAATTTTGGACCGCAATTTCCTCCTTTCTGTCAAAGATGTTTTTGTGTCTAAAGGTATCAACGGCTTTTCTGGTTACTCTCGGATAATAACTCTGCGATTGATGATATCCATCTAGTTAAAAGGATGAAAGGCATATCTTGACCTTCAGAGAAAGCGTACTCTGCTGCTGCTGACTTTTGTGTTTATCCCAGCCTGTAACACCTTTTTTGTTCCGTAATTCTCTGCGTTTGTTAATACTGAGTTTTGTGGTGTCAATACCAATTTGTACAATAAGTCACAAACATATCTGCATGCAATCTTATTATCACGTTTGTGCAGGAATGTCAAACAATTCTCTTGCTAAATTTAGAGTCGTTTGTGACCCTAAACAGGTAATTTTAAAATTAGAAGAAGCGACAAGAGATATTTCTTAGTTCTCACCTTGGTTTAAAAACAACATTTTCTGATGCTTTTAATTCGTGTTTTGCATTCAACTTTGTTTATATATCCCAAACTCTGCATAGGTAGTCTAACATTGTTGCAATGGATACTTAATATTGGGCAGTGTGCATTCGCTAGAGGGGGAAATCTGGGCCGTAGATAAGAGAATTATATATTATTACTATAGATAGGCAACTGGAATGACACCACTCGGGATCCTGGCGCACTAGCGTCGCCCAGCGAGTGGGGCTATGAACTAATAATTGGCGGGATTTTCAAATGCTCCCTATTCCTATATTAAATGTGGATTTTAAATATTCCGAGAAGTGAGAATTACTAAAAATTATCATGAAAGAGTGCCACATGATAATTTATAGTAATTGACACATTAAATTCATAAAAAATTATTACAATACATATGAAATCCATCTAAGAAAATATATTTTCGACTTTTGGAAAATACATGATTATTATCAATTGATAAAAATAACATATTAGAAACAAACTTACACAACGAACAAAGCTTACAGAGAAGATAGTTGATAATATTGGCCTCTACACATTTAATTTAAGCAATAATAAGCATTGTATATTACTCCTTATGTAATAGATGTATGTAATTAAACAAATTTCTACTTAGATTAAAATAGTAGAGGGCGTATTAACGACCTCAGACATTTTATTTACATAAATATTTTTAATATATTAAATAATATGATTGATTTGCCTTAAGATTTGAGGCCTAAAAATGATTATAGAGGTCTATTATAGTTGCATTTCGACATCGAAATTTGCAGTAAAACTTGAAATTACCAAAGAATGCTATATCCAGATCCATACGATATAGGAAGGATAATTGAGATCAATTTCGATTTCGAAAGACGTCAAAATCAGCCTTACAAACTACTATAGGTGGTTCACTAGAATAAGTCATCTAGAAGGCTATATATTTTTAGCCGAAAAAGATGACATAATCAAAGTAAATGAACTTTTGTTCTTTCATCCATTTCTTTTAACGTTTCAGTCAACCAGATGACGTTTTTAAATAAACACGCCTATAAGCAAAGCAAAATCGTAAAAAGGGGTAAGCTAAATAAAATGAATTTAAAAAGGTTTCTTTTACATAATTGAAAACCTACACAGTTTTTGCTAAATTTAGTATTTTTCTTTGAAAACCCAATTAGTTGAAGTTTCGTGTTGAACAATATCACAAAGATTTTTCCACTTTATGATATTAATTAACACCAAATTTCAACTAAGTGGTTTTTCAAAGCCTACTACTAATTTAGCTGAAACTGTGTAATTTTGTGATGCACAGAAAACAAAAAAAAAACAGAAATTGAGTTTTCTCGCTTATGGTACATTTTAGCAAGTTAGAAGAGCTTAGAACAAAAGAAACTCGTGGATGGAATGAGGGCCCAGATGGTGTAGGGATTGCCTAGTATACTACTAGTTTACTACTACTAGGACAAGAGCACTTTTTTAACTTAAGATACACTGTAGTTTTCAATTTTTGGTCCTTCCAGATCTAAAGCAATCTGACAAATTATAAAGAAACCATAATTGAAAGGTCATGTTTAAAATGCCCTCTATCTTTCTTAGGATTCATTTTTTGATAAGACAGTTCATCTCAAATCGGCATGTATATATAACGACCTTCTATCTAAAATAAAAAATGGGTGGCGTTTATAATGGGACACCCTATACTTACTTGGTTTATTGATAACAGATGTTAACAGTAAACTGGGAACAGCATTATTTTAATTAATTAAAGAGTTATTTCTGCAGCCAAGGTACTGTCCTCCATAGATGATGGTTTGTCCTCCCATAGAGTATTTTACAAGCCCGGTTTTCCGATTTTAGCAATCCAAACCTTGCGGAGCTAAAATAATATTTTACATGATTTCTATAAACGATTACATTGCTACAACGAAATTGGAATACAACTGTATAGTCCAAACGCAAGTAGGTACTTAGTTATTTCGTAAACCAATCTTTCGGGTCACGCACTGCAATAACTATTAAAAGTTGTATGTAGCTTATAGTCCTTTTTAAAAATTTAAAAAAAAGTAAAAAATTCAGGTCACACCATCAAAAGCTTGTAGGGTAGGTTAGGTAGTTATAAAATAATCTCAAACAGTGATACAAAGGGCATTACTTCTGTAAACCCAAATATTTTGAGTTTACTTACCCCTTCTTCTTCTTCGTCGGTCTTATCCGTTCCGGATGTTGGGTATCATGCCTGGTCCTCTTCTACCCTCCACTTTACCTTGCAGGAACAGCTGTAGTAAACAATAGTTGACAGAGTTTCTCATAACATGTCCCAAATACTCAAGTTTGCGTTGTTTTACGGTATTCATGAGGGTTAATTGGTAGTTCATTCTTCGAAGGACTCCTTCGTTGGTGACTCGATCAACCCAGGAAATTCTTACCCCTTCATCTCTTGGAAACCGATGCAACTGGATACCGCGTGTGTACTTTATATTGGTATTGCAGTTTGGAGCACAACAGTAATACATTTTGAGAAAATCTGATGAACAAAAAGCGAAAAAACATACTAAAACCATCTAACAAATAAAAAAATTTGTCAAGTTTGACAAGAACACCGCCATGATACCGACACCGCGCGATTTCAAATCGGTGCGAAATCGTAGAGTGTCATGAAACGTCGCTTGACGCGCCTCTCGTGAGTGGGGCTTTAACTAACAAAGCTATTGGACGATTGCTCCCATTAGAGATAAACAGCCCTGATCTGGGCAATTGAGGTATGTTAGCTTGTTGTATAGTAGCCTGAATTGCGTATTTAAAAATCTTTTGCCTTCGCCACTTTGTCCACAAATTTTTGTTCCTACACAATCGACGGCTACGACCTCCTTCCATATGTGCAACATCTTATCTTTAATGGTTACTGTATCATGGTTATTAAGTTCTAAACTTACTCCATTATCATTGTCAACATAATCATACAAACAAATGGCAAGGGTTTATTGTAAGAATCTCTACAAAAAAACACTGTACTCTTGACAAGTTGTGGAAATTTTTTTGTAGGCACAATAACGATCTAATTTTGGCGGACTAGAGAAAAATAGTCGAATGGAACACCTTTTGATAATATTTCTCCATTTATTATCACATTAGCATGCTGATTCATCATTCGCTAGCAGTGATTCCTCGTCAGAATCCAATAGTGAAATAATAGACATGTATGAAATAATTATCAGTAAGAACATCAACATAAACATTCATTTTACGGTAAACAATACACCATTGGAAAGAGTAGAGAAAATATGCTACCTGGGATGCAATATCAGTGATACGTGGCATCATATGAATAATTATGATTTTATTCGACACGGAAGATTATGGCTAAACTTTTAGATTTTAAAAAAGTTTTGTATATGGAATCGATGAAGGTCTATTGGAAGTACATCTTAAAATTATTGTCATTGTATACAGGTGGTCCCAAAAGTATAAAATTGATTAAAGTTTTATTTTTTTAAATGAAACACCTAGTATATTAATGTATTTTCGGTATCTACCGACAAAAGTAAAGGTAGTTTCATTAAGGTTTATGGCATCTAAACCGTACCGTTCTTCAGATATTCGTGATTTAGTGAAAATGCAGCATCAAATTTAATGTTTAAAATCTCAGCACTTGGTTTCTTTTCAACCACCGAAATTGGCTGGTGGGCTAGTAGTACTTTGAATTTTTTGCTGTATGTATTAAATATTAACTACTATGTACCAAATGTAAAAAGAATTAACACTAAATTATTATATATTATTTAAATATATATATTATTATATAAATATACGGAATTTAGTTTCCTATCAAAAACTATTAAACATTCCTATATCTTGGTCGTTACATTTTCATGAAAAATATGATTTTTTCTGAATTTGCGCTGACATAAACTAGTTCTTCTGAGTAGTACTACTGAGTTATTCTAGATATAAGAACAACCATGTGGCTGCAAATGGATGGGGCACCTGCTCACTATCATTGTGAAGTCTGGGAGTTTTTAAACGTTCGTTTCCAAAATCGATGGATTGGAAGGAATGGAGCACAACATTGGCCACCAAGGTCCCCTGACATAACGCCTCCCGATTTCTTTTTATGGGGATATGTGAAAAGAATCGTGTATAATACGCCACCAACCATAAAAGAAAATATGAAGGAACGAATCAGAGAGGCCTTCAGAAGCATAACTCTCTATATGTTACGCCATGTGAGTGAAGGATTTAAAAACAGAATACGTTTGTGTTTAGAATCAGACGGTCGTCATTTTGAACAAATTGTATAACTGTTTGTTTTTGTTTGTTTTACTTTTATGCTGACTTGTTATTTATTATATTTCAAATTGCCACTATTATTGCACTTAATTTTTTTGTAATAGAGATGCTAAATTTTATAAGAACTCTCTCTAAATTTAAACTTTTCTCTAAATTTTATTACAACTCTTGTAATATAATGTTTTATTGTTTTATTTGATATTTTATGCTAAATAAAGACACTTTAACAGAGGATGACTGCTAAATAATCTTCATGATCATAATTTTGATAAATTAATATCTAACAAATACGGGGTGGGGTGTTCATTAGAAAACTTCGTCTAGTTGGTTGTGAAATGTCAAAGGAAAAGAATGGAGAAACAAAAGTCCATTTCTGTCAAAATTTTATAGCCTCCTAAATGAAGTTTTCTAGTGAACACCTAGTACTAATGATAATAAATTTTGCTATTTCAAAATCAGGTATTGTAACAGGTAAATTAGATTACTTAATTCGTTTATGTCAGCTCAAATTCAGAAAAAAAAACAATTTTCCAAGAAAACGCAAAGACCAAGCTATAGGAATGTTTAATAGTTTTGATAAGAAATTAAATTCTGCATCTAATGATACTATAAAATACAGGGTGTCTAATTTAAATTAAACGAGTTATTACTATTTGAAGTTTGCAATAATTTGGTGTTCGCTTATTGACATTCGGTGCACAGTAGTTAATATTTAAAACACATCGCAAAAAATCCAATGTACTATTAGCCCACCAGCCAATTTTGGTGGTTGAAAAGAAACAAAGTGCTGAGATTGTAAACATTTAATTTGATGCTGCATTTTCACAAAATCACGAATATCTGAAGAACGGTACGGTTTAGATGCCATAAACCTTAATAAAACTACCTTTACTTTTGTGTCGAACCGAAAATACATTAATATACAAGGTGTGTCATTTAAAAAAATACAACTTTAATCAATTTTATACTTTTGGGACGACCGATATACAATGACAATAATTTTAAAATGTACTTCCAATAGACCCCCATCCATTCCATATACAAAACTTTTTTAAAATCTAAAAGTTTAGCCATAATCTTCCGTGTCGAGTAACGTGAATCACCCTGTATATGAAATTTTAAGTTCCATCTTAGATCAACATTATGGGGAAGGTGTGCAAATGGCCCTAAATGGAACATTTTACTATGAAGTTTAATCATTTTGATAATAAAAATCATTCCGCAAAATTTGAATCTGACGAACTCAATACATTTTTTGAAATCTTCGTAGCACCTTGGGGGAAAGCGCTTTAACGCACTCCCAAATATTCTCCAATAAATGGCTGAACTTTAATTACAAAATATTGATAAACATTTCTTGACTTTGCATGTTAAGTAGACAATTTCGAACTAAAATTCAATCAACATCCACTCATTTTATTTTTTGCGGTCTGCTTGGAGACACATTGTGTAACTACCAAGTCAAGTGTTAGGGACGTAAAACCCTTAGTATCACGTGATCACAACATTTTGTATTTATTTCTTCTTAACGTGTATGTTTCTTTTTTTAGAAAAGCCCAAAAGGAAACATTTTTTTCGTGATAATTCAGTCAGACACAGAAAATAATTTTACAAAAGTTTTATTTTTAGATGTTTATGTGTTTATTTGCTGATAATACAATTTAAATAGATCTTGTTTCCCTTTTAAGTTATATAAAAACGTAAATTGTGTATAATAAGGATTCAATGTGTCTTTCGTGTATCTATGTATGTAATCTATCATTCGTGTATTTTAAAGTTTTAATAAAGGGTTGTCGTACCTAACAGTTTATTCTTTTAATAAAGCAGATAAGTAAGTGGTTTTTGAAATTAAGGCATATTTCAAATTGATATTCATCTAGCTGGCTGGAAAATGATATGGGATATTCACGCAGCATGAATATTTATTTGATATGGATATTACCTGTAGATAAAAAAATGTATGGACAATTGTTACGATTCGGGTAGATAAATGATTAAGTTTATCTCTAATGGAAATGCAACCCGAATGCGCTGTGTCATTTGTCAGCTGCGGCAGCTTTGGTTTGGAAGCAAAATTTGTCCTGTCATAATCAGAAAGGTTTTAATAAAATTTTGCAGATGTCAATAGCTAGGGAGTGACCATGTTTCTATAGAGTGAAACATTTTTTTCCTGTTTTTGATTGGATTGGGACCCTAAGAACGTAACAAACTAAATTCGATTAATATAAACCCCAAAAGTGTTTTTTTTTTGTTCCACCAGCTCGAGTACCGAAATGGTATTCCATTTTTCTTTGGGTCAAAATTATCTATCAAAAATAGATAAATTCCACCTTTTCATTGTCTGTTCAATATTAAAAAAAAGCAGTCTTCTTGAGATTTCTTCGTTCGAGGAGTCATTTTCGAGTAAAAAAATCGTTTTAATGCACATTCAGTTGGTTGACTTTGACACTTACATCAATTTGAATAATCTATGGTTCTACACATGCGTCTGGAACGTGCACCTAAGTATAATTCTTAGCCTGTTTATTTTTATTGTTAATAGAAGAAAAGTGTCACAAACTGGTATATTTTTTACCATCCAAAGTTCCATTTGTAGAAACAACTATTGTATTTAAATAACTTTTGGGTAACTATAATAGTTATTTACGTTATAAGTCCGGTAAATACGGGGTGTACATTATAAAATTTCATTTAGCAGGTTATGAAATTTTGACAGAAAAGGATGACATAATCAAAATAAATGGACTTTTGTTTCTCCATCCTTTTCTTTTGACATTTCACAGCCAACTAGATGAAGTTTTATAATGAACACCCCATATAGTTTTACAGTAGGAGTAAGATGTTTCCGGACGAGGCGCTAGCCGAGTCTGGAATTTCGAAACGACCACTGTAACACGTTACCGGACGTATGATATACAACATTTTACTTCATACTTATTAAAAACAGGAAAAAAATAATTTTATGCGCGGCGAATATATTTTTGACAAATCCGCCAATTTCCGGTTTCCAGGTTACCATGGATACAATGGATTTATTTATTAAAATCATGTACGTAAAAGTGTCCTAAATGACACAGTATGAAGTAAAAACGGTTTTACATCATTCTAACCTAAAAATATGTCTCTCAGCTGTACAATGTTGCCACGTGTTTCTTTAAATATTTTTTTTAAAGAAGGGTCAATGACATCCCTCTAAATAATATTGGGGTGATTGATATTAATTTTACTCACATTAATATCGTTGTACGTTAATATGATTAATTTCTAAGATTATTTTAATAATTCTTTTACAGACAAAACAATTTTTTGACAATAATTAAAAAATGCCAAGAGTTCATAAAAGAAAACTGGGCAGTCGAAAGTACAATGACGTCTCACCCGACACTCTGGAAGCGGCTCTTAAAAAAGTCACAGAGGATGGCATGCCAATACTCTGCACAGCAAAAGAATATGGACTACCATTTGGTACATTATATAATGAATATCAGAGTCTCCATATCAGGAAACCAGGGGGATAACCAGTTTCACCAACCCTGAAGAAAAGCTAATAATTACATGCAGTGAATGGGGGTTACCCTTAAATCTTTTTGATATGCAAGTAGTTGCCAAACATTATTTAGACCGTTAAGGTAGCAACGATTAGCAGCGAACATTAAAGGCTCTAAGGCAAATCTATCAAAAAACTACGTCTTCTTTTTTATGAAAGGGGGAACAAATACCCAACAAGAATTACCTATTTTAACAAGTCGGCCACTACAGTTATGTTTGCAGGGTCAGCATCTGGAGTGCTCCTCCCACCCTACATAATTTATAAAGCTAAGCACATTTGGGATAGGTGGAATAAAAATGGGCCAAAGGGGCATGTATGTTGCATTGAAAGAGGTTGCACCTCAGGATCACGGTTTAACCGCACCCAAAGTGGTTGAATTGAGTAATGTATTTTCTGATTGTTTTTTAACCTGCTTCTTACAACACGCAGCTCGTAGGAAGAAAAGTTTTAGTTTGGGGACAATCTGGCTTCACACTTACTTCACTGATGAAGTATTGTAATCGTGTCAACTAAATAATATCTCATTTGTTTCCCTACCCCCCAATACCCCGCATATGACACAGCCTTTGAAAATGTTTTTTCAGGCCCCTGAAAATTGCCTGGAGGTCCACTTTGTTAAACTGGAAAAGAAAAAGTTGCATTGACATTAATAGACTCTAAGTCGCCTGAAGGGAAAATTAAAAATAACTTTATCAGTGGATTCAGAGCCACAGGAATTTGTCTGTTTTTACCAGATAAAGTGTTGGGCAAATTGCCAGATGATGTACCAGTCAATGAGGAAAGCGTGAACAAGCTTTGAATAATAGCCTTGTGACTCATCTAAAAAGTCAAATATTCAACATTATTCCAAGGCGTAGTACTGTGAAGAGAAAGAAAAGACTCGAGGTGGACCCAGGAAAGCGTGTGTCTGGACCAAGACATAATGAGAATGTTCGTAGTTCCTTATCAAAATCTCTCCCATTATGAAGTAGATGGCACAGAATTAATGACAAAGCAGACAGAAGTTAATTACAATCCAGTAAATATTGACCGACTCGTTAATGGATACTTTTTGCTTGTCAAAGTTGTTTCTGGAAGACGAAATCAACGACTTACAAGTATGTTGCAACTGTCCAAGAAAAGAAGGAAAACAAATTGAAAGTAATAGATTAAAGTCGAAGGATACATCAAAAACGACTTTTAAAGTCGTCGAAAATGATGTTTTTGAACTAACTTTCGAAGTTCTGGAGGTCTTTCCAGTGCTGCCGAAACCCAGCGTTCAAACCAGCGGTGATCGTTTACGATACATTTTTGAACATTAGGTGGACGTGTATGAACAATACAACAAAAAATTAGGTTTTAGGATTAGTTCTAATCTAAAGATTATTTTAATGCAATACATATTTTTTTAAATAAAAACAGAAAAAAGCAGAGCAGGGTGTCTTTGATAATTCAGGAAAATTCAGTACTATCAAAGTAACTCTAATCTAAGATAATATAAAAATTCACAATATTCAATTGAAATTAAATTTGAGGCGATTTTGTTAAATGAATGTTCTGGATATGTATTTTAAGTTAATTTGAATAGTACCATCAAGTCACCCCTTTTGAAATATTACTTTGATACCTACTATTTTATCTTTTTTTTTAACTACATATTGTTATAAAATAACTCAATTGGCAAAATATAATTTTTCTAATTTTGACATATAAAGTGGCACTTTTCAATACTGATGACAGTGACGTAACGTCCTACTTTTCGTAACTAGTTACGAAAAGTACAATCTTTCGTAACTAGTGATGAAGAGTTGGTGTCACCACCAGTTGCAGGTTTCGGCTGTGGCACACCGTTGCTATAGTTTTACGGTATTAAGTAGATACAAAGTGGTTTAAAAGTAAATATAGAAGTTTAATAATAATAATTCTCTCTCTAAGTAGGTATTTGTAGTCAAAATTTGAAAAAATCTTGTATGAAACACGTGACGAAAAACCTTTTTTGTGTATCTCATTCAAATTGCGGGAACTCGCTGCGCTCGTCCCGCAAACATTCATTCGTTACACAAAATCGGACTTTTCGTAACTGGTTACATAAATAGCTATTATGTTAATCAAAGTTGTAATGTAAAAGAAAATTTATAAAAACCTCCACAAATTATCAATGTCACCCAGCACAACGGTATTCATAAACTTGGGAAGTACAGGGTGTCCAAGACTTATTTGGCCAGGCCATAACTTGGAAACCATTGATGGTACAAAAATATTGTTCAGACGAAAGTTATTAAGTATCATGAAAGCTAAATAAATGCGGTAAAATTTTTTATACAGGGTGCGTCAAAAAGTAGCTATTCGTAAAAGTTATATTTTTTCAATGGAACGCCCTGTATATTTTTACTGCTTTTGATTCTATGTAGCATTACAAGTATTATTTGATAAGACACTATAAGTCTATCTTTAATCTTTTTGAAATATTAGCCTTAGAACTTTATAAAGACGCTGAGACAATGGTCCGCGAATTCCGCCTTAATGATATAAAAAAGCAAAGCTAACACCAAACTTTATTTATGCATTGTCAAATTTACTAATAACAAGTAGTTACATGGTAACGAAATTCTAGTGACAAAGGAATTACGCAGAAAATAACAAAAAAAAAATAGCACCTAGGCTATGTACATTTTAATTATTTATTTTTAAAGTAAGTGCTCAAACTGCATTCCTCCTTGGGCTACGTAATATTCAAATCTTTTGAGAAGGTTCGGGTGACAGGTCGCGTTTATCATTTCAGAGGAGCAAGCAAGTCCGACTTTTTGTTTTAAATCTTCGACGTTTTGGGATTGCGTTTGGAAAACCATATCTTTCATGGTTCCCCAAAATAAAAAATCGAGCAGCGACAAATCAGGTGATCTTGCTGGCCATCTTACATCCGATGAATTTGTGCTTATGATTCGATTTCCATAAGTAGCCTCTAAGTAAACCTTAACAATGCGAGAGTTATGTGACGGTGCACCATCTTGCTGACACCACATATTTAGAATTTCATTTAAAGAAATATCTTCCAATAATTCCGGAATTATTGTTTCCAAAAAATATAAATATCGTTTTCCAGTCAAAGTTTCTTCAAAAAAGTATGGTCCTATAATTCGCCCGTTGAATAAACCGCACCAGATGTTAACACCCCAAATAGTTTGAAAATGTATTTCTCTAACCCAATGTGGATTATCTTGCGACCAGTAATTAGAATTATTCCTATTTAAAACTCCATTGTTATGGAATCTTGCCTCATCACTCCACAAAATATACGACAGAAAATCTGGATTAGTCTCCAACTTAACCATAACCCTCTATATAAAGGCAAGTCGCCTTTCTCCGTCTCTCATCACGCAATACTTGTCTAAGATGAATTTTAAAAGGATGATATTTAAAATCTTTTAATTTCAATTGTATTGAACTTTTAGAGATCCCGATTTCCTTAGGAAGTACCCGAAGGGATACGTGAGAATTAAAATTTAACATACGCCAATACATTAATAACATTATCTTCATTTCTTACTGGTCTTCTAATAGTGTTTCTTCGGCTGTTTGGAAAATGACCTTGCCGCAAGGACCTCCCAAGATTTTTGAAAGAATTTACATGGAATTGCACGATTTGAAAAACGCACCTGATACAAATCTTTTGTTCTTCGCTTATTTTTTTGACACTCACCGTAAATAATAATCATATCGACGTACTTTTCAACTGTGAATAACGTAGGCATACTTTCTTAATTGAGCAACTTAAGATCTGCGAAGAAAAACTAGGTTAAGACTACTGTCAATTTGACAGTTTATAAATAAAGGTGGTTGACAGTTTATAAATAAAGCTTTCATTTAGTTGTTCATAAGCCACATAGCAAAGTCGCGGACTAGTGTTTCAGCGTCTTTATAAAGTTCTAAGGCTAATATTTCAGAAACGGTTAAACATAGACTCATAGTGTCTTATACAAAAAATACTTGTAATGCTACATCGAACCCAAAGAAATAAAAATATACAGGCCGTTCCATTGAAAAAAATATAACGTTTACGAATAGCTACTTTTTGACGCACCCTGTATAAAAAATTTTACCACATTTGTTTAGCTTTCATGATATTTAACAACTTTCGTCTGAACAATATTATTGTACCATCAGTGGTTTCCCAGTCATGACCTGGTCAAATAAGTCTTGGACACCCTGTATAGTGTTACGGTGAGCGGCGGCTGTGGAGGAGGAGCGACATTGAAGGTTGGACCTTCGCGACCCGCGGCCTATCCGGGCCCTGCGGCGTTGTGACCGTGGGGACTGTTACGAGTGATTTATTGCTCTATTCATTTAGAACGCAGCTATTTACGACCTCTGTTTTGTGTGTCTCTTATCAATTTTTTTTTCTAAGAATGTTCTAGACAGTTCTGTATTTTTAGGATTTTTTATAAAAGGCGAATAGCGCCGCCGTTCGTAGTAGCCTTATTTAATCGAGCTATAGATAAGCTAAAGTACCAAACGATAATAGAAGGCTACAAAGTGTTGAGTAGCGAGTTATTTAGTAGTCGAATTGTACTTGTGTGTATTTGTGGAATAAATAAATAGTGTTTTCGTGTTATTGTATTGAACCCTGAGTTCGCAACAATAGTTACCGTAATTCAGGCAGAAATAGTAGCAATAACTGCATGTGCTCAAGAAAGGAGAAACAGGATCCAAATCATCACATATAGCCAGTCTGAAATGGTCAAAGAATGCGCAGACACCTAGGCATGCATGTTAAACAGAATAACTTTTACCTTCGTTGGAGGACACGTGACTTAAGGCACACCCAAATGTTAATGGGAGATGGAATCTTGAATCTGAGAAGGGAGCAATTGTGAGGGCCGTTGGTCTCATCACAAGACGCGGTTTATTGAAAAAAAAACCCTACACCAAATGAGGAGAGAAGAATATCCAAAATGCGAGATGTGTGGTAAATCCTCTCTAACCTCTCCAGCTGATACGCAAATGCGAAGCTATGCAGGGTGTTTTGCGCCTTTGGCTCACATGTGTAGTGGAACAAGGAGATATAGCAAAGGCTGCAAAGGTAACAACCAGGAACATTCTTGATTTCTTTCAGAAAACAGAACTGATGGACTAAGACGAGCGGGACAGATCAATAAGCGACAGCTTCAATGCCACCAGAAAATAGAAACGCAAGAGCGAGAAAAAAAAACATTTGCTATCCCAACAATAAACCCCTAAGCCTTCACTTATCGGTAACTAATAATCAATCTCCATATGCTAATAAAGAGTTTAATTAGGCACGAAGGTTGAAGCGAAAATTAAAAACCTCGTTCTCAAAATAATTAAATGACCTGCCATTAGCACTCTTCAAGTGCCTGGGGAAGAAAAGTATAATTCTGAATATGGGTACAAACTAATATTTTTGTTCCTGCACCATTAAAAAAACTGTACTGATAAGAGTTACTACATTTCTGCAACATATAGTTATTCTTTTATATTATATTATGTTATATTATTCTCTAGAACTATATTTCATTACCATCCAATTGAATATTCAGTTGAAAGTTCCAATTCAAATTGTTATTGAATCATGATTCTACTTTCGTTTTAGTTTTAGGTTTCTTTAATTTCTTCAAACCGTCCAGGTTTCCTTTGAGTAAGCTGCTGTAGGCGACTTGGAATTTATTGACGTCTTTTTGGTGTACGACCGTGGCGATTTTCTTCGACCTGAACTTGGCTCGTACTAAGCACATGTGCTCAGTAACTTCTGGAAGAGGCGCTTTTCCTTCCCTCGGCACTGGTCGGTCAATCCCATTATCTAAAAAGATATTGGTGTCAAATAATAGTTATAGGTACATGAATAGTTAATAAAAGAACAAGTTCAAACATCATCCTGACAAGTATAACCCATTCAGTTATTTTTGTCATCTAGTTACCTTTAAAACTTTCATTTTTTATACCCATCTTCTTTTAGCACGTGTTGAGAAGATACGATAAAAATGTCAAAGTCAAATTTTCAACGCCTACTTGACGACAATAATAACTGAATGGCTTATACAAGCATAAAATATTTCAGGTCCTAAGACTTTGTTGATTTAGATATGTAATATGTCCAGAAATTGTCAAAATAAGAAAAAAACTATCTAAAGTGTTTTCCGGGCTATAAAGCCGTGGTCCAATGGAATTGCTTCCTGACGTTTCGTCTACTACTGCGGCAGACATTATCAAAGGCGATGAGGCAGTGGGCGAAGTGATCTCCCTTGCTTCCCGACGAAGTCATCGTCGGATCACCAGGTCAGAATAGATACTCTATTCTGATCAACAATTGATAGATGTGATGATGATAGATACAAGTGAGATGTTGTACAGAGCAGAAGCAGGAGACATCCAATACTGCATGGCAGATGGACCTAAAATACGCTGGTGGATGCTTCTGCTCTATACACACTGCAAACATCTCACCGGTACTCTGTACGTTTCCGGTTTCAAATAGCCAAATCACCGTGCCCAATTAGTCGACCAGCTAAAGCTGTACTGATGAAGGGTAGACCCCGAAACTAGTATGCAGATGGGTTGTTCGACAAATTGGTGACCACCTACACTCTTTTCACTTCGGTCTGATTCCGATAACCAGCGAGGTACAGAGCAATATGGGCTGCTTCTTAAACCGAGAGCCATCTGCCATGCAGTATTGGATCTAAAGTACGCTGGTGGATGTCGCCTGCTTCTGCTCTGTACAACATCCCACCGGTACTCTGTATGTTCCCGGCTTCAAATACCCAAATCACGGTGCCCAATTTGTCGACCAGCCAAAGCTGTACTGATGAGGGGTAGACCCCGAAAGTAGTATGCAGATGGGTTGATCAACAAATTGGTGACCACCTACACTCTTTTCACTTCGTTCTAGTTCCGATAGCCAGCGAGGTACAGAGCAATATGGGCTGCTTATCGAACCCAGAGCCATCCGCCGTGCAGTATTGGATCTAGAATACGCTGGTGGATGTCGCCTGCTTCTGCTCTGTTCAACAACTCACCGGTACTCTGTAAGTTTCCGGCTTCAAATACCCAAATCACGGTGCCCAACTTGTCGACCATACAAAGCTGTACTGATGAGGGGTAGACCCCGAAACTAGTAATACTAGTATCCAGATGGGTTGATCGACAAATTGGTGACCACCTTCTTTTCACTTCGTTCTGGTTCCGCTAACCAACGAGGTACAGAGCAATATGAGCTGCTTCTCGAACCGAGAGCCATCTGCTATGCAGTATTGGATCTAGGATACGCTTTTGGATGTCGCCTGCTTCTGCTCTGTACATCTCACCGGTACTCTTTACTTTTCCGGCTTCAAATAGCCAAATCACGGTGCCCAATTTTTCGACCAGCCAAAGCTGTACTGATGAGGGGTAGACCCCGAAACTAGTAATACTAGTATCCAGATGGGTTGATCGACAAATTGGTGACCACCTTCTTTTCACTTCGTTCTGGTTCCGCTAACCAACGAGGTACAGAGCAATATGAGCTGCTTCTCGAACCCAGAGCCATCTGCTATGCAGTATTGGATCTAGGATACGCTTTTGGATGTCGCCTGCTTCTGCTCTGTACATCTCACCGGTACTCTTTACTTTTCCGGCTTCAAATAGCCAAATCACGGTGCCCAATTTTTCGACCAGCCAAAGCTGTACTGATGAGGGGTAGACCCCGAAACTAGTATGCAGATGGGTTGATCGACGAATTGGTGACCACCTACAGTCTTTTTAATTACATCTTGTACAGGGTAATCCAACGAGGACTGTACATGACAGTTTTTTTCGGAATGGGTTAAATGATTTGAAAAACCAAAATAGCTATTTGTTATGTTCTTTCTAACATCAAATAAAAGCGCTGCGGCACATTTTGACATTTTGACATGGAATGTGGTATTTTTTAATTCATATTTCAATTCCTGATATAATTGTTGATATAAACTGATATTTTTTTTCTAATAACGTTGAACTTGTGCACTTATTAAATTACAAAAACTTTTAACCACCGTGAGATCACTTCCTATTAACACGTGGAGTTGCCACAAGTCAGGTACCACTTATAATACTGCATCTGTGCAGCATAAGCCTGTCAATGTTGTCAAGTGACTCTGACAAGAAATAAAACACAGTTCAAAGATTTAAGCTGCATTCACAACCTCATAATTATCTTTAAAATTAGTAATACCAATTAACCGAGAAAGATTGGCATAGGCTTGCACTGTAGATTACTCACAAACTCTAAAATTAGAACTTAAACGTACACTTAAATTAGTACTTAACGTAGAAGCTTGTAAGGGTCAAGGTTTCGCGTTAATTTACGTACTAATTCAAGACACTGTAATAAATTACTTAACGTTTGATATAGAATTGACGTAAAATATCATGTATTGGGGGGCATGACCAAGTTCAGATCCCTGCATTATCGATTTCGGTAGCTTTTGAAGGGTTTTCCCGAAGTGGCAGCAAATAAATTTAGATGGAAAATTAGGATATTGTGAATGAGCAAAATTTACAATTTTAATAATTTCCGGAATTGCGTAAGAAGTATAATTAAACTGACTAAATTAGTTGTTAATTTTCAGGTTGTAAATAAAGCTTTATTCAATGTACGCATAATTTACTTTTTCACTGGTTTGAGTTACAAAAATAACCTTAATAAAGAAAAAATAAATTATACAAAGCATTTTTGGATTATCATTCATATAGCAAACTAGGGTTGTTTTCGAACGTAGACCACATGATTAAAAAAAAATGCTCTTTCCTTATGAAACAGCTTATGAAACAACTCCTTTAATATTTGTGTTTTATTTCTTGTCAGATTCACTCGACAGGTTTTTGCTGAACAGGTGCAGTATTATAAGTGGTACTTGACTAGTGGCAACTCCACGTTTTAATAGGAAGTCATCTCACGGTGGTTAAATGTTTTCGTAATTTAATAAATGCATAAGTTCAACGTTAATAGAAAAAAAATATCAGTTTATATCAACAATTATATCAGGAATTGAAATATGAAATAAAAAATTCGACATTCCATTTAAAAAAAATTTCAAAATGTGCTGTAGCGCTTTTATTTGATGTTCAATTGTTTCTCATGTATCATTTTTGAATTCACCGGTAAAGAACATAACAAATAGCTATTTTGTTTTTTTCAAATCATTTAACCCATTCCGAAAAAAACTGCCCAATTCAGTCCTCGTTGGATGGCACTGTACATAAATATGTAAAAAAAAAAAACAAAAAAGCTATAAAAATCTGTAGCCTTCTGGGGAAAAATTCACATTCTTTTTTTTTTTTGAGACAAAAATTGATCCAAAAAGTATTATTTTCGGTCAAACTACAGAGCACCCACTATTTTCTTTAGTTTTTTTAATTTATAAAATCGGTTGACAAATGACAATTTTTCAGTTTTGGCTGTTCGTCATACAGTTCTATGTACAGGTTGTCCCACTGAAAAAACTTTTACCAGAAAATGAAAATTTAAGCAAGAACAAATACACACTTTTCAAAAATGCAGATTTTGAAAAATACTTCTCATAATGCTTACTTTCTAATAACCATTGTATCATAAAAAGTTTTTTTATTTATTGTTTAATCAAACTTACATCTTTTGAATGTCATTGTGACTGATCCATCTAGCCGAGCCTTCTGGAACAACTTTGTTAGCTCAGATAAAAACTGAAAAAGAAATATTGACTTAATTATGTAATATTATATATGCTTATTTGTAGATTTTAAAGACTTTATTTGACATATTATATTATATTAATTCTTGTTGTCCTAATTTAGGGAGAAATTATATCAGGGAAATAAACAAACTTGTTGAATGACATCAACAAATATCCAGAGTAGTTCACTTCATCTTACTCAAGCTTGCCAAAAAAAATTCTGTTAATTTATTTGATTACGCTTCCAGAAAAAAAAACGGGAAAAACCGCTTGTGAATAATTACAAACAGTAAATAATCAAGAGAGAAATTTGCTGATTTTCCATATGTAATTTTGTAGTCTTCACAAAAAAGAAAGCTGATACCTAATATTATAAATATATAAATAAATAAATAACTAAATAAATAAATATCGGCTTTATTATTCTGATGCGTGTGTACAATAAATACACACACACAAATACTTTCATTTCTGTGGGGTAAATAAAAATATAAATTTTATAGAAAAATAAGTAGTTTAGTTTACTAAATTACTTATTTTTTGACCTTCGAGTCAACGGTTGTTAATAACAATATTCAGCTACCCTAAAAATAAATTATATTTGGAAAATCGCAACATAAAAATTTAATTTAATCTTTAGATGTTATATTTAATAAAATTACTCCAGCCACCCAGATGTAGGAAATATTTGACTAAATCAATAACCATATTAGCATAAACAATGAGAAAAATTGTTTATGCTAGTATGAAAAAAAAAACTCAATATGATAGATTTTTATCAAAATAAAAAAAAAGTAATATCAACCCAGGTGATTATTGTATATTTGTATTATTGCGAACTCAGGGTTCAATAATTCCAGTGTAGCGATTAAACACGAAAACACTATTTATTTATCCCACAAATACACACAAGTACAATTTGACTACTAAATAACTCACTACTTAACACTCTATAGCCTTCTATTATCGTTACTATATACCTAACTCCTAAAAATACAGAGAAACCTAAAACCTTCTTGATAAGATTCTTGAATATTCTCAAATAAAAAAATGGTTGTAAACAACTGCGTTCTAGATAAACAGAGCAATAAATCACTCGTGTCACACAGAGCAATAAATCACTTGTATCACCCATGACGCAGCGCGGATTGGTCGCGAAGGTCCACCAACCACACGCGTTTCCCGCGGCGTCGCTGCGTACCGTAACAGTATGTTTTCTATGCATAATGCAAAATACTATACATCTTCATTAGTTAAATGTAAGCGTCTATACATAATGAGCTGTATATTGAGCAACGTTCTTATTGATTACTTACAGAAAGTTAATGCTAAGCAAATCATATATCTGAATATAATTAACTTTCTTTTATTACTCTAAGGTTGCCTGACCCAAGATTGAAACTATTTGACTAGCTTCAATGTGCTTTACTTAAAGATATAAGGCAAGAATACAGTAAAAGTGTTTAAACTACTGATGTTACAGAAATATCTACCACATTACTAAATATCGGGTATATTAGTATATGTATGTAATAGGTACCTTATATCTGTTATTTAAAATACCCACTACTTTGTACACATTACTAAACTGAATAACAAATACATTTGCTGCATTGCCAAGGTACCCATCAGATTACTGGTTTCTCGAGTTGCTAATCTATAAATTCGTGTATTTGGTAGTTTAAATAACCATTGTCCACTTAAGTACACTATCTTTACCTCATACTGTATCATTTACGGCCAATTTCATAATCAAATTTAAAGTTCCTTTGACTAAAATAACTCCCAGCATGGTTCATTTTCCATGATAGAATTAAATAGATGTCACATCTTGATGCCACTTTAAATTAAAGGAACTTTAAATATGATTATGAAATTGACCATTAGTACATTTTGACAAACTTGATTTTAATACGATAAGTAGCTTTTTATAGTAGAAAGTACCTAAATATAAATATTTACTTTATAGTAAATATAAATTTTTATATTAATATCATAACAAAATGTTACAGTACTGAGTACTGTAATAAGAAAAATTTAGTAATAAATGGTAACATAATAAAATTATAGAGGATATTTGAAAAATATTAGCTGCACATAAAATTAATTCTTAATTACTCATGTTTTATTCATTTCATTCTAGTTTTTAAATATAATGAAATAAAATGTTGTATGTCATGTGAACTGACTACTGAAAATTATATTTACTGGACTATATACCTAACATAAATAACTATTATCTTTCCTATTATGATTGCAATGGTACTAATAGCAATATACAGTACAAAAGTTCCATAAAGAGTGGCGAAAATGAGTGGTTTTAGCGATTGATATGAATAGAGGTCTCAAAACTTGATATTATCAAAATATTATTTAGCGCTCTCTTTAATTTAACCAAAAATTTTTAATTTAGATTGAAAAAATGAAGGATACCTATAGAACTTTCACCTCCCTGTAATAGTTCCATAAAGATCCTTCACCAAGAATTGTAATTTAATCCATTTATATGAACTTAGTAGGTCGCAAAACATGATATTGTCTTGGTTAAAGAGAGTGCTGGATAATTTTTACACAATGTGTTTTGTGACCTAGTGTATTCATATAAATCAATAAAATTGAAAAATTTCCATAACGGACCTTTATGGAACTGTTGCCTGAATAAACTACAACCATTACAGTATCTGCTCCTTTTTAATCACATGTGGTCAGATTCTTCAGAGACCTCGTTAATAAAGAGAGATTAATTAAGAGATCTCAGCGACCTTCTTAATAAATCTATCAGAAAATAAAAATACAGTAGTTGCCTGAATGGGTAATTCAGGTACATGCCACTTTGGACCCACTATGGAAACATCTTACTCCTACTGTAAAACTACATTTACTGGACTTATAACGTAAATAACTATTATATACTAACATTATAAGTCCTGTAAATATAGCTTTACAGTAGGAGAAAGATGTTTCTGGACGAGGTGATAGCCGAGTCTGGAATTTCAAATGAGTACTGTGACACGTTACGAAATGTACGATGTACAACATTTTACTTCATACTTATTAAAAACAGGAAAAGACAATGGAAAAGATTAATTTTATGCGCGGCGAATATATTTTTGAAAATCTGGTATAGTTTCATTACAGTATCCCTTACCATAATGAAATGAATTTATGAATGAAATAATGATGAAATTTCATTAGGGTACTTAATACTGTAAAATTTCTTTATAAACAATAATAACAATAATGGCCATTTCCACCAAGCAATTTTTTAGGACACTTAAAGTTAAGGGCCCTTAAACCATATGTATTAGCATGAGTAACCATGGTCATAATGGAAGCCTTAACTAAGTATACTTAAAAATTGCCTGGAGCGATCGGCCATAAATCATTTATTGCCAACAATATCACCCTGTGACAAGCAATGTCAAAAAAACAGTTATTAGATATCAATAACTAACCAAAAAATTAACTATCAATAAAGGTAAATGTATAAAAACATTTCTGGACTCTTTCTTTGAAGAGCCCATCTGACATTAGCATAAAGAAGAAACAGGAGTAGACTCAGTACGCAGCCCTGAGGGACACCCCTTTCTAATGTATTAGGACCGGAGAAATAAAATCTATTTTCTGTACCCTTAAAGTGGACACTCGGTTTTCTTTCATTTAAGTAGGATCTGATAAGGGCCAGCGCTGCACCTCTTATCCCATAATTAGGTAGTTTAGTTAATAATACTTCATGGTCCACCATGTCAAAGGCCTTTGAAAGATCGAAATAGAGTCTGGCGACAATTTTTTTTTGTCTGGCATTTGAGTAATGCACTTCATAGCACTAAACATTGCCATGTCAGTGGAGTTACCAGGACAAAACCCAAATTGACAATCATTTTTGTTCAGGGAACTTCAGCAATTGACACACCCGCGTCCAGTACCAACACCCACTGAGGGGGAGGAAGGTATTGGGGATTGGCGGCAGCCAGGAAGGAGGGGCCGCGGCAGGAGTCGCAGATTTATGGTTGGAGATCATAATATTAATGCTCAGCATGTGCAGACTGTTCCTAAGTTTGTGTCGCTTCATGTTACAAGATTGGTGCCCGGAACCAAACCTGATCAGCTGAGGGCTTTCCTTGAGCCCGCTTATGTCTCAAAATTTCCAGACAGTTACACCTTTATGAATTAGATGAAAGTAGGATTAATCAGGGTGGTTCGCGCTTGGACCTGAAGGTTTATTCTCAGAATGTTAGGGGCCTTCGAACAAAATATAATGAGTTCGGAGATGCTGTACTTATGGAGGACTATGATATCATAGTGTGCACTGAAACGTGGTTGTACGAGTATATACTGGATTCTGAACTGTATGATGAAAGATACAATGTGCTACGAAGGGATCACAGTGGGGATCATCTGAGGGGCGGAAGAGTGTTGATTGCAACCAGGAGAAAGGTTATGTCAGTGGAGCTGGTGGAGGTGGATTGTAAGGTTGAGTGTGTGTTTGCCAGGATTCAGGTAAAGAAGTACTGTTTTTATGTATGTTCTGTATATATCCCACTTAACTCACCTTTATCCGAACATGAAAGTTTTTCTGAGATGCTAGAAACATTCTTAGTAGATAGTAACACCCAAATTCTTATACTGGGGGATTTTAATGTGCCTCATTTTAGTGATACAGGCTGTGATAGAACCGATCTAGTCACTAGTTTTTTAAATCTATATGATCTTAGGCAGGTGAATGGCGTTTGCAATTTTATGAATAGAAAGTTGGATTTAGTTATATCTAATATGGATATGCAGGATGTTTATCACTGTGCCAGTCCCCTGGTCTGTGAGGATCAATATCATCCATCACTTGAGCTGATTGTGAGTGTAGTTCACTATAGGGAACGCATAACTAGTGGAATAACACCCTCTCATGTTTATGATTACGCTAAGGGAAATTTCCTCCAGCGGTATCAGCTTATCAATGGTATTGTCTGGTCAGATATTGATTTGGGAGATGATGTTGATATGTGTTTGCAGCTCTTTTACGACAGACTGTATTTCTGTATTGATGCTGTTGTCCCCAAAAAAATTCATAGGGACAACCATAATGAGGGGTGTAATAGGGTTTATCCCACACATTTTTGTAGGGAATTGATATGTAAAATTAAACATAAAAATCGACTACACAGGCAGATCAGGGGGGTGGCCGCTGATGATACTAGGCGGATAGAGTATAGAAACCTAAGAGAGATAATTGGCAAACAGGGTAGAGCCGAGCTGAGGCAGCATAGGCGGTCAATTGAGGAGAGTGTAAGGGAAGATCTGAATAAATTTTGGTCATATGTGGGTTCAAAGAGGGGGAGCTCTGGTATACCGGCCAAGGTAGTCTCTGGGATGCAAGCATTTGCGGGCCCTCAGGACGTGGCGGATGCCTTTGCAGACTTTTTCAAGTCAGTATTTCAGAAGTCTAAGTGTGTGAACTCGGGAAATGTCAAGGGGGGATTTATGTTTTCAAGAATAACTAGGGAAAGAGTATTAGAGAGTATAAGAAAACTTAAACCAAAAAAGGCTGCTGGCACGGACGCCATTTTAGCTTATATATTTAAGGGGATGCAGAGACGCTAGCGGAACCTCTAGCATTCCTGTTCAATCTGTCGCTAAGGGCGGGCATTTTTCCAGATAGGCTTAAGGAATCATTAATTACACCCATCTATAAGTCGGGAAACCGCAACTCGGTTGAGAGCTATCGCCCCGTAACGGTTCTGAATTGTATTGGCAAAATATTTGAGCTAACACTATATGATTAGTTTGTTGAGGCCTGTTAGGGGGCTTTTTCATCACGGCAGCATGGTTTTCTGCCGGGGAGGTCAACCATCACTAATTTGTGTGTCTTTATGGAGTCTGCAGTGGGGGGCGATACGTTCTGGCTCGCAGCTTGATGTGGTTCTGACAGACTGTTCGAGGGCCTTTGATAAGGTGGATCATTCGATTGTCTTGGACAAGCTTGTGGCCAGTTTTGATTTTTCGCATATTGCACGTAATTTCATAAAATCTTACTTATCTAATAGAACTAACCAGGTAAAGGTTGGAAATTGTAGGTCAAAAAAATTTTTTCTGTGGCACCCCTGATGTTGGAAAAAAACATCAGGGGTGCCACAGGGTAGTAACCTTGACCCCATTTTATTTGCTGTATTTATAAACGACCTACCGCAGTGTCTAAAGCACAGCGAGGGTCTGCTCTTTGCTGATGATTTTTAATTTTCAGGACCATCACAAATGAGGATGATTGCAGGCATCTGCAGGGTGACCTAGGGGTTGTCGCGAAATGGTTCGGGGACAATCGAATGATCCTAAATATAGAGAAATGTAAAGTTATCACATTGCGCGTAAGTGCAATGTTGTGCTTCATGGCTACACTGTGGGGGATTCTACTCTGCGGTGGGAAACTCAGTGCACCAACCTAGGGGTGTGCTTACAGTCAGATCTCAGGTTTGACAGTCACCGTAGAGCTGCGGTGAATAAGGCATTTAAAGTGCTGGGATTTATTATCAGAACAACTAAATATTTCTCGAGAGGTGACTCAATCATTGTTCTTTTTAACGCATTGGTTTGCCATCATTTGGAGTACGCCTTGGTCGTTGGCTGGTAGTGACCTGATTGAGAAGGTACAAAAGCGATTCCTCATATACCTCCATGTAAAAAGGTACAATGTCTACCCTTACATGATCTCTTATAGGAGTGTCTTAAACACATTTGGTGTTCAGAAGCTCAGTGAGAGACGAACAGTTTCTGCAGTAACCTTTATATACAATATTATAAACAATGTTAAAAACAAGGATAGCTTTCTTATCAATGAGAAACAGTTTAGAGTTCCGAAAGTGCGTTTGCGATTGGTATGTGGTGCACTCTTCTTGGTGAATCCGCTGAGCTGCTCGCCTCTCCAGAATATGCTAATGGAATGTAATGATGTGATATCAAAATGTGATAAAATAGATATTTTTAGTATCCCTTTGAGAAGACTTCAGAATGTGATAAGGAATCTTGACCTTTAGCAGAGTTTTCTCTCTGAAATGTAGGCATTTGGCTAGGTTTGGTTTTTTATGTTTAGGGTTAGGTGTTTAGTTTAAGTTCTTCTTTTTTTTTATTTCTTCTATTTGTCGCTGCTCCCGCAGTGTATATTTGTTAAACTCACTGCCGTCACCACTTGTGCATGTAATTGCAGCATTAGCTGCATTGGTTATGACTATAAATAAATAAATAATATAAAAAGATTTTAGATTTTAGAATCCGGAAACAGGTTAAATAATTCATAATTCTATTGTAGCTGACTCTTTGAAGGACCTTCGCAAAAGAAGAGATATTGGGTGGTAGCTTTCTTTATTTAGAGGATCACCTTTTTTAAAAACAGGTACTAGCATACCACCTTTGAGAGCTGATAGAAATATATGAGAGCTGAGACACTCATTTATTAAACAGCTGAGGTGAGCAGTCACAGCTTGAACTATAGATCTAAGCACATATGTGGGAACTTTATCTAGTCCAGCAGAGAATTTATTGGGAAGAATCATAATTATTTGAAAAACTTCATTGGGGTTGCTGTTGAGGTTCTCCTAATGTGAAGAATTCTGCTACCATACAGGCTATTTTGGTAGTATCTGTGATTAGCTCGCCATTTGATTCTAAGTTTATAGGTTTGATGTTTTTTACTTTATTAGATTCAGAATTAATTATTGACCACAATCCAGTCCAAACTGGACTAAAATCAAGTATGTAAACGTTTCCTAAATGATACGCTCAGTATGAAGTAAAAAGTTATTTACCAGACTAAAATCAAGTAAGTAAAAGTGTCCTAAATGATACAGTATGAAGTAAAAGTAACTAAACAGTATCAGGTATTCAAAAGTAACAGCAGTTCACTCTTAACACCAGTTTAAATTTTGGTTAAAATGTCTCATTCACAATGTCATAATGTGAAAAAGGCTAAGATAAGAAGGAAGCCAGAATCCAGAGGTATTTTGGTATTTACCAATTTCCTACCTATCAAAAATAGCCTACAAAATAGCATTGAAGTATCTAGGTATGTCTGTTTAGGTACTACAAATAAGCATGCTAAAAGGTATGTTGGTATCTTTCATTTATGGCCAGAATTTTTTAAACTTTAAGTTATCCAAGTATTTTTCGTTTTGTAAAAGAAAATTGAAACTGAGAAGCAAAACTACTTACTGCATCGCCGTCTAGTAACACCATTATTGAAAAATGTATTAAAACAATAAAAACAAGAAAGTCGTTTACAATATGCTCGAATTTGATGTTATTTATTTTTAACAAAGTTTGGTTAGAAACAATAGAAACATAAAATTTGGAAAAGCAAAAAAAGTGACAGATTACAAACTATATGACATTTGAATGATGACCATTCCAGAATTACCTCATTTGACATAAAGTCCCTGGCGGAAATATGGCGGACCAACTTATCAAAATATCAGATGATAGGAGATCAGGTTTGATCTGAGACATATTTGACTACAAGTTATTCTCTAAAGCCTCTAATCTTTATCCAAATTGTTGCTTATTGAAAATGTGCCATTCTTGTAATGTTGTTAAGGTTGAAATGTGTGGTGATTGCTAATGTCAAATGTGAGTTTAATTTTTTCCATTCCTTCCTCTGTCTGGTGAGTAGACTTGAAAATGCTTGGGCTGGACTCTATTTCCTTTAAAGGTTTTACATTTGAAGGGGTTGAAAGCTACTTAATTAATGGACCCATTATATGACGTTTCAGAACTGGTAAATCTAATTAACTATAGTTATATATATAAAAGAAAGGCAGACGTTGACTTACTTTAATAAGCCAAGTGGCTCGCTAGAATCGTGCTTTACGTGTACACAATTTTTCCTAAAATTGGAATAAAGAAAACTACAGTGCAAAACAAAAAAAGGATACAGCAAGCCGTTGAAAATCTGTCTCGAATTTTCGAATCTCGATATCATGGTGAACAAAAGAGTACACATGTTTCAACTTCTACAACAACTCTACAATTACATACCAAATTTTCCTGGAATCTCCTGCATCGGCAATAATCCGCTATATGCAGAAAATGGTCTAATTAGGAAAAGGGCAGAGGTGGGTTGACATTTTATGGCACAACCGAAAAAACATTCAAGCATAGCTTTTCGTAGACAGGTGATAAGTAGTTTAAATTTAGGAACTAATTCAAAGATACATGGAATTAGCGGGGTGCAAAAAAGGGAAAAATAGAGTTCGAATTCGCGACAATCAGAACGGCGAAGCCAAGATACGCCGTTGCACTTGTTAAAAAAAACAGAAAAATTTCATTTCAATAAGCTTCTAAACTTAACTGCTGGCATACAAAGTTGTGTCAAGTTACCACACATGAACTAATATGTAAATCGGAAGTTCAGATTGCACAACAAAATATATAAATAAATATATAACAAATTTATTATATTAACATAATATTATTTTTCTACGTTATCAAGCGTAAAAGAGCATTTTGTGCTTTTGTTGAAAAGATGCTTTGCCAAGTAATTAGTGACGTGTTATTTTGTTGCGCGGAGAGCAAGAAAACCGTTTTTGACATTGTCAATTACAATGATTTCTGAATGTATCATGAGTGTATTTTATTGGCATGATTTGTAGAAAAAATTATATGTGTTGTTGTGCAAACTGAACTCTTTATTTAGGTTGAGGCCTTTTATATGAGTTCATGTGTGACAGCATGGCAACTCTGTAAACCATTTTTTGAAGCTTTTAAGCTTTAACTTACGGAACTTTTCTGTTTCTTGATTTTCTGAATATACCAAAATATCGTTAATTGAAATTAAAATCTTATTCCCTGATCAGGTAGAGCTTTTAATTTCACATACTTTGAATGTGAATTCGAGCAATTTATGTTTTAATTGACTGGGTCAATTTAAATAAAAATCTTTAATTGTCAATTAAACTATGTCGTGTGAGGTGTCATTGTAAAGAACATTATTTATTCTGTCCAATGATCACATTTTCAATTTTCCTCTTCAAGCAGATTTTCCAGAAAAGTTCATTTTTTAAAATTTATGCCCGCACCGTCTGAAGCGCCATACAGTGGCCACTAGCGGGGTGGTATCGATTTTTCTGCGGTACCCTTTCGGGGATGAGAAGTACCGAGGGTGTGGTTCCGAGGATCTTCGTTGGAGAGAGGCGTGTTGAACTCGCTAGAGTTATCACCTAAAGAGACAGACGCGCTTTAATCTCGAAAGAGTGACTACCTAAACGGGACGACGAAAAAGTTCGAAATTCGACGCGGGAAAAGGTCCTGGGCACCGCCGTTCTAATTTCTGCAAAGTGAGATTTTTGTTAAATTTTTTTCCGTTTTAAAACCACCGCGCTAATTATTTGTATTTTTAATTAGTGGCAAAACAATTAAACTGCTTATTGCCCGCCTACGAAAAGTTTTGTGGTGTGTTCTTTCGGTTGTGCCATATAGTGTCAACCCACCTCTGCCCTTTTCCTGAATAGGCCAATTTCTTGCAGATAGCGGATACTTTGCAGACGCAGGAGACTACCGGCAATTAAGTATTTAAGGATATTTCCTCAATCTAGACCACTAAAGTGGTTAAGTTAAGTTAGTGACGTCAAGGGTTAACCTAATGACATCACGGTAATATTTTATAACGTCAACGTGTCAACGTCACTACTGACTCCAGTCGGTTTTCCTTTAAAATTTAAAATATTTGTCAATCCCCTCTTCGTGAAATCCTGGCATTTTTATGTGTTTTTCGTGA
Organism: Taphrorychus bicolor; assembly: GCA_951812265.1. Taxonomy (NCBI): domain Eukaryota; kingdom Metazoa; phylum Arthropoda; class Insecta; order Coleoptera; family Curculionidae; genus Taphrorychus; species Taphrorychus bicolor. Next base: position 38,286,197 of record OX638301.1, on the reverse strand, counting down.
AAAAGTGTCCAGATTATATTGGTTACAAAATCACAATTCCTAGCTTCAGCCCTCAATAAGGAATCAAATTGAGGAAAGTGGAGGAATTATTAGGCGTTAATAATTCATCAAGCATCACACTCAACAAAAGTTTTTTCATATTTATCGGCTTTCTATTTTCCAGATTCTTTTTATTTAGCAAGAAATTCCGAGAAGAAACTCGCACTGACATGGTCGAGAACTTTGCGACTTTTTCTTTTGAATTTATACTCTTTCTCATAGAAAAACCGGTACAAAATTGGAAATGAAAAGCAGAAATGTGCTGCATTTAACGCATTCACTAGATTTGACTATAAATAAACGAAACATAAACAAACAACTTAACTATATACATGGCAAAAGGCAAACCATCCTCGGTGGCAGGTTAACTGGTATAGTTATGTTTGACGTCACGGTTTAGACCACGGATTAAGGAAATTCGAATGGTTAACTTTTCTGTTAACCTGGTTTGAGTAGTTTGGTCGAGGAAATATCCTTTTTGTAGAATAGTTGCAGAACTTGAAACATTTAGTAGTACTGTTCTGCTCACCATAATATCGAGGATCCCAGCGACCTGGCAGAATTATTTTCTCTTCTTCACTACGTCAACGTGTCAACGTCACTACTGACTCCAGTCGGTTTTCCTTTAAAATTTAAAATATTTGTCAATCCCCTCTTCGTGAAATCCTGGCATTTTTATGTGTTTTTCGTCAAAAAGTGTCCAGATTATATTGGTTACAAAATCACAATTCCTAGCTTCAGCCCTCAATAAGGAATCAAATTGAGGAAAGTGGAGGAATTATTAGGCGTTAATAATTCATCAAGCATCACACTCAACAAAAGTTTTTTCATATTTATCTGCTTTCTATTTTCCAGATTCTTTTTATTTAGCAAGAAATTCCGAGAAGAAACTCGCACTGACATGGTCGAGAACTTTGCGACTTTTTATTTTGAATTTATACTCTTTCTCAAAGAAAAACCGGTACAAAATTGGAAATGAAAAGCAGAAATGTGCTGCATTTAACGCATTCACTAGATTTGACTATAAATTAACGAAACATAAACAAACAACTTAACTATATACATGGCAAAAGGCAAACCATCCTCGGTGGCAGGTTAACTGGTATAGTTATGTTTGACGTCACGGTTTAGACCACGGATCAAGGAAATTCGAATGGTTAACTTTTTTGTTAACCTGGTTTGAGTAGTTTGGTCGAGGAAATATCCTTTTTGTAGAATAGTTGCAGAACTTGAAACATTTAGTAATACTGTTTTGCTCACCATAATATCGAGGATCCCAGCGACCTGGCAGAATTATTTTCTCTTCTTCACTGCGTCGTTTAGTTTTTTTTGCGTTTTCTTTTTTTCCCCAACTTTTAGTGAGAAATCGTGTACCCGTCAAGCACGTTTCTGGGGATCACTGAGCTTATCGCGAAAAGTTTACGTCCGCCGCTATTTTATTTCAGATTCCTGAGAAGACTGAAAGTTGTCCTTTTTTATTTTATAATTATTAATTACTAGTCAATTAGTTTTTTAAGGCGTTTTGCAGGTTTTGTCTTAAACAATAAAACCTTGAAGGCATCCCCAAAATATTAAATGTTACTTTATTTGAATTAGCATTTATTAATTATATCCGTTTGGAAGTGTTTTATATCGTTTTATATATGGATTACAAAGATGAAAAGCCAAGAATTAATTATCAGCTTTTTGCCCCCATAATTAGCGACCTAAGGGACAACGAAATAGATAGATCCTTTCCGAGAGTTGGGTCTCCCCCGACAGCGTGGAAAAAGAGATTTGGCACAAGCTTATACGTTGGACTTAGAGCATCCACGTAGTCGAATCTCAGCAGACACGGCGGCGACGGCAACACAGTAGCCTCACTCTCGGCCTCCCCCACGACACGACCGATTAGCGGGTGGGGACACGGCGCGACAGTGTAGTTTAAGCGCAAGGTGTTTCTGTCGCTTTCGAGTAACTATCCGAGTCTAACGTTCCTCATCGAGCGACAAAATTTAACTTTACGTCTTTTATATAGCCGATATGCCGTCTATTGGTTCGGGGGGTTTCGTCTAAGATGTCGAACAATCCGTACATATTTCCGAGATTATAGAGGGTTTAATTTAGGTAATAAGATTTTCTAAATAATAGTTATTAATAATGTTAATAATTAAATATCTGATGTTCGGAATTAATAAATGTCGAGGTGCCAGCAAGTTATTAAATTATAGTAAATTTAGAGGAAACTTGCAAACCGTCTGATAAAAAAGGAAAACCAATTTTAAAGGACTCTAAAATATTGGGTTTTTCAGAGTTCGCTCAGGGACCTGAAATAAAAAAACGGCGAACGTGAAATTTTTGCGACAAGCTCAGTGGTCCCCAGTAACGTGCTTGACGGGTACACGATTTGTTACTTAAAAATAGAAATAAAAATCTAAACTACACCGGTTAAAAGTGTAAAGAAAACTGCCGCGATAAAACCTGGTCCTATTATTCTCGATATTATGACGAATATAAAGTTACTATACAAACACTATAAAATTCACTTCTACAAGTGGGTACTACACTACAGATACCACAGCATTTCCGGAAATTTTTCAACGGCGTCCGTAGGATCAGCTAATTGCAAAAAATGGCCTAGTCGTAGGAAAAGGGCAGAGTTGGACACACACGACAGGGCGCAACCGAAGACACTCGTGCGTAGCTCTTCCGTAGGCTAGCAAAATAGCGATTTAAGAATTAGCGCGGCGGTTCGGACGTTTAGAAAAACTCGGATGCAAAAATCTGCGATCAAAAATTAAATCAGAGCGCTACGATCTGAATTACAACGGGTTCAGCAAGCGAGTCCCCAAACCCACTTTCTCCTCCTCATTCCCGACCCTTTGGTACCGCCCTTGTACCATGCGAAAGAAGGGTGCATCGTGCCATCATTGGCTAGAAGACGGACGATAAATTACCTCCAGAATTGATGAGGTTTTAGAACGAAATTTACGAAATTAACTTTTTTGGAAAATACTCAATATCTAAGAAAAAGAAATTTGGGAAAACCGGATAATTGTATAGAGCAATTTATGCTCTTCAAAATGATACCTCACATGTCATATTTAAGTTAGCAATTAAAGTTTTTTATTTAACTTGACCCTTAATTTCCTGGCCAGTCATTTATATTCAATGGATGAGAAATTAAAAGCTCTATCTGATGAGAGAACAAGATTTTAATTTCAATCAACGATATTCGCTAAATCGCTTTAATTACTATCCTGTTGCCTGGGTCACTCCCAGGAAGAAAAAAGGTCGTTGAAGTTATAAATATCACTCAAAACAGTTGACGCTTTAATGGGCGGCTTTGAAGAGTCAAGACAATATGTTGGGTTTCCCTAAAATTGCGGGTTTCTATGTTTTAGGACTAGAATTCCCAAGAATGGTTGAAATGCCTGCCAAAACTCACAAAGGAAATGCATGGTCTTTTTGACGAAAATTAAGAATATTGCACCCAGATGTGCTTAATTGCCTGGCTGTTTTATTTAGAAAACACAAAACTTTCCTAAACTTTAATCTTGATCGCTTCAAAAAAATGGCATACAGAGTTGTCTTGGGCCACACATGAACTTATATGCAATTAGAGAGTTCAGTTTGCACAACAATACCTTTCAATAGTGGGTTGCCTAAAAAAATTTGTTTTCACGCTCAGATCTCAGTCCACTCCAATGACGAATTTTACATTCATAGACGACAAATACCTTCTAGAACTATACGGCCAGTTTCCTATGGAGCCCATGTTAGGGATTAGAACGTCCTTAGTAGGCATTGGAATTGCCAACAGTAGGTTTGAAAAAAAATAAATAAAAAAAAATATACAAACTGCGCATGCGCGAGATTTTAAACGGTATTTTCGGGTGACGGCTCAACGGCGCTCTGAGAGTACTTCTATCCTTTTTTTTTCAATTAAAATTAAGATTAGGTATACTCTTAGAAAGGCCACCCGAAAACGCTGTTCTAATGTTTACGCAACCCGCACTTGCCATTTTGACGTCGATTTGACAAATAATTGATGTTTATCATATATTTTACTACCTTTACAGTTAATTACTTAATTTTTAAGGAATAGGAACATTGAATTCATTGAGGGTGCATTTAAACTGACTAATAATATCGTCTTTTGTACGGGTAAGCTAGAATAGGCATATGTCGATTAACAATTTAACAATATTCCCTCATTCATGCAAGCATTCCACGCACTTAACTCGACTCATACCCGCACGGAGTCCAAATCCAATCCAAATCTTCTTGAAAAAAGTATTTTAAGTTTGCCGCTAAAGTTACAGTTGTCTCCATTCTCGGAAAAGGAACGTGTGCCATGGTTATTATGCTATTATGTTATTATTATGTTTAATTTTTTATAAGATGACAAGGCTTGTCATAATAGATAAGGAAGAATAGAAAAGGACGCCGCTAAATCACTTGCATTACTTGCCATATACCTTAAATCACTTGCCAAATCTCATTCACAGTCTTCAAGGCTTTCTTAAAAAATGTTTCATAAGGTCAATATCAAATGCATTACTTAGAATAATGAAGAAAATATAATATTTTTACTAAGAATATTAGGATAGACAGCAAATATGAAGCACTTCCTTGGATATACTTAATAATTTATCGTCACGTGATCTCTAAATTTTAGGGATAATTCTGGTAATAGTGGTAATGCTGGCAACCCACAATCCATGAACTCGCGCATGCGCACCGGATATCTAGTCTACTGTTGTAAGCAGTTTTAGCATTTTTTTTTCTTACATGACTGATCTTATATTCCATTGTTTTTATAAGATAGACGATTCCAAGATTACCTCATTTGACATGTGTGCCCCTCAAGGCAATATGAAGGATTAACCTTCAAAAATGTCACTGTCAAACAAAACTTCAAAATCGCTCTTTATCATCATGTTTCCGGTTTGATTTAAGATATCTTTAATTACAAGTATTATACAGTATCTAATAATAGAGTAAAATAAGAAATAGCGGGTCTGAAGCCGGTTTTTTGACATTTTTTAATGTCTTAGATGGAAAAGTCATACACCAGATGGCAGAGTATGTTTGACAATTTGTCAAAAATCAATCAATTATGTCAATGCCAGTTTATTGTCAAATTCGGCTTGAAACTCTAGACGGAGCGAATTATAGATGGGCGAAGGGAAAATTCCCAAAAAACCTTTAAACCCAATTTAAGGTTTTTACCCGGGTTTTTTCCCATCTTTTCTTGAAAGCACCCGGCAGTTTCAAGATTTAAGGTTAGATTTTAGATTATAATTCGATAAATCCCGATTCTGGTTTGTTTTTTGATAAACTAAACACTGGTCATTTGATCAAAAGCTTCAAACTGCATAAACCAACAAGTTATTGCTTAATTGGTAAGAGTTAGGCGTATTGAAAAAGTTAAATTTAGAGGTTATAATGGAATAAACCCGGAATTTTCCCGGATGTGTGCAGGGAATAAACTATAGATGAGCGAAGGGAAAATTCCCAAAAAAACCTTTAAACCCAATTCAGGGTTTTTACCCGGGTTTTTTCCCATCTTTTCTTGAAAGCACCCGGCAGTTTTAAGATTTAAGGTTAGATTTTAGATTAGAACTCAATAAATCCAGATTCTGGTTTGTTTTTTGATAAACTAAACACTGGTCATTTGATCAAAAGCTTCAAGCTGCACAAACCAACCAATTATCGCATAATTGGTAAGAGTTAGGTGTATTGAAAAAGTTAAATTTAGAGGTTATAATGGAATAAACCCGGAATTTTCCCGGATATGTGCTGGGAATAAACCCTCAAAAATGAGAAAACCGGGTGAAAACCGTCTTGCCATGGTTACTGACGTTACTGTTCTGTTTGTTACAATATAAACATAGACAAACAAGTTAAATAGATGAAAACGTCAGTGTCATGAAAATGAAGTTTAGTCGCGCCCTCTTTGCAAGAACTTTTTTTTCCAAATATGCAGTGGGCAGTTAAAAATTATTATTACGCTTATTGCTAAAACCCTGTTTTCATCGAAGAAGCTGTAAACAACTTTTTGTTTTTGTCCATTTCGCAACCCAATCTTAATGACGACAGTCTCTTCAAAATAATAGCCCCCAGTACATTCTGGTATTCTCACTGCATCACTTTCCCAATAAAACATACCAAACTGCACAAATGTTAATAAATCATAAGACATAAAAATTGCTCTAGTTTTGCAATAGGGTCTCTAATAATTGAAAAAGCTGTAATAGCTGTGGCTGTTATAGTTATGTACTGTATATAGGAAGTCATCTTTATGTTCTATAATTATAATTATTTAGAAGTGACTCTGACCCAAGTTTTTAAAAAAATATAGGGAGAAAATACAGTCTCCTAGTTAACTCTTGAGGCAGAGGCAACTCACATTTATTAAACAGGACATTGGGGTAATATACTTTGCCTTATAAATGTACAGCCTAATGAAGAAGACACAACTTATTACAGATGCAGAGTCAGGGACAAAGTTACAGCAAATTTAAATCTCCACATTTGCATTCAAACTGTGGACCTTTTTTCATGCATCTTTTTAATAACTTTATAGACTATAGACTCAGCCTACCACAAAAAAGCCTTCCATGTTTTTTTTTTAAATTAGTTCTCTATGCATGTATAATGTACTACTAGGAAAGTAACCAAATTCTCCGACAAATTGCATGGAAAGTAAGTAGAAATTTCTATTATTATGTGATAAAGTTGCAGTTACTAAAACAAAACAAAAATCATCTATTGTACTTACTTTAATCTTGCCTCTGGATTTTTGTGGACAGTCCACCCTTTGAGAAACAGCAGGGCAGAGACAACCAAATTTTAAAGTGGACTAATCTGTTTGCTATTGACTTATCAATCCATGTTAATTATAGCTTTGCAGTCCTTTCTTCCTTTCATAGAGCTAGCTCTTTGCAAGGAAGCTAACACACATCGGAACACATATCACAGCAAACCACTTAATAACGTGATACACCCGAAAATTTTATATTAAAGTTATATTGAAAACAGAAATAAACTAAAAGATTATTCATAAACACAAAAACGACGGCATTTTTGCGATACAAACAAATCGAATCGAGTTCGGCATTACGGCTGTTTCCGCGTAGAAATCGGCCAACACCGGCACTTTTTAGATGGGGTGGGGGCTTGGGAGCTTTTTTGAAATGTCACATTTCCTCCTTCAGAGCCCCCTATGCCAGTCTTTTATCTATTTGAGTAATCTATGAGAATGAGCCTCCAGGTTATTTACATCCGTAGCACCTAACCTCGAACTTCACAGGTGGAACTTCTTGACGTTGACGTCCCATTTGGCAACTTTGAAGCTCCAGCATTGCCATTTTTTAACTGCAACATGTTCTGAACTCCACTGGCTCTACTGGCAAAAGTGCTACCTGCTTTAACGACTTCCGATTCCAAGTCCAAGAGTTTCCATGTAGTGGCGTCCGTAATTGAAAATGCAGAATGTTCTAGAGCCAGGCAAATCTCTCTGGCAATCCGGCTAGCAACCACGAACCTATCCATGACATAATCAAAGTAAATAGAGTTGTTTTCTTTTTGTCTTTGCTTTTGTGATTTCACAGCCAATTAACGTTTTTAAAATAACATCCCCTACTTGAAAAGTTGCGAATTATCGAAGCTAACAAAAAAAATTGTTTCAAACAACAAATAATGCTCTCCCAGCGTAAAATATTCAAAAAGAACGATGTAAAGTTTGGTTAAACGTTTTTACTAGAAAAAAAAAAACACGAACATTTAGTAACTTCCATTCAATGGATAACAAATTGTGTGCTTTAATGGCTCCACATGAGGGCCCTCTCTCAAAAAAGGTTATAGTTTGGAGGCGTGGGATGTTTAGAATTTTACGATTTCTTGTTAGAATTGACATACTATGGGAGTACCCGTCAGCAGACCAAAAATACACCGAAAAACTCTTTTTTGAGTTCGAAAGATATTCCTTCGTCCAGATCCCCAAAATAGTATTCCGTAACTCCGATTGACTGGATGTTGGAGAAGTAAAATAACCTAATAATGTCCTAAAAGTAAAATAACCTAACCTGAACTGATCTTTAAGTCGTCTGATTAACCCACAATAGCTCTTTAGCCTAGATTCTAACCTGCGGATATGAGTTTCCCAATTCAGACAAGAATCTACCCCTAGAATCTTTACATTGTTCTGCACAGGCAGAGATCTTCCATTCAAGGCCACATATAGGAACTCATCAGTACGAAGTCGTTTGTTAAAGCACAACAACCCGGTTTTTTTTTTCAAGATTTAATTTTAAATTATTGTTTATGCACCATCTACTCATTTCTTGAGTCGAAGTTCTGCACCGAGCAGATAGATCAGCTATTAATGGAGAGACACTTAAAATGGAGGTGTCGTCAGCATACTGAGAGTTGATATCGAGGAAACTTCGTCATTCCATTAACAGATGCTAAGAAAAGTGTGGGCCCCAAGATGGAGCCCTGGGGCACACCCCGACCAAGGCCAGTAGAGGCGGAATAATGTGGTCGACCATTGGTCTTTATTATAGATGAAAACCTTTAAACTATAAATGGGTTTTCACCCGGTTTTTTCATTTTTGAGAGTTTATTCCCTGCGCACATCCGGGAAAATTCCGGGTTTATTCCATTATAACCTCTAAATTTAACTTTTTCAATACGCTTAACTCTTACCAATTAAGCAATAATTAGTTGGCTTGTGCAGCTTGAAGCTTTTAATCAATTGACCAGTGTTCAGTTTATCAAAAACAAACCAGAATCTTTATTCATTAAATTCTAATCTAAAATCTAACCTTAAATTTTGAAACTGCCGGGTGCTTTCAAGTAAAGATGGGAAAAAACCCGGGTAAAAATCCTAAATTGGGTTTAAAGGTTTTTTGGGAATTTTCCCTTCGCCCATCTATACTTTAAACCCAATTTAGGGTTTTTACCCGGGTTTTTTTCCCATCTTTTCTTGAAAGCACCCGGCAGTTTCAAGATTTAAGGTTAGATTTTAGATTAGAATTCAATAAATCCAGATTCTGGTTTGTTTTTTGATAAACTAAACACTGGTTAATTGATTAAAAGCTTCAAGCTGCACAAACCAACTAATTATTGCTTAATTGGTAAGAATTAAGCGTATTGAAAAAGTTAAATTTAGAGGTTATAATGGAATAAACCCGGAATTTTCCCGGATGTGTGCAGTGAATAAACCCTGAAAAATGAAAAAACCGGGTGAAAACCCATCTCTAGTCATTATGCAGACAGACTGCTACCGACTGGAGAAGTAAGACCTCAGTAAGACGGCACACAAGCCGCGTAAGCCGCTTATCTAAGCGCGCGTATCTAAGAACACCATTAAAATATCGTGGCTTAAGGCTTTGGACAAGTCAAAAAACCGTCCAGCAACACGCCTACCCTTGTCCAGATTCGTAACAATAAATTTCAATCGCCTTATAGATAGCCTGTTCAGTAGATCTGCCTGATCTCAACCCAAATTGACAATCACCAAGCAACAGCCTAGCCTCCATGCAGCTTGATTAAACTTAAGTATTAACTTATATCTAATTACATGGAGTCGGGTCATGTTTTCTTAGAAATATGGAAACAAAAATTTTAGCAAGGAAAGTCATTCTTGTCTTGAATTAAGTTTACTATGATTTTTCTTTAAAAAATTAATTTATTTTATGCAATTTTATATTTTTATTTCCTTCTCATAATAGTTATTGTCAGTGTTTATGTGAACTTAACCAAACCAATAAATATGAGGACTGTCAAAAACTACAAATTTAAACAAATTATACAGATAGTACAGTTTTTCTTATTACTTAGTTTTACAAGCTTAAAAATTAAGATCAAAATCAATAAATACATTGGAAATTAATTGCTTACGCAATATGTTAATGGTTGCTCTTCCTATTACATTTGGGTGCACAAAACCATTTTAATTGAGCTTTTGGTGAAATGATTTGCTATAATTTTTGGGATTCTACATCGTGTTTGAATGGCAGGGCGCTATACATAGGTCGCTGTCCTAATTCCTAATCTGAATAACTCTTGTGATGACCCAGAGGCGGGTCCCACTAATATTTGAAATTTATGTGAAAATATTAACTTTAGAGATTTATAAGAACTTTAAATACGATTATTTTTCTGAGATAATTTTGTAAAAAATATTATTAATAATATTTCAATAAATTCGTTTTGTTTGTATCCGATAAAAATATTACTTTTGCAAAAATATTTAATTTTAGCTGAGTAAAATTAAAAAAAAAAGTTAAAATATTTTTTTGGAATAATAAAAAAGAAAAAAAAAAGTAAGAATAAAATATTTTTAAAAGTGCAGAAAACATAATTAGTATTTAAAGTTGTTTCGTTTCACGAAAAATTTATATTTATGAAATTACAAGTTAAAAAAAAAGTAAAGATGATGTCAAAGAGCTTGAAATAATTTTTCATTAAAAAAAAAAGATACAGAATATTTTGTTATAAAATTTTTCTAAGTCATTAATAGCGTAAAGATTTTCAAATTTAGAAAAAATAAATTTGTAAATTTTTTTTTTAAAAAAGTTGAGAATGGTGTAAGAAGTAGGAGTGAAAATACTAACATTTTTTTTATAATTTTTTTTTTATAAAAATGTTCTAAGTTGTAAATAGAAAAAAAAAATATTTGAAAAAATTTTCTAAGTGCTCCGATGTAAAAGGTAAAGAATAATTTTAAAATAAGTTTCAGAAAAATTAAGAATATTTTTCAAGATAATTTTTAATCCCTATGATATTCTTGATTTCAGTTTAAGAATAGTTGAGAACGATTACTAAGTTTTATGTAGTAGTTACTACATAAAACTAAGTTACAACACCATATAGAAAGCATAGATGATCACGGAATATGCCTAAGTCCCCTAAATAAAATTAAAAACTGTAAATGTAAACTAAATAAATAAAAAAATAACTGTAAATTAAAATATGTACCTGTAAATTTTTTAAGTATAATTCGTAGAACAATTATTTTACACTCACTGTTCACTGTACAGGCCATAATTTGTAAACTTATGCACACACAAAATTTAAAACGCATATAAAAAATTTTGAAAAATATTTAACATCAACATTTTCAAAAGACTAAGTAATTTTGGAGCTGTTGACCGTACCTAGCAGAAGTCTTAAACTGAGCCTCGCTATCCAGGTCAAGACCGAATCTCATTTCTGTTAATTCCTAATTTGGTAATGGGTCAAGTATTGGTGACACATCAGGTTGAGGTAGGGATGCGCTGAAACCTGCCAGACATCGGTAGGCGGAATAATATTCCACCACCTGCTAAAATTTCCAGGAAACCGGTATGATTCATTGTCCCCTCTTAAGAATGGGCTGGCCTCATCAAAAAGTAGGGCGATGGATTCTTGGATATTTCGGTGGGAGATTAAAGTGGAGAGAGAATGATGCGCGAGCATCAAGATCTTGGAAGTGGAAAATTATCGGCAATGAGAAATTCTTGGAAAATTGCCCAGAAAAATAACCCCGAGGTAGGGAGGAAGAAACTCTATAAATTGAGTTGACAGAAAATTGAGAAATTCAGTGTGAGATTCAGTGTTAAATTCATTCATTCAGTCAGTTAGTCAGATTCAGTCAGTATGAATTCAGTCAGTGAGAGTTAGTTGGGGTCTAACAGTTAGAGTTAGTAACAGTCAGTAAGGGGCAGAGAGTCAGTACATACTCAGAATTTAATTTTGTTTTAAGTGATCGAGCCAATTTGATTTTTTTTTAAAGCTAGAACGGTACTTCTTTGATCTTCCAATTTTGCTTAGTAGTGATTGCTTAGTTGTGACAGTGTTAAATTAATTCTTAATACGGACTTGGGTTATTGCAAGTTGTGACCGAAAGAATATTACGAAAATTCATTCTATTGTTGTTGAACTTGATAGAAATTTTGTGTGTGTAAAGTGAAAAGAAGCAAACAGAAACGTTGGTTAATAAGTAAGACATATATTTTTTTTATATATGATTCCCACATAGCACGAAAAGGATATTCATATGCATAGGATATGCTTTATAAATGCTTACCGGGATATTCTTTTAAGGACTTCTTGCGGATATCCCTAGCATATTCTGACAAGGATATGAGTATAAGAATATTCTAAGGATGTGCGTTAATGACCTAGCTAGTATACCATTAAAAACTTTTTTTTTTCTATATTAATAATTTTTTTGGCTATAAGCCATATATACGATGTCAATGGCCGAATTCAGTTAATCGAAGATACGACATTTCACCAGTAGACAGACCCTTCACGACGAATTTAAACTGTCTCAATATCAGATGTGGATGTAGTTGTCACGTGACAAATCATATGAATTTTCTGTCCCAAGGCACGTAATACTTGGATTTTGCAATATAATTTTTCAATCTCCAAACTCTAAGTCATAACTTCAAATTTTTAGGAACATTATAAATTATAGGTGAACAATCCATATTTTCCAAATCTTCCAACAGTTCCTTCCCTGGTGTTTGCCCAGGCCTTGAGCAATAAATCTCCTAAAGCAGGAAACCAGGCCAGCTGCCAGCTGCTGTAAGCTTTAAACTACAGTAGCTTAGTTGTGGTTCCATAAAGGCAAGTTTTATTCTACACTTGTATTCGTACCTACCAAATCTTCATATATAAGCTGTCTGATTTCAATCCACCTTAGAAAACTTAACATTAGTGGAATACTAAAAATTGCAAAGACAGGCACCTATGGCGTCAGTGGCGCCAAGTAGTATTGCAAAAAGCAAAAGGTCCTTCCGAAGGTATATCAACTCAAAAACTAATTTGGATTTGTTGGCAACTAGTTTTACTCCTGCACCAAGAGAGAAAGGACCTTCTGTTAACCCAAAAAATATTGTTTTCAAAAGCCAACATCAAAGATATAATATTGAAGACATAACGCCTAGATATACAAATGACTCAGACCCACTCATCTATATGTCTGAAGATGACAGTGCTGATTTTGACCATTCAATAAGTGACGTTACCACAAGAAATTCCATTTTTCAATTAATTGGTAATGGCACACCATCAAGCTCACCATCACTATACATCAGTACTGTTTCTTCTGTTCGTAGAATGATTTTATGTGATGAAACAGTTGAACGCTCGGTTGAACATAATATTGTTAAAGATTTGAAAAGTTGGGCCATAGAAAATCAAATATCCCATGATGTCTTAAATAAACTTCTAAATAATGTATGTACTATGAAAAAGAGGTTCCATAGAAAGAAAACAGAGTGTCTGAAAAATAGAGATCTGAAGAAGAAGAGTTCTATAACTTCACAAAAAGTATTGTTGTACAAAAACTTACGAAAAAAATGTTTAATATTATTAAAAATTAAACATTCTGGTTCAAAAATTTCTTTGGTAGGTTCGTAATATTGTCTTCCTTAAAACGGAACGGGTTTTGAACACCCTGTGTTTATTTTGTTAAAGGTGTTTTAAAGCTTTCTTTTATAAAACTTAATTTTTGTCCTTTCATTTTAAATACTTTATTGTATATTTTAAAAGGTATCATATGATGATGGATCATTTTATTTCTGTTTCTGAAATAAATAGGTATAGTTTATAGTTATTTTTTCCTAAATGGGCTAACCACCACTACCCAAAATTTATAAAAATAGCCAATTTTTTGTTGTTTCAGATCCAGCCGCCAATAACTGATGCCAACGAACCCCCAAATAATAACTCATGCATATTAACTTGTATGTTAATAATTAAATTCCTGAATAAACAAATAAAACTCTTGTTTCTTTACTTGATACAATATAGCACAATACCAGCATTGATATATCCTTTTATGGACCTTCGGAGGACATCCTATTGATGACCCAACTCATATCCTTAGAACTTGATAAGAACAATAATAATGTGCTATGGAAATGCGTTAGAATGCGTGAAATCATATCTATATCCTTTTGGGGTCATCCTGAGGCGATCATATTGGTGGCCAAACGGACTTTCCTAGAATATGCTAGGGAAGTGCATAGGATATCGGAGAATTCCCTAGGGATATTCGCCAGGAATATCCTTAGGTTATTCGCCAGGAATATCCTTATCTTAGGTTATTCTTAGGATATCTTTTTGTTATGTGGGTTAGAGATTCGTTAAATCATATACATGGTGGCAGACCTTTAGCAATTTCTAGTTTTACTCGTTTTGACTATATTGAGCGAACATTATGTTTTCAAATATTTTATTTGCTGAAAATGCTTTTATCTTTTTTTAATCAATATATTGTAATTGCCTTTGCTTAACTCTGGCGTCTCATTGATTAAAAAACCTGGAAGTGAAGACAGTATGATTGGATCGGATATGGCCAAGTGATTATTTAAGTTACAGCTCCCTTTCGAAAAACAAATAATTATAAAGGCCATGATTAAGTTTTGGTAAGAAAAACAAAATATTAAGCTAAGTGCCCTGGTACTCCGGACCCACTCAAAGGAGAGGAAGTGAACCAGATCAGGAGTTAGGTCGAAACTGGGGTAAGACCAACTTATTTTATTACTAATAATAATATAGGGATCTGCGTTTCATTTCACTCTAACTAAAAATTACTTATGGTTGTTGATGTTTATGGTACAATTGACAGAGCTGTGGCGAGTGATTCCTGACGTCAGTTGTTGAGAAATTGCAAGCTGGTGATTCTCTGAACTCCATGGTCGATGCGAGTCCTCGAAGATTGATTCTGAAGTACTTGTTTGAATTAGTTTTGATGTTGGGGGTCCAGATTTCTGAATTGGAAGTCCTGAGTCTGAAGTTAGTGTCAGAATTTTATTGCAGACATCTTTTTTCTATATTTCGGAGTCCTCCAGGTATTTCTCCGCAACCACGGTGGACTTCCATCCGATTATTCAATTGACCAAAAGAGTGGAAGAAGAGCGGCGAAAACTGTGACTTGTGTAGCTTTGAGGCTCTGGAAGACGCAGATAATCGGCTATTTCGGAAGGCATCTTTCCAAAAGAGTTGACACCTACGCACTGGCTGATACATTTGACCTTTTCGAATTGGATGAAAAAGCTAACATGGGTAGTAATATTTGGTGAGTGCATTGCTGCATGTGTTGTGTAAAGTTCAAAGAATGCTCCGTTGTTTACGTCTTTAGACATTATGAAAGAACTTGAAGAATGGTTTTTATAGAATCGCGTATTCTTACGACGATATAATTTCCTTGATCCTCGATATTATTAAGAGTAGTTTTCGTCAGCTCTACTCGACGGCAGGCACCTGCTAATCCATATACCGTTGCAACCTTTATCAGAAGGTAAATATTGTCTGGAGCCTACTTGCCAAAGTGGTGCTTTTTGTAAAGACTTTCGCGTTGTTTGGCCGGAAACGCACATTTTGTCTTTTCAAATAAACGATTAGCTTATAGAAGCTGCTTATATCAATGTTCTGCTGTCACGGTCACTTTTTGCTATTAGTGTCCTTTCTTAATTTCTAGTAATTAACATACTTACCTTGACTGTCTTCCTTGTATCCCTTTATTAAATTTATGCCAAACATTTCAAACATTCACTTTTACTTTCACTTTTATAACTTTGGATTTTTACTCCGCTTGCTCCTGCTTTTCATTTACTGAGGGAACTCTTTTGGTTTCGTGCTGCTCACCTTAGTTTGATTCACATAGGCCTAACCTCTTACCTTTTTTGATGTTGATATTTCTTAATTTTCTTATTGACAATGATGCTGCCTTTATTTTGCCTAATGACATTAGAGTGGCGGACGGATTGCCGAGCGCCCTTGAATAAGAATGCAAAAATGCATGCACTCATTACATTTTTTATTTTTTAAAGCGAGGTCCCGGTGAGATTGAGATCGCGAGGCATTGCGGCTCGGATAAGTGGTAAAGGGTCCAGTTTCCACATTTGGGTTTGAATATGGAGGCCTGGTACAATCAATATTCCAAAAAAATGCATCTAACTCATCCTTAGTAAATGGATTGAACATTTTTGGTTTTGGCATAATTCCATCCGTAATCCATTCTGATTTATTTTTATTGTATTCTTTAAAAACCCTGTTAGCCTTTCTGTTAGTATATCGGAGAATTATAGAACATATTTTATCACTAATAAATAATTTGAATAACTGTGTAGGTGTCAAAGAAAGAGTAGAACTGTGTGGTCCAAATTTACCTCTCAATATATTTCGTCTGAGTGTTTGTAATTTTGGTTGAGATATATCTCGCCATTCTGAACCATTTTTGCTTTTAATAGATGCGGGTTCATCGGTAGTGTCAAGTTTTTCAATACCAGCTTTGTTAGTTCATGACTCCAGTCGCGAGATAGCGGCTCAAGCGTGTTTTGCCACGGCGCTCTACGAATTGGCACTAATTTCAAATTTGAAGCGTCCTTGTCAAGATTTGACAGATTTCGAAATAATTCATACTTTCGGTCTATTATTTGCTTTCTCTTAATCAAAATGTTTTCTGTTGTGTACCAAACTACAAAAACGGTAAAAAAAACAACATGCAATATTCAGTTGCATAGATTTCCAAGAGAAGAAGGGGTAAGTAAATCTGAAAATACATTGTAGTACCTAATAGGGTGGGTACCTATAAAATAATATTCAGCAAGGATTTGGGTTTCAGTTTTCCAAAATATTTGCAGAAGTCGCATATTATTCCAACAATAAGCTTTTTGATCGGTTGACTGCTTTAACATATGGTCTGGCAAACTATTTTATATTTGACCTTTTAAGGTCGACCTCACGGTCCACCTTATCTTCAATTTAAGGAAAAGCTATGTAAATAATTCTAAATCGTTATGAAGTCAGCCAATCAACAAATTTAAAGAGCTATTTATTTTGCACTCAATCAAAAAATTAGATGGTGAGCACCCTATTTAGGCTGACTATAGGTACCTAGTGCCGACTGGCATATATCGATATGCGCTCCGCTGGTCTCTAATCTGGTAGTGGCAATGTAATGGAAGATATTAATCAAGTGAAACATTATTTTAGCCTCTGTAAGGTACGGATAGAGAAAATAGCCAGGCCAGGTTGGGAAAAGATGCCAATCGAACGGATCCAGAGGACTGTAAGTGCGTCGGCAGCAGAAACAAGTCCCTAATTAGGAAAGACGCTGTTCCCAGTTTGTTTTCACTATCAGGGTCCAACAACATGACAAGTAAGTATACCTATAATATGTATAATAATATATGAAATAGGTAAGTCATTTTATTCATTGGTGCTAAAACTGGCGTATGATGAGCTCATAATATTCTGTTTACTAGGAGATATATTAATGGATGATTAGTGGAAGAGTAATGGAAGAGTAATGGAAGATTAATGGAAATGATTGGAATTCGTTTTTAAATAATTGAATTTTGTACACAAATTAAACTTGTTTAGTTAGAGTTTTAGTGTTAGTACTTACATGAGTTTTAACACTGAGATGCCACAATTTTAATGGTACGGATTTTGTTTATTACCAGCATTTAATTTATATCGCTTCTTATCAGTTTAGGTAATACCGAGCAACGCTCCATTGAAAATCCAAGAGTCACCATTCCACCCGAGCCGACCATTGATTCCACCTTGCAATTACCCTTCAACCCACCATCCATTACATCAACCTCCCCGAAAACGATCCCATCCGCAGCGAAAAAAACAAAATGTAATATCCCTTCAAAAATATGCAGTGAGTAAAATTTTCCAAGTTTGATCAATTAGAATATTATGGCCAGATAGTTTTGTTGTTGTACTTACTTGATTTTTAGCTCTGAGTTACCACAATTTTAAGGGTTCGAATTTTGTTTAACAAGATTTAATTTATGTCTTTTTTTAGCTCATTTAGGTAATACCGATCAAGACAGGGCAGAAAAAACAATAATCACCGTACCACCCGATCCGTCCAATGACTGCATTTTCAAATTACCCTCCACTTTATCCATTAACTCAACCTTTGCAGTGAGTAAAATGTTTCCTGTTTTATCAATTAGCATATTATGACGCGTCGCCGGAGAACCTTCTGGTATCTGTCCGTGAATGGTATCACATGCAAACACAAAACTCTACTTCTACTCTTATGCAGGTCGTTACTAAAATGATTAGACAAACTTCAAAAAAGTTTGTTTAAATATTACTTTTTAGATTGTCTAAATAAATAGCCATCATAGATGATTCAGTAAGGTGACACCATTTGGTTTTGAATTATAAGACATCATTTTAGATAGGAATCCAGTTATTAGTTTATTTATAATTTGCTTTGTTTAAATCTGAAACGTCGCATGAATCTTCTTCGGTACACAGGAACCAAAAGCGTTAATCACCTATGCCCAAAAGCAAGGACCTATTATAAGGTAGCTGCGGATCTTCGGGCATCTGCCAGGAAACTCCTTATAAGCAGAGACCAAACGAGAAAAAGGTACCGCGACGAAGAGACATAACATGTTTTACTTAAGAATAGATTATTGGTAATTCTCATTTGATAAATCTGTTATTTCACCCAGGCACTCTAATGTCGTTCACTGCCTAATATTCCTCAAGCCTAATAATATATGCCTATAATTATGTCCGAAAAGTTATAGATTCCAAAGTAATATTGATTCGACCATATAGTTCGAACATTTTGTTTGTTCTAAGCTTATGCCAATTGGTTTGTTTGTTAATAATAATCATGTATTTTAAAAGAGCGAAAAATATATTTTTCTAATTTTGACATATAAAGTGGCACTTTTCAATACTGATGACAGTGACGTAACATCCTACTTTTCGTAACTAGTTACGAAAAGTAAAATCTTTCGTAACTAGTGATGAAAAGTTCATTTCACCACCAGTTGCAGGTTTCGGTTGTGGCACACCGTTGCTATAGTTTTACGGTATTAAGTAGATACAAAGTGGTATAAAAGTAAATATTGAAGTTTAATAAAAATAACTCTCTCTCTAAGTAGGTATTTGTAGTCAAAATAAGAAAAAATCTTGTATGAAACACGTGACGAAAAGCCTTTTTGTGTATCTCATTCAAATTGCGGGAACTCGCTGCGCTCGTCCCGCAAACATTCATTCGTTACACAAAATCGGACTTTTCGTAACTGGTTAAATAAATAGCTATTATTTAGTTTGGTTTGTCATGAGTACTACTTTTTTTATTACTTTAATTACCAACAAGCACTATAAATTATCATGTAGTACTTATACCTCATGGTAATTTTTAGTAATTGTGTCTTAATAAGGTTTTGAAACTAAATTTAATGTGTATGCCGGATTTAAAAGTGCCGCCAATTAATAGTTCATGCCTCCAGTCGTTGAGAGTCGCTAGTGCGCTGCGATCCGAACCAGTGTCATTCCTGTTGCCTATCTACAACACTCTGTTATTACTGTTGTTCAATACTGCCCAACACTGCTTCCACTTTTGTCACTCTCTTCTTCAACTTGCATTTCCTTTTCATAATCAGACACCTCCAAAAGTTCTATATAACCATAACCACCAAAGGCTATTAAAATAGTAATACATTTTGTAAGGACTTTCTACAGACTTTTAGAGTCTGAGAGTATAGTTAAGGTGTTTTCATTTTTGTGTATGCATTGACAGGATATTAGTAGTGTTTTTCTGTTAACAAAATACTAAAAAAATTAGAATATAGGCCTACATGCACCGGACACAGGCTAGATGTGATGTGTCATTCTTGCATATATATTAGGTCCAAGGACCAGAAATCAGTTTTTGATTTCAAACTTCAATTTTCAAAATGTAGTAGGTACTTCTAAAAAGTGTTCTTTTTTTCGTTAATATGAATTAAATTTTAACTGGTTCGTCCCAACTTTCTGTTCGAAGCAGTGCTGCTTGTTCCAGCCTCTTCGTCACACATTGTATTACGGTACTACAACTCAATGTGTCGATAAGTAATCTGATGCAGAGCAGCGGAGCACTCACTGCAGTCAGGAGTCTCAGGAGGACAGCGGCCGGAGCAGAAACGTTTTTCTGACGGTGATGGTATAGAGGTGGGGAATTGGGAGGGGGCTGGTTGTCAAAGCGCTTAATAGAGATATTTTCTTTTTCTAGCTGAGACGTAAGAAAGCTAAAGCCACTTATTGCTGTTTTATATTGTAGTATTTTAGTTGGATATAAGACATGGGTACCCAGGTACCCCGCCCGTCCCGTGAAGGTGTTATTTTACCCAGTCACATAAGGGTTAAAGTTGATTTTAAAGTCAACAAATTTTACAGGAGTGACAAGGGGCTTCAACATCTAATTGGTCAAAATCGAAACAGCTGTGACGTCACGCCGTTCTATTGGAGAGTTTCCACACATAAGGTAGGTACTTCTTCCTTTGGATTATAAATCCAACTTTATCAATTTGTTTTGACGACGTCAAAAAGGACAAAAGCTATTGTTGTTATGTAGGGAACATTCCATTACCACTTGAGATGCAGAAAATAATGGAATAAGGTACACTAGCTCTCGGATGTCTTGCTGTCTCAAGTTAAAAAGAAACCCTTATGATATTTCATGTACTATTTGCAAATATATCTCATTCACGAGTAGGTACAGGACCCGACCGCCAACCTCAACACTCCTCACCTCAACTAGCTATAAATTATATTTTTGACGCTCGCTACCCTTTAAAGAGAACAGAAGACCCCGCTACATTACCCTCGTTACTTGTCGTGTACTTTACGAAAACACGGGAATATTCAACCAGTAGAATTGTATAGCTCCAGCGACCTCCAGTTCCATCAGCCAATTTCACGGCCGTTGTTTCCTGGGCTCCGGTGCACGAAGTATTCGGCTGTGCTCGAGATTGCCCGGATTACTCCGGTGAACGAGGGCTAGCAATCCGGGTGGAGCCAACGTAGCAGTCGCAAACTTGCTTTCGGGGATGAAACCGTCGTTACGTCGAAATGCGGCAATTTACGCGTCTCATCTCGCTACCGGAATCTGCAAGGCGTGAATAAACGTGTTGACAGCCGGTAAAAATTGTCATTTAGGTGTTATTAATGCGAAGTTGATCTGTACTCGACGTTTTTCATTGATCAACTTGTGCTTTTATTGATAATTCGCGAAAGTGAAGTGTTACGCCTTTATTGTAAATACACTTTTTTTGGAATTAGGTGTTTTAGTGGAAATACTTGTCTCTAAGGATCTGTATTAACTTAGTCAGTCAAGTTGTAGGATTAACAAGTGCATCTGTTCCAAAGCATAAGGTAAGCATTTCTACCATAAATTCTCAGGGTGGAGCAATACAGTCGACACTCAGGAGTCAGGAGTCGTACTTTACGTAAATTTTTGACATATTAACACGTCACGGAAAACTGTAGTCGAAGTCGAGAGACTGATGATGACTTTGTTAACATTGAGCTTATCTTTTTTTAGTTCCCTTGTTTAAAAAGTATACGGAAACTTGGTGAAAAATACTGACAGAATTAAACTTATTCAAATCCAAGCCTTTAATGAAATTTTTAGCTAAAAGTTTACGTTTAGATATCCGTAATAAAGGGTCATAAGAAAAAAACTCCTAGCAAGTTATGGAATTGCTACGAGCAAGACTTGAAACTCTTGCCTGAGATAAGTTTAAAAAACAATGAAAATCGGAACATTTTCAATTGTTTTTATGAAGTCATCTCAGATCTACTGTGGTCCATGCCCTACTTGAGGCTTTTTAAATGAACGCATGATACTTACTATCCGAAGTGTTTTCCGGACTTTGAAGCCGTGGTCTAATGGAATTTCATCCTGATGTGTCGTCTACAGCTGCGTCAGACATTATCAAAGGCGATGAGACAGTGGGTGAAGTGATCTCCCGTGATCTTACCGACGTTGATTGTTGACTTTTTTTAGGATGGAGTTGAAACCTTATTTCTCAGCGCAGTGGTTTACGAGGATGGGATGAAAAGTTTCCCGCCTCGATGTGATCAAAGCAAGTTAGACCTAATAATGCAACTTGTTTATCTAGTGGCGTGTGACATTTCCTTCAAATTAAAATTTCGTGTTAATATTTCAAATAGTTTTATTACGATAAGTATTTTTATCTCCCAAGTATGGAAAAAAACGAAGTGCGCGCTGTCATAAAATACATTTTTATCAAAAGTTTTACGCTAACAGAAATAAAAGTTGAGCTATATTTCACACTAGGCAGTTCATCCCCACCATAAAGGTATGCGCCGCAGACTTTAAGCGTGGCAGAATCAGCACAAAAGACGCCACACGTTCAGGAATACCAAAGTCAGCTACCAGTGAAGAAGTTATCGAAAAAGTGCGGCAAGTTGTGTTAAGTGATAGGAGATGTGTGACAGAAAACTGTCTGAAATTGCTGACATTGTCACAGAATAAAATATACAGAAGCCCCACTCTTGCAAGGTCGCAAAACAATGCATAACCTAAAGTTTGGATACCTTGGTATAGCGTCATTCTGACATTTTGCAGTGGCGGAGTGAAAATATTTTAACTTTAATTATGTTTATTATTGGTAGGTAAGTTCTGGTAAAAGGTGAGCATACTGTCCAATTTGCTGGATTTCTGTCAGTAAAATAAAAATTTCATATCTTATTCAGTCAGAAATTGCTTCCGGATCTAGCAATATAGTTAGCAAATATATATACAGTGCGTTTTTTTTTAACGCGCAACATAGGATTTTACATGTTACATTTTCGGACCCATGTTGAGTGGTGATCTACTAGCACCAAAGCTATGAAACTTAGCAAAATTAAAACTGAAGGTTCTAACTTTACCCCTACTGGCCAATTAGGTCTTGAAAATTTTGAATAATGCGTAAAAAGTAATTTATTTTCCAAAGAAATGTTTCTTTTTACTTTCCTCGTAACTATTATGATTTCATTTTGAGCAGGTGCCTACCAAGTCATGTTATTTGAAGTTTAATGCTTATACCAATTCCATTTTTTTATGTTCACCGGATCTGGGACTTTTGGAAACACATTTGGAACTTTTGGAAACTCAAGTACAAAGAGTAAAAAATTAATAATTACACGAATAGTACAAGTTGTTTTATTCCTCTTGTTATAAAAGCTTAGAAATAGTAGCGACAAAACGTTCTAAATGCCAAAAGTACCTGCCATTTTACCTGCATTTGACATTTACCTGACGTGCAAAGTTGAATAACAATAGCTACGAGGAGAGAAAAAAGATACAATTTTTTCAGAACATTAATGCTGTTTTTCGCGGTATTCCAAATCTTTTGGACTTAGTCGGCCAATAGAGGTAAAACTAACACCCCCAATTTTATTTATGTTAAGTTTCATATCAATTGGGCTTATAGAACCCCACTCAACATGACATGAATAATTTCACACGTAAAATCCTATGTTGCGCATTAAAAAACGCACTGTATAAGAAAACATGGCGGGAAGTTCTACCAGAGGTTAGCTGGAATGGTATGTGCAGCTAAAAACTGTAATCATAATCAGTACAACTCGAATCTTTCTTTCGATTTCCTCAAGATAGAAAAAAGTAAGTTTATATTTTCAAATAAGTATGTTAGGAATATTATTCCGTACACGTTATGGGACATTCAGTAGGTTTTACTATTTGTAGAGCAACTGCATGGTCAACTTTAAAATTTGGATGCGCTCATGGCAGCACTTCAAGACAGCATGTTCATCGTTGGCACTCACCGCAGAAGGTTGTGATATGAAGCAGTACAAACGATTTTCCTCAATTGGAAGGCATATCAAATCTTAGCGGTGAAAGAAACAACAAAAGAGACGTTTATTTTCTGAAGATTTAGGTAACAGTTGGCAGCTTGTACATGCCCTACAATACATTTGTGTCTTTCGTATTGGTATGGGTCTCTTTAGTACACATTTTAAAAAATTTGCTATGTAGAAGTTTATTTCTCAAATGTATAGTGTTTGCAGAAATATTTCTTTACCACATCTCCGTGTTAATTTCCCTATAGGGTTCGCTACAAAATTGTATTTAAGGTTAAAATTGTATTTAACATTAAAATGTATTAACAGAAATTTTAAAGCTGCTCTTCCAAATTCTCATAAAAACCAATTGTTTGTTTGGCAGCATCAATAAATTGTATGGATTGGAGATATTTGATGTAATCAGAAAGTAAAAAAAAAAATGTTGAAAAATCTATAATTCAGAAGATATTATATCTATATATACGTACCGCTACACCTGAGCTATGTTGCAGCTGGTCAGCGGGTTACACAAATAGGTTAAGTTTAGGGTAATTTCATAATAAAATAAAATAATAAATACATTTTAGCACGCCTCTGAAATCTATACCAAGGTAGTCAAGGTAGAAAGGTGAGTGTTTTTGAAAGATCAAAGGGACCGTCACCGAGTGGGCTTTCCATATATTTTATTCTATATTCTATGTTCATTTATATTTTATTCTGTGACATTGTGGGGATATCTAAAGAGCGGACACATCATATCTGCAGCCGTGTCTGCTTACCCCTGAATAAAAACTGATTCGCTTGAACATCTCGCGGCAATGTTTGGAGATGTTTCAACAGAATTAGACTGATTTTTTGCCGCGGTTTGTTACAATGGATAAAACATGGATTTATCAATATACACCGGAAACCAAAGAACAATCCCGACAAAGGACAGTCAAGCATGAACCTGTTCCAAAGAAAGCTAAAACTCATCAGCAGGTAAAGTTATGGATGGCGAGTGTTTTTTTTGGGATTCAAAAGGTATTCTTCTTATTGATTTTACTTACCAAAAGGAAAAACGATCAACGAGGAATATTATTTGAACCCCTTAGGAGAATTATCCCAAAGAGTTCTAGAAAAACGACCAGGATTGGCGAAAGAGACAATCCTGTTTCATCAGGACAATGCACCATGTCACAAGTCACTCGTCGTGGTCGAAAAAATAAAATAATTCGGGTTTCAATTGCTGCCACATACACTTTTTCACCAGATTTGGCTCCCTACTACAGTTTATTTCCTAATTTGAAAAAAATTCTTGTTGTTGCCGTATTTTAAACAACAGACGTCTTCGGATTTCATTTTGTGTAGTTCATCAGACCTGCAGGCCTTTCACACGCCAATCATCAGCGCCACATAAAAATGATCACGGGCTATTCAGAGCGTCGGTGCATGCTTTTGTACTTAGCAGTTTGTCATCATCAGAGTTATCACTGTGGTCATTCGATTGAGTATTTTTTTCTGTAGAGCTTCGATTTCCATGTTTTTTTTTAGTTTCCTCAATTTGTCAACTATTAAAATAGTTTGACATCAATGCTATCCAATGACCTGGTTCAACTTCCAGGCTTGGTTTAACTGACCCGTGATTAAAAGTCGGACTTATAATCATGTACAATTTTTCCAGTCGTATCTTAGCTTAGAGCACCGACTTTTTTAACAGACTAATCTACTCATAAATGTATCTGTCACTACTGCAAATGGTTGGTTGTCTGTAGCAATCATTTCCCCAATTGCCTTATGGATTTCCATTGATTTTGTGCTATGATTACACTGGTGGTCGGCAATAATGTTGAATGTTTATATTTCAAATGTCTCCACAAACTAGATGTTACATGATAGTATAAATCATCGACATTGACATACAGTCATCGACATTGACCATCAGGATGTAAAAAGATTAAAACATCTATAATGTAATCAAACAGCGAGAATAGGAGTCGATCAGACAATTACAGAACCAATTGCAATTCAGCGCGGCGTTCGCCAAGGTTGCGTACCTTCCCCATTATTGTTCAACATTTACTCTGAGCAGATTTTCAGGGACGCCATGGAGAATAGCAATACTGTAGAATAGCAATAATAGCAAAACATCAAATATGCCCATGACACGACCCTTCTTGCTGCAAGTATTAAAGATCTGCAAACACTCCTTAATCGAGTAAACCATGCGTGTAAAGACAAAGGACCAAGCATAAACACTTTGAAGACCAAACAGACGGCAGTGGGCAAAATCAATATAGAGCCAAATACCACACTAACACTCGAGAACAACAACATAGAGAGAGAGGGTTGACCGTTTCAAACATATTGGCTGTTGGATAAATTCCAGCAATGACCCAGACATGAAAATCGGAGTCAGAATTGAAATAGCAAGAAGCGCATTCAATAACTGGAAAACTGTTTTAACTAATAGACATCTAACGTTGAGTACACGTCAGAAAGTGTTGAAATGCTACGTATGGTCGGTCTTGCTCTAAGCCAGTGAAACGTGGACCTTAAGGGTCAATGCTATGAATAAGCTGGATGCATTCGGACTATAGTGCTATCATAGGATGTTACGGGTGACTTGGACATCACATACCACCAACGAGGAAGTATTAAGAAGGATACATACTGCTGCCTACCATCAAAAGAAGAAAATTATCATACTTCGGACATGTGATTCGTGGCCCCAAGTACGACCTGCTTATATTGCTGATCCAGGGGAAAGTGGAGGGAAGACGCTGAATTGGCCGTAAAAAGTTTTTGTGGTTGCGAAATATTCGCCATTGGACCGGACTCCAAGTTGAACAACTTTTTAGAATAGTCGAAGACCGAGAGATATACCGCCAACTGATTGACATGATGACCGCCCACCCGTGAACACGAGCACGGCACGAGAAGATGAAGATGTTGACGACTTTTGCCACTTTCTCGAAAATTTTGTCCCCTTGCAATTGCCTTGATTTCATCAGTTTCGTCAATGGCCAAATGATCCCATATTTTACTGGCACTGGCCATTTTTATTTTTGTAGTCGACGTCGCCCAAATTAATGCATAATCCAACACGAGCAGATGTTTGTTAACTAGGATTGCAAATCTTTGCACCACATGCGTAGCCAATGTTGCCAATTAAACTCAATATAAGTAACTTTTTAAAGTTTTATATTTCAAACAGGGTAGCGGGCCTTGCCGGGTACCCGCCGATTCCATTATAGCCGGGTACCCGATTTGGCCATATCCTAGAAATCGCTACGTGTGGCATCTTTAGTACAGTATATTACCTTTTGGACCAAGAGATCCCTTGGTCCCTTCTCCAGAAACGCCTCAATATTCTCCATTGTAAACGTACTTGACTTTTCTGCTGCTTCAAAAATGCCAAACTTTTCCAAATTTGGATATATCGATTCCTTTAATGCTAAAGGTAGTTAGCAACATCGAATATGTTGACCACATTATCGCTGACTTCTTATTTTGTGTCATTTCGCTAAAATAAGCTAACAAAACTGCTTCGGATCCAGATTTTTGAACATTCTTGTCCGCGCACCACGCTTTAAACGACTTTTTTTCATTGGCAAGAGGCTTTCTTCCGCTATTTCTGCTATCGCAAGCAGTTCAGGGAGAGTAAAGTTACCGTTTTCCTCTTCGGATAAAGCACTTTCCATTACTAACATTACACTGAAATAAACACTGTAGGTAAAGAACTTCGGAACAGATCGGAGACAAAGTACTAACTTTGTCAAAATTTCAAATATATTTCCCGGTGTATATTGCGTTTAAAATCATAACTATTGTTGTTGTGAAATAGTATATTGTGCAACTAGTGTCGAAAATTGCACTTTTCACATGAGTGTGACGGTTTGGATACGAGCCGTAGGCGAGTGATACAACGTCACAAGAGTGTGAAGGGTGATTTTCCTACGTGTTGCACACTATACTTTTTCTACGACCATGTAAAAATAAACAACTTTCGTCTTGCCTTGCCCTAGCCGAAAACGTAACTTTCGTCTCTAGTGAGAGAAAATCCCATAACGTTAACTTTCGTCTCTAGTGACAAAAGTAAGTAGTAACTGGTTCTAATTTCGCCTGTATATCGCCAATTAAATGCGATTTAACTGGTCTAATCTTATAAAACACCATAAAAAATGGTGATATCATACAAAAACATGTAAGGGGTGTTCATTATAAAACTTCATCTAGTTGGCTGTGAATTGTTCAAAGAAAAGGATGAAGAAACAAAAGTCCATTTATTTTGATTATGTCATCCTTTTCTGTCAAAAGTTCATAGCCTGCTAGATGAAGTTTTATAATAAACACCCCGTATATTTTGCCTGCTCGGGCCTCAGAAAAGTGAATCAATGTGTGAATGATTTTCTCTCATTAGAGACGAAAGTTACGTTTTCGGCTAGGGCAAAGTATGACGAAAGTTGTTTATTTTTACATGGTCGTAGAAAATAGTTATTTTCCTAACAAGTGCGGAAAGTGATACTTTTCCGCACGCTACGACGAGAAGCGGATTCCGCTCGAGTCAGGAACAATATTTTCTCTATGAGCGTACCTGTTTTTTTTATTAAAAATAAAACATAAATCATTATTTATTTAAACTAGGTAGTAGGTAACACAAGCCCAGAAGCAATACACTTTTAACTATTTAGAATTATTATTGAGGTTTATGGTAAACAAACAACTATCAGCATTTTGCAAATGTTTGCTTATGCCAAACGCTGTGTCAATTTGAGCTGCTTTGCTTCCAAATCACGGAACACCGGTGGATCATCCAAAGTTTCTTCACGTAAAGAGGAGACAGTAGAGAATGCAGTTGGTTTGTTTGACCCAAAGTCAAAATTTTATTACACAAGTTGCATTGCGGTAGATTCCTCCAGGTAATCTAGGCCACAGAAGTTGACTTCCAACCGCCTAGCTGCTCAATATTGGTTATTTCTTCTCCAGTATCAACTGAGAAGGTTGCTGGAGAAGGTCTGGAGCTGTGCCCCGTATATTGTTCAGGATTAGGAAGCTTTAAAGAGGCTGCTGTCTTCGAAGGCATTTTCCCAAATGTATTGATACCTACACATTGGTCGGTGCACTTTTCTTTCACATATTTGACGAAAAAATGACGATGTGAGGTATTCTGCGGCCACAGATCTACGTATTTTCTACAGAGCATCAAAAAATATCCATTATTTACTTATTGGTGATGACAAAAGATCTTGCAGAATGGTTCTTAGAATCCCTGATATCATCTGTGTCATCAATTGTGATATTGGTAAGCTCCTCTCTTCGACAAGCACCAGGCGGAGCAAAAATGGTCGCCACTTTCATCATAAGATATACTTCGTCTGGTGCTTGCATAAACTTTGTAATATTGTCTTTACTGAAACTTTTTGCCTTCTGCACTCGAACTCCAACGTTTTGCTTCTTTAAATAGGTCGTCAACTTATAAAATCTGCTTGTGTCTAGGTTCTGAATTATTTTTACTAAACTTTTTATCATTCCAACCGCGACCAAGCGTATTAGATTTGAGTACTTTGCTTAGTTCAGCAAAGTATGCCAAAAACACCTCCGGGGCTGGTACAGTTGAGGGAAGTCGTTATTACTCATTTTTTTCGAAAATTTTCTTTAGGCATTAATAGAATGGACAAAATAGAAAATTATAGGTGGTGGTAGAACTTAAAAACATTTATAATGATATCAATTTTTATATATATTATAATAATAAGCTTCGCTTACCTGAAACAAATTATACAATGGAAGTTGGCTTGAAGGTTATGTTAATACACTCTCATGGGAATATATGTCAACATGTGACATTTTTGAGAAACCCTGCGTATCCTTGTAAATTATGTAGATTGTCTTGAAAAATATGGTAAAACGCACTACTTTAGAATTTAATCCGAACTAACCTAACCAAAGGATCCCTCATAGAAAAACATAACTGAACTAACCTAACCAAAAGAAAACTAGAACTAAACTAACCTGAACTAACCTGATCTAACCTAAACTAACCCGATCAAAGGAAAACAAAAACGAAGTAACCTAACCAAAAGAAAACTAGAACTGAACTAACCTGAACCAACCTGATCTAACCTAAACTAACCTGAACTAACCTAACCAAAAGATTTGTCATAGAAAACAAAGGGCCCGCTTGGCCCCTAATAGGAACCTGATCAAAGAAAAAAATTAACTTTCACCATATTTTTCAAAATAATCTACATAATTTACAAGGTTACTCACATTTACAAAGTTTTTCACTAATGTCACTTGACATTTGTGACAAATGTCGTTTCAATTTATATCCCCATGACAGTGTTTAGTTTGTTTCAGGTAAGCGAACTTTATTATTACATTTATTCTTAAAATTGATATTATTATAAATGTTTTTAAGATCTACCACGACCTATAATTTTCTATTTTGTCCATTTTATTAATTCCTGAAGAAAATTTTCAAAAAAAAAAATGAGTAATAACGATCTCCCTCAAGTGTAACAGAGCCACACCTCCTCTTGAAAGGTCCTTATTCCTTTGCTCCGGCACCATGCTAGGAAATGAGCATATTGTTGCTCGTAACTTTCTTTTGACTTTTCAGATAATGACCCTAAACGTGCTTTTGCTGCTGCCTCTAAAACATATTGAGTTAACTCTTCAGTGACTTCGTTGGAAGAATTCATTTTATTTGCAATTCTTATGACTGGATACAAACTGAAGTCTCGACAAATTGTGGGATAGACTTTGGCATATTAAAAAATAATAACGGGTTGTTATGGTGTTCGATTGTTGAATACCAGCAATGGTATTGTTGCGAACTCGGGGTTCAATAATTCCAGTGTAACGATTAAGGGCGACTTTTACAAGTTCAAGTAAAACTTCAGGTTGAAGATAAAACACCAGACTTGACGTACATATTGCATTGTTTACCTGACAGATAAACAATGCAGTGTAGGTCATATCTGGAGTTTTATCTTCAATCAGAAGTTTTACTTGAACTTGTAAAAGTCGCCCTTAACACGAAAACACTATTTATTTAATTAAAATAATCTTTTTAGTGTAAATGAAATGCTTTCAAAAGCGGAGGATTTTGTTTATAAGTATATTTTGTGTAATAATTTTTTCCATATTCCACAAATACACACAGGTACAATTCGACTACTAAATAACTCACTACTTCACACTTATAGCCTTCTATTATCGTTTGGTACTTTAGCTTACTTATAGCTCGATTAAAATAAGACTACCACTACCGCGCGCTAGCGTTCTCCTTTTATACACAATCCTAAAATTACAGAAACACCTAGAATAATTTAGAAGAAAAATAATTAATACGAGACACATAAAAAAGAAGGTCGTAAACAACTACGTTCTAAGTAAACAGAGCAATAAATCAATCACTCGTGACGACATGCTAAACGCCGAGACGCGAAGATTCTACCTCCTTCGCCGGAGCGTAACGGTCACCGTAACATTGCCCTCAACTAAGGCTGTTCGTCCCGAACAGATAGAGTTTCATGGTATCGTGCTAATCGATCCAGATGAACAACCTTCATCTTTGACCTGGGGGTCCGGTGGATCCTATACACCACGTCATTAATCCTCTTAATGATTGTATAAGGCCCTTCCCAATTTTGGCTAAGTTTGGACGCCTTCCCCACCTTTCGCCGCGGATTGTACAGCCACAACAAATCACCATCCTGGAAGCCGCGGGAGTTAGCCAGTAAGTCATATCTTGCTTTGGCTCGATCACTGGAGATCCGCAGTTTATTCCTGACTTGCTCATGCACATCGTTAAGTCTCTCCTTGAGCTCCTCCACAAAGTTCTCAGAGTTGAGCGAGTCTTTTTCTGGTGCTCCATACATCAAATCTGCAGGAAGCCTCATTTCCCTTCCGAACATCCCTTTGGCCGGAGTATAACCAGTGGCTTCATGCGTAGAGCCTCGGTATGCCATCAACATGAGGGGTAGATGTTGGTCCCAATCTCGCTGATGATCTGCCACCATTTTAGACAGGTAATGTTCCATGGTCCGATTAAATCTCTCCACCATCCCATTCGACTGTGGATGCAAAGGAGTTGTCCTGGTCTTGCGAATTCCGAGAAGTTCTATGACCTTCTGGAAAACAGCCGATTCAAAATTTCGGCCCTGATCAGAATGAAGTTCGAGAGGGACTCCAAATCTGCAGAACATTTCATTTACTAGCACCTTTGCCACAGTCGTTGCTTCCTGATTTGGCAGGGCGTACGCTTCAGGCCATTTAGTGAAATAGTCCACGGCGACCAAGATGTATTTGTTGCCTGACTCAGTCTGAGGAAATGGTCCCGCGACATCAATTGCTATCCTCTCCAATGAAGCACCTACAGTGTACTGCACCATTCGGCCCCGTGATCTTGTTTGAGGTCCTTTTTTGGCACAACAAACTTCGCACTTGCAGCACCAAGATTCGACGTCTTCATGATAATTCACCCAGTAGAACCGCTATTTAATTTTGGCCAAGGTTTTATTGACCCCAAAATGACCTCCACTGCTACCAGGAACAACCAACTGATTGACTACGGTCTTGCCATCCGGACTCTCCCACGTTCTCTTCAGTAATCCATTTTCTATTCTAAGAGAGTGCCACTGGGCCCATAGCGCCTTCAGGTTTGGACTTTTACCAGCAATTTCTTGCCACTCTGGTCTCTTGTCTTCATTCTTTGCCAAGACTATGGGTCCAAAATCTGGATCATTTATTTGTTCATCTCGAAGCGCTTGTGGGGTCCAGCCATCGTTTATCTCCACCGACGTTCTCCTTACAGAAGGAAATCCCTCACGCTGCTCAGTTTTTTGACAATGCCGACAATCTTCTTTACACGGCCATCTAGACAATGCATCGGCATTTCCGTGAGACCTTCCTGGTCGATGTTCAATTAGGAAATCGTAGTGCTGCAGGCGCTCTATCCATCTGGCTATTTGGCCTTCAGAGTTTTTCATCTGTAATAACCATTTCAAGGCTCCATGGTCAGTTCTAATCAGGAATCTTTTTCCATATAAGTAGCGATGGTAATGTTCGACTGCTTTAACGATGGCCAACAGCTGCTTTCTAGTGACGCAATAGTTTCTTTCTGGCTTACTTAAAGTCTTACTGTAGTACTCAATGACCTTCTCTTGCCCGTTTTGTCTTTGAGAGAGTACTGCACCTAGACCACAGTTACTTGCATTCGTGTCCAAAATAAAGAGTCGGACAAGATCGGACTAGAACAAAGGGCAGCTTTAAGCCTTGCAAACGCCTGACTGCAATCATGGTTCCACAAGAACGGTGTTTTCTTTTCTGTTAATTTGTGCAGCGGTTTTGCGATGTCGGCGATTCCCTCTACAAATCTCCTGTAGTAAGTACATAGTCCCAAAAAGCTCCTTACTTCGTGTTTGTCTCGGGAAACTGGCCAATCTTTAATGGCAGATATTTTACTTTGGCAAGTTTTAATGCCTTGTTCTGAGATAGTATGCCCCAAGTACTCGACTTGCTTTTGGAATAGGCTGCATTTCTTGTAGTTTAACTTCAGGTGAGCATTTCGTAACTTGCTGAAGATTTCTCTTGAATTTTTCAAATGCTCGTCGAAATTACGTCCCATGACAATTATGTCATCTAAGTATACCAGGCAAGTTTTCCAAGTCAGCCCCCTCAAGAGAGGTTCCATTAGTCGCTCGAAAGTGGATGGAGCATTGCACAATCCAAAAGGCATGACAGTGAACTGGTATAGCCCAGAACCAGTAGAAAGCGCAGTCTTTTCTTTGTCTTCGGGAGCAATCTTTACTTGCCAGTACCCACTTTTTAAATCTAGAGTGGAAAACCACTTTGATCCCCATAAAGTGGCCAACGTGTCGTCTATACGTGGCAATGGGTAGCTGTCTTTCTTGGTCACATCATTAAGTTTCCTGTAGTCAACACAGAACCGCGTTGAACCATCTTTTTTCTTAACAAGAACCACAGGCGACGACCATGGACTAGATGATTCTTCTATGACGCCCTCCTTTAACATTTCATTCAGCAAACTGTTAACTTCCTGTTGCTTTGCTAGAGGGACCCTTCGTAGGTGTTGTCGTATTGGCTGGGCATCTCCTGTGTTGATCTTATGGACAACTAAATCGGTTTGACTGTCGTTGCTCTTAAAGTTAAACATATCAGATTCATCCACAGCAAATTTTATAGCAGACTGAAGTTGTTCCTTTGACAGGTGACTCCACTGTCGCTTGAAAGCATCAATAACTTCTGGGGAAGCTTGGTTAGAAGATTTATTGTTGGATGTCTCTGTTTCGACACAATTGCATACCCATTGCACAGGCTCATAATTGGCAAGAACTGTTCCTTCTTTGAGCTTGATGGTCCTTTCTCCAATATTTGCAACTCGTACTGGCATAGTCTTCTTCGTGTCGGTCAAAGTTCGTGCTACCCTGATTTTAGTCGTCAAATCCAGGTTAGGTTCTATAAGTCCTATGGACCACCCAGGATCATTTTCAGAAGTCACTGTGATAATTTGTTCTGAATTTGGAGGAATTTTCACATCTTCTACCACCAGTAGACGGACACTAGTTTCCACATTTCCATTGGTTAATGCAAACTCCTCATCTCCAAATGTGAGAATATTCCGTTTGTGATTATAGGAGAGTCCATGTTTCCTGATGAGATCCATTCCCAAAATAAACTCGTCTTTGATCCTGGCAACCAACACTTTATGCCGAACTTCGAGTCTTTCTCCAATCATGATGGCTTCTCCGTCTATAGGGCAAGACTCTCCAGTGACTGATTTTAACATAATAGGGTTGGGCAATGGTTGTATGGTATATCCGACAAGTTTATCTGGCCTCACAATGGTCACATCTGCTCCTGTATCGATGGTAATCTGGACCTTCTGTCCCTTAATGCGTCCGGCCACTGTGAGACTTTTGCCACCCAAATTATTGACTTTAAAGATCCTGGGGGTCTTAGCGGCCCCGGTCAATTGCCCCCTTGCTTCTTCTTAAGGTGCCGTATCCATTAATGAATGTTGGCGACTATTCTGGCATACTCGCTACGATCTTGTGCGATTCTAAAAAGTGCGTGGGCATCGAGGTTTGTCCAGTCTCTTATGTTCTTCAGCCACGAAAATTTCTTTCTCCCGATGCCTCTCCTTCCTTCGATTTTTCCCTCCATGATCAACTGTAGGAACTGGTACTTGGAATTTCTGAATATATGACCGAGGTATGCGGCCTTTCTTCTTTTTACTGTCTGCAGCAGTTCTCTTTCCATACCCATTCTGTTTAGTACTTCCTCGTTCGTTGCGTGTTCCGTCCACGGAATCTTCAACATTCTTCTCAGCACCCACATTTCAAACGCCTCTAGTCGGTTCATGACATTGGCCTTTATTGTCCATGTCTCTACTCCGTACAACAGTACAGAGTAAATGTAGCATTTTACAAAACGGTACCGCAATGCCAAATTAAGGCTGTTGTTGCTGAGAAGTGCTCTCATATTCATAAATGTTACCCTGGCTTGTTCAATTCTGCTTCGTATCTCTACGTCTGGGTCCAAGTCTTCAGTTAACCAGCTTCCCAGATATCTAAATTTTGATACTTGTTGGATTTTCTTACCGTTCACTGTGATGTTCAGGTTCACATTTGATGTTCTGCTAACCATCATCACCTTCGTTTTGTCTATGTTAATTCTTAGGCCGAGTCGTTCACCTTCGGTAGATATCTTTATGATGAGACGTTGTAGTGCTTCCTGGCCATCCGCTATTATAACTGTGTCGTCAGCATAGCGTAAGTTGTTAACGACCTGTCCGTTAATCTTAATGCCGTCCTCTGTATCTGTCAAGGCTCTTTCGAAGATTGCTTCAGAGTATAGGTTAAAAAGTAGGGGGGACAGAACGCAACCCTGTCTCACCCCTCTCTCTATCGGGAATTTCTGTGTAGTTTCATTGCCCACTTTCACCGATGCTGTTTGATTTGCGTACAGGGTCTTTATGAAACGTGCATCGTTCTTATCTATCCTCTTGTCTTGAAGCATTTTGATTAACTCAACGTGTTTGACACAGTCGAACGCCTTTTGATAATCTATGAAACACATGAATACGTCCTTTTGCTGATCTCTGCATTTCTGAAGTAATACGGTCAAGCTGTAGAGTGCTTCTCGTGTGCCAAACCCTTGTCTGAACCCAAACTGGGTAGGACTAATATCCATTTCGCATCTGTTATAAATTCTTGTATGGACTATCTTTAGGAAAAGCTTCAAGACCTGGCTCAGTAAGCTGATCATTCGGTACTGGTCACTATGGTTTGCATTTGGCTTCTTTGGGATCGGAACAAAAATCGACTGGAGCCAGTCCTGCGGTATTTCACCCGTCTCATATATGTTGTTAAATATTTCTGTCAAGGAGTCTAGGTTTTCATCATTTAGCAGCTCTATTATCTCTATATAAACTTCGTCTGGTCCCACTGCCTTTCCTTGCTTGCTCTGTTTAATTGCCTTGAGGACTTCTGATTTTAGTATCTTTGGGGAGGGTTCACCTTCATAGTCTTCTGCGAAATTTCTTTTGTTTTTCTCCGCATATAGTTGCTGTGTGTATTCCTTCCAATGGAGAAGAAGGTCCTTGGGATCGGAGATGATTCGGTTGTCCTTCACAATATTGTTCATGTTTTTTTCGGCCTGTAACTTCCTTCACTAATTTATGTGTGTTAAAGTGGTCATGTCTCTCCTCCAGTTCTTCTATTTCTGAGCATTTTTCTTGCATCCATTGTTCCTTGGCTCTACGGATCTCTTTTCGTATTTCCTTGTTGATTTTCTTATACTCGGTCACGTCCCTGTTTTTAAATGGTCTTCGTTTCTCCATAAGTGCTAATATTTCCTCAGTCATCCATTTCTTCCTTTTGTTGGTGCCCCGGACCATTAGCTTTTGCAGCTACCTCAAACTAGGTTTTATAAATTTCCCAGGCCGTAGTACCGTCATAATCGGGAGGCTTAATTTTAGCGTTGGCTGTGCTAAAACTCTCTGTAGACACGTTGTCGTCCTCAAGTTGTTCCCTGAATTTCTTTTCTAGCTCGAGAATCTTCTGGTTGACGGATTGCATTATTCTTTCTTCCAATTGTTGCTCCCTAGCTGCGAGATGATGCACTAATTCTTCTTTGAACCGTTTCTGTTCTACCTTTTGTTCTAGATGACGTTTTTCCTGCTCTTCCTTCTGTTCTGGATAACGTCTTTCCTGCTGTTCCTTCTGATGTTGATAACGTTGCTCCTGTACTTGATCACGCCTTTCTTGTTCTTCTTTTTGTTCCTTATAACGTTTTTCCTGCTCTTCTTTTTGTTCTACATAACGTCTTTCGTGCTCCTCCTTCTGTTGCTGCATAAGGGACAGCAGGGCGGCAAGTTGATCCTCGATCGCTTGATGCTGGCTTCTGGTCACTGGCATAAACACGTAATGTCCGGTAATGAAGCACTCACTTACAGTTCAGCAATATTAGTTCTCAAATTCCCACTGGAATCGCACTTCTGACACCGATTGTTGCGAACTCGGGGTTCAATAATTCCAGTGTAACGATTTAACATGAAAACACTATTTATTTATTCCACAAATGCACACAGGTACAATTCGACTACTAAATAACTCACTACTTAACACTTTGTAGCCTTCTAATATCGTTCGGAAATTTAGCTTACTTATAGCTCGATTAAAATAAGACTACCACTACCGCGCGCTGGCGTTCTCCTTTTATACACAATCCTAAAATTACAGAAACACCTAGAATATTTTAGAAGAAAAATATTTAATAAGAGACACATAAAAAAAAGGTCGTAAACAACTACTGCCGCCACTGCAGCCACTCTCGGTGGCGTAGTTGGTAAACTTGTTTCTTTTATATCTGATATATTGCTATTTAATCGGCTTCGAACTTAATTTATAACACCTTTACAAAAACGAAAACCTGACAAACATATCTTGTCATCAAATTTACTTTAGAGACATCAATGTCAGCTGGTGTTACACGGTAGCTATGAATACAAAGCAAACTAAAATTAGGAGGTGTTGGTTTTTTAATGAGATTGAGTGGAATTAGCAGCTACATTTCCTGTAGTAGATGCATTAATTGTTTGAAAATAAAACATTGTATTTTATTTGGACTATAAGCTACTTTATGTGACTCGTGTGAATTTAATTCGCCTCGCTACGCTCGGCGTTCAAACTTTCACACTCCGTCACATAAAGTATAACTTATACTCCTAATAAAATAAATATCTATATATATAATATAATATACTATTACATGGTATGTGAAGCGATCCAAAAACCAGTTTTCTGCAATATTGTCACTTCCCACAGACAAATGGCTGAGATTTCGTACCTATATTGTCTGGGGGCGACGTTTAGCAGAGTATCAAACTCATTTCTCTATCAGGCAGAGGAACCATAGACCGGTTTCGCTCTTATTAGAGAGCTCATCAGTACGGTATGCCTCGAAACTGGCCGAAAATAAAGTTTGAAAGGCTAGAGGATCTAATTTTTGCTCGAGAGATAGTGTCTCTCTCTCTCTCTGCTAAACGTCGCCCCAGACAATATAGGTACGAAATCTCGGCCACTTGTCTGTGGGAAGTGGCAATATTGCAGAAAACTGGTTTTTGGATGGCTTCACAATCATCTCGCATGCCCTAGTGGAAGCACCTGCCGTCGTCCGATGGCGCCACTTACATATTACATGGTATGTTCTTTCATCTATTTCTCAACATCTTGTGAAAATAGTTTTTTTCTGTAGTAACAATTTTTAACAATTAGATAGTAAACCCCCAATAAAACTCTCTTTCAGTAATTTTCTATGTATTTTCTCTATCGTTGTGCACGTATCACGTCTCTCGTTTTTTATTTAACGACACTGCCTCGTTTGGACGAAGTTTGATGTTTTCCTTATGCGGCACCGGAATCTTTTATGCAGGATGCTCTCTTATACTGCCCTATAAGCGTACAAAGGGTTCGTTCCTTTTGTTAAATGTATCATACATAATTTAATCGTTTCGCCGGAAAGTGCTCGGCCTCTCGTTTTTTCAAGTTAACTTTCCAAATAGTCTTTGAAATGACCAGTCCCTACTGCGAAGATCTCCCAGAGGATTTTTCGAGTTAGTTTTTTTTGCTGATATTTTCAACATTGGCATTTGGCCTGTTTCTTAAGCGGTCTGTTATTTATTTTGCTGCTGGAAACGTTAAGCAAGGAAAGTTGCGATTGGTTCATAGCGTTATGGGATTCCGAGGCACCATCTATTTTAACCTGGAACAGGTTATTTGGATCTGTGTGTTTAGGTCCAAAACTATACTGTGCCCAACTCTTATTTCTTTTAGCGTTCTGTCTTATCTTATTTTTGCCGCTGGTTTTCGCCGTCTACTAAATCTCACCATGTTGGAGGTTATTTGATCCATTTTTATTTACCCCAAATGCTTCGGTCTTTTTGAAGTCAATCAGCTGACGCAATATGCAAGTGTTTAGGACAAAAATAAATAGTGAATATTTATTTAACACTCTCATGTTTCGAAAGATCGGATTTTACCGCATTAGCCTGAAAGATGAAAGCATTTCGACCATTTTAAATTTTTTAAGGCTTTTTGTAGCATGAAAGATATCGCGTATCATGTTTTGAGAAACATTGTTTGTCCAGGGCTGTACAATAATATGTTCAGCATTTGTTAGGTTGCAAGCACACAATGTGATGTGTCATAAACTTTGGACTCTAACAACGTGAATAATATTCATTTCTGACGCTGTTACCACCATGTTGGAAATTACAAACAAAATAAATGAATGATCTTCGACTTTGACAATCAGAACAAAACGCGTATTGACGACGGAGTTGTCTAATTGATTGTTATGTAAAAATTGTAAATTAAGCCGAGGACAATAGTATATTATACAACAAGCATTTAATGAGTCGTTATTCTCGATTCCAAGAGCGAAGCGAGCGGCACAAGTTGCCCGATAGAATAACTCTCATTAAATGCGAGTCGAATACTATAGTTTATCCACGACCAAAATTCTGGGTTTTCTCAGATATGATAAGTTATAGCTGCTACAAAGATAATTCACAATTTTAAAACCACGACTGATTTCACTAATCGACGGCGCGACGTTTGATGCGTCGATATATGACGGTCTAGTTTCAAATTACTTCATTTTATGACCTATTTTAAGTATTTTTCAGTAAAAAGTACATTTTTTAGTGAAAAAGAGACACTGTAACCTACATTTGTCTCCACACATTATAATATAAAGATAATTATTTGAATGAACCAGTGGTAACTACCGATTTCATGTTTAGGGCAGTTTACTTTTTGAGTTGTTATTTGCCTACGACATGCTTCGTTACCATAACAACTCATTTTTTATTTACTATCTCAACATTAGCATTAAACTTGAGAGTGTATAAGAATAATGTGATTATAGTATGGTCGTGAGTAATAGCTATTTATGTAACCAGTTACGAAAAGTCCGATTTTGTGTAACGAATGAATGTTTCGCTGCGCTCGTCCCGCAATTTGAATGAGATACACAAAAAAGGTTTTTCGTCACGTGTTTCATACAAGATTTTTACTAATTTTGACTGCAAATACCTACTTAGAGAGAGAATTATTATTATTAAACTTCAATATTTACTTTTAAACCACTTTGTATCTACTTAATACCGTAAAACTATAGCAACGGTGTGCCACAGCCGAAACCTGCAACTGGTGGTGACACCAACTTTTCATCACTAGTTACGAAAGATTTTACTTTTGGTAACTAGTTACGAAAAGTAGAACGTTACGTCACTGTCATCAGTATTGAAAAGTGCCACTTTATATGTCAAAATTAGAAAAAGTATAGTATCCAACTTTCATATAATTGTTATCATTATCTCAAGTAAATTGCGCCACTCACTACGCTCGTGGGCTCAAACGACACCTTTGCTAATGATGGCCTGCATTATATGCTTGTTGTATAATATACTATTACACGCTATCGCTGAATTTTGACTGTAGCAAAATTAGGCTGTTAGCCGATCTTTAATCTCTAAACTCAACGAAAATGTTCCTATTTGCAATGGTTTTTTAAAACATCGTTTATTAAAATATGCCTTCAGCATCTTTCTTTTGGGTGCTACTAATTAGAGATGTTACAGGTAGTAGTTTATAGTACCTGCCTAAACCAGGTATTCAGCGAAACGAGAGCCGAGTACCCTTGTTAATAGATATTGAATTGAAAACATCCAGTTTTTCTTTAGTTCTTAATATCTATCTTAAGATAGTACAATAACAACATGTTGTAACTTCCTGTAAGTTTGTTTTGAAACCAAATATGTGTAGTAGGAGGTACACAAATAACTATAGCCCTATAATGAGTTTGGCACTCGGTTTGGCATAACCATATCCAATCTGTGTTTTCCTGTCTTTGACGTCATGATCCAATGGAATTTCTTCCTGACGTTTCGCCTACAGCTGCGGCAGATCTTATCAAAGGTGATGAGGCAATGGGCGAAGAGATCTCCCGTGCTTCCCGACGTTGACTAATTCGACGTGGTGAGCTCCGTGGTATTTATCCTCACGCTGTCGCGCTGCAGTGGAGGGACTGGGGTGGGGGTAGTAGTGGCGCGGGATTTCGGCGCACTGGAAGTATGTCATAGAAATCGATTCCAGTCTGCATTTAGAAACGTAATTTCCTCCTTCTTGTTGAAATTGTTTTCGTGTTTAATGATCTCAATGATTTCTCTCGTTAGTCTCGGATTGAAACGTTGCGATTGATATAAGATATCCACCTAGTTGAAAAGAATGTCGTGACCTTCGGAGAGAGCGTGTTCTGCTACTGCTGACTTTTGTGTTTGTCCCAGCCTGCAACTCCTCTTGTGTTCCGCCATCCTCGTGTTGCCACTGTTTTGCGGTGCCAATGTATACCGAGCTACAGGTGCATGGAAGTCGTTAAACTCCGGGTGCCGATAGGGGATCTCTGCGGTTTTTGACCGATCTTAAGCTCTGATGTATTGTACGAGTGGCTTCAAGACAGTTTTAACCTTTTGCTTTTCCGGTAGTCTGCCGATCCTGTGGGTTATTTTGTGGATATATGGTAAACTAGTCCATCCGCGCTTTTTTTCATCATCTCCCGTTATTCCTTCCTGGCGCTCGACATTCCATGGACGGACGGCCCTATCGAACTCGTGCTTGCTGTGTCTATTCCAACGAAAGGCTCTTTCCAGATGCTTCATTTCCCGTTCCAAATCAGGCAGCTCACAAATTCACTTGGCTCTCACAGACAAAGTCTTTGTGACTCCCCTTTTCTGTCTAGGATGATGATTTGATACATTACTGAGGTATTGTTCAGTGTGTGTTGGTTTTCTATAAACAGTGTTCGCAAGCTTCCCTTTCAGCCTTCTTGATAGTAAGACATTCAAAAATGGTAGGCGTCCTTCTTTTTCTATCCCCACAGTGAATTGAATTTTTGGGTTGATAGAGTTGAGGTGTTAAAGGAAGTTTTGAAGTTTGCCCTCGCCATGGCTCCAAATAACAAAGGTGTCGACCACGTATCGGAAGCAGCACTATGGCCTTTAAAATATGTAGTGGTGAAGCAGTGTCGCAACAACTTGGCAGTATCTTGTGAACATTCCTGGTTAATATGTTCCAAGGTTTCTTTAGTGGATACCATCGTGAAGAGCGAAACGACATCGAAGTTACTGAGATTTCCCTTGGAGGAAGATTCAAAGATTGCAGTTTTTCGACGAAATGAGTAGAGTCTTTTAGAAAACTGTCAGTATTTCCTATTTTAGGTTGCACCAATTTTGTGAGGTGTTTGGTGATTTCGTAGGTCGAGCTTCCTATGGTGCTCACGATGGGTCTCAGTGGCACATCCGGTTTGTGGATCTTTAGCAAACCTTACCGCCTTGGTGGCAAAGCTTCTGATTGTTTAAGCTTAGTCATTTCATCCGATGCCACGTCATTGATTAAATTATATAATTGAGACGTATAAACGTGCGTCGTTCTTGGACTTTGTTGTATATACGGGGGTGTTCTTGAGGTGTGGTCCTTGGTGATGGAAAACAAAAGAACACAGTGTTTTTTTTCTTTTCCTCAAACTTCTATTGTGCTAAACGTTTCGATGCCCTATGGCATCTTCATCAGGACCACACCCCAAGAACACCCCCCGAATATTGATCAAATTGTTGGTGGCCCTCAGAATCCGGGCAGTTTGATCACGAGTTACCTTCTTGTAGTTGGTGAAAATTCAATTTACTATGGAGATAGAAGAGGAAGGGCGTCTACCGTTTTTGGATGCCTTTGTATCAAGGACGCCGAATGGGAAGCTTGCGAACACCGTTTATAGAAAACCAACACACACTGACCGATACCTCAATAACTTATCAAGCCATCATCACAGACAGAAAAAAATAGTAATAAAGACTCTGCCTGTGAGAGCCAAGAGAATATGTGATCCGGCTGATTTGGAACGGGAATTGAAGCATTTGTAAATAACCTTTTACAAATGCTTCAATTCTCGTTTTTTTACAATACAACAAAGCTTGAGATCGGCCAAAGACCGCAGAGATCCCCTATCGGCACCAGAAGTTTATCGAGTTCCATGCAACAGGATTACGGAACACAAGAATAGTTGCAGGCTGGGACAAACACAAAAGTTAGCAATAACAGAACAGATCTCTCCGAAGGTCACAACATCATTTTCAACGGGGTGGATATCTTATATCAATCGTAGTCTTTCTATCCGAGACTAACGATAGAGGCCACTGAGATCTTTAAACACGACAACAATTTCAACAAGAAAGAGGAAATTATGTTTCTAAATACAGGCTGGAAGCGAGTTCTACGACATACTTCAAGTGCGTCGAAACCCCGCGCCACTACTACTCCCACCCTCCCACCAGCGCGACGGCGGGGGAATAAATACCACTGAGCTCACCACAGTCGAATCAGTCAACGTCGGGAAGCACAGGAGATCACTTCGTCCATTGCCTCATCGTCTTTGATAATATCTGCCGCAGCTGTAGACAAAACGTCAGGGAGAAATTCCATTGGACCACGGCTTCAAAGCTCGGAAAACACTTTATATTGCATTTTGACCGGCCATGAAACCCTTCAGAATTTTGTAACCATATCCATATATCTTCATGGGCA
The DNA here is from genome assembly GCA_951812265.1 of Taphrorychus bicolor. Classification (NCBI taxonomy): domain Eukaryota; kingdom Metazoa; phylum Arthropoda; class Insecta; order Coleoptera; family Curculionidae; genus Taphrorychus; species Taphrorychus bicolor. The sequence continues at coordinate 38,242,392 of OX638301.1, read as the reverse complement.
TAAAGGTGACACCTTCTCTATGTCAATAGAAATTTAATGGAAAGCATTTAGTTTCTCTTTAGTTTTTAATATTTTTCAAAATTAAGTATGGGCAGTATTTCAAAATGTCCTAGTTTCGTTAGTAGGAGACAAAAAAACCATACCCCCTTAATAAGTTTGGCATGAACGTGTCTATTTATCTTCATGAATATAATGTTTTTCGTTAGTTTTTAATACCTCTCTAATGTGCAATTGAGAAGATAAATATAGTATCGCTGACACAATAGAAGTAGTATGAGCGGGCTAATAAGCTTTCCAACAACTTCTTGTATACGCATTAGTTACTGAGTTATCAAGATCTAAAATCTGATAAACATTTTGAGTAAAGAAACGAGTTTTGTGATCAAGTATGACCAGTATTTCAAAACTTGATATTTTTGTTAGTAAGAGGTTTACAGAAAACTATAGACCCTTAATGAGCTTGACATGATCGTATCCATTTATCTTCATAAATTTATAGGCGATACAGTACTAGGTGGACCATTAACAATGGTCGTCGGCCATACCTCGATAACTATTTATGCTACAAATTTGGGAAAAACATTCTTATAAGTAAAGTGACCAAGAGAAACTGCTGGAATAGTTTTTAAGTGTGGAGCGAGCGAGGGCCGCTAGGGGACGCCATTGTTTGATATTTTAACCGGTTAAAACCGTTAAACCGTATTTTGCCTTCAAGTAGAAAGAGTTAGTGGTTAATTGGCAGATACGGAATAAAGATAGCAATAATTATACTATAATATTGTTAAGGATTGGTGCAGGTGGTCGTCGGTCGTTCCCCGGCGACACTTGCATCTGTTTACTCGACGTCACCTAGTGTGATTTATTACATTGTTTACGCGACTTTTAGTGTTTTTTAAAAGTGTAGCCGTATTCTTTGATTGTTCTATAAGGAATTTTCTAGTTTATAGGCTAAGGGTAAAAAAGCAGGGAGTGCTGCGGCTCTAGTTATGCTAATTCTTAATCGAGTCGAAGTAAGCTAAAAGCACAAAGCGATAATACAGAGCTACAGCTAAGTGTTAGTGATAAATAGCGGACTATAACTAGATGAATTGTATTTATGTTTGTTTGTCGAGTTTTTTTAATTAAATTTAATTGCCCTGGAATTATTCGAACGTGAATACGCAACAATACTCTCGGCGACGTTTTGTTTCATCTAATTAAGCATCTTGGGAGCTCGAAATTATTGTACAGAGGTGTCGCAATAAAATTGAAAAAAAAATCCGGCGAATTACTTTAACTAGGCGCAACACGCACTGCCGTGGACTTTACTCTAACAATAAAAGTTATCATGTATTATGAACTAATAAGCCAAGATAGTGTTGTCCAAAACTATTTCCAAATGGCGGCCAACGTACAGTTGATTCAAGGTTGTGTAGGTGCTTTTCGTTCTAAGAGTATGTCTTAATTAATATGTGTTTCGAAAACAAAAAGCATGAGACCTGGCTTCAAAAAAGAAGAAACCAATCAAAATGATTTTTTTATTTTATTTTTATAAAATTGTTCTTTTTTAATAAAACCTGCTTGATGACAGGTGCAATAAAAGAAGGATATTAAAAAAATAATAAACTAATTATTATAAGCCGTTTTATAAAGAAATTCGTCGTACTACGAAATCGAACCCTAAACCTAAGCAAGCAGACTTTCGTTAGCAACAATATGCACACAAGGTCCTTCCAGTCCCCTCCACTCCTATATTCGAAGCGTAGCCCAGCATGTTTAAAAAGGCCTGACGGGCCCCTTGGGCGATCAGTCTACGCTGGGCCCTCCTGCCGATTACTACAGCCACGCTGCCGAGCAACTACTGCGCTCGCAACCTATCCACCGCCAGCCGTAAAGTAAAACCCTGTAACGTCCGTTTTACCGCCCACCGTCTCCGTCTGATCTCTCCGTACCGCCATGAATTGCCTACCTGTTGAGCTCGGATGTAAGTCGACTCAACTAGCAGGCAAATAGGGATACAATTAAGGCCTGATGTATGTCAGGACTTACTGTACCTAGTATCTTCTCCTAGCTCCCCTGTTACTGTCCATCGTGAATTGTCCGCCTTTTGAGCTCGGGTGTAAGTAGGCAGGCAAATAGGGATACTGGTAAGGCCTGATGCAAGTGAAGACTTACTGTATCTAGGCTCGTCTTCCACCCATCATGAATTGCCTTCCTGTTGAGCTCTGGTGTAAGTCGACTCAATTGGCAGGCACATAGGGATACTGGCAGGGCCTGGTGTAAGTCAGGACTTACTGCATCTAGCCTCTTTTTCCTACCTCCCTCACTAACCTGTTGAGCTAGGGTGTAAGTCGACTCAACTTGCAGGCAAATAGGGATACTGGTAAACTGTACAAGCCAGGACTTACTGTATCTAAGCTTGTCTTTCACTTATCGTGAATTGACTGCTGTTGAGTTCTGGTGTAAGTCGACTCAATTGGCAGGCACACAGGGATACTGGCAAGACCTGTTCTAAGTCAGGACTTACTTTATCCAACCACGTTTCGTACTCACCGTGCACGATCTATCAGTTGAGCTCGGGTGTAAGTCGACTTAACTTATAAGTAACCGGTGTTCTAGTCACGCTTGCTGTCAAGTCAGGATTTCCTACGGCCACCCCCCCTCTTCGACCGATTTCCGATTACCGCCTTATGACCGTTCAATCCCTTAAACACCGATTACCGTTTGAGCATCGACCGCCGCGCCGTTCGGATACCGAATATCGCTTACCGACTGCCTACAATCACCGTTCACTCCCCGCCCTTCCTGTAAATACCGCACCTGTCCGCTAATCCGTAATTGTAAGTAAAATAAGTATTTACGTTGAAAGTTCTTTTGTAGGCTAACTTCGAGAATACCAAAATAGACATTTATTTAATTTCTTTTTGAGTATTATTCATAGCAACGCACGGAGCAACAAACTTTTTTCCATTGTAAAAGCTACCCAAGCGCCTGAGGTCCCCTTGGCTCATTACAAGGTGTGGCGCCCGAGATACCTATATCTCATCGTGGAAGGCAAAAGCGTCACTGTCATAATAACCAGGCATTGACTTAAAGAAGAATACGCATCTTCGAGGGTAATGTTATTTACTTTTTGAAAGTCAATTCATAATTTGAACATGATTCTTTCTTATGGACATTCATCACAGGAGAACTCCATATACGGGTCGATGGCTCTACTATTTTGGTCTGTCTCTCTACTATTTTGATCTGTCTCTCTACTATTTTGGTCTCTACTATTTTGGTCTGACTTTGGTCTGTATTATTTTCTGCGTTTTTTGCGTAGTAAAACTGTTCTATCGGCTGTGACATTTGTAAATGTGTACAGTAAGTCCTATCAAGACAGTGGTGCCTCGGATTCTTTTAAATTGCGGTAACTCCTGATCAAGAAAGGGTTTCAATTTTTGTTTCTCGCCTTTCGTGGATAGGATGAATAGATGCATTTAAATAATATATAAATTTAAATAATGAAATGGCCCTCTGGATCTCAGAATATTAATTTTATAGCTAAGCGTAACCTAAAATTAAGTTGAGGTTGAGCCAGAGTGAAAGAATTAATAGTCACAACAAGTTAATACTGAGTGTATCCCCTAGAGTATGTTTAAAATTTATGTTGCAGTCTTGGTTAATAGCTACCAGTGAAAGATCGTGTTTGTAACAGACATACACGATACATATAATTCATACAAGTTAGTGAGTTTTTTTTTGTAGGTAACTAGAACACCAATAAAAAAAAACGTTCTTGCTGCAAATGCAAATATGTGAATATGTCACATGACCACTAGATCGCTTAGTTTGATCAATACCGGCTTCCCTTAGTCAACAAAATGTCCAAATACTTTCCAAATTACGAATTTAAAAAAATTAAGGTCAAGATACCTCAATATCCGAACGAGTTAAAAATTTATTTATTTCTCTGTCAGAGTGATTAAGGACATGAATTCCGAAATATAACCGAACAAGAATAGTATTTTATTCGAAAATAACCTACATTCTTCAAAAGATGATAGATTTCTAACAAATTTATTCAGCTGCTATATAAATATTAAAATTCCTCCGCGCTTTCCTGGAATCTAGACCAATTTTGTCTCCTCAAGATTAATTTATTATTCTTCCTGAACTCGGAAAAAGAAAACAATTTGAGATGACGCCTCCCGATATGCTAATCCTACTCATCATTTTGATAGGACGTACAATGGAGTCCATTGTTTACAACTGACCCAATAAAAATGGAAAGGGCTCCTCGAGAGGAGCGGAATATAAATGACATAAAGGCCGATCCCTCGCATGATCATTATTGGATGAGAGGGAAATTTGCATTCACCGGACTATAAGTGCGGTAAAATTCATTCTGGATGTAAAAAAAGTGTTTTCAAAGGGATTTACTTCGGATATTTTTCCGTTTTAGTTCTTGCTATACAGGGTGAGTCATAATGGGAGGACGAAAATGAAATCTCATATTCTTTGGTCGATTTTAAGGGGGGCTTGTCATACATTTGTATTACCTATCGAGCTTCCTTAAAAAGTTACGGGGTGTTGAAATTAGAATTTCAAAATGCATATATCTTGATTACGTCAAAAGGGTAAGAGATATTTTAATGGAATTTGGTATGTTTCGACATCTGGGGAAGGCGCATAATTTGCAATAAAAAAAAATTATTTTTATTTTCGCCAGTGGCGCGGATACCAGCACCTCGACCCATATTACTTGAAGGAAAATTGGTACGCCACTGGTTTTCGAAAAATTAAATCTAATTATTCACTTCTTCATTTATCTCGGAATAAAAATGTCCTCTTTAGGTTTTTCAGTACGACGAACCGTTTCTGAGTAAATAAATAAAAACCATTGTAATGTAGCCTAGTCTCGCCCAACGCATTTAAGATTGATGAAAAATCTAAAATATCAAAATTCCATTTCTTATGGCTTGAATATTAAAACCTATGGATATGCAACATAATTCAACCCATAAACTGCGCGACTATTGCCATACTGCTTAAAATGGCTATGTCGCAATGCTTCTTAGTTATTTACTCAATTACAGTTATACGAAAAAAAAGTTAAGTGTGCTTTTTGCTTCAGAATTGTAGTGGCGGATAAGATAAGACAAACTAAGATAAGATTTTAATTCATGAGAATTCAAAAACTTGAATAGGCCATTTTTATTTAGAGATGGATGGGGAATTGAAAAATTAGATTTTATTTTTCTGAAGCAAGGGGCGTACATCACATCAAACTTTAATGCTGTTATCAGACTACTTAAAATGGGGGTACAGCAATGATTTTTATTAATTTACTCATATGCCCTGCGTCGTACTAAAATATCTGAAGAGGGGTTATTTCTTCAGAAATGGTTGAGGATTGAAAAATTAAATTTTGTTTTTCGAAAAACCAGTGGCTCTTTTCTCTTTAAATAATATGTGTCAACGTGCTAGTACGTACGCCACTGGAGGAAATGAAAATAATTTTTTTTTATTGCAAAGTGTGCGCCTTTCATAGTAGTCCAAACATACCAAACTTCATTAAAATATCTCTTAACCTTTCGGAAAAATCAAGATATATGCATTTTTAAATTCTAACTTCATCACCCTGTAACTTTTTAATGAAGCTCGATAGGTAACACACATGTATGAGAAGCCCCCCTTAAAATCCACCAAAGAATATGAGATTTCATTTTCGTCCTCCCATTATGACTCACCCTGTATAGTAGAATGTTTTGTTAGACGGGAATAAAGTTCCCAAAAATTGGAGAGGATGATCAAAACTTGAAATAAAATACGACAGGCTAAAAGTAAATTGAGTTAACTAAATTGTAATTGCATTACTAACTTGCAAATAAATAGTTTATGTGGGTAACTTTTAGCTGTAATGCAGCGATCAGGTTTAATTTTTTATAATTTGTCTAGAAAATTGTAGTTATTGTTCAATTGATTATGTTTTGCTTTCCGTAATATTGTTGCTGAATTTAAGTTGTTACACCAAATTTGTAGTGCTTTCACTTCCATACTTCCATTTTAATCTATGTCCTTTATCAAAGGCATGTTGGAATATCTCGGTTTTTTATATAATTTTGATGGACTTTGATTTTCTTTATTAAAGGTCTAAGTCACCTATATAAAATTTCTCGGTCTCACAAGGAATTATGTATACGTTTTTATTGTGTTATTTTGTTTTTGTCAATTCTGCATGAAATATGTTTTGGGTTAAAGAAACTCTTCCAATATAAACTGCTGGACATAACAAACGGGACAAACGTATTTCCGAATCATTTGTGAAGCGCGATATTTTTAAAATTATAAGAGATAAAAATTCGAGGTTTTCAGCAGTCTCTAGAAAGATCCATAGAGGAGTTATTCTAGAGTATTTTGAACAAAATTACTTATTTAGATGGTGTATACAAGGTGATGAATAAGTTGACTAATTTTTTACAAAATTTCTTTTTTGCCGAGAATCTAGGATTCAATTTTTATTTTGTTTTTTGTGAATTGAGGAGGATCCTTGACAAGTTTAGAAAAAACAAGTTTAACCGATTTTAAATTTCTTACCACATTTCGGATTTTTTGAATTTTTTCTTCATACATTTACCAAACTTGAATTTCAGCCTCCTGCTGATCAAGTAACTGATATGCGATTGGTTAATTTTCCAAAATTGACTTGTTACGTGTGCCCGAAGAGATAGTGGTATAAGATTTTTCTACAGGGTGTTGACTACAGGGTTTTGACCATTAATAATGATTGGAATGTTTTCTCAACAATTAACTGAACAGATGTTTAATTGTTTGCTGATGAAACAATAATAATAATTTTGACCGTTCAATGCAAATTTTGAGATCAATAGCGTAAAACACCCACACGGATTTTTCGCTTACCCTTCTACTAACCTGAACTAACCTATTGTCTCGCCTTTTGTTTATCGCCTAACCACAAAACAAGTAGCTACTTAAATTACAACTTAAATCACCCTATTATGGTAAAAGAAAAAGTTGTAATAAACAGAGTTTTCAAATTGAAAAAAAAAACGTAAAAATATTTTGCTTAAAAATAATTATCCAAATAATTTAATAAACAAATGCTTTAATCAATTTGATTAAACAACCAATTCTGAGGCAAATCCAAAATAGACATATTACAAACTTTTTTATACCATATGTAGCTATATCAGACAAAATTAAACAGTTTGGAAATAAATACAATATTAGTAAAAGTATTAGAATACAAATAGTTATTTTACTAACAAGTGCGCAAAGTAAGACTTTCGCGCACGCGACTGCCGTTGCCCGAACGACGCGAAGCGGAGTTTGGGCAGCAGTCAAGTGCGCGAAAGATACTTTGCGCATGAATTAGGAACACCATTTTTTCTATAACGGTATAAAAGTCCAGCTGCCACTAACATGGAACATCTTTAACGATTTTATAAATGATTAAGCTTCACAGATCTTTTCTGCTACCCCTGTATTAACGGCTTGCGCGAAAGACTTTGTCGCACGTGTCCTATGGCAATCAGTAACTTTTTTTACGCTGCTATGGGCGACTTGCGAGAAAGATAACAGTGAAAATATGTGTCAGTTTGCGCTTCGTTAAAAAGATAGATTGCACTTCACTTTATCTCCCTCACCTATCTCAATATTATCGAAAATCCATTTAACACCCTTCGCTACCCGCTTCTCCGCTATCCCCGTTCACGGCTCCATCACTAAAACATTCCACCACTTTCTTATCCACTTTTCTATAATGATCTTCCACACTCTAACTCCGATTTTCTTCACCTTCGTCTTCATATCCTCCGCTATCAGTTCTGAATTAAAAGCCTCTTCTGGGGCTTTTTCATCTTCCATCTCTTTCTCTCTATCCTCCTGTTACGCCAAACTATATCCTTTTTAAGGGTGAGAATGGCGGATAACAAAACGAGTTTTACGAAAACCAGATTTAATTGCTTGTTAATTAGCTGGGCTACATTCAGTGGAGGTGGTCGTAGGTGAAATAACTAAGCAATCAATTAATAAATGAAGGGATTTGTATTAACAATAAATTAAATAACGATTACCATGAAATGCAATCGTACAATTACTCTTTATGGGTACAATTTTCAGGGGGGTCTCAATTGTTTTAAAAATCGATAACAGGATCAGCTGTTTGCGATTTTTAACCCATCAAGATTTGGGTGCTAAGACTCTGTTTAAATACCTAGTGGGTGTAATGGCTGTGGAAAATAATGTATTTTAGTTTCAGTAATAAGGTGGGAAAGTCTAACAGTTATGCCATATGTATATCACCAGTGCAAGCATATAGCTGTAAGTATTATGTGGAGTTATATCTGCCAAGAGTGCAGGAAACTAACAGAGTGTATAAGCTAAAACGTGACACCAAAAGAGACTTACCGGTCATATATATATGTCTGGTTTACAATTATTCCCATAAGGTAATGTTAATTAATCCGAATAGCTTATTGCCCCTAATTTGCTACCATTTGTTATTCGCCAGTTACACATTAAATTTGAGGGCGTTGATGTAATTCAAACAATTGTTTGTTATTTGGTTATTATCATTAATTGGTACCCACATAGGCATCCAAAAGTGCTTGAACAGGTAGTTGGCCAGTCATCTCCGAACAGAAAGAATAAAAATGGAACAAACCCACCTTGAAACCTCCAGACCATTGGTTGCAGCCTATGCCTCGGGGTTGGTACATGTGTGTCGAAGTGTGTCCTGTGTGTTCGCAGGTATAGTGTTGATGATGAGTGAGTAGTAGTTCCCAGTGATATAACGCAAGAGGGCAGCCAGTGATACCAGTAGATGGCCAGTGAAGTGAAGTGAAAAGTTGAAAAGTAAAATAGAAGAATAGGAGAATAGGAGAAGGGCTACAAGAGAATACGAAAATGAGGAGCGGGCATTGATTTGGTGGTGAGACTATTAATACCATGAGTTTCAAAATTAGTACAGTCGATAATAAAGCTTTACGTACCTAGGGTTGGCGTGTGGCCTTGAAGAGAAATACCATGTGCTAGCTCTGTCATAAGGGTATTTTGAATCCAGAAAATAATTGTCAATTGATGCTTATCCTTCCTCGCAGAAAAATCAGTCTCCTGACTAAGAGGTAGTAATTAACAATTAATTTAAATCCGTTATAAAACGATATTTCTTTCAGCCCATCAGCATTGCCAAGAAGCCCAAAGAAAAATGTGTCAGTCAAGTAAAAAAATGGATTAGAGACCAAAAGGTGAAGGCATGCCAATTGAACTAACTTTTCACCTTGAACCCTGGTTCCTCACTGGTGATAAGTAAAGAGGTCATATGACCTTTGAAAGTAAGTTGACTGTAGACTGTAGGTTAAAGGACACTAAGGTGCCCTGAAGCTGTATCACTTTTGAAATGAATAAACAAACAAACAAAATGGCGGATGGAGGGTAAACAATTAATTTAAAGAATAGTAAATATTTAAATAAAATAATTGTACGATTTTTATGTGAACAATAACATATAAAAGTGAGGCTAAATCATTATACAAAAAAAAGTGTAACACTCCCTTATTTCCTCCTCATCTTTGGTGAGTTCATTTGTATTTTCCCTTTTTTTCTACCAAATCACCTCTCCACCTCTTTCCAAACAATTTCGCTCAGTAATCCGCGTTACATCTTTCACAGTTTTCTCCTCTGACCGCTGGTTCATTTTTCTTTTTTGTCGCTATTTGCGGTGGAAGGGTCCTCATTGACGATCCTCTATCCACAAATAATCTATTTCTATACATAACCGACGTTTTTTGATTAATTCTCTACTTTTCCGAGTAAGTTAGAAAACTCCTATCCAATCACATTCACTTTGTGTTAAAAACTACCTAAATCGAAGAAAAAACACTACTCGCAAAATGGCCAACTCTAGTGTTGTATAAATATCAAATCCCCGCTTTTAACACACTTTTCCGCTCCGATTTAAACTCTACTTTTCTTGACGGTTTCTGGTTCCTACGTCGCATAGTGGTCCAGAGACTCGAAAAAACGTGAAAAATTACAGGCACTCTTACAATGGATAAACAATTATGTTTTTAGGGTGATTTTCACATGACGAGTCCGAATTTGGAATTATTTATTTATTTAAACTTGATAGCTCGCCTGTACAGGGTGTCCCAATAAAAACAGTTGGATTTCGCTTTTTCGGAAAACAGATTGATATAATACTAAGTTTCTATGGTGATTTTAACATGAGGAGTCAGAATCTGGACTTTGTTATTTGTTTAAACTTGATAGCTGGGCTGTACAGAGTATTCCAGTAAAATATTCCCTTCACACTTCCGGAAAACGGAGTATGCCTACGATAGGTATAAAACTATGTCTCTAGCGTGTCACAATTTCTAAAATAATTTAACAAGTATTTAGTTCATAAAGAGTGACAAAATATATTAACCATTACTCTGTATTAACGACTAAAAACTAAAGTGCCATTGCCGAATGCGCAAACCAATAATCTTCATTTTCGTCTCTTTCGATTTCGATTTCTTCTCGTTCTGCTTCCGCATCCTCAACAAAAATTTGTGAATGTATATGGGGTTTCTTCAAAAGACTTATAACACCTCGAGAATAGGAGTCCGCCTTTCGAAGTGGAAGATGTCTTATGCTTGATATCAGCGGATCCGATGATACGATGAGCATATTAAATAAATCGCGATTACACTCTTCTCGACTGATCTTTCGGGTACTGTTTAATTGATATTTCCTGAAGTCTTTGTTTCGCGCCTCCTGCGCCTCCTCAGAAAACTGACCAGTCGGTAAGAGTTGTGTAGCAATGTCAGCCCCATGGACCAGCAGCTTATGGAGAGACGGGTCCTATAGTACTTTGAATATAGTCTGACTTATTCTTTTGCTGTTAACCTCGCATCCACTCCCTAAAGCATGTAGGATGTTCGAAACACGCCTAATAAAGCCCGCATCTATACCGGTGATTTCTACTGATAGCTCTGGATTTTTGAAAAAAACTCGAGTAGTATTCCCGGTGTTTGACGTTCCGACTCCTTGAACAACAACGTCGACGTTCAACGTGTGCATTTTCTCCTTAAAGAGAAGTTGGATACTCCTTTTTCCTTTGTGCGACCTTTTCCTTATCTGCAATGCTTATGGAACGGCCACAACCGATGTCAAGCTTGTATGCTGTATGGAGAATTCCCTCAAATATGCGTATCCACATATGCAAAGTTGGCAAGCCGTATTTCAAACATTCTGAATGTATCTTTTTCTTCAAAATTGATTCTGTGCCGTTCATTTCCGATTGCAAAGCATTGCATACATTACAATGTTGTGTAGACTTGGTTTCTGTTACATAGTTACAAGCTTTTCCGTCTAGCATAGTAAGATGAAGTTGATGGTGTACCGTGCATAAACGATCCGTAACATTTGTAGAAGAGAGGTGGAGGGAATCTGCTTGGGCTTGGATGTGTTTTTTCAGATCAACCACTGTTTTATTGGTTTCTTTGATGAAAGAAAAACTAATGGGTCGACAAAACCTAGGCGACGAAGGCCGAGGGTTTTGCCAAATAACAACCTTTTCCTGGGAATCATCAGAGTGGCTAAACAATTGCATTGGTACAAGAAATGTTATTAAAATAGATTTGTCACTTAGCTCCAAATCGTTTTTCTTTTGGTTATAACCAGATTGTCCTGAGGCTCCGTCAAAGCCTCACTTACTTATTAACGTCAAATTTAAACATTCGTTGGGTGACATAGTTTGTAGAACAGGCTCTTGCACCGTTATTAGACGCTCCGTTGTTTTATCAAGCAGTGACTGGAAAGCAACTTCAACGCCTGTTTCTGATGCTTTGATGGAACTCTCTTCTGAGTAGCACATCTTCTTTGCCGAGAGTAATCGACTATTGCTTAGTAATATGTCAGCATTTTTTAGCAGTAGCTTTGCTTGTATACATTTATACTGAGCTTTTGTTAAACTAACTTCCATAAAAAGGGACAAAGCCTCATTTTCTATACATTTCTTTAATAATTTGTCATTCTTTTGATTATCCATCCATGCTTTTCGGATCTTCGAAGCTCTTGTAGGTCTTATATTATGTGAACTTTTGAAAAACACTATAAAACTGGATTTCAGTGCAATCGGTAAAAGTTCTCCTTTGTAGATTTCCAGGTGTAAACAATCATTTGTTAAAATATTTACCTCACTAGATAGTTTACTAGGTGACAACACCGCTCCTTTCCAGGTGAACTCCACGTCTCACGCAGCACTTCAAAACATTCTCTCCTGGTCACCATTTTTGTTTTTTTATTTACACCCTGTATACGGGGTGTTCATTATAAAACTTCATCTAGTTGGCTGTGAAATGAAAAAAGAAAAGAATGGAAAAACAAAAGTCCATTTTTTTGATTATGTTATCCTTTTCTGTCAAACTTTCATAGCCTGCTAAATGAAGTTTTGTAAGGATCGCGAACACATTATTAATTAAAAAACAACGCGTCGCTAAAGAGTCTGCTTTGAAACGAATTGGCAGACGTCAAATTGATAAGCAAAAATTTAGACATGTCAGCCTTGGACTCTCTTAGGCGCGAATATGCGCGGCTTGTTGTTTCATTTATCGCTAGTGGATTCTTGAGGCCATTTATTGAGATATATTAGAAGGTTGTGACTTATTCTGAAAATTTTTTAGGTCTAACTTTGTATCTACAGTTTAAAAAATTATATATACATCTCCGTCGGTACTACCAGCAAATTACAACCAATGCGTTATAACTACCATTACAACTTTTTCTTGCATTAAGGTCTTACTAGAGCCGTCACCTATCATCGTTTGTCCATTTATTTTAGGTTTTAATTTACACAAGCATTGTAAAAATGAGGTATGAATTATATTATAATGTATAAAAATAAAGAAATATAACTTATAACTTTGTGAACGCACCTCGCCTCAAATATGCGACGATAATCTATTTATTGGTCATTTTGAAGTAAATTGAATATTTGGCAATCGTCCTATTATATTTTCGACTCGTCTCGACCAATTTCGTAAAAATCGTTTTTTCGCGTTTTTTTGGGTCTACGGGACCACAGTGCGCCGTAATGGTTATTTACTTCATACTGTATCATTCAGGATACTTTTACGTACTTGATTTCAATCCGCAGCTTTTTACAGGATTGGATATTGTAAAGAAATTTTACAGTCTTGAGTACCGGCACATCTTCAATAAATCCATTGTATCCATAGTAACCTGGAAACCGGTACCGGTACAGGATACCGTAATGAAACTATTTGTCAAATTGGTAAGTCAATTTTTAATAAGTATGAAGTAATAGTTATTTACGTTATAAATCCGGTAAATATAGTTTTACAGTAGGAGTAAGATGTTTTCGGACGAGGCGCTAGCCGTATCTGGAATTTCGAAACGACTACTGTAACACGTTACCGGACGTATGATATACAACATTTTACTTCAACTTATTAAAAACAGGAAAAAAATAATTTTATGCGCGGCGAATATTTTTTTTTCAAATCCGCCAATTTGACAAATAGTTTCATTACGGTATCCTGTACCGGTACCGATTTCCGGGTTACCATGGATACAATGGATTTATTGAAGATGTGCCATTACTCAATACTGTAAAATTTCTTTACGATATCCAATCCTGTAAAAAGCTATTTACCGGATTAAAATCAACTACGTAAAAGTGTCCTAAATGATACAGTATGAAGTAAAATGTTGTACATCATACGTCCGGTAACGTGTTACAGTAGTCGTTTCGAAATTCCAGACTCGGCTAGCGGCTCGTCCGGAAACATCTTACTCCTACTGTAAAACTAATTTTACCGGACTTATAACGTAAATAACTATTACGTTATAAGTCGGGTAAATATAGTTTTACAGTAGGAGTAAGATGTTTCCGGACGAGGCGCTAACCGTGCCTGATGGAATTTCGAAACGACTACTGTAACACCTTACCGGACGTATGATGTACAACATTTTACTTCATACTTATTAAAAACTGGACAAAATTAGTTTCAAGCGCAGCGAATATATTTTTGAGAAATCCGGTACAGTTTCATTACGGTATCCTGTACAGGTACCGGTACACCTTTGTCGTCACCACCACTATGGAAATAGAAAAGGAAGGACGCCTATCGTTTTTGGATATCTTAGTATCAAGGAGGCCGAATAAAAAACTTGCGCACAGCCTTTTTAGAAAACCAACTTACACTGACTTATACCTCAATACCGAATCATATCATCATCTCAGATAGGAGGTCATAAAGACTCTGTCTGTGAGAGCCAAGATAATTTGTGAGCCGGATGTATTGGAATAGGAAATGAAGCATCTGGAACAGCCTTTGGTTGGAAGGGATACAGTAAGCCTTAGGTCGATAGGACCGTCCGTCCAAGGAATGTAGATGAAGGAACAACGGGAGAAGACGAAGAAAAGCGCGGATTGACTAGTCTATCATACATCCACAAAGTAACGTACAGGATCGACAGACTACTGACAAGCACAACGGTAAAACTGCCTTTAAACCTCGCTTTAAACCCAATCGTATAATACACCATAGCTTGAGATCGTCCAAAGACCGCAGACATCCCCTATCGGCATCCAGAGTTTACCGAGTTTCATGCAGCTGTGGCTATATATTGGCACCACAAAACGTAGTGTCAACAGGAGGATTCCGGAACACAAGAGGAGTTGCAGGCTGGGACAAAAACAAAATTCAGCAGTAGCGGAGCAAGTTACGACATCCTTTTCAACGAGGTATATATCATATCAATCGCAGCGTTTCTATCCAAGACTAACGAGAGAGGCCATTGAGATCTTTAAATAAGACAACAATTTTAACAGGAACGCGGAAATTACGTTTCTAAGTGCAGACTGGGAGCGAGTTCTACCACATACTTCAAGTGCGCCGAAAGCCCGCGCGGTCACTACCCCCACCCAAGTAGTTCCACTGCAGCGCGACGGCGCGGCGGGGGATTAAATACCACGGAGTAGAGATGAGCCAAGTCGCGAATATTCGATTACAGTTATAACTGCGAATGCGATTTTTTATTCACTGTGAATATAAACTGCAAACGGCGCAGTAATTGTTCCAAGGACTACATAGAGTGATTGCGTTGTTGCGTATGTTGTTCTGCAACCTCAAAGAATCTGTTCAAAGGTTCGCAAAGTTGCAAAGTTTTCATCTACCGCTGTGGATGGTTTTTCTGCGCTTGGCAACAGGTCCCATACTGAAAACAAAGTCAAAACTTCATTAGGTTAAAAAAAATAATATAAAGAAAACATTTATTATTTTCTATTATAACAAACGAGCTAAATAAGCATTTGTTATGGCCCAACATGGGTATATCTACACTTGAATCAATCTTTTGTTAATTACTTACCTTGAGAAATAAAACAGGCGAAAAAAAATCAAATATTAATATCACAGAAATCACGAAAGAAGCTTCAGGCGTAGGGATGTTACGAAAAGAACAGAACAGGTTCTGCAGAACACGCTAGGATCGGTGTGTCGGTCTTTTAGCATGAAAAGAACGGAACTCATTCTTTTTCGGATGGATGCGTGAGTGAAAGGAAAAGAGTAGGCGTGATTGTTGAAGGTAGCTTTAAGACCTACGTCATCACTGTGCGGCTATATGACATATTTAGAAGACACTTTAAGCAGAGAGGTCGCTAAAATTCACCGTTTAAGCGTAAGGAGCGTCTGGAAAGGGGAGTCTAGTTTTAATGATCCTATATATAATGTAAGGAGTGTTCATTTAAAAACGTCATCTAGTTGGCTGTAAACCAAATAAAAGAAATGGCGGGTGAAGGCATCTTTTTCTCTTAAAAATAGATGACGCATGGTAAGGGGATTTCTAAAGCAAAATTAGGAGTCGACGTATCGATCCCAAAATCAGTCGGAACAGGTTTGCAGAACAGGTTCTGAAAAAAGAACGGACTGCTCGAACCTGTTTCAACAAATATCTTGTTCCTTAACAACTCTATTCAGGCGACGGCGCGACTTGCGAGTTGCGATTTCTCGATTGCGAACTGCGGAATCGGGGCACGATGCTCGCCACAGCTCACCACAGTCGAATCACTAAACGTCGGGGAGCACGGGAGACCACTTCGCTCATTGCCTTTGTTAATATCTGTCGCAGCAGTAGACGAAACGTAAGGAAGAAATTCCATTGAACCACGGCTTCAAAGCCCGGAAAACACTTTATATTGATTACTTAAAATTTCTCGTAAAAATTCCAAATTTTATTGCTATAAATATAATGGAAAAACTTTATCACTTTGTTACAAATACAAATTTAGAAACCACGTTTCTAAACACAACCTAAGTACTCTCAAAATATACAGGCCGCAACGCCGTTTATTTCAATACTCTCCATCAAAAGTAAACTTTAGCCCTCGGGATGTTTACATTTCGGCTCCTGCTCGTTAAATGTAAAATATCGCCGAGACGTCCCTTTATATTTCTACCCATAAGGTACAACAGGTAATATATAAGTAATAAAATTCCAAGGCTAAGCTTAGTATTTGTCTAGGATATTATTAATAGTACATAATAAATTTTACATTTGTCTTGATTACAAATTGGATCGTCTCTACGAAGCAAGCAGTCCTTGCTGCTGTACTGAAAAATAAAAAAATTGAATTTCTTTTAACTTTGTAATTATGGTTGTATTTTGTGTATTAACCTGCAACATTGTGACGTATCTTAAGAAAAAAAGATGAGCAAAGCTCACATATTATTCGAATGGCCCCTTCGAGTATGCTGAGAGCATAATACAGCTAGATAATAGCCCTGTTAGTGGCCGCCATCAACAATTTAAGTTCTAATAGGTCAAAGCTATAACTTCGAAACTGAGATAATTAGAAACTAATTGATGTTCATGCTGTTCAGTTGACCAAACCTAAGTAAAAAAAAACAGGTATTACTAAAGTTAGCTAGGTATTTTATTTATTGCTTGTCCTTACCTATGTTTAGTGCAGGAACACTTTATTTGTATTTTATATCTTCTCCTACTAAATTAAATATTTGGCCAGTTTGTAGGGCCATATGGCTAGTTGAGGTGGAGGGTCAGTGTAACACATGAGAAGTATCAACTGGATGATTGGTCGGTTTAGGACTTAGGAGCCATCACCAGCACTAACGGCTCCATCTTCGGCTACTATTCAACGTGAGTGGTGGTCGAAAACTCGAGAGATATTGAATTTAGATACTCCAATTTTGGATCTAATTGCAATAAAAAAGGCTTAGAGAAATTTAAATTAATGATAAGAAATCTTACCCAAAAATAATTGGCAAATATCCATAGGCTATATGGCTAGGTTGTGGCTTTAGGCACTGGTCCAGGCGCGTCAACCAACCTGAAGAGTGGTCAAGGTGGAAAAGTGCCCATTAAGGGTTTGCACATTTCTCACTATTGGGCAAAAGCGGAATTGAGATGTCAAAAAAAGAAAATCAAAATTTGAAAGAGAATCGCGAAATATAGAAATTTAAAATATTGTGATTAAAAAATATTAGAGACTTAAGGAAGGCAGGGAGTGTTCATTTGAAAACGTCATCTAGTAGGACGTGAATTGTCAAAAGAAAGGGATGACGGAACGAAAGTCCATTTACTATGATTATGTCATCCTTTTCTGTCAAAAATTCATAGACTTCTAACTACGTTTCATAATGAACACGGGGTACTAGATGAGCCCAAAAGCACAGTATATGGTATAATACTGTTGCGAACTCAGGGTTCAATAATTCCAGTTTAACGATTTAACACGAAATCACTATTTATTTATTCCACAAATATACACAGGTACAATTCGATTATTAAATAACTCACTACTTAACACTTTATAGCTTTCTATTATCGCTCGGTACTTTAGCTCACTTATAGCTCGATTAGAATACGACTACTCGTAACCGCGCGCGCTATGCGCCTTTTATACACAATCCTAAAATTACAGAGAAACCTAGAAAGTTCTTGATAAGAATTCTTGAATAATCTCACATAAAAGAAAGGTTGTAAACAACTGCCTTCTAGAAAAACAGAGCAATAAATCACTCGTGTCAGCCATGACGCAGCGCGGATAGGTTGCAAAGCTCCACCAACCACACGCGTTGCCTCGCCTCCGATGCGGCGTCGCTGCGAATCGTAACATTGCCCTACACCTAAGGCTGTTCGTCCCGAACAGATAGAGTTCCATGGTATCGTGCTAATCGATCCAAATGAACAACCTTCATCTTTGACCTGGGGTTCCGCTGGATCCTATACATCACGCTATTAATCTTCTTTATAATTGTATAAGGTATTTCCCAATTTTGGCTAAGTTTGGGCGACTTCCCTATCTTTCGCCGCGGATTGTACAGCCACATCAAATCACCATCCTGGAAGCCGCGGAAGTTAGCTGGTAAGTCATATCTTGCATTGGCTGGATCACTGGAGATCCGCAGTTTATTCCTGACTTGTTCATAAACATTGTTAAGCCTCTCCTTAAGCTCCTCCACAAAATTCTCAGAGTTGAGCGACTCTGTTTCTGGTGTTCCATACATCAAATCCGCAGGAAGCCTCATTTCCCTTCCGAACATCACTTTCGCCGGAGTATAACTAGTGGCGTCATACGTAGAGCCTCGATATGCCATCAACATGAGAGATAGATGTTGGTGCCAATCACGCTGATGATCTGCCACCATTTTAGACAGGTAATGTTCCATGGTCCGATTAAATCTCTTTACCATTCCATCCGACTGTCGATGCAAAGGAGTTGTCCTGGTCTTGCGCATTCCGAGAAGTTCCATGACCTTCTGGAAAACAGCCGATTCAAAATTTCGGCCCTGATCACAATGAAGTTCGAGAGGGACTCCAAATGTGCAGAACATTTCATTTACTAGCACCGTTGCCATAGTCGTTGCTTCTTGATTAGGCAGGGCGTACGCTTCAGGCCATTTAGTGAAGTAATCCATGGCGACCAGGATGTATTTGTTGCCCGACTCAGTCTGAGGAAATGGTCCCGCGACATCAATTGCTACCCGCTCGAATGGAACACATACAGTGTATTGCACCATTCGGCCGCGTGATCTTGTTCGAGGTCCTTTTGTGGCACAACAAACTTCGCACTTGCGGCACCAAGATTCGACGTCTTCATGATAATTCACAGAGTGTAACCGCTCTTTAATTTTGGCCAAGGTTTTATTGACCCCAAAATGACCTCCACTGGTTCCGTCGTGCATTTCCTGTAGTACATCCGATTTTCTGCTACCAGGAACAACCAACTGACTGACTACGGTCTTGCCATCCGGACTCTCCCACGCTCTCTTCAGTAATCCATTTTCAATTTTAAGAGAGTGCCACTGGGCCCAGAGCGCCTTCAGGTTTGGACTTTTACCAGCAATTTCTTGCCATTCTGGTCTCTTGTCGTCAGTCTTTGCAGAGAGGATGGGTCCAATATCTGGATCGTTCATTTGTTCTACTCGAAGCGTCTGTGTGGTCCAGCCATCGTTTATTTCTACCGACGTTCTCCTTACAGAAGGAAGTCCCTCACGCTGCTCAGTTATTTGACAATGCCGACAATCTTCTTTACAAGGCCGTCTAGACAATGCATCAGCATTCTCGTGAGACCTCCCTGGTCGATGATCAATTTGGAAATCGTACTGTTGCAAGCGCTCTATCCATCTGGCTATTTGGCCTTCAGAGTTTTTCATCTGTAGTAACCATTTCAAGGCTCCATGGTCAGTTCTTATCAGGAACCTTTTGCCATATAAGTAGCGATGGTAATGTTCGACTACTTTAACTATGGCCAACAGCTCCTTTCTAGTGACGCAATAGTTTCTTTCTGGCTTACTTAAAGTCTTACTATAGTACTCAATGACCTTCTCTTGCCCGTTTTGTCTTTGAGAGAGTACTGCACCTAGACCACAGTTACTTGCTTCCGTGTCCAAAATAAAGAGTCCGTCCTTTATAGGGTAAGCCAAGATTGGACTAGAACAAAGGGCACCTTTAAGCCTTGCAAACGCCTGACTGCAATCCTGGTTCCACAAGAATGGTGTTTTCTTTTCCGTTAATTTGTGCAGCGGTTTTGCGATGTCGGCAAATCCCTCTACAAATCTCCTGTAGTAAGTACATAGTCCCAAAAAGCTCCTTACTTCGTGTTTGTCTCGGGGAACTGGCCAAACTTTAATGGCAGATATTTTACTGTGGCTAGTTTTAATGCCTTGTTCTGAGATAGTATGCCCCAAGTACTCAACTTGCTTTTGGAATAGGCTGTATTTCTTGTAGTTTAACTTCAGGTGAGCATTCCGTAACTTGTTGAAGATTTCTCTCAAATTCTTCAAATGCTCGTCGAAATCACGTCCCATGACAATTATGTCATCTAAGTATACCAGGCAAGTTTTCCAAGTCAGCCCCTTCAAGACCTTGAACCATCTTTCTTCTTAACAAGAACCACAGGCGACGACCATGGACTAGATGATTCTTCTATGACGCCCTTCTTTAACATTTCATTTAGCAAACTGTTAACTTCCTGTTGTTTAGCCAGATGTACCCTTCGTGGGTGTTGTCGTATTGACTTGGCATCTCCTGTGTTGATCTTATGGACAACTAAATCGGTTTTACTGTCGTTGCTCTTGAAGTTAAACATATCAGATTCATCCATAGCAAATTTTATGGCAGATTGAAGTTGTTCCTTTGACAGATGACTCCAATGTCGTTTGAAAGCATCAATAACATCTGGGAAAGCTTGGTTAGAAGATTTATTTTTGGATGTCTCTGTTTCGACACAATTGCATACCCATTGCACAGACTCATAATTGGCAAGAACTGTTCTTTCTTTGAGCTTGATGGTCCTTTCGCCAATATTCTTTCGTCTGGACATAACATTTTTTTGGGGTATTTGTAGTCTGAGTGACTGCATCTATAAATAAAATTTAAAAAAGTTTTAAAATGAATACCTAGTTAAAATAATATGCAACAGAGTTCTAATTTTGCTCGTTAATTTGACTGTCAAATGTTAAAAGAGTATGGAATAACAAAAGTCTATTTACTTTGATTATGTCAGATTTTTCTGTAAAAATTTGATGCCTGCTAGATGAAATTTTATAATGAATACCCCCTAAATTACTCTATTTGCACAACCAACCGTGTTAGAAAATACCTCTTTTAATCGGCAATCTAGATGGGACTGCTTCACGGTGAATACGATTCCTAGCAGAATTTGCAAAGGAATTTTCCTCAAAATGAAGAGCACAAATTCTAATACGAGTATGGCGGTGCTCTGGTGTAATACCAGCATATTTATGAGAGCCTATAAACCGCAATCTATATTTCCAAATTTGGCATCTGCAAAATAGTAATACATAACACATTTACACTAACTATTTTTAGAACAGATATTTACATATCTTCGACTCTTTTAAATACAGGGTCTTTCAGAGTTTTGGTGACAAGTCTAAGGGAGATTCCTCTGTCAAAATAAAGCAAAATGTTCAAGAGAACTTGCGTCCTCAAGTGCTTTGTTCTCGAGATACAGGGCGTTAAAATTTCAATAAAAAATACAAATTTATTAATATAACGCAATTACAACAAATGGTCAAATTGAGCAACTCCTGCTTCATTATAGTCATACAGTAGGTGTATAATAATTTTTGTTTGTTCAGTAATTTGAAATTTTAAATTAAAATACGTAAATAGCATTACTTTTATGTGGGCATAAAAATAGGTTTTATTTCGTGCAAAATCGTGCATCTTAGGAAAAAATAAGAAGAGAATTTTTCTCTTCAGGATTAAACGGAAATTTAAAAAATAATTTTTATGTTAAAAAAAACAGTGGTGTATCAATTTCTTCTTTAAAAGTATCAAGAGAGGTGCCGGGACGCGCGCTCCTGATGGAACAAAAACCAATGTTCTTATCGTAAAATATATATTACTATTAGGTATCAACACCAACAAAATCCTGTTAAAATATCTTGTACGGATTGCGTTATATTAATAAATTTTTAAGTTTTAATCCAAACTTTAACACCATGTATCTCCTGAACGTGAACGTGTTCTCTTGAATGTTTTGCTCGGGCTATAAGCGTTTTTCACCATAACTCTGAAACACCCTGTATATATAATAGATTACGTAATTTTCTGTTATATTAATATCGATTTTATACAATTTAATAATTTAATACATATCTACCTTTCTTGATCCTGTGGACATCTAAAAAATGTCATTCCTTCTCTTAAAAGACTTTCGCAGCCATCCACTGAACACAAATTTTTCCCTGACATTTTTAAAACACTGTGTAATATTGTCACGACCCGTTTGTGGTCGTTGTGACTTATTTAATTTGCCTCGGGATCGATTTCTGAAGAGGGGTTGAAAACAACATTTATATTCTAACAACTATATTTATTAAAGTTAAAGCAAAATGGTTACAATGCGTGGGGTAAAACTTAACTAGAAAAATGGTTACAACTTAAAGTTAAAAGGTACTTACATTATCCTGGGCCAATGCATCATCGAATGCTTTAACAGCTTTGGAGACCGAAGGGCACTTATTGGGTTATGGATACATTAAATAATAAATTTGTACTTCACTAATAAATTACTAAGACAGACTGGCCTCCTCTGAGGTTTAATTTCTTGAGAGTCACATCATGGCCGCGAGACTAAAGCAAAGAGCCCCTTACTAACTCTGTTTATTTCTTTTTATACAATTTCCTTCGTCCCAACTTCGAGTGGAAACGAATGGTATCCGAGTGGAAAAAATGATGATTTCATCAGTCAGCACGTTCCAATGATTCGGGATTGCGCGTTTTTTAATTGTTTTGTTATTTCCGTTTGGACCGAGGTCACCTCTGTGTGATTCATATTGTCGATGAGTGCATCATTTTCACCTTCAGGGGAATATAAAGTAAATTCTCATTTTACAGTATTTTCATTCGTGACAATATACGAGTTAACTATATTTACCGCCGAGCTGGAGACACTGTATACCGCTCAAGCACCAGCGATGCACTCCTAAAACATTGCCAAACCGGTTTGGTGGTGCACCTCCGGAGGTCGGGCGGACGAGCCAAGGGGAGGGGAGTTTCAATTTTTCGACCGACTGACGTTACTGATATAATGTATTATCCCTAATACTGTGCCAAAAGTAAAGTAAATGAATATGAAGATGAAACTTGGCAATGCTATAAGGAGAACAAAATCAACTAATAGAGAGGTGAGGTTATCGTCACAGAGGGTCAATTCTCTTTATGGGTTTCCCAGTAAGCGAGTTCCGAGGGTTCTGAGATCTTTGTTATAAAGAAAACGCTACAATATCGCAGCAGGAACCTGCCTGGTAAGCAGAGCAAATTTGTTGCTAGCTTGTAACATAAAAAGACCACTCACACCCCTGTTTTATATGCAATATTTCCATTTTAATAGCTGACTCTTATCTTAACGATCGCGACGGCAAATTTTGTGCTAACTTGCAAAGAGCCTTTATTTATTTCACCCGAGAACGCGGGGGCCGTTATTAATACTACACTGTGCGAATGCACTATTTTAAGGTTTAATAGGCGAAGAACGTATTTTTGGAATACATTGTTTTTAGAGTTTGCATGTCATAGCAAGCGCCTTGTTTTCAAAACATTTTTGAGTGAAGTTTACTTTTGACGCTTTGTAAATCTCAGGTGTATAATCGATTTAGGAAATTTCAGCGGCTTAATACGTAGGTACACCAAGATTATTTTTTCTACTCTCGTGTAGAATTTGATACTTTTTCGTACTCACCTCAGAGTGCAGAAAGTAGGTCTTTTCCGCACTCGTTCAAAAAAAAAAAGGATTTTTTCGCTCATTTTTCAATTTATGCTCAATGCAACAACAACAAAGTATCGAATGGGCGTCATGTCACTTATTTACTCCGTCACTGATTACCGTGACGGAATTATCATAGTTAATTAACTTTCCCGCGACACCCATTCATATTGGCAAATTTGAAGAGAATTCTATTGAACATTCATTCTACGAATCTTCTGAGTAACATTGGATCTTAAGTGTAACAACTGGCCCTAATTCCGTTTGTGTTTAGTGTTTAGCGTTTAATGTTGTGTTTAGCGTTTAATGGCGAAGTATAGTTCGTACATTATAAATTTATTTATAGGTGCGACGTATAAAACGCGCGTCGTTCTTGGACCTTGCTGTATATACGGGAGGTGTTCTTGGGGTATGGTCCTTAGGTGATGGGAAGGAAAAAAAACAGGGTTACTATCTTTCCCCAAAATTCTAATTGTTTAGACGTTTCGATGCCCTATGGCATCTTCATTAGTAGGAGCTGCAAAAGTAGGGTTTACATTTCTACTGTACGTTGGAAATACTTATATCTAATATTAACATTAAAAATATGTTATCAAAAAGTGGAGAAAAAAAAAAGGAAAAAGGGGACGGCTTACCACAAAACACTCCCACATGGGAGACGTGGCTGATCGACTTTCCTTCCTGTAATGTTATTTTTCTCAATAGTTTGTTTAAATGAGTTACTCGTGTTGGTTAGTCTTGGCATCAAGTTGTGGCAACCAACACCTGTAGTGCTTCAGAAAGACGTTACGAGCATCCTACTATTGGTAAGCGTGCTTTTTTCCAGTTGTTGTGGAAATGTGATGGTGGTGTTTGAGCTACATGTCAGGCCCCCGCCGCAACAAACCGCCGATGACCAGCAGTAATGCCCCGGCCAGTAGCCAGACATGCAGATACTTTTGAATTTGAAAGAAAATCGAGGGAAGAGAAGTGACATCAGTTGTCGCCTGGAGGTTTAGCAATGGACTTGCCCAATGGTTTAGCAATGGGCTCACCATTGAACTTGTCCAACTTGCCCTACCTTCCATTGCTAAACCTCCAGACGACAACTAATGTCACTTCCCTTTTCTCACTTTTCTTTAAAATTTAAGCGAATTTGCATGTCTGGCTACTGGCCGCGGCATTACTGTTGGTCATCCGCAGCTTGTTGCGGTGGGGGCCTGGCATGTAGCTCAAACTTCACCATCACATTTTCACAACAACTGGAAAACAGCACGTTTACCAATAGTAGGGTACTCGTAACGTCTTTCTGAAGCAGTACAGGTGTTGGTTGCCAAACCTTGATGCCAAGACTGACCAACACGCGCAACCCATTTAACCAAATTATTGAGAAAAATAACATCACACGAAAGGAAGGAAAATCCATCGGCCACGTCTCCCATGTAAGAGTGTTTTGTTGCAAGCCGTCCCTTTTTCCTTTTTTTCCCCACTTTTTGGTTGCATATTTTTAATGTTAATATTAGATATAAGTATTTCCAACGTACAGTATAAATGTAAACCTCTATCTACATATTGGTCTCACAGACCGTGTCACTCATAGCTAAATGTTTTGCAGTTCCTACTGATGAAGATGCTATAGGGCATCGAAACGTCTCTCAACATACAGAGGGAAGCCTCGGGTGCAAACATCGTAGCACCCTGAAGAAGGCAATAAAAGTACTGCCAAAAGCTTGGCAGCTGAAGAGTGTTATTCTTTTTTGATGCCCTGTCCGATTACCCGAGAAACTTGCTTCTTTGAAAGTACCTAAAGTAGGCCATAAAATGAATTAATTTACCGTCCGCCCTCGTAGCATTGAAATGAAAATGCGCGGGCGACAAGACCGTCATCTATCGACGCATCAAATGTCGCGCGTCTATTAGCGAAACCATTCGTGGTAGGGGTTTTAAAATTATGAATTATCTTTGTGACACCTTTACACCGATAACCTATCGTATTCGAGAAATCCCATAATTTTGGTCGTGGATAAACTATAGTATTCAACTCGCATCTAATGAACGTTATTCTCATAAAATGGTTGTTGTATAATGTACTATTTTAAGTAACTTATTTAGTTTTTTTTTATCTTTCCATTAAAAAAGTAGATTATAATGTCATAAAATGGTTTTTGCCAAATATCTAGTGAATAGAATGTTTGAAAAATGCGGAAATTGTTATGAATTGATCTCCAAACAAAAACGGGACATGGAGGGACAGCCACCTGTACATTCGACCTTAGCTTTTAAACTCAACACTATTTGAGATTATTTAAATCCAAGTTTAATTTATTTAGAAAATTAGAATTTTTTTCAACCACAATTTCACTAATACCCAAACTAATACCAATGTCGATTAGCAGCACTGGTTCTCAGGGTCCTCAAAAGTTTTCAGGGCAGTTCCAATGAATCTGAGAATTAGACTTTATTTTCATCTGAAACAACGTAAATTTAAATTCGACTTAATGTAGAGAAAGTTGCACCCAGTGTGCTTTTTTCGAACCGACTCATTGTTACTTCGACTGAGCACATTGTTACTAAACAAAAAAACGAAGCTAAAATCGAGGATAAAACAATTCATTTCTTAACTGTAATCCCGGCGGCAGACAAAGTTTTTCCTGCTGCTTATCGCCGGCGGGTAAAATCTTTAACGGCCGCTCAGCTGATTTGACAACACTATACCATTTTTTGAGACAGTGGCAATAATCACGTTTGTTTTGTTTGCAACTCGGCTTACAATTTTCTAAGTTTCTTTGTGTAAAATAAACTGCTTAACTTAAAGTTCGGCACAAGCAATTTTTTGTGTCATTTTCAATTAGCTGTAACTTTTTAAGCAATGAATTGTTTTAAATATTATTTACACGGTGTGAAACCTCATTTCCTCTAGATTAAGAAAGCGGATAATTTTGAAAAAAAAACGGCATTATCTTTATTATATAGGGTCTGAAACAAAGTTATGCAAACATTTCAAAATTTTGATGTTCTGCCATTTCGCAATAAGCTCTTTTTTCTTTATCGTTTTCAGGTAAGGAGTAAGCCAACATCCATATCTCGGGACATTTTCGCCAAATTTTTTATCAAAGCACTCTGAATTTTTATACAGAGGGAAACGTAAAATGTGTGAAATTCTTTTTGCTGATATAGTATGGACGTAAGATATGGACGTTGGCTTACTTCTGATCTAAAAGCAATAAGGAAATATTTATGTATTAAGAGCGAAAAGTACAACTGTTTTGCACGGAGAGTGAAGCCGCTCGACGCAAAGCGGAGAGCGGCAATCACTCCAGAGCAAAAAGTTACTTTTTGCTCGTAATGCATACAACATTTCTTTCTGCAAACGATCAATTTCAAATAATGTGAATCAGAACTGAGCATAACTGAAGATGCAATCTGAAAATTTAAATCAAAGTGACAATGACGTTTTAAATATTTGGTTGAGTGGTGGTAGTCGCTATTGACAACAAGCGAAAAAATCTTTTACTTCATACTGTATCATTTAGAACACTTTTACGTACATGATTTTAATCCGGTAAATAGCTTTTTACAGGATTGGATATCGTAAAGAAATTTTACAGTATTGAGTACCGGCACATCTTTAATAAATCCATTGCATCCATGGTAACATACCTAAACCTGTCGGTACAGGATACTGTAATGAAACTATTTGTCAAATTGACGGATTTGTCAAAAATATATTCGCCGCGCATAAAATGATTTTTTTCCTGTTTTTAATAAATATGAAGTAAAATGTTGTACATCATACGTCCGGTAACGTGTTACAGTAGTCGGCTAGCGCCTCGTCCGGAAACATCTTACTCCTACTGTAACACTATATTTACCGGACTTATAACGTAAATAACTATTTTCTACGACCATGTAAAAATAAACAACTTTCGTCATACCTTGCCCTAGCCGAAAACGTAACTTTCGTCTCTAGTGAGACAAAATCCCATAACGTTAACTTTCGTCTCTAGTGACGAAAGTAAGTTGTTCTAATTTCGCCTGTATATCGCCAATTAAATGCGATTTAACTGTTCTAATCTTATAAAACACCATGGAATATGGTGTTTTATAAGTGATGTGGATATAGTGTGATAAGTGAGAAGTGATAAGATATGTTTTATAAGTGGAATATGGTGATATCATACAAAAACATGTATATTTTGCCTGCTCGGGCCTCAGAAAAGTGAATAAAAGTGTTGAAATTTGAACAAACTGACAATCGAGGTGTCACGTTGACAATGAGGCGCCTTAATTTTTGAAAGAAATACTCTACAGAGATTGCTTTTAAAGTTAATGAAGACAATGTTAGCATGGTCGAAGAAAAAGTATAGTGTTTTACTCGTCAAAAAAGCATTTTATATCGCTCAAGAACATTACCAAACTCGACTTCCCCTCGGTTGGTAAATTGTTCTAGAGAAAATGCTATTTTAGTCACTCGTTAAACAATATACTATTTCGCTTGCTGCCCTGTGCAACGCGCGGAAAAGTAAACTCACATGCTGATCCTCAAAAAAGGTTAGGTTTTAGTTTGTCTAATGAAAGCGTAAAATGCGTCATTATTTGACGTTTGTAGAAAAACAATTTTTTTCTACGTTAACCTTCTATTCTACATATACCTACAAGAAAAACTATTTTTTTCTACAAACGTCAAATAGTGACGCATTTTACGCTTTCGTTAGACAAACGAAAACCTAACCTTTTTGAGAATCAGAATGTGAGTTTACTTTTCCACGCGTTGTCCAGGACAACAAGCGAAATAGGTATTTTCCAAACAAGTGTGGAAAGTGATACTTTTCCGCACGCAACGCCAGCTGGCCGAACGATGCGTAGCGGAGTTCGCCCACGAAGTCGAGTGCGGAAAAGATACATTCCGCAAGTGTTTGGAACAATGATTTTTCTACGAGTAAGGACGACTTTTATAATTATCAGTAAAACTTCAGTTTGAAGTTAAAACACCAGACATGGCGTTGTTTATCTGTCAGGTAAACAATGCAATGTACGTCATATCTGGTATTTTAACTTCAATCTGACGTCTTTCTGATAGTTGTAAAAGTCATCCTAAAACTCTGTAAATATATTAGTATTTATTGCCTCAGCTGCGCCATGAATGATGTTTGCTTAC
This sequence comes from Taphrorychus bicolor, assembly GCA_951812265.1. Classification (NCBI taxonomy): domain Eukaryota; kingdom Metazoa; phylum Arthropoda; class Insecta; order Coleoptera; family Curculionidae; genus Taphrorychus; species Taphrorychus bicolor. Next base: position 38,213,497 of record OX638301.1, on the reverse strand, counting down.
TATTATCGCACATAGCAATAATTAAAGAAATCAACCTTTTCATTTAAAAAATGATGAGATCGTTATCGTGTTTTTTTCTTTTCAAAACTAAAATTAAAAATGCAGTACAGGTATAAGTAAGATGGTATACCAGGCACCTAATGCCACCAATCCTGACAACTTTAAATCACGGTAGCTTGACTGGTTCTTATTACGTTCTTCCACTATACTACCTATACCAACCATATTAAACAAAGTTATTTAAAGCAAAATAGCTGCCATTTGAGGTTTTTTACAACTTTCTGCACCCAAATGCGTGCGGAAAAGTAAAGTTTCGCGCACGCGAGTAGAAAAAAGATTTTTTCGCTTGCTGTCAATAGCGACTATCACCACTCAACCAAATATTTAAAACGTCATTGTAACTTTGATTTAAATTTTCAGATTGCGTCTTCAGTTATGCTCAGTTGTGATTCACATTATTTGAAATCGAACGTTTGCTTTACATGATACGGTAGATAGATCAATTGGTCAATTATTTTGTTCGCTCCGTTAAAGTCCAAATTCCACGACTTCCAAATTACATCTTTGGAGGTTTCTGGTTTTACTGCCAAAGCCAGTGGCGCTAATCTACCCCACTCTCCGAATTATCTGAGCTGGGGCACACTTAATTTGCCAGGCCGCTAGACAACTCACACCCGTTTACTAAACTTGTTTTGCTTTCACTTTTCGCTTATTTTTTTTTTGTTATATAGACCTTTCTTCTTTACTCAGGACTTCATCTTGAAGAAAGTGCATTTATTTTGAACCAAAGAACATGTGGTAGTGCGCTGTACTTGTCTTTCGGGGTCACCTATATTGTGCTGGTCATGTGTTTCGGAGTCACCTGGTGTCAATAAAAGGCTTTATACTGCAGGTGCAGGCAACCCACAACGGCACAACAAACCTGATAGGGATGTTGCGCATTTGCGAGCGACAGAACCATTTGCCGAGCAGCTAGAACCACCACCAGAATACGACGGGGGTGTTGGTTCCACCGACTCTCAGGAGTCTGAGGAATTCACCCCAGCTGTGCGAGAAAGACGCGCAAAAAGAAATAGGCAACGAATTCTGGACCAAAAGAAAAAACCTCTGAGAGGGAAATCGAACGGAGTAGGTGGAATTTGAAGCTGACCCAAATAAGGACAAGAAAACATGGTTTTCTCTCAAGAAGCTAAGAGAACATGTTGCTGAGGACAAAACTAACAACCATATTATGAAGCATGCAAATATCTTGGCAGACAAAATTACTATTAAACAGTGTCAGCCAAAGATGCAAAAGGAAAACAAGCGATTCTTTATAGTAGGGGTTCCATATGATCTTAAAAAGACGTAGTAGATTGTCCAGAGTTTTGGCCTAAAGGAGTGACATTCCAAAGATTCAACTTTGGGTTAGGTCGTAATTTTTTACACCAGCGAAAATACCTACAAAAAGCGCTTACCAAGCAAGAAAAGTAGGGATATAAGGAATATGTGAAGCCAAGACATATTCCATGTCATATATAGCTCCTGGTCAAGTTCGGCAGAAGACACCAGTCAAAACTAAAAAGGCAATAAAACCTTTAAATAAAGATTGTAGATTGCGTTTACTGCATAGAGCATAAACAATAAAACAAATGAACTTAAAGTGCTGTTAGCCCAAGTTGCCCCGGATGTGCGGTGCATCACAGAGCATTGGTTGCACTCGGAGTCAAGTAACATTAGATGAGTACTCTCCTGTAGCATACGCGTCCAGGAGCGAATTTAAATGCGGAGGGACGGCAAATTCACTAGACGACAGCTGAATGCAAAGCCGGTCTGTGTAAACATTCCATCCCCCCGTTCAAAAACATTGTGAATTTTGTTTAGTGGATTATGTTATAAATAACACATCATATGTACTCATTTCTTTTTACTGATCACCAACTGGCGATCTAACTATTTTTCTATACCCTCAATACTCCATGCTGTGTCAACTCCAAGAAGGTATTTGGTAGTAGCTGGTGATTTCAATATCAACTTCAAAGTAACTAATGGGAATTCTACACATAAACGAAGCCACTAGGATGGGACGGACCGCGCATACGCATATTGATCACATAAATATACCAAGAGCGAGGAAGTCTATTTGGAACACAAAATAGAAAGGAAAAATTACCGGAAGTATCTAAGAAACTATAGAATTGCTCTAAACGAAAATAAAATCGTTAAGTTTCGAAATGCTACAAAGATGGGCTGGAATATCTACAGAACCGAGTCAAACAAAACCAATCAAAGAGATACCCAAATTACCTGAAAGGACCAAAATGGTGTACTGGAGGAGGATGCGGAGTCGATAGCTGAACTGTTTCTTGCAACCCTTATTACTGCCAACGTTTCCAATGTTCCCGAAATACCAAGAGTTTCCCCCCCCAAATTGATGGTGGTGAGGCAACTATTCTGGCGGCATGATTTCTGATTCCTGCTGACAACAGGGAAGGTTTTACAGGGGCAACACAAAAGTTGTACAGGGCTTGCCCAACAAATATTCTTCAGGAATGGATCAAGTTCCAGTGTTCCTTATGTATCTCCGGATCTCTTGCTGATGTCATCAACAACTGCTTCATAACTGGAGAATTTCCCTCGGCCTTAAAAGGGGCAAAACTGATACTAGGACACAAGAAGGGGACAGGTGTACTATAGGCAATTATAGGTTGATTTCCATACTGCCCTCATTCTCAAAGGATTTTGAGAGAACCGTATATAGCAGGATAGTGCATTTTCTGAAAATCACAACGTTTTAACAAGCAGACAGTAGGGCTTTAGACCTAATTACTCAACACAAATGGCCATTTTTAAGAAGGTATCTTTTATAATACAGAAAATGGATACAAACATCGATGTTGCTGGTATATTCTTTGACCTCTCAAGAGCTTTTGACATGGTTGATCATGGAAGGTTGCTGAGAGTGCTGCGTGCATGTGGGATCAGGGGAGTTTCTGCCCAGTTAATAGAGTCTTATCTTACAGACTCTGTGTGTGACCCAGGATGAAACCCAATTCTCTGACCTATCAATTTTAAGTAGAGGGATACCACAAGGCTCACTATTGGTCCCATACTGTTTTTAATTTCTGTAAATGACATGGGTCAGCACCCGGAGGAATTGGATGACAATAGAGAATATTATTATTATCGTCGTTCCTGGTTAGGAATTCACAGCTCAATGTTTAGGTGGCAGACTTCCTCTGATAGACTCAGCCAAGTCCATCAGAAGTTATTTTTCATTAAAAAACGAGCTCATGATGTTGCATGTGTGCAGTATAACTGCTTTCTGTGCCACTGAATGGATACCCCTGCATAGATCCAGCTCGTCCAGATGTTTAGCAAATGTATATGGGGTAACACATGTCGCAGCAACAGTCGGCATGATCTGAACAGTTTTTTGTTTCATAGCCTCTCAATTTCAATCGCGAGCTCCTAATATTTAGTTTTCTTCTCTGAGTATTTCTTCAGAGTATTCTGGTCTGATGGAACCGGTATATCAATTAGGTATATTGACTTTGATACCTTGTCTTGAAAAACGATGTCATGTCTATTCTGCATTACTGTCTTGCATATGTGAATGTCTACGTCATATAGGAGTTTGTGGTTTTTATTTTCCAATACAGGTTCTGCAGAGTAAGTATAGTATGGGCCTGTGTCTGTATGCAAGTCATATCTCAAGGCTTAGGGCTTGATGGACAACTTTAGCCACAGAGTTGTCCCTTTCAGTATAGGCATTTCCGGCGAGTAATTTGCAACCAGATATTGTATGGTCGACCGTCTCTTGGAATTGATGACATTTTCGACATTTATCGTCGTTGGTAGTAGGGTCTTTCATGATATATTTTCTGTAGTTGTTGGTGGCTATAACTTGGTCTTGTATAGCAATTATGAAGCCTTCCATTTCGGGATAAAGCTGACCATTCCGCAAAAACCCGTACGTAAGTTTTTTGTCTATATGTTCTCGATTTATATTTCCATAATGCTTCCCGTGGAGCTGCTTTCCTGCCCATTGCCTTAGTTTTATCTCGGTCCTGCTCACAGAATCAACTTCAACTCGACTCGCTAGATTGAGTGGAGTGTACTAGCGGATGATCTTTTTTGTGGAAATAAGATCTTAATGATTTAATTAGGTTGTCACGGATTTCATGCAAATCAATTAGCCCTCGACCTCCGTCTTTTCTTGTGATTGTCAATCTCTGCGTACATGATTTTGAGTGCAGTTTTCTATGTTTGCTGAGTTGTACCCTGGTAGCAATACTGAGATTGGTTAGGTCGGTGTCAGGCTATTTTACTACTGCAAAAGAGTATATAAGGTGCGGTATGGCAAAAGTATCGATAGCCTTAAATAAATTTCCTGAGTTTAGCCTAGATCTAAGTAATAACTTGAGACGAGATTTGTATTTTGCAAAAAGTTCTTGTTTTAGCGTGGTGTGATCCAGTTTGTTGTTTTGGTCTAACCCCAGATATTTGTACTGTTCAGAAGTATCTAGTGGCTCTAAAATTTGCTCGGATATGGTATTCTTTGTATCTGGCAGGGCCCATTTCTTTGCTTTGATGTGGATTGTTTTACATTTATTCATTCCAAATTTCATTGAAATATCAGATGATATTTTTTCGACAGTTCTTAGAAGTTCTTGCAGCTGTATTGCGCTAGACCCATAGAGCTTTATGTCGTCCATGTACATCAGATGGTTTATCGTGTACAGTACAGGTCTGCCTTTAATTTTATATATATATTAGGAGTTGTTTAGGGCCTTGGATAAAGGATTTAGACATATACAAAACCATAAGGCACTCATGGCATCAACCTGGAAAATACCTCTATTGATATTAATTGGGTTAGTTTCTAGAAATACTTTAGTGGTCATGATTTGTATTTTGTTTTTTTTTTAAGCCAGCTATGAGGAACCATATCGAAAGCCTTTTTGTAATACATATATGCAATACTGATGTTACATTTGTTTCTCTTCGCGTTTTTCATGATTGTGCTGTCAATAATAAGTTGTTCTTTACATCCTTGGGAATTCTTCTTACAGCCCTTCTGTTCCTCGGTTAAAATATTGTTCTCCTCTAGATGTTGATCTATTTTACCCGCAATAATGGATGATATGATTTTATAGAGAGTTGGAAGGCAGGTGATGGGCCTATAGTTTGCAGGGTTTTCACTGTCTCCTGGTTTGGGTTTTATAAAAGTTTGCCCTTCGGTGAGAAATGTTGGTAGAAGTTCTGGGTTATTAATTATTTCATTTATCGGTGTGGTAAGATGTTTATGAGTTGATACAAATTGTTTGTACCAGAAGTTTTGGATACCGTCGGGGCCCGGGCATTTCCAGTTATGAGTTTTTGAGACTGCTGCAGTTAGTTATTTCTCTGTTGTTAAGAATTCACTCTGTTCGTTGATGTTTCTGACTTTCTCGATTTCATCGTTGATCGATTCAGCCTGTGTACTACGATTGACCGGTTTGCCCCATATTTTGCTCCAGTACTCGGTTATGGCTTCTCTTGTCGGCGGGAGAATTACTTTGGTTTCATCTGAAAGTGGTTGATACTGTTTTTCTCTATTTTTTAATAATATATTTTGAGTTTTTCGTTCGTTTGACTCTTTATACCGCTTAAGTCGCCCTGCATATACGGCAAGCGTCTGTTTCAAGATTTCAAGTGCTTGCAAAGTTGTATGTTCTCTGTTGTTGATTGCATGCTGAATTGTTGTAATAATTGACTTTGTTTGCTTTCCCTTGATGAATTGGGTTGTTTTGCCTATATCTTGGCGGAGTTTTGCTATTTTAATCTCAAGTCTTATTTGTCTGTTTGGTTTCCTCATAGGATTTATAGGTTGTTTAGAGAAATAACTGATTTTTTGATTATTTAGGACAAGGGTGGCGCTAGAGCAGGCATACATAATGCAGTGTATATCCTCTAGTGTTAGGTTCTCAGTAATATAAGAGGGAATAATTTGGTCATTCATTATCTTAATGACATAGAGCATGAGATCCGTTTATTTAGATTCAGTTTGGGCAAGTGTTGAGGGTGGGGTTGATCGGCTTCCATTTGTGGATCTGAGACTGCACCTCTGCTTGTATCACACTTATTAATAGTTCTGAGTCAAGGGACGATCTTTCATTGTCGGGTGTTTTACTGGGATAAGATGATGGTGTGATGGTGCACTTATTTACGTTTGCTTCATTTCCACTGTCGGTAACATAATCGGGTAATTCATCTATGGCAGTACTTGCTGAAGTATCCGCTGACGTTTAGTTATTTGGAATACAGATTTCAACGGATTATTATTATTATTATTATTATTGGTATCTGATTTTGCATGTTTATTAGTTACAAATGGGGCTGTTAATAGAAAGTTACTGGAGGGCCTGTCTGCCAACCTTAGACCTGCCTCTAGTTCCACAAAAAAATACACTAGTATTTGTTCTGTCGATGTAAATTATCTGTTTTCCTCCTTGAATGTAATTGTTGAGTCTTCCGTCGAGCATTTTAGTGCCTTTATTCGCTCGAATCTAATATCTATACGCAGTGCTAGAAGGGCAGTCATTGTTCGTGAAAAGGAGCTATTTTTATGCCCTCGATCGATAGTAATTTACTTACTAGCTTTGACATTGGAAGAAAAGAGAATTTTACAGCAAACAAGCTTGCTAAAAAATTCTTATTTGTTATACCTAAACTTTAAATATTAAAATTCACCATTTAGATAAGATAGATTGTAGTCTTACTGCAAATACAAAATGCTGAAAGGACACATCAAATATTACAAATTTAAGACCTTTCAACCCTTTAGCTAATATCGTAAGAGGACAAATATTTAATAGCTATAATTACATAGGCGGCTATATAAATAGAACCTCATTTCAGCTTTCCTAGACGCTATAATAGACGCAAATCAAATAAGCTGAAAGCCAAATGATGAAAGTTGAAGTGCAAAATTTATTCCGCCGCTTACATTTTAATATGACGGAAGAGGAAATATTAATTTTAAGCCACGAACACCTTTCATTTCCTTGCACAGGATGAACATTTTCCTGCTCGCATATAAACGTTAGTATTTTGATTCAATTTATTTAGCTTCTTCAGTCATATAACCACAGATCCTTTATGTGCATCCGCAGATTATTAGAGTCTAAGTGGTAGCTAGCTGAAGGCAATTTAGCTCTAGTCTGATTGTATTTCAAAACTTTGAAAACTTTTATGTACCTTGTGTTGTTATCTTTTCTAATTCGCTGAAGAATTTTAGTAGTGGATTTATAGTTTATCTCAGCGACTGGTACCTTTATCGATTCCGATAGAGCTCTGTTTGTTATAAAAAGAGAAAAATTTCAGATTCTAAAGATTTTTAAGTTCTATAAAGTTTCCTAAAGATGATCCTTAAAGAACAACCGTGACCGCGGTATTTGTAGCTGAAAAAAACTAGCGTTTCTAAATATTTCTTTTTCTACTCGCGTGCGCGAAAGTTTACTTTTCCGCACGCATTTGAGTGCGGAAAGTTATACTTTTCCGCACTAGTGCGAAAAAGTAAAAAACCTCAAGTGGCTGCTATTTTACTTTAAATAACCTTGGTAACTATGGTTGGTATGGAAGAACGTAATAAGAACCAGTAAAACTACCATGATTTATAGTTGTCAGGAATGGTGGCATGTGGTGCCTGGTATATCACCTTACTAACCTGTACTGCATCGTTAATTTTAGTTTTGCAAAAAAGGCAGGATATAGATCTCAACATTTTTTAAATAAAAAGGTTGATTTCTTTAATTATTGCTTTGCGATACAAGTAAGCAAATGTCATTCATTGCGCAGCTGAGGCAATAAATACCTATATATTGACAGAGTTTTAGGACGACTTTTACAAACATTGCCAATGGAATAAATAAATAGGCGCCGCGAGTTAATCATAAATTGGCATTTGTTTACTTAGCATGATATACAAACCGCATACTTGGAGGCTTGCGGGTTGTTCGGGTAGAGGGAAAGCAGAATATGGACAATATTGCTAAAAACAATATGGCGCAATTTGAATCTCCAAGGACACATCTCCAGATGACATAAGCACACATTTATTTTTCAAGGAAACAAGTTACGATTTTTACGCGGCATGCGTCTGCATTTTTATGCAAACCAAAACATTCAAATATTTTTATATTTCAATGATTTTTGATACATACCTACTATACCCATTATAGATTAAAGATTAATAATAGAATAACAATACAAATGACGCCAATGGCTAAAGGCCAAGGGCCGAGTAACAACATAACCACAAAACACAAATGAGCTTACTGGTGAAAATGTAATTTCCCAGATTTATTTTTATAATCTCAAGTTTTACACACAAAACATTGTTTCACCATGGCTAACAAACAAATTAAAACACAGAAACGATTGCTAAAAGCGAAAAGGTCGGCGGAAAACTCTTAAAACATTCAGGAAACCAGAAAAAAAAATCCATGGAATAATTGTAATAAACTGACATAAACCACGTGTCACAGGATTCTGCAATGTTGCCGATTGTGACCAGTTGGCCATCTTAAACGTATTTTTTTTTCTTTTATCGTCATAAGTGTTCGATTAATAACCATTCAAAAATTATTTGGACAGCAATAGATATAGTACTCTCGTGGTGTAAAGATTCGCAAGACATCATTAAAAAAAAGAAGGATGTGCCAATTTACTAGCAAAGTAATCCTGGCAACACTGTATGGAGGGTTTGTTTATCACGCCAGTATTGAAAAATGTAAATAAAGACCTCTACCTTGATAAATCCTCTATGTTTACAACTATCAGTAAAACTTCAATTTGAATTGTAAAACTCGTCTTTACTCGTAGAAACAATATTGTTCCTAACACTTGCGGAAAGTATCTTTTCCGCACTCGACATCATGGCCGAACTCCGCTACGCGTCGTTCGCCCAACTGCAGTCACGTGTGGAAAAGTATCAATTTCCTCACTTGTTAGGAAAATAACTATTTTAATAACCGTCGCATGAAGGCTAGACTAGATGTTGGTGATACCCAGCAGCGCTTACTGGCCACTTTCAGTACCACATCCACACGTCAGGCTGGATGACTTAAAAATGACATTTCTATCACGTCAGTTTTATTATGTTATTAAGCCGTGAGCAAAGTGACGTCATGTTGTCGTCATTATTTGGTCACACGGTGACCAATGCGACCTTAAACCCTGACGTTTTTTGATGAGTTGCATCAAACTGAGTGTTTTACTGTTGTGTGGTGTTAATTTGTATCTCTTTCTATTAGTGAAACTAAATCGGTGCTTTTTTAGAGTGGTCTAAATTTGTCTTTCTATTTTTATAGGTAGGGGGGAGAAGGTGCATACTTCGTGCAATTTTCTTAAAAATCCTTTATTGGCGGGGTGTTTTCGGCACAAAGGCCATCATCAGTGCCCAAAAATCTATTGACGAGTAAAGATGTGTCTATATTGTTAGTTGCCAACATAGGTTGTGTAAAAAGTAAATTAAAACTTACTCGCCAAAAAGGGGGAAGTAAAGGGTGGGGAGTAATTGCGCCAAGTTACCACAGGAGCAGCCAACAAAAGCAAGTCAATTTAAAACTTATGCTAATAAAGGAACATGTAATTGACAATAGCAGACCACACGTAACAGGCACGAAAATTTTAAACCTGTTAAACTACTGTTAGGTCCCAGGAGGATTTGTAAGTGGTGTTTGTGTTTTTTTATAAAGTGTTTGGAAGTGGCATTCTTGTTGGTGTCTGACCTTTTAACAAAAATTGAAAGTCAAACCTTCTGATCAGATTTATTAGTTAGGCTAAAGCGCCATCTGCTTCTCGTCGAGTGTAATCAGACACGGAACCCGTAGGACGAGAATGGATCCAGTTGAAAATTAATATGCATAGTCATAGATGTCCTCGCCCTCTCGACAAACAAACCCAGACCGGCAGCCAACCACACCGTTCCTTTATTGTTGTTTCCGAGAAAGGGGTTAATGTAATTTGTTTATATTTATTTAATTCAAACGTATTTTATGCAGGGGTACATAAGACCTGTTGAGGGTCACTTGCATGTTAAGGTATTCGGGATTAGTCCTCATTTTGTGAGGGCTAATCCAGGTCATGATGTGATGAATAATTCTAGAATCCGTTCTTGGATCAAACGTGTGACTATGCTCCCTTAAGTGGTTCACAAAAGAAGACGTGGTTTTGTTTATGTGTTCTGTGATGCGTGTGTTAAGAGAGAGGAATGTGCAGTCCACGTATAATGCTGGGCAGTTTGTAGATGCCACTGTTGGATAAATGTGTTAGTTTGTCTTTAGAGTTTTCAATATGGGATTTTAGGGAGTTCTTTGTTGAATAGGAGATTATCATATTGGAAAGGCAACGTTAGAATATTTTATAAAAGTCCGCGTCAGCTTCTTGGAGATGAAGTAGATCACAATAAAGCCCGCTGGATCAGCGTCCGGTGGTGTGCCAGCATAAGCCTGTCTGTTTGCATTTAGAAATGAGTCTGCCCACCACGGTCATGTCCGTTATTGAGAGCAATCTGTTTGATTGTATACACTTCCTTTTTGAAACCACTAGCAGACAAGGGGATATTAAGAAGTCTGTGAACATAGCAGCGGAGAGCTGCCATCTTATGTTGGGTGGGGTCCTTAGATGCAGGTGGAATGGCGTGGTCTGTCTGGATGGGCTTCCGATAGATGGGGGAGTCAAGCTCGGCGTCTGCCTTTGTGATGGCTAAGTCCAGGAAGTTTAGAGAGTTTTTATGTGAATGATGGGCTTCCTGTGTGTCAAGGATGCAAAACAGTAATCGATGTACCTGAACCAGTGGATAATTCCTGTATTCCTGTTGGCGAGTATTAAATTATTTTCAAGAAAGTCCTTGCGTATATTTCTGCAAGAAAGGGTGATTGAGAGAGGGCGCTGGGTGAAGGGGTGGAAGGGTGAAAGAGAGCGGAAACCCATTGTCAAGTTATCCATCTGCTTGAAAAATGTCCCATTGAACTGGAAAAAATCTTGTGCCAGACAAGTATTAAGTATGGACAGTATGTCTACCACGTGGGGGTATTCCACCCCCTTGGATGTCAGTAGGTCTTTGACCATAATGACAGATTCATCTCTGGGTATCATGGTGAAGAGGTTGGTTACATCGAAGGAAACCATTAAGTAATTGGTTGGTATTGTCAAGTTTTCACACAAAATCAAATGAGTTCTTTATACTCTTTTTAGGTTCAAAGGAAGTCAGTGAAGTTATAAGATTTAGTGTGAACTTTGAGACGAAGCTGGCTGGTGTGTTCGAGAAACTTACCACTGGTCGTATGGAGTTGTCTACTTTATGGAGTCTGGGGCCATAGAGTCTGGGGTTAGAGGGTTGCCTGGAAAAAGAGATTTGAGAACCTCAACACTCTTGAAGCAAGTTGAGGGTGTTCTGATAGTTTTAGTGATTTGTCTCTTGTATCTGTTGATGGGGTTGTTATGGAGAGTCTCAAAATTGTGGGTTGAAAGGAAATTCTCTACCTTTTCAGCGTAAGCTAGTTTTGTTAGTATAGCTAGGCAGTGCCCTTTATCCGCCTTAGTAATGATTAGCGAGTGTTTTTTAATCTTTCTCTTAATTGCAGTTAAAGTGGAGTAAACACTCTCTGTGTCCTCGACTTCCTTTCTCCCGGGTTGCTTTATTGAAACTGTATAGTTTGTTGTGTATGTCATTACGGAGTTGTTTCTTAATTTTTGTGTTATTAGACATTTCGATAGCTGCAACCATCTCTATAGAAAAGGAGATTACATCCTCATCTGTTATGTTAGATGAGATGAGAATTTGAGGCCACGATCGAGTAAGGTCTCATCTCATCCCCCGTGAACTGCACCTCTGATAGATTCTTGACTCTATTATGGAAGACAAAATCAGAGAATTTTTTATTAGAATTATTCTGTTGGTCCATGGTGTTAGATTTTTGTTTGATGAGGTTACTAAGCTTTTTAGACAGTCTTTTATACTTGTTCTGTGTGAAGAGTCTTGTGTTGTCTTCCAAGTAGTGAGAAAAATTGTTAACGTGAAATTGTCCTGCCTGGCCGTTCACAATTTGGTCAAATAGAATTTTAAGTTTACAATCGCGAAAATGCACTTTAATATAGGGTTTCCTAATTTCCTTTTTGAGGATATTATGTTCTAATGCCTGCCTTTGTTGTGAAGTTACGTTCTTTGAAGGCCTTACCCTAGCAAAGTTGGGTGTGGTCTGCTCTCTTATGCAGGCATGTAGGAACCATATGTCCAGGCGCGCAATGGCCCTTCTCCTTGACAATCCGTCGTAGTCGGCAAAGACTGCAATGTCGCAGAAGATCAAAAAGTTAACTGCCGTGTGCAAGGCAAGAAACCAATACGTAGGGGGGAGAAGGTGCATACTTCATGCAATTTTCCTAAACCAAATTTAACAAAGATTCATCTATAAAATCAAAGTCAACTGCCGTGTGCACGGTAACAGACAAATGGTTAGGAAGGTAAAGATGCATACTGCGTGCAATTTTCTTAAACGAAAGAAAGTTTCTTACACGAATTGCAAGAAAATTCGTGCAGTTTTCTTAAACGAAGTATGCACCTTCTCCCCTACCTATAAGGCAGTAAGCGCAAGAGGCAGTGAGCGCATCCGGCATACTTCCAGCGTTGCCATATATAATATGGGAAATTCTTTGAAGAAAATTATGTCAGCCGCTTATAGGGCATAATCATATATCATTAATATGGTGTTGCCAGTTTTTCGATCGTTTTAGTGTGTAGAAAGATAATCGTTATATCACTTTTCAGTGACATTAATTTATATACTTTTCGAGACTTTGCCAATATTCCAGAATTAAAAGTACCCGACAAGAGGTAGCTATATAATTCTCCAACAAACAACGAGTCATGCAGGCATGGTAGATAGGTATATCTACCTAGAAGTGTCGGTTGATGTCAATTTAAGTCTATAATAATAATTATTATTACATTAAGGCCAGATTTTACAAGTCACCCTCAAAGTCGGGTTCAGTTAAACTCGACTGGTACTTGAACCCGTGCATAAGAATCGCATTGTTGTCAAATGAATTTCATTTGTGACCCTTGCTGGCAGCAATGCTTTTCTTATCGGCGAGTTCAAGTATCAGTCGAGGTTAGCTGAACCCGTCTTTGAGGGTGACTTGTACAGGGTGTTTCAAATTCGAGCCACATCATTGGGATCTCAGCAACGGTAAGAGATACAGGGTCGGTTAAATTGGGACAAAGTTGCGCAATTTGGAGTTCAATAATATGCCGTTTTAACATTTGAAAAATTTCAGTTACTTCCGGAGATATCCGAAAAAGCAATAAATTTTGAAAAATCGTTTTTATTTTGTTTTGAGCTTATTCGAACAGATAATTCAAAATGATTGACACGTTGTCATTGAAACTTTTTCTGCCCTGTAAGACGGCATATATAGTTTCTTCCTGCCACGTTTCGTTTTTTGGGAACCATCATCAACTTTACTTTTTTAAATACGGACCTGAACTTTCTATTCGTTATTTTTATTGCTCTTTTTAATCCAAACAACACGATATGCAATATGAGATATTTTGCAATCACAGTATAGCTAAAAATCGTTTTTTCTTTTTATATACCTATTATCTCCTTTACTACCTATTGGTACTAGGATGTCTAACTATCAAACAAAGCACTAACCAAAAACGTCTTTTTGTTCAGTGCTTTGTTTAGTAATAAAATCGGTCTTATATATTAAATAAGAATTTTATATAATAACATTTAAAAGAAAACCGATTTCTAACTAGACTTTAATTGCAATATATGTCATATTGCATATCGTATTGTTTGGATTAAAAAGAGCGATCAAAATAACAAATAAAAAGTCCAGGTCCGTATTTAAAAAAGTAAAATTGTTGATGGTTCCCAAAAAACGAAACGTCGCAGGAAGAAAGTAAATATGCCATCTTACAGGGCAGAAGAAGTTGCAACGACGAAGTGTTAATCAGTTTGAATTATCTCTTCGAATAAGCTCAAAATAAAATAAAAACGATATTTCAAAATTTCGTATTTTTTCGGATATCTCCGGAAGTAATCGGAATTTTTCAAATGTTAAAACGGCATATTATTGAACTCCAAACTGCTCAACTTTGCCCCAATTTAACCGACCCTGTATCTCTTACCGTTGCTGAGATCCCAAAGATGTGGCTCGAATTTGAAACACCCTGTACAATCTGGAGTTTTGATAAAAAAAATACAACTTGTTTAGAGGTCAACCACTCAAGTCGATCAGCCTATCCACATTTTAATGAATCTGAGGTTATCTGGTTAATTATCTATAAATAAAGTGTGCCTTACGGGTGGAATTGCGTTATCTATACAGATACTAAAGGTTATAATGTATTTTCGTGTTCCCTTTCATGTGGTTAGGGACATCAATTAGGAGTTCTAAAAGCGTTTCTTTAGCCATGAATCGAGGAAACGTTGTCTTAGTTATTTTTTTATCTACTTTGAGTTTTATTATGCCATTTGCGCGAGATTGATTGATGTTATAAACATCAAATCGGCATCCTTGCACTGCAATTTCTGGGGCGGTTTCAATCTTCGTCGGCAATATGGCGTCGTTTTTCTTCCTGATTGGCCAGTAATTTCCTAATGAACACCCCGTCGATTTTATGGATTAATACTGCCCGATGCGCATACTGCCATTTGAGGTGCTCTCTCAATTTCTTGTTCATAAGCATTACAGTCCATTATAACTGTAGCATTACCTTTATGGCTGGAAGAACTCAAATATTATTTTTTTTTTTAAGAATTGAGTGCCTTCGTTTGATAATATTTTAATTTTGTTTAATTTTAAAAGGTTTATCTAAAAATAATTTTGTTGAAATCCTAAACTATTGTTCGTGTTCTTGTGGTAATTTTTGATTTTTGATTTTGTAATTGCGATTGAAGTTAGCAGGATTAAGATAAGTTACACAGCTGATATTCTTTTATCTGATGTGAGTTCGAGTCTACCAGATTAAGCAAATAAATACTTTAAACTGAATCCAGTTAACTTAAATTGCGATACAAATAAGTAGTGTTTTAAATAAATTTGCTATTAGTATTTTGATATGTGGTAATTAAATGTTATTTTCTAAAACATACTTGAAAATAACAAAATTATGTGGTATTCTATTTTTGCAAAAACCGCAAAGTGTGTAACATATTTTAAACTTATGTGGTCGAAACTTCAGGGTAGTAACTGAATATTCTATGTAGATTAAAAAAAACTATTGGAAATTAAAGCGTGCAACTGCAAAATAAATAATGAAAAACACTCTGTATCCCTGTTTAAACTTTAAAAATTAAATGTGTTTTCATGTATTTTTAAACTTGCTGTCACGTATAAAGCAAAAATAAGTAATTTTTTACTGGTTTTAGCTGGTAGAAATCATGTACTAGTTCCCATTTTCGGTTATAACCTTATTTCAAGTTATATTTTTTAAACGAGAAGCATAAAGATAAAAAACATTGAAAAGTACCATTAGTAAAACCTCCAAAAATCAGTCAGAAAGAAAAGAAAATATATTTATTTTTTGTTAGTTATTTTTCGTTCATTTATCATTCATATCATAATGGCACCAAGGTTTCTTAACACCTAAAATTAATAGATTATAAGATTATAATTTTATGTGTTTTTAGAGGCCTTCTGTCAAACAGTGTTTGATTTTGAAATCAATAGTGATGCACAGTTTAAAATCTATGAAATAAAAAAAAAATATAAAAGTGGTGTGGCATTAACTATTAACTAAAATTAACTAAAATATAGATAATTCTTACAATTTAGGTATCTCCTTACATCCAAGTGCACGATTAAAAATATTGTTTAATATACAAATATACACAAGAACTACAAAATTTAATTATCTAAATAATAAATAAAAATTCGCCTACCGATTTTTCTGTGCTGCAATTCCAAATAAAT
The DNA here is from genome assembly GCA_951812265.1 of Taphrorychus bicolor. Classification (NCBI taxonomy): domain Eukaryota; kingdom Metazoa; phylum Arthropoda; class Insecta; order Coleoptera; family Curculionidae; genus Taphrorychus; species Taphrorychus bicolor. The sequence goes on along the minus strand of OX638301.1, from coordinate 38,197,546 downwards.
ATATTATATACCCCGTGTTGATTAGAAAAATTCTTCAAGAAGGTTATGAATTTTTGACAAAAAAGGATGGCACAATCGATGTAGATGGACTTTTGGTCTTTCATCCTTTTGTTTTGATATTTCCCAGCCAACTAAATGTCGATTTCAAATGAACACCCCCTATTATCGACTTACTTAATACTACTATTTTATAAGTGACGTGTGTGGCCTCAGCGGACAGAAGCCACTAAATCACTTGTAAATTCCTACAGGCGCAATTATACTATCTACCCCTACTATTTTAATTACTATACAGGATGTCTTGCAAGTCGTTATTTTACCACAAGTTTAGAAAGGTCGTATTTTAATACTATCCCTCTAAACTCGTGCTTAGAGACACAAGTTTAGTGTATACAAGATAGACAATGATACAAGACAGTATATCAAAACAAAGAAAAGAGATAAATTCAAATGTCGATTTTTTCACAAATATTGTTACACTCATGCCCGTATTTATAGTCGACACTTTGGTCTTGAGTAGTGGATGACTTTGGTCTTGAGGGTCACTTAGAACCAAATCTTGTTCTATAGTGACATTTTGCCGAGGATTTGAGTGCCAAGCATCACTTAAGGGTAAGGAACACTCAAGTGTGGTATCTCGGGCACTCAAGTGTTACTTACGTCAAGAAATTAAGGTTAGAGAACATATAAAATCTTGTTTGTGTTGTCATTTTACATTTAATTATTATGATTATGGGCGAATTCCAAAACTCACTAGATCATCTAACTGGTAGATCAGTCACCTGCTTAATCCATTAAATTGCTAGATGGCTATCACGTGACCAGCTTAACCGGTAGGGGACCCGGTGAATTTTGGATTTCGCCCTATATAAAAAGTTTTTCGGAGGTTGTTACGAATTTTAAACCATTAGTGATGGATGAACTGCAAGACTTTATTGAATTTGTGGACTTAATTGAGGAAGAAAATGAAAACGAACTGAGATTAGAAAAACGCTACGTACGAGATATGCAGGATCCATTCGAATTTTATGAAAATTCGTAATTTACTAGTAGGTTTTGTTTTAAGAAGGAAGTGTTCGTGAAGTCATTCTACCTCTATTTTATGAGGCTTTGGAAAAAGTCAATAACAACGGGTTGCCAGTTCCACTTAATTTGCAATTATTAATTGCCCTGAGATTTTATGCAACAGGAAATTTTCAAGTAAGTTAATTTTACACTTTTAATTGATACTGAAAATTGAGCATTCTTATTTTTTTTTTACAGACAGTGGATGGAGTTTTACAAGGTTTTTTTACAAAGTGCAGTGTCACTAAGAATTACTAGAGTCTCACGAATTTTGGCTAGGCATCTATGGGATTTTGTACAATTTCCAAATACACTGCAAGGCAGCAAGAAAATATTTAAAAAAATTCTGAGATTGATGCTTTTCCTAATGTTGCGGCATGTGTTGATTGTACACATATTAAAATTGCAAATCCTCGAGGTGATAATGGAGAATTCTTTAGGAATCGGAAAGGAAAGTTTTCCTTAAATGTTCAGGTAATGATTTAAAAAATGCAATTTTCTTAGTTTACATTTTTTGTGCCTTAGGTTGTCTGTGGTCCAGATATGAAGATCCTAGATATTGATGCCCGCAGTGTCAGGAATGTTGCTGGGTGACAATGATTATGCTTGGACACGATATTTATTAACACCGATAATCAATCCAACTCCTGGGCCAGAGCAAAATTATAATCGAAGTCGTATAAGAACTAGGAATATAATGGAAATGCTTTTTGGAGTTTAGAAAAGGAGGTCTACGACATGGCTTAGCTCCAAAATTGGAAAAATTTGTGGCAATTATTTGTGCCACTGCCACTTTGTATTATATTGGGAAAAATCTACAAGAAGAAGAACATGAACCAGCTGGTGAAGAAGAACATGTAGAAGACAATATCATATTCCAAGCCAAAAATGATGGTTTTGCATTTCGGAGGGCCTTTGTTGCAATACATTTTAATAAATAGATTTAATTTAGTAAAGCTAAGTATAGAGAACTTATTTAATTAATTATTAACAAATAAGACAAAGAGGTTTTGAAAACACACTTATTTTATTTATTTTAATTGCTCAATTTACTTTTTCAAATATAATTTTTCCAGCTCTACAAGCTCCATTTTGGTGTTATGAAGTTCTTGTTGATGTATAATGAATTCATCAACACTCTTTATTCGCAAGTTTTTTTCTTCACCTATTGCAGAATCTATCCTTTTCCGTTTAAATTTTTTCTTTGATCCCAATAGTTTAGGAGTAGGTTTGGAATCTTACTTTAAATGTTTTAAAAAATAAATATCAAATCAGCTAACAACAAATGAGACCAATTTACGCCCTCACAGCACGGAGACAACTCAAACAAAACAGCTAAAATTTCAAAAATTTACAAACTACCCATCCATTTCAAATTGGCGCCAGCGATACTCCTTTCGCCAGTCATTAAATTACTGGTAAATTGGGGCTAAATCAATAAATTTCAATGTAGCCAATATACGAGGCTGGAAAATCCCCAGAAACAGACACTTGACAGACACTTTCTGAAGTGTCCCTAAAGTCTCACTTGTCATGCACTATAGAACAGCCATGGTAAGAAACACTCAAGTGTCACTTCTAAAAGTGTCACTTAAGTGGCTCTATTCTAGTTGACTATAAATACGGCCATCAGTAGGTAGCATTTGATTAAATAGACAGAAAATTATCTAGTCTGTCACCTCCTAAAATTATTGTAACAACTGGCAAGACTTACTACGTAATAGTTTATAATTATTAGTACACTAGTAAATTATAATCATTAAATTTCGCATGTTTGAATATTGTGTAATAATACATAATAACTCATTTATGGTGTATTATACCTGTTAATGTTTCAGTATCTGGAATAAATCTTCTTTGATGGATTGCATTCCCAGAGAAAGAAGGCGAGTGAGGTTGACTGTATGTTTACGGTTCTTCAGATGCATTTCCACGATTTTCTAGAATCTCTTTGTTTGATGATGCATAAATCCATGTTTTTCAAATGTACCATCAATGTTCTTCAGAGTTTTAATTTATTTGATAATTTCTACAAATGTTGTTGATGTAAATATGTATTTTTTTTTTTGAAGAAATAACAAGTGAACATTAGGAAACAATACTTTCTATCATACATGTGCTATTGTATAATAGATAGTATAAAATATCAATTTCTAATATTTTTTCACAAAATTAACTTTTTACACAATATTTTATACTTTCCGTATCATGTTCAACATGGTAATCTGATTCATAGACACCGTTTCTTTTTTTGAATGCCATATTAACAAGATAATATTAGATAGTATATAAACTAGAATGATGATGGGCTCGATATGCAAACTTTCGCAAAAATGATAATGAGATACTGTATGTCCAAACACATTCAAAACGAGAAAATCCCATAAAGAATATTTTACATAGGTATTCCTTATAAATCTGACAAATCTTACCTTGAAATATACATAAAACAGGAAAAGCGCCTGGAGTAAGATTTCTACCGTTTTCAATTAACCATATATTTGCAATAGTTAACTCTTTTCCACTAAATGATACACTCAATAATAAGTAACAAGTCGAAATCATTCAAATTAAACGAAATTGAGTACTGCCAAGTTGAGAAAAACGTGAATTTTAGGTTTCCCGTCATTGTCACCTTCTACCTAACCCAGTTTTTTGGTATTTTTTGAAGAAAACTGTAACCTTTGAAAATGGAGTACTAGTGGCGCTCTCACACAGTAGGAAGGCAAACTTAAAACAGTTAACCAAGCCTTCCATTTGATCTTTCCTTTCTATATGGGGATGTTCTGTGGGGGGAATCAAAATGAGCAAAAGTGCCGTCAAGTACGAAAATTCAGCCGTTGTTGTAAAATAAAGATAAAAATTTAGGGAAAATATGTGAATTGAGAGCACATGAATAAGGGAATCTAAGGAAGAAATCTGGCAATGCTGTAAGGACAGCTTAACCAAACAATAGACACATGTCAACGTATAAGATTGACAATTCGAGGACCTCCTCTTTAAGGAATTTCTAGCCAGAGTGTTCAAGGTACTCCGTAGTAAAAGTGGTTTTCCGGTGAGATAGTCGAAAGTACTCTGCGACAGAGTGGGCGAACATGTAAGAGGGCACCGTGACCCAATGATTGATAGCTTCTTAGGAACTAAAAAGGTACTGTACGAGGTGTGGTATAAAAGTATGAAAGAAGTGCCAAGTAACTTTCTTGCTTAAAAAGAAAACGCTACAATATAAACGTTTAAGATTATCTTTTATAAAACTGTGAAGAGTTTCACGGCCGGTAAAAATACAACCTAAAATGTTTTCCGAGCTTTGGAGCCGTGGTCTAATAGAATTCCTTCCTGAAGAAAACCTACCATTTTTGGATCTTTTGGTATCAAGGAGGCCGAAGACGAAGTTTGCGCACACGGTTTATAGAAAACTAAGACACAATGACCGATACCTCAATAACGGATGGAATGACCATACCAGAAGAAAATGGGAGTCATACAGACACTGTGAGAGCGAAGAGAATTTGTGAGCTAGCTGAATTGGAACGGGAAATGAAGCATCTGGAATGAGCCTTTGGTTTGAATGGATACAGCAAGTACGAGTTCGATAGGTTCGTCCGTCTAAGGAATGTAGTGCGTCAAGAAAAAAACAACGGGAGAAGACACGAGGATTATGGAACACAAGGGGAGTTCCATGCTGGGACAAATACAAAAGTCAGAAGTAGCAGAGCACGCGTTCTCCTAAGATCACGGCATCCTTTTCACATTTGATATCTTATATCAATGGCAGCGTTTCTATCAGGGACTAACGAGAGAAGCCACTGAGATCTTTAAATTCGACAACAATTTCAACAGGAACGAGGAAATTACGTTTCTAAGTGCAGACTGTAATCAAGTGCACCAAAACCCCGCCCTACCACTACCCCCACCCCAGTCTTCCCACTGCAATGCGACGGCGGAGGCATAAATACCACGGAGCTCACCACAGTCGAATCAGTCAACGTCGGGAAGTACGTTAGATCACTACCCCAGCTGTAGACGAAACGTTGGGAAAAGATTCCCTTGGACGACGACCCAAAGCCCGGAAAACACTTTAGATTGTAACTTTAGTTCTTATTATAACAATATTATTTTCTAAAATAATTTCTATATCTATGAAATTGCATTTCGCTTCTAGTTAGTAAATTGCTAACTCTTTCTAAAATGTTAACTGTTTTATAATCTGTATATGGTGGTGTTAAACGAAAACCTTTTGGAGTAACATATCCATCTCTACATTTACACAAAAAAGTTACGCTAGTGTTGTAGTTTAATGTATAATTATCTAAAAACAAATTTAACGACGATACCTTCGTCGTAGACAAGTACCTAAATTTTTGAGACGGTTTATTAATTTTTTAACTACTTATTTTTGGGTATTTTGTCTCAAAACATTTCGTCGGGTTCTGATTGCTCTTGGAAAACGCATTTCGTACTATTCACAGTTAAATTATTAGGAATTCTAATTTACTATGAATAGCTGACGTTTTCGCTACTTGTCTGTTGTCTTCTTTAGAACTTCCTAAAAAAACTCTAGAAATGCTGAATGCACAATATTACCTGTTTAAAAGCTTCAATTAAGAGTAAAAATTTTGAAATTCTGAAAATCGTTGAGCTTTTGGCATGAAAATGTCATTTGATATGAATTGTCATTATTTCAAACGTACTTTTCGGAAAAATGACAACAACATATCCAAACGATATTACAAAATGTCTCTCAATTTGTTTGGTATTACAAGTCATATTTTGGCCGAAACTGCAGGACTAATCGGATATGCAGATAATTTAATATGCAATTATAAACTGGCGAGAAAACGTAGAGAAATTATTAAAGCGCGACACTAGGCGCAGAGGTAACACTATGCAACTCTGCAATCAGAATATATAATGATATCAAAAGAACAGGAGTACGAAATTATCGGATAAAAGAGAATACGTAATATCAGTAGCGAAATGCAAGTTTAAGTAGTTAAAGTCTGTGGTTTTGTACTTAGAAGCCGGAAAGGAGAACTGTAACATAATTAGTAAGAGGATTTTAGTTCGACTTTAGTCATATCTACAGTAGTGGGGTTACAGGAAAATCTTTTAAAAAAATTTTATTTTTACCATAGTATCGCTCTGGGTCTCATTTGCATTTTCTTTTGTATTACTCAGAAGTCCTGTTTAGTGTTAATTAACTGTAAAAAATACATTACATCTTCAAGTTCCTTTACTGTTCGAAGTTCTTTGGCAGGTTTGTTGATTTTAAACCAATTTTTGGGTGAGTTCCAAATAATACCCGGTACAGAATGCTTCCAATAATGCGATACGTATTGGAATTTTTCTGTCACTGAACAAACTAGCAGCAAAAGGCCCAAGTTGTCGGACATCCAGGAGCGATGTTTTCAACATCTTGGGTATTTCATTTAACGATACTCTAGTTTTGAAGGTGTCGTGGCCTGCCACCACAACTTTGCACTCACGCCAGTAGCCGACAAATTCTTCTATTAGTAAATTCCTTGCCGTTGTCACTTTTTAATATGTAGGGTGTTCCAAGTTTCAAAAATATTTTTATCAACTCAACACCCACATTCGCAGTACGTATGCTTTGCACGGGGCGTAGAATCAAAGATCATTTGGCATGGTCTCGAGACTTAAAAAGCAATTCATACCTTCCATCAGGGGCAGATTGAAAATCTATCAAGTAAGTATTTGCCCGCGACCATTACAATTTTTAGAAAGACGTTGACATCGCATTCCTTGTAAAGCGATTTTTTAAACTTGCATGTTTAAATAAATTTTGTTCGCTTTTCTGGGAATGTTGTAATTTGGAATTTGGAATGTGGCTACAGGAACAGCCAAGCTGCCCGAAACAGAAAACAGTAGAACCTGAACGGTCGTCGTTTATTTTTTATAACACCTTGTTTATATTTGTTGAACTGACACTTGAAAACGACTTCCTCGAAAACTGTGCATAGGAACACTTTTAGATTTGGAAAGTGGTGAAAGGAACAGCCAAGCTGCAAGGAACTGGTTTATTTGTTCTATTAGAAAGAGATAAAAAGAATGTCGCTAACATATATGATAATTCAGATAAAGTTGTATTATACTGACTGGTAATTGTTATCAAAGTCCAATTTATTTATTTATTCTTGAAATTTTCTTAAAACTTTGAGTCTCGATTAAATTAAATATCTTGAATACCTATAAAATTTCTTGATTACTATCGTCGGCGTAAAATGAAAAATATTTATTTAGTATCTCTCAGCTTGTAAAAGACCAAGATTCCTGATAGCAATGGGCAGAAAACATATTATAGGTTCGTATAAACGCCAACGAAAATAATAATCTTTTTATGCCGATTTTAAATTCTCGGAAATCCCTATTTTTATTGGTTCACTTGTGGTTCGCTGAAAACTCTCGTCCTTTTTATATTAGACTATAAAGAATAATGGCGGTATAGCTTAGGAAATAAAAACCGTTTTATGACCGTTCTCAAGCACTAAAGTCTGTTTGATCGCGGCGAGACGCGAATCTAGCACCACATTGCTGTCAACCACAATGTTTACCCCTTTAATGAAATGATAGAATTATCAGTGTAACGTCCGGAATTAGGATCAGGTTTTGACACAGATTTGCTATGATTTTTATTTTTAAATGCTGGATCTGAAATAAACTGTCTTTAAAGAATTTTCAGCTCTGTTCTTACCAGTTGGTCAATGTTGCGAATTCCCTTTTAAACTAAACTAATTGTTATCTGTCACTTTTTTTTAATTAACCTATACAGTGCATACAAAAACGGCCATTCAACAAAATGTCTGAAAATGCTCTATAATTTGACAAAATAGAGGTACCGAATGTATTTTTTCTTCAAATGGCTACTGAAGTTTTTTATATATTTTTTTCTAATTTCCGGAATTTGTCTGAATTCATTCATGTAAATTTTTTTCTGGTTTTCTTTAGTTGCAGTTTTCTATTCAGTGTGCAGAAAAGGCATACGAAACTGGTGGTAACATACCAAATTTTATTAAATTATTTTATATGTTTATATTATAAGATTGCTGCGCCACCAACAAAGATAAAAAACAAAAAACTGCTTTTAGCCAGCACTAATTTGATGAACGAAATCATTTCATTTTTAATTATATCAGAGTGGTTGATGTCGCTTGTAACTAGGAAAAAAGATTAATTATGCAAATGGCACATATATTAAGGAAAATTTGAGGATTTCGTTCATATTACACAATGAGAGCTAGTAATTATAAACAAAAACAAAGCGAAATTTTGGTCACTGTCTCACAGTACATTTATTATTAAAATATTATAAAATGGTTGCAGGTGTTTTGCCCTATGGCATCATCAGAACTAAAATAATAAATAATTAAAACCTAATATACATCGACAAAACTCAAAAATTTCACAGAAAAAACACGCTACACGTTATAAAATTACCATTCGATACTTCCAAATGAAAGGAAGAAGGGCGGGTGGTCAAAGTAAATAAACAAATTAGAATGATACGGAATTATATAGAGATAGCGCTCAAGACCCGGGAATGTATTTGATATTGTTAAAAATTAAATTTTCATAGCTCTCGTGATTTCCATCTTTTCCAATAAGTCCAACTTCTTGCCCGAAGAACCTTGGCATTTTCAGGGAAAGTAAAATTGTGGTTTTCAGTCAATAAGTGTGTCGCAAAGGCAGATTTTAAGTCGGTGATTTCTGAATCTTTGCATTTATTGAATTCTTTGATATGTTCGTTAATCCTTTTTATAGGATAGGTCCCTAATCCAGTTTCAATCCGCCTTCCTCATTGACCCACATAAACGTTTGAACAATCTTGGCACTAAAGCTCGTACACCCCAGATTTGCTGAATATTTGAGTTGGATCTTATAACCTAAACAAATGGCATTAAAACGTATTAGCAACTCTCAAACCTATAGAAACATTACAGTTCTTGAAGAACTTGGATAATTGTAAAGATGTGTCTCCAAAGAACGTGAGACATCTAAAATTGTTCTTAGTAACCTTTTCCTGGATAACATTATAAGAAAGAAGGTGACTATTAGCGAACTTGTAAAATATTTTCATTAATGAATCTAAGGAAAAACTGAGTCTGATTATGGATAATTCTTTGCGAAAGTTTCCTCACCAAGAGGTATCTTGAATAATCTATAGCACAAGGACTTAATACTGCGAACTTATGAGAGTGCGGAGAACACGAACTATATTGGATAATTTTGTCAGTAGAGTAGTTCTTAAGAGAAGTAAGAGGTCGTTGATAATTAAGAGTGAAACGTTTTGTTTGTGTAAAACTCCCTCAACCAAATCAATGCATTCTGAAAGTGGCACACCAGGAAACAAATTTTTGACATCCAGAAAGGCTAAAATAACGGTCGGAGGAAGATGTAGGCCCTTAATGGAATTGGTGAACTGAACAGAGTTTTAGTTGCAAATATGTTATTGAATTTTGTCAATCTCCTCAGGACGCCATTAAGCCAAGAATAAAGGTAGTGTCATGATGAATTCATAAATGACACCACAGGTCGGACAGGGAATCCAGCTTTGTGTACCTTAGGCAAGCAGTACAGAAGGGGGGTGCGCGGTTTCATTGGGTACAAAGAAAATGTTGATTTTTTTAAAATATTCCAGGGTTACCAAGATTTTATCGAGGGCGGATTTCAATCTTTTAAAATAAGAGATGGTTGGGTCCGATAGATTCATACTCATCAGTATTCAAGAACTCGTTGATCCTATCTATATAATTAGATCGTTTCATGACAACCAAACAGGCACCTTTATCGGCCTTAGTGAATATCAAAACGTTAGTTTTTATCTTTCGTCTGAGTGACGAGAGATGTGACCTGTTAGAGTTGAATCCATCAGTTTTAGTGTGATGATTTGGGGCATTAAGAAATTAGCTCTGAGCAAATGGCTCTTGGTGACATCTACGGTTTGTATGATGCTTTCAGCAACGACCGCCAGCGTTTCTTTGTTCTTTCTCGGAACCTTGTTTGAAAAATTATATTTGAAATTAAGGACATTTAATTAAACAAACTAAATTACCGTTTCTCGATTTACTGGTGATACAAAACTCTAATAAAATTGATTTCGGAATTTACAGGAAACCGTCCTCTACTCACAACATTAACCAATATAGCTCACGTTCTCCGCCCTCTCATAAGTTCGTAGTTATTTAAGTCATTGTTCTATAGATTGTTCAAAATACCTCTTGGTGCGGAAGCCTTTTGGAAAGAATTATCCATAATCAGACAGTTGGCCTTTTCGAATGGTATTTCCTTAAATAAGGATTCTTCATGTTGCGCAAAGTTAACTCTAGAGAGATTAAAAAAACGCTTATGGAAGCGAAAACAAGACTCACCCATTCTCAGCCTATAGTCAACGACGTCGTTATTAAAACTAGTTTTCTGGGTACTACACAAAAGGTGCTGCAGTTTCGGATTCAAATGTTCAAAACTAGATTTACCAATTCTCTTCACGGCGTCTCTGGCTGTACAATCTAAAACTAAAAACTCGAAAAATCAAAACACAAAGGTTGAAATAAGATATATATATATTTTAGGTGTGTATTAACTGTGATTAAAGATCTGTAGTGATGTTTAATCTCTTCTCTCATCCATATAATCTCTATAATGCCTATATTCGCCGTATTTCAATAAGCGGAGCTTAGGTGTAAGCGACGCTTATCTTTATAATTCCTTATGTACCGCATAGAGAAAGCAGGTTAAGCTTGCTTAAAGATAAGCGGTCAATATCGGAGGCTTAAGCGGCATAAGCCTGGCTTTTCAGTGAAATGACGCGAATCTCACAGCGATAACCTCTTACATCTCTTACATCTCTCATCATTCAATTTGATTGAATTATCTGTGCCATACCAGTTTTTCTCAATTTTCTTTTCTTTAATATGGAGGTTGAAGACGAAATATTTCTTGAAGATGATAATGATATTTTAGACGTAATAGAGAATGGATTCCTAAGAAGAATTTTTATCCGACCCAATTATTTTGAGCACCTAAGTGATATTTACATAAAAGTGCCCAATTGTTTTGTAACTTCATTTGGATGTGAGATTATAAGAAGTTTCATCTCATTAAGCCTAACTAGTATAACAATAGTATTTCGCCTATAAATCAACTTCTAACTGCATTAGCTTTCTATGCAAGTAGTACACACCAAATCAACATAGTAGACTTTATGCAAATGGACCAAATCACAGCATCAAGAGCTATTAAAAAAGTGTCTGAAAGTATAGCTCGTCTTAGAAACAGAGTGATTACAATGCCACAAACACATGAAGGAACAGCATCAAATTAATTTTTATAGAGTGGCACATTTTCCACTTGGAATTGGTTGCATAGATGGAACACACATCAAAATTCGATTACCAGGTAGCACCAACTCATAGAGAAATTACATTATATTCTAAGCTTTATTCATGCTTTAGGTGGGGATGATGGAGAAGTGTTCAGAAACAGAAAATCCTATTTTTCATTAAATGTCCAGATAGTTTGTAACAGTGCACTAAAAATTACCAATATTATGGCAAGATGGCCAGGTTCAGCCCATGACGCAACTATGTTTAACAATAGTAGGCTTAGGGTCCAATTTGAAACTCGGCAATAGGGAAATGGGAAATGCATTTTCGCATATTTTGTACCTTGGGCAGCGGATGTGTGTTTTGTCGAGCCTAAGATACCAGGGTCACCGAACAATCGAATGGAGTTTGCTACCGTAACTATCTTAAATCGTAGTTTAACTGACTACCCTCTCTAAGTGAGAATAGCCCTGATGAAGACTAAATAAATAGTCGAAACGTCGGCCATTTTCGAATAAAGAAGAGGTGCATTATTTGTCCTAATCCCGCTAACTTCACCAACTACTTACAACTTAAGGACGCTAATTACAACAATGTATTTTATTTCATGAATAACTCAATTGAATAAAATTTTACTTGGTTTCTTGATCATTTGCATAGTTCATTAAATGATACACAAAAAAATGTAGTTATCAACCAATTCATTATTCAAACATATTGCACCAAAACAAAAGTGATGCGATGGAATTTTGTATATATTTTATAGTCCTATTCCTATTAATAAGTAATCCTATTAATAAGTAAAGTTAAAGTACAATACAAAACATCTTTATTTATGACTCAGCTAAATAACAAAATAACTATTATTTTTTAGGGACAACTCCATCTCTAAAATTTCCAATTCTCGTTTTCTTATTATGAGAGGATTTTCATGATTCGTGTGACATAAGGCCGGTGCACAATTGACGAGAACGCGTACGGCAACAAGAACGTGAACGTAAACGTTAATGCTAAGAAACTGTCCAGATTCACAATTCAACTTCACGTTGACGTAAATTTGGCACTTCTGGCAGTGATGTTTCATTTTATTTGGGATGTGGTGAAATGAAGTGTTTATGGTTTATTTGGAACTTGCGTAGCAATTCCTTAAGGAGTTGTTTATCTAATAGTAAATATGTACGAAGAAGATGATGCTAGTGAAGGTAATGAAGTCCTTTTTTGAATCAATGGCTTTCATTCTGTGTTTCTGTTTTTATGCCAGTAATTATTATATTGAATAATCACACTAATAGGTAATTTATATTATATATTAGGTCGTGGGTGCATCCCTACAATGCTTCCAGAAATAAGGATGATGCATTTATTAAAACTTTCAAATATTTCAAAGAACATGACCCCAAGAATTTTTTTTTCATATGTAAGGATGCATCCTGAACAATTTGATCAAATACTGCAGTGGACAAACCTCTACTTATTGAAGCGAAGTAGAAGAGAGTATTTGACTCCGGAGTTTCGTTTAGCTATGACTTTAAAGTACTTAGCACATGGAGGGAGTCTTGTCAATTTATGTTTAGAGTATAGTTGACCACTCAACTGCCTCATAAGTTGCTCAAACTTGTGAAGCTTTATTCAATGCGTTGCAACCAAAATATTTAAAAGAACCATCGCCTCAAGAATGGAGAAGCATAAGAGAAAAGTTCAGCCAGAAGTGGAATTTACCGAACACTCTTAGGGCAATTGATGGTAAACATGTTGCAATGCAGTGCCCGATCAACTCCGGGTCAAATTTTTATAACTACAAGCACTATTTCAGTATGGTCTTACTAGCATGTTGTGATGCAGATTACAAATTCACGTGGGCTGATATTGGAGCATGTGGATTTGAAAATGATGCTGGTATCTTTAGAAGAGCTGTTATTTCAAAGAACATGTGAGTAGTTTCAACTGAATTTGGCATACAAGACCTACCAAATACAGAAATAGAGATGCCACTTTTTTGTTTTGGAGGTGAAGCCTTTCCCCTAAAAACTTACCTAAAGCGCCCTTATCCTGGAAAATATCTTTCAGATACAAAGAAGGTTTGCAATTATCATTTGTCAAGAGCACGATTAACAATTGAGAATTCATTTGGCATCCTTGCCAGTAGATGGAGAGTTTATCGACAACCATTTCTATGCTCTACTAAAAATACAGAGTCCATAGTAAAAGCCACAATTTGTCTTCACAATTACTTAAGAACTGTAACCTGTAATAGCTACTCACCACCAAGCTTAACAGACTGTATGCTTGATGATGGAAATATAGCTGAGGGACGATGGCGAATAGTAACTAAACAAGATGAGAATCTTTTGCCAATTGGAAGAACAGGCTCGAACATAGCCCCTAGAACTGCACGCAGTCAGCGAGACACCTTGGCTGAACATCTGATGTCACCAAATGGATCAGAATCATGGCAAATAAAAAACATTAATTGGGAAAAATGATTTTTTAATTTACTAAAAAAATAATTCACACACATATTTCTTTCTTGGTCTTCCCTTCCGCTTTATGACAAAATACTGATTGTCAAATCCCAATGACTCATTAATAACAAATAATTTCTATAAGGTAAAGAGGAAATCAACGTAAATGGCAAACATAAAAGTTGGTAGCTTTGCGTTTCGCGTTTAGGGGTGGCGTTCAGGTTGCCGTTGTTGTGAATTGCACATCATAATTAGAATGTTTTAACAATTTGGACATACTCGTTTGCGGTCACGTTTACGTTGTCGTTCGCGTTCCCGTCAATTGTGCACCCTCCTTTATTTGACCCTCAATTAACATTAATCGTTTATCCAATAAAATGTGGTATTTCTTAGCCAATTCAGAAGATGTCAATGTTTTTATAATACTAGTTGATCTTCTGCGGCTTGATGATGTAGGTTTGGAAGGAGTCAATTTTGAATTGACAACAGCAGGTACCTATAAAATTTATAAATCAGAATTTAATACGAATTAAAAAAGCTGTTACAACTTTTTACTTTAAATAATGAGCATAAAATAAAGTGAACCATAAGTAGGTATTGGTATGTCAAAGGCATGTCTCCGATAATAGTATATAGTATGTAAAAAGTATATAATGTCAAGTGGTCAAGTGGACATTTTCTCGAAGCCATTAACTGTTATCCTGACTGACATTTTTTAGTAAAGGCACTTAGGTTTTTATAACTAAAATGCAATTTTGAAAAATGACCTCTTTAACCATTTAATTCAGCCATTAAGGATTACCACCTATTTCAGAGTTTTTTTTTTAATATTATTTCTATATACTTTTTACATCTTGTTCCAAATTGTCTCTGCTTGTCACAGAACTTTTTCTTAAAGCTGGATTGATACTGTTTTGTAGTGCATTTTGCAATTAACATTATCTTCTAAAGCACCTACACCTGCAGAATTACCAGCGAGATGATCAGTTTCATCAATGTACTAGAATTAAAGAAAAATAGAAAATAACAATATTATAGGATAAAATAGATATTATACTATTCATTCTCATGTATTTTACATCCAGACAGTAAAATCTAAATTGTCCTGTATAAATTGCAGTGTATAGATGAGGCTGTCCTACATATTGCAGTGTAATAGCTGAGGAGACTTATATAATAATAAACTTCAAAAAATCTCAAATCTAGTCATAGATAGTGCTAAAGTTAAATGTATTTAGTTAAATCAATTTAAAGTTTGGAGCAAAAGTGGGAGGCAGCCTTCTGAGTTCAAAAGAGAGGTGCTTTGACTCCAGCTTTTGACTCCATTTTCTTGGCCACTTAGAGAAGAATATCTTTGAAATTAAGATATAGGTGAAAAACACCCATTGATAGTCGTTAATATAACCTTACAACATTTATTGCCAATGTTGACCATATTATACAGGGGGCAATATGTCTGGAATTTTTTAAAACTTACCATAGGAAAATTCTGTTGTGGACTAAAGTTTTCAGCACTAGATTCAGCTATTACTTCAATTTCCACTTCATTGCTGTCATCGGGATTTTTACATAAAGTAATGCCTTCATCTGCATCATCATCAAAATTATTTTTTCTAATTTTGACATATAAAGTGGCACTTTTCAATACTGATGACAGTGACGTAACGTCCCACTTTTCGTAACTAGTTACAAAAAGTAAAATCTTTCGTAACTGGTGATGAAAAGTTCGTTTCACCACCAGTTGCAGGTTTCGGTTGTTGCACACCGTTGCTATAGTTTTACGCTATTAAGTAGATACAAAGTGGTTTAAAAGTAAATATTGAAGTTTAATAATAACTCTCTCTCTCTAAGTAGGTATTTGTAGTCAAAATTAGAAAAAATCTTGTATGAAACACGTGACGAAATGTCTTTTTTGTGTATCTCATTCAAATTACCAACATTCATTCGTTACACAAAATCGGATATTTCGAACTGGTTACATAAATAGCTATTGAAAACCCACCAGTGTTTTCTTATTAACAATAGACATTAAAAGTTCATCTGTGTCGTCTTTCTTGATTTTTGGTGGCAAGCCTCCACCAGTAAGAGTAATTTCCCACTTTTCATTGTATAAGGTTTTTCGAAGCTCCTTCTTCCGATTTTCATAGCATTTTTTTAATGAAATCATACTGCGTGCTATTCCACTCGAACTGTGGTTTTGTATAGAAACCCTGTTCGTTTTTTTGTCCTCTATTATGGAAGCATAACTGTTGGCAATTTTGTAGCAAGTGAAACTTCTCGGATGTTGTAAAATTTGGAACTCTTAATTTTTCAGTGATTATCATTTTGCTTATGCTTTGATATTTGATTTTTGCAAATACTCGTGTGAAAATCTCTTGTGGAATGCTTATTCTTCCTACAAACCATAATATTTTACACTTGGAAATTGGTTTTGCAAAATTAAAGATGAAAGGCCTTTTGACTTGAATAACAAGTGAAGTTCCCAAATTCCCTAGGAGATATGACGTTGCCAAGTGTTTTTAACGCTTAGCTTGCCACGTTTCTTGTTCAGCGGTACATACAGCTAAAACTTAAGCGAGGCTTACGCATTAAACGGGCTTACAAAAACTTTGCTTAAGGAACAAAACGGAGAATACGGCCAAAAGTCGATAAGGCTTTCTTAGATGAGGCCGATTTACCTTTCAGCGATACGAATTTTGCTGTCAACTGGTATAGTAAACACTGCTGAATAAACCAAGTTTTGATCATCAGATTATTCCGTGCTATGCGGTCTTTCTATAGAGTTCTGCATGAGTGGCATTCTTCAATTTGAGGATTTCGTTCATATTACACTAGTAATTAAAAGCTATGGCATATAAAAGCTATGGCATATATATATGGTCGGACAGGATAACCTGTCCGACCTGTCGTGTCATTTGTGAATTCACTATGTTACTACCTTTCTTCTTGGCTCAAGGACGTGCTGAGGAGTTTGACCCAATTCAGTAACAAATTTGCAACTAAAAACTCAGTTGATTTCGCCAATTCCATTAAGGGCCTACATCTTCCTCAGTACAATATTTTATCCTCTCTGGATGTCAAAAATTTGTTTCTTAGTGTGCCACCTTCAGAATACATTGATTTGGTTGAGGGACTTTTATACAAACAAAAAGTTTCACCCTTAATTATCAACGACCTCTTCGGAACTACTTTAGACCAGAACTTTTTTAAGTTCAATGGTAAATTTTTTCGTCAAAGGTCGGGTTTAGCGATGGGGTCGTGCTTGTCTCCTTTCTAAGCGAGGTTTTCATGCATAACTTGGAAAAGGAAATGGTAAGTGGGAGGTTTGCGAGGTATCTATTGTGTTACAAATTTATAGTGATGATATTCTTATAATTTGAACGGGTGGGGAACACTTGTTGAACTAGTTTCTTAACTACATTAATTCGCTCCACCACAGAATTACTTTCACTTTAGACGTTGAAAAACAACTTAAATTTGCGTTTCTCGATTTATTGGTGATACGAAACTCTAATAAAATTGATATCGGAATTTACAGAAAACCGTCTTCTACTTACAGCATTATCCAATATGGCTCGTGTTCTCCGCCCTCTCATAAGTTCGCGGTATTTAAATTATTGTTCTATAGATTGTTCAAGATACCACTTGGTGCGGAACCTTTTCGCAAAGAATTATCCATCATCAGACAGTTTTTTCGAATGGTTTTCCCTTAAATTCAGTAATGAAAATATTTTACAAGTTCGCTAATAGACATCTCCTTTCTTATAATGTGATCTAGGAAAGGGTGAATAAGAACAATTAGATGTCTCACATTCTTTGGAGACATATCTTTACAATTGTCCAAATTCTTCAAGAACTGTAATGTTTCTATAGGTTTCAGAGTGGCTAATACGCATAAAACGCATTTGATTAGGTTAAAAGATCCAACTGACATATTAAGCAAATCCGGGGTGTATGAGCTTTCGTGCCAAGATTGTTCAAGGGTTCATGTGGGTCAATCAGGTAGGAGGATTGAAACTAGGATTAACGAACATATCAAAGAATTCAAAATCTGCCTTCGCGACACACTTATTGACTGAAACCACAATTTTATTTTCCCTGACAATGCCAAGGTGCTTTATAAATGTCCTAAGGGCAAGATGTTGGATTTATTGGAAAAGATGGAAGTCACGAGACGAGAGCTATGAAAAGCTTTTCACCTGTGTTAACGATGTTTTCAATTTTGAACCTAATTTAATTTTTAACAATATCAAATAAATTCCCGGGTCTTGAGTGCTATCTCTATGTAATTCCGTATCATTCCAATTTGTTTATTTACTTTTACCAGTCGCCCTTCGTCCTTTCATTGGGAAGTATCGAAGGACAATTTTGTAACGTGTAGCGTGTTTTCGGTAAAGTTTTTGAGTTTTGTCGTTGTATATTAGGTTTCAATTATTTGTTATTTTAGGTCTGATGATGCCATAGGGCGAAACACGTGTAAGCATTTTATAATATTTTAATACTAAATGTCCTGGGACCGTGACCAAAATCACCCTTCGTTTTTATTTACTAAGAAAAAGAAATTCGGTTAACTTAGAAACTGACTGTGACTAGCTGATCAATAGTGTAATATTCTACAAACAAGTAATGATAAATATTACTCACCAAGATGAAATTTGCGACACGGGCCGAAAAAGCCGAAGGCATAATTTATCAAAGTGAGTAATAGCTATTTCATGCGTATTGAATACTATACTTTTTCTACGACATGCTTTTGCGATGCAATCAATCGCCTCTCCTAGCTTTCGTAACAAAGCTAAACAATTTTAGATTAGTTATTGTTCTTGATAATGTGAACCAAATCTCGCTTGATTATCAATTATTCTTGTTTGAATAGTATGTATCTATAGTTATTTGTGTATTAAGCGCGCAAAGGGATATTTTGTCCCTCGATGAGAAACGTTATACGGGTACATTACATTTTTATATTTACTACATTTACCACAATCATTCAAATAAATTTACAAATTAACTCGATGCCGAATAGCAGACATTTCTCAAGGGCAAAAGTAGTTAAATAACCTTCATGTACCATCAATCAACTAAATGTTTAATCTAGAGTTGCCTCGATGTAGGTAGAACGTCTTTGGCCCTATGACTGATGTGCTGTCAGCTCGTCATAGCGAAACGGACATTCATTCAAGCAATTTGAAAAATTGTGTTGTCTTTTCCCATTTTACACAATGCCTAGCTATTAAGAGCCATATAAAAGCATTCGTTTTATGGTAATAAATTGTCCTTTTCACACATAGCGCCGAACTACAAAAGCTTAATTGGTGCTAACGGTTGAAGAAGAATTTGTCCTTCACTTTACCTGTATGTAACGATTTCGGATTTCGCCTAAGGGGAATGTTATAAAAGTGATATAGTACATTTCCCTTAATATGCAAAATCATTGAAATAATTTATTTGGTTTGTGTTTCATATTCTAAAAAAATTGCTTTTTTAAATAGAACAGAACAAGAAAATTTTTTTCAATATACAATTTACTATCTAAAGTGTTTTCCGGGCTACAAAGCCGTGGTCCAATAGAATTGCTTCCTGACGTTTCGTCTACTACTGCGGCAGACATTATCAAAGGCGATGAGGCAGTGGGTGAAGTGATCTCCCTTGCTTCCCGACGGTGACTCAGTGTTCGCCCGCTGCCTCATCGCCTTTGATAATGTCTGCCGCAGTAGTAGACGAAACGTCAGGAAGCAATTCCACTAGACCACGGCTTTATAGCCCGGAAAACACTTTAGATAGTATTATGACCGGCCGTGAAAGCCTTCACAGTCTAATTTACAATTCTTCTTTAACTTTCTAAATCTATTTCATTCTTCATAGTTTCTAGTTGCCTGACTACTGATTAGTCAGACAGCACTATAATAAATTTTAATTTTTATGTATTTATTTGTTCATAACCACAGCCCATGACCTAAAATTTAAATACATGTAATTGTCTTTACGTAGGTTTAATTCAATAAATCATCAACATTATCTCAAAGAGATGCATTACAATAATAATATCAATAGCACTTTTACCCACTACCTTACTAGATACATATATGAAGGACACCCCGCATTACTCACTCTTTGATTCACATCACACGTCGTTCTGAATATCTCATTTGAAGAAACATGATTTGTAGTAATGTAGTTATTCAGATGACACATAAGATACAGTATTATTCATACAACATAATCTTGCTAAAATATCCAGTTTTGATTTAAACAGCGTTCTCTCATAACTATCACTTGACCATACTATTAATAGTAAGATAAAGAAAAGGATCGGTTAATACCGTGATCCTGAATTGACCGAACGGACCCTAAAATGTCAAGATCAATAATTTATTCCTTTTCCAAATCCACAAAACAGATTCGTGACAACCCTAACAACTCTGACTAAAGCGGAAATGGTTATTTGGCCGCTACCTTGCTCTCGTCGACGATAACTTCCCGGTTTAAAGATAAATGCGGCTGTTTTGTTTCAATATATTAAAGCCAATGGTTGGCTTTGTTCGTCTGTAAACTTGAAACTATTGCCAGTTCTCATTGGTTTTTGGGGTTTCGCGAGATGCTAACCAAAGTAAGCAGTCAGATATAAATTGCGAACTTCGGAAATCCGACTTATGGAAACTATTTTTCTTCTTGAGAATTCGACGTTTTTGAAAAAGCTGTCTAGCGTGAATTATTCTGGATTTTAGTGTCAGGGCTATTAGTTAAAATTTAATTTATTATGGTGTTGGTAACTCACCATCTTTTAAAGAAATATTTTTTGTCAAAACCAGGTACTAATAATTTGAACAAGAAAAAGGGTCAAATAATCCGATTTCTTTTCGACGGTCTGGTTTCACTTCTAAAACATTTCACGCCCCGTTCACATCAGCCGGATATCGAAAAGAATAATATCAATAATTTGATAGAAACTTAGGAACACGTGCGTCGTTTCGTTCCAGTCGCTCCCTGAGATCGTAAAACACATTAAGATCATGAGCTCAAATTATATGAGACTCTTTATAGAAATTTATTCCTCAATGTTCTCGTTAAAATAAACGTGATTTATTCTCTTTGAAATGCTAATTCTTCATTTTCGTTTTATAAATGAGGTATGAGTCGTGTCTATCGTGATATGATAGAAATCTACAAATTTGTTTTCATTATTTAATCTGGTCTATTTTGGCGTCACCATTTGACTTATTTTCCTTTGTGGATGATGATTGTTTGGAATGGATCAATTAAACTACAAGATTTATTGATTGCTACGTTTAAACGTTGCTTCGTTCTTGGACCATTGTTATAATGGGGTAGAAAATCTTGGGGTATGGTCCTATGATGATGGACAGAGATAGTCAAAACAAACAATATTTGTTTATCCTCTCAGTTATCATTTTTCCTTTTTTTTTGTCAAACGTTTCGATGCGGATTGGCATCTTCATCAGTAGTTACTACAAAGAATATATATCACACAATTTAGTATAAGACCGTATCTCTAAGCACATAAAAAGCAAAACAATACAAACAGTATATTATTAATTATAAGTAAGGAAGCGATACAAAAAAAAATATATATATAGTGAAATAGATACTAAAAAGCTGTAATTTTTATTAAAAATTGGGCTAAATACGACAAAGGTGACTTACCACAAAACACTCTGATTATAATCAGGAGAAAAAAAGATCAAAAAAGCTTCTTCCACGTGATGTTTGCTATTTTTATTTTTATTTTTGCAGTTTTAGTCTTTATTCCAGGTCATAGCACATTGTTCGCCCAACATGACAGTCCGGTACTGCGGGAACCCCAGCGGTTAAACCATGACCGTCAGGTAGACGCCCTTTACATTAACTGTCCACAAAACTAAGGGAGAAAAATGTTTTTTTTTCTTTTTTTTTGTATTATAGTAGAAAATCTATTTAGCATTTCTGCAGAACTTACCGGTGTTATTACTGGTTTTAATTTTAAATTTAGATTGTTATTGAAAACGAAAAGATACATTTTGATTTATACCATACCTGTCTGGCTCCCCCCCCCCGCATGCTCAAAGGTCACCTGTAAAAGCAAGGAAATGGCGCCAGACGTGCATGCTATGAGAGTGCAGAAGAAGCCGAAATTGTTTAGAAAATTTTTAGGTAGGCTTACGTAAAGATACGGTGTAAGTTCATTAACAATTTATATTGATTAGTTTGCATGTCGCCTGCTGCAAATTAGATTACGTTGTTATCATTGCGAAAATTGCTGTTATACTGAGATTTGAGCGTATGACCCGGTTTACTATTTTTTATTATTTTTCTTGTTTATGTTTTTTTTTTTGGTAAAAGGAGGAAAAGAAAATGGGAAATGAGGGTTATGTGCCAATTATTTGAAAGGTCCTTAGGAGTTCCTATTGCAGAATGAAGGAATATTGTTTGTTTTGACTATCTCTGTCCATCATCATAGACCATACCCCAAGATTTCCTACCCCAAACTACAAGATGTGGAAACGCTGTAAATGACGACTTTCCGGCGCTAAATTAGTGCTCTCTTTAGGACGCAATAATTGTTAGATTGTATTGTATTCAATGTGAGTGGACTTGTATAGTACTTCAACGCGACCTGCGGTCTACTGTGGCTCACTCGAAGTGTTGCCAGCAAGGTTTGCCCCTGCTTGCTCCACTAATTGTCACCCGTTATACCCAGAACCTCAACGAATCTGCTGAGTCTCTCGGGTGACACTGCGTTTGCATCTTGAGGTTCAATGATTGTGTTTCAGAACAGTGAGTATCTCGATCTGGCAATAGCCCGGCAGTCACCTAGGACGTGCTCGACTGTCTCGTCGTCCTCCAAGCACAGCTAACACTCCGTCTATTCGGACAGTCCGAGTCTGTGCATGTGAAATCTTAGGTGGCTATGTCCTGTGTACAGTGCAGTGGCTACTCTGATTTGTCTCTTATTTAGTATGAGGAATATTTGGGCTTTTTCCCTCCCTGTTCACGTTTTGCATCCGTCCGTGTATCAGGTACTTCCTGCCAATTGCAGATCTTCGTCTCGTTCGCCCCAGTCTGCTCGTGAGAAAACCTTGACGATGTAGCGAGTGTATAATGTGCGTTTTGAAGCCATTAGGACGAAGACTATGTTCCATACCATAAGGCCTTCCAAGCTAGCCTGCGTTGAAATGTTGGTATTATTGGACTCATCATCGAATGGCTGCGGTGCTATGTGCGTCACTTGTTGCAGCCGGTATGTCGCCTTTATTGCCTCTGGTACCAGGAGTTTTGGAAGTAGAAGCAGGTCAAGCATGCGATCCATGGCTGCCGTGGGCGTCGTTTTCATTGCCCCCGTGATGCAGATACATATAAGCTATTCACCTATTATTATCCTCAAGTAGGCGTCGGAAATTTGACTTTGACATTTTTATCGTATCTTCTCAACATGTCCTACAAGGAAACGGCTATAAAAAAAATAAAGGTTCCAAAGGTAACTAGATAACAAAAATAAGTGAATAGGTAATATTTATCTTTGCATAGAGGACAGTTTAGCTTTGATGGAGCTCTGTCTGCTCTTCCGCTACCAAACTATGACCCCATACGTGATTATCGGTCTTATTACTGTCACGTACAGCCACATAGTTTGTTGGGGTCCCATCCCCCATAATTTTCCGCACAGGTTTTTGCATGACTAAAAGGAGAGCTCTGCCTTCGTAACGGTATGAGTCACATGTGGGCTCCATATGAGTGATTTGTCCATGATGACTTCTAGAAATTTTACTTCGTTGGTAAACGGGATTGTCATACCGAACCGCCCGGAGATGGCGGTTTCAAGAAGTTCAGCCTCTTCCTTCGCGTAAATGGCACAATCACCGTTTTCCTAGGGTTTATTGGTAGGTTTTCTTTTGAACACTAGCTGTGTACAACATCCATCACCTCTTGCAACGTGCTGGAGATTTATTGGTCTATGTGGTTTATTATAAGGATAATGAGGTCGTCCGGGTATGCTAGGACCTAGACTCCCCATAGTTCCAAAGTAGACAGAAGATCGTCCACTAGTAGGGACTACAGGTGTGGTGAAAAGACTCCGTCCTGTAGACAACCTCCCGCTGTTATGAATCTGACAGTGTCATCGTTTAATGATGTAGTGATCAGTTTGGATTCTAACATGTTGCGAATCCAGTTGGTTATTGTTGGTTATACCCTTCTCGTATTACTGGCGCTGAGAAGGGAGTCTGTAGGTGCATTATTAAAGGCCCCTTTGATGTCCATGAAAATACCAACTGCGACACCCTTTGTATCAAGGGTATGTTTGATTGTCTCCACCAGGTTGTCAAGTCCTAGTTCTGTTGATTTGTTAGCCTGGTATGCATACTGTTCCGTATTAAGGGACTACGTTGATAGCGCTCCCTCTCTCATGTATAGGTCTAGCATCTTTTTAAGCTTTTCAGCACGAACGAGGTTAGACTGATGAGCCTGAGCGATTTAGGATCTTTTCCCTTACATTCCATCTTTGATATGTAGACGACCCTCACCCCGGACCAGCAATTTGGAATAAAGTTCCATGTAAGGCTCGCTTTAAAGAGCTTTGGTAATAGAGGTGCGAGTTGATCCAGGCCCTGTTGTAATAGTGCCGAGAACCCTCCATCTTCCCCAGGGAAGTTGTATGGTTTAAAAACCATAATCGTGGATTTTGGCAGGGTTGGTCTGACCACTTTTTTGGAGAGCTCCCAATCTGCCCTGTTGGGACGTTTAAATCGTCCCAAGGGGCTTGTATTAGTCTCTAAATTTGTCAGCCGGTTACCCGGGAAATGACAGCTCGCCAGGATCTCTAACGTTTCTTTCGCTACCAGTGTAGGTGTAGGTTCCATCGGACCGTTTTGTCGATACAAGCTCCTAACGGCTCCCTGGAGAGAATCCTATGGATTCGGGTTTCTGTTGGCAGAGTTAGTCGCTGGTCGGTGTTGTCATCTAGTATGTAAGCTGCACGGATGTTGCGTTTTGGCATGTCTGATCCCTTTACGAGTCTGAGACGAGCACCATCCCAGGGTTGGAGCCCCTCGACCGAAGCTTTCAACCATGCGGCACTCTCCTTGTCTTTGCAGATCATCTGTAGCCAGCCATGGCGATGGGTGCAGCCCTGGAATCTTACCTGTCGTCCATCTTCCGACAGGTTTCCGACTTCAGGATTGCAGCCTGTATCAGCCGGAATAGTCTGGGTGGATTATGCCATCCCTGATGGTGTGCTACCCTCCGACCGTTGATGCTTTGCACCTTCGGTGAAGGTGGCCGTGGGAGATGTTTTGTTGCTATTCTCTTTCTCTTCGAGTATCTGTTTTAGAGCGGTAGCATAGTTAGTCCATCCGCTCATTTAGTTTTTTAATGGCCTGCGTGCAGATTTTGGTAGCCGTCTTCTCTTGAGGGATAACCAAAAAGTTTGTATCTTCCGAAGAGGATTCTAGAAACTTCTCTTTAGAAGTTTTATTGTCTGCCGTTGAGGTGGAGGGCTGGTTTTCCTCCACCACAGCAGGTTGTAGAATAGCTGTATAGCAAGAATACGTGTTAATGCATATTAAGTCTAGAGAGTGATTTGGGTCTGGAGTTCTTTAATTAAAGGCATGTACATTTTCTAAATCTGGTTAACCGCTTGGTAAATGATTGGTTTGACATTTAACATAGTTGGTTTGACAGCGGTTCCTGAAAATCTGGTTATTTACAGAACGCAACTGTTACCGTTGTCAATGTCACGCTGTCATCATGTCATAATAATCATAACAAAAAAAAATTATGGAAAGATAATGGGGTCCCGGTACTCCCCGTGCAGTGACTACACTTTACACTATGGATTGCAGATCATCATTAAATTATTGATCCTCTGTAGATTACACTAATGATCGTTCCACAAAGTGTATTGTATGAAGAATAACATATGGACAAATTCAAACATGGAAAATTATTTTATTGAGGAGCTACTCTTCAGTTCTTCAGAGAGTTCAAGTGACGAAAACCTGGAGGCTAGAGGACCTATGAGTAAATACCTCACACCTCAGTATGTCTGCACAAAATGTGTGCAGACTGTCCTACCTATCTGCAACAAAAGAAAATAGTGCTCTTACAAGTAAGTATTTAGATTTTATTCAATGATAATATTTTCATTGTTTTTCGATTCTGATCGATTATGATATAATTTAAGTTTCAAAGGTCTCATGAATTCAAATTTTTATTTAACTTACAAATTTTGAATTATACTAGTTGCTAGTCGAATGATTGATGAAGTTGGCAGGTAGCTTATAAAAGATGAAGTTTGTTGACGTTTTTAAAGGCAGTATTGCCAAGTCCTTTTCTTGAAAATATTCGATTATTACAACTTAAAATTTAACTTATTTTTTTCTTGGATCAGGTTAACTTCGGCTAGTTTAGGTTAGGTCTGGTCAGTTCAGGTTAGTCCAGTTCTAGTTTTCCTGATTAGATTAGTTCAGTTTCACCTTTTACGTTTAGGTTAGATTAGCTTAGGTTAGTTTAGGTTAGTCCAGTTCTAGTTTTCCTGGTTAGGTTGGTTCAGTTACACTTCTTACGTTTAGGTTAGATAAGCTAAGGTTAGTTCATTTCTACTCATTATGTTAAAATTAGAGAATTGTAAGAACTCACGAGTCATTGCTGCAATTTCATTGGTGATATTCGCAAACGTTATGTGTTAAATTAATACCTTAAATTTTCCTAATACCAGTTATGTAATTTTCTTTTATTTTGTTTCTAGATGCGACCACATAATTTTGTTGCACTTAATGATGTGCTCCCACGTTTGGCATCACTGTAAATATATTTCTAACCCTACTGTCAGATACGAGAGTTTTCGCATCAATTTTGTCAAACATTTTCAATTTTATTTTCTTGTTACTCAGTGAAAAGTGACTCATCCAAGATTTTTTTTCTTTCAATCTGTTTTATAGACCGTAAGCTACTATTGAAAAAAAAAACTTGAAAATCGAGATGACATAAACTTTACAAGCACCGGGTTTCTTGCAAAAGGATTTCCTAATACTCTTGGATCTAATTTTTTTTGAAAGTCATAGCATGAAAGTTATTTTAACCCTTTGTAAAGTCTAAGCTGTTCTTAAAAGTCGAATATTATGCAATTTTAGGGAGTATGTGATCATAGAATGAAGCTTGTTCATTGTTATGCTTGTGAAATTTGGAACTGACTGACAGCAGCGGGATATTTATCTTTCAAATGATCTTCATTTGATTGGCGACAAAGTATATCCCTGTTCACCCACATTACTTGTACCTTATAAAGATAATGGTCAATTAAATGAGTCTCAGAAGTACTAGAGTTTAAAACTCTCAGGAGCCCGCAGTATCATTGAAAATACCTTTGCGTTATTAAAAGAAAGATTTAGGTGTTTAACGTTTCTAGATGTTAGAAATTTAGAATGGGCACCAATTTGTATATTAGCATGTTGTGTACTTCATAATATTTGTATAGAAAATGATGATTTTCTCGATTGAAGTTGGGAGAAAGGAATTGATGTGCCTTATATACAAGAAAATAATTTATATGAAGAGGTGCATTTTGAAACCCAGCTTGGCGAACTGGGTCGAATAAAGAGAGAACTGTTTTGTGCACAATTATTTGTTAACAGAATATAAGGTCCTAATGTTGTATAGTGTAACCTAGTAGTAATTATGTTAAATAAAGCCGTGTATTCACATTTGTGTGTGTGTGAATAAATGAATACACATTTGGAACCAAAATTTTAATATCTTTGTTTTAGTATCTTTGAAGTATCCTTAAACATTGAGTGAGGTAACAAATCAACAATCATCAGAGTTACAAGTCAACAAGAATAACAAAACGAACATAACAACAAATTAATTAACTTAACGACTTAGGTGCTGTTGGCATCTCATAAAAATATTTATTTAGATGATTTTATTTCTTATCCGTTGATTCCTTTAAACCAGTTAAACATTTCTTGTTTCAAATTCATCCTCTCATCATGTATCTTTTGTCTCCATTCATCTAACTCTAATACAGATACAACTCTGTTTCTTTTCTTTTCCCCAAGGGAAAATTTTGAACAAAAGTTGTCATCGTCACTCTCATCTACACAAGTATCTGCTCTTTTCTTATAACCTCCAGAACTTGAGCATGTAGATACAGGTTGGTATCTAGGATCACGAAAATAAATATCATGAAAATCTTCAAAATGTTTCCAGGAAGCTGGTGAGTTGTCAGTTTTATTTTTTTCATTTAAATTTTTTTCATACCTTTTCTTCAAATTTCGCCACTTCTCATCACATTTAACTCCTGATTTGATTACACCCTTTTTTAGTACATCAGAACTTATCAAATCCCATACCTTCTTTTTACTATATAATGGAGAGTTAAATTTTTCTTTAATTTCTACATATGCCTCAATCAGAAGTTTCGCCTTCCTCAGTGGACTGCCTACGCCTACTACTTCCTGCGTTCTGGTTAATCCCAAGATGCGACAATGATGGCCCAATAGAAGGTTCTTTCTGTTTTCTTTCAGCTCGTACTGTCTTCATTTCAAAATCAATTGAAACACTATCAGCGTTTAAAAAACAAATGTGTGTTTCTGTCAAGTAGAATTATTTTGCTCCATGTTTTGTTCCCACGAGTAGCAATGGAAATAAAATATCGACTGCAGCATGGCCCCGCTTTACTGCAGCAAGGCCACTTACTACCAGGGTTCGCCCATACCTTGGAGGTGTACCGCTTGTGGCACAATCACCCCTGTGTCATCCATTCCTCAGCACGGTTTATCGACCTGCCTTGTCTAGATCCAACGTTTACAGTTTTGCAGCATGGGCAGCTCTGGCAGCACGTGGCTCTTCACCATGAACATTTATCTTGAACTAACGCTGTCCCAACGAAGCCATGGATTTTGATCCATGGACACGGTGAAGCAGCGCAATCTTTCGTAAATCCGTTATTCCCACGTAATTGATAGATACATCATACAAGTTTTTCTGCTAGGTATATAAGTTAGTTTATGGTCGTTGAATTATATCTGTTCAATGCCTAGATTACTTGTTATTACCAAAAAATGAAGCTCCAGTATAAAATAAAAACATATTACGTTCTTTTCACTAGAGCTTTTAACCTTACCCAAAGTTTGTTCGTTCGTTTGGGCCTCTATAACTTTTTAACTGTTAACCCGACCCGTTTGCTGTGTATTCCACCACATATTCGGTCGAACCGAACATGTGCGGTGGTGTTAACCAGTTCCGTGCAAATTCAAACTATTTATTTTTTTCCATACTTTATTTTAAACCTCCTTTCTGTGTTCCGAACTATATATAATTATTTTTTAATATATTTTGTCTAATCTACCGGGTGACACAAAAATTACTAGCCAAACGATAACTCTGGTTAAAAGAATGCTAATAATTTAAAATTTTGGAGATGAATATAGTAGCTTAATACCTACAAATTGCACATACGTATTACTGATTTTCGTTTCCGGTTTCACCGGAAGTGACGTCACTTTTATTATTTCAAATAGAAGACCCTGTAAATTTGTCCATATTCGGATTCTACGTCGAATTCTAAATTATTAACTTGAACATAGTGTATGTCTAGCTCTTACCGTTTTCGAACAATGTGCGCCCAAACTTTCCATAACAGCAATAATTATTGTTGATTTTTATATCCACAAATGAATATCAATCAGCCTCGGTTGCACAGATGACTATTTTTTTAGGTCTCTACATACAAACATTTATTACACGACAACATACACGACATTTATCTCCATAATTTCCAATGAAAACACCTAATTTTATTCCTAACATTTGGACCTTTTATTTATTTCAATTTGTCGAAAACGACTGATTTTACTCATATACTTTAAGAAATAATATTTGAAATTGAATAAGGAATCCAAATGTTAGGAATAAAATAGGTGTTTCAATTGGAAGTTATGGAGATAAATGTCTTCAAAAAATCTACTTTCCACTTTTTCAATGACAACTTGGAAAAACTTTTTTTTAATGTTGGTTGGTAAGGAACCCATAAAAGTAGTCATCTGTGATATCGAGGATAATTGTTATTCATTCGTTTCCAGAAAATCAACATTTATTAATGATGATATGGAACGCTCGGGCGCGATTTTCTCGAAAACGGTAAGAGCCAGACATACAGTATGTTGCATGTTAATAACCTAGGATTCGACGTCGAATCCGAAAATTGACAAATATACAGAGTGTTCCATTTGTAATAATGAAAGTTACGTGACTTCCGGTGAAACTGGTAACGCAAATTAGTCATACTTATGTGAAATTTGTAGGTACTAAGCTACTATATTCATCCCCAAAATTTCAAATTGTTAGCATTGTTTTAACCAGAGTTATCGCTTGGCTAGTAATTCCTGTGTCACCCGGTATATATTACAGCTAATTATATAATTATAATCTAAACTAAACGTAGAATATAGAACTGAAGTAACTTGAACTATCATAACCTAAACGTTAAAAGTGTAACTGAACTAACCGAAGCTAACCTGATCTAAGAAAATTTAAGAACATCCATGATTTCAGAATAGTGTGCCCTGGGTTGTGCGACCTGACTGCGCCAACGTTGCTAATGGTGGTGATCATGGCAGTAATACGTATAAGCACCCAGTTAGTATATTACGTAATACGGAGAGACCATCATATTTAACAATTTCGGCGCTCCTCTTTTGCCGCAGGTCACACAAAAATGGCGGCAAAATCGACAGAAAGTCACAACACCACTTGATGTTTTACGTCAAGAAAACGCGAGTCGCGTCTGACAACATGGCCTCTGGCGTATGACATTACATCATAATTGACACAAACATGGCGGATTTCAGGCCAAAAACAGGACAAATTTTATAAAAATACAATCAGTTGTATTTTGAGATCGAGATGACATTTTCCTTACAATAACCTATAAGGTATTTCATGAATATCATGTAAGACAAAAGTGCGTTTACCCGAAACAGTTTTATGACACAAAAAGAAAACAATGTAGACAAATTCATCATAGGAATATTATTTTTGATGTTGAATATGTTGTATCAAACTTAGAATGAAAGAGAGGATTGTCAAAAGAAATTCAGCCATTAATAAAATTTTTAATAATGTTTTTTGAAATAAAAATAGCAAATATTAGTTGAAACAAAAAATGTTTAATAAAAATAGATCAAAACTGATAACGACCATCTAAGTATGGCCCTTTGAGACTAATTGTGAGCTTTGTAAGATCACCTTTGTACAAAATTCCAAAATAGTTTTTAGATGGTATGGAATAAAATAGTAAAGTATAATTTGGCATTTGAAAAATCACCACTTTGTTAAGAACTATTTTTAGTTAGTTAGGTCACATACATTCACAAGAATTACGTGGTTCCCTAACACGTCATTGGAGCTGAAGGAATTTTTGGAGGTGCTTGATCTATATAATATTAGATAACTATTTTAATTCATTATGGTTTCGAGTAGATATACAAAGCCGATTCTAGCTCACTTTAAGTGAGCGTCACACTAGGTCGTTGGAAGCTGACATTGAAAATCGCGAGCACTGTGACCCTGAAAAGTTTCTGAAAGCTGACCTTGAAAATCGAGAGCCGTGTCATTTACGTGTCAAGTTTACTCCAGAACGTATTGCAGGCATTAATCAAAAGATTAGTGAAAGAGATGTTAAATATTTTCTGCAAAGTCGGGGAGCTGTAGGCCGCACCACAAACCTTAAATTCTTGGTAGAATGAAGCCGTCGATGAGGACTCCGATGAAGATAAAAATATCTATCTTATCTTTAAAAATTATATAAGTTTTTAAAATGTATTAAAAAATAAAACATGATATTTTAATGTATGAACTGTGTAGAGATACGAAAAGAATTAATTTTGAATTAAATTTTGTTTTAGTTCTCGATTGACCTTCTAACTGTTGAGACTATGCTGCTCAATAAGTTCGGACACTCCTCAGTTAGTGGATCTAGTTCACAGTAGTTCATTCCTATTAACAACTTAAGAAATCGTAAGCTATTCAACGTTGGTTTTCCTGATAGTGATACAGATGCAGGCAATAAGGAGTATGTGGATCGTGAAATTAGTCTGATAGGAACAGAGCTAAATAGGGTATATAAGTCGTTAAATGCTATTTTGGTCGGCATTGACCAACGTCTCTTGTCGGTGGATAAAGAGTTTAAAGCAGAAGATAATAGATCAAATGAGATCCCTAAAGAATTAATCATTCTAAAGAAAAAATTCATTTAGTGAGAAAGTTACATAAACCCGTGCGAATAAGTTTCCTCCGACGACGTACTTAAAGGTTTAGATGATTTATGGCACTCACATCTTGGACAGTTAAATCAATATGCAGGATATAATCGAAATTATAAGTACATATTGGTAGTCATTAACTGCTTTTTCCAAATTTGTATGGTGTCGACCATTGAAGACAAAAACGGGATAGGAGGTAACAGAAGCGTTTGCAGATATTCTTGAAAGTTCCTCTAGCAATCTTCCTAAAAATCTGCAAACTGATCTTGGAAAAGAATTCTATAACGTTCGTTTTAAGGTGGTAAAGAATGGTAACGCATAACTAATCATTACACTACGTTTAAGAGCGCCTCTTTAGAACGTTTAGTCTAAATGGAAACATCAATGTCATGCCCGAGATAGTGGACGAGTATAACAACACCAAACATAGGATTATTGGAGTGAAAACCAAAGATGTGAATTCAAGCAATGAGGATCGTGTAATGAAAACTTATAGTAACATAAAAGTTTTCCAAGGTCAACGACTTAATGTAGGAGATATTGTTCGTATGGCTAAGGTAAATATATTTTTGAGAAGGGATATACAGTCCACTGGACAACGGAGCTGTTTAAAATAGTTAAAGTTCAAATTAACAACCGACCCACGTATTTGCTGAAAGACATGACAGAGAGACCCATTAAGACCGGATTTTATGCTGAAGAATTACAGAAAACTGTGAATCCTGACGTCTACTTAGTCGAAAAGGTATTGCGCACAAAAGGAAAAAAAGTGCTGGTGCGTTGGTTGGGGCTAGATAAAAGCCATGACTCCTGCATTGATTCTTCAAACGTTCTATGACATGATCATGTTACTAAATACATGCTGGAAAACACAGAGCCAATGTTTGACTATTAATTGTGGACTAAAAGTCGAACAATATTTTAAGCCTACGGTTATTATTGAGAATGACGCTGGCACGAGTCTTACAATGCATTACATGGACTGTGCACAAGTAGTTAAAGAATTAAATGCCATTGAGGAAACATTTCGGGACGGCACTCCAAGATCTATGGAAATTGGTCGCAATATCAAGTTATACACATTGGCTTCAAGCGACGCCTCCCTTCAGTTCGTCGTACAAGCCAAGGACGGTGGATGTTTATATTTAACTGAATTTGATGTATTTAACTTGTTAGTCCTCGATAGACACATATCAATAAAAATTGGCGTACTGCTTAAGTGTAATTTTTCTGATAAGTTTGTGGAGCGGGTAAATGAAATTTTAGAAAAGAGTAATTACATGTTAGATGACCGCGATACTGTAATATAGTCGTTTTCAGGAAGATATTCATCTAGCCACCCATGACATTGTATACTCACCTTTTAAAAACAATTGAAAAGTTACCAGAAAAGTTACTAGATCGGAGAGTGGTGCGACTCGAGCTTAACGAACGAATTTATCGGGTTTTAACCTCAAATTTTGTAATTTTCAAACATAACCACTTTATTTCTCAAATTTTGCTCAAATCCAATTGTTATGCTGCGTTTGTAATGTAGAAAATGTAAACTGGCTTAATAAGCAACTAACTACCACACAGAACTATTATCACAATTCATCGCATGATCCAGAAAACTCATCTGCAACCTGCAACCTCCAACTTCTGCAAAATAAGATGCCAGAGTAGAGTTACAAAAATTGAGACAGGAAGACCACATTCAAGCAGTTATTGATGAGAGAAGGACTGAACTGGACCATCAACCATGAACAAGATTTCCAAAAGTACCAAATATACTCACCCAGAAATTACCTTAGTGTCCAAATGCCCTGGGAATAGACCACACATTTAACTATGCTTATGCCTATGTTTTACATAATATTATATAGTTTACCACTCTCCAAGCTTAAAATTGAATGCAGATTGCAGTCAAGTAAAAATTGTTCCAAACACAGCAACATCACCTGAGAAAAGATTATGTTTCTTCCAGACTGAATTTAAGTACTAGTACTGCCATATGATTTGGATTGTGTGATTAGGATCCGTGGTGAGAGTCCCAGTGGCCTTTTCATATAGGTTACCTATATGCCATATGCCATCCATAATTCCTATATTCATACACCATCCATAATGTTCCTCGATGATCACTATGGATCGAGTTAATATTAGTCGAGATTATTCCCCATAATAAAGAAAAGAATATTTTCTACCAGATGAATTTACTGTTATATCATGTCAGTTGTCATTTGGGTATAGCTCCATTATTGGAGGTCAACTTATAAAAGTTGACCTTTTCAGTTGTATGTGTCGGTATTTAGAAGTGTATTTTTGTTTGTTAACTATATGTCATATGATTATTGATTTTAAGTTATAAATTACTTACACAAAAAGATGTCTTGCCTAATTGAGCATTTAATTTCTTAACCTACCTAAATATCAAGAAACTAAAACATTTGTGTACTGATTTAATATGAGGTTTGTTCCAACATGCTAGAGAACCATTAAATGAATTTGAAAACGAGCGGAAATTCCACTGCTCGAAACGTCGTGAAAAATCTCAATAAAGACAATGGAAGTCCAAGATGTTTCATTTAATAATACATCATTGTCTACCACCTTTAAACAAATGCTAGATTACCATTGCAGAACCTTTAAAAAAATCATTTTGGCCAACTCACTAGCAAACATTTCAAATTGAAATGAGGAACCATCTTGACGTTTGCAGAACCTCAGAACCACTCTGGACAAGCACATTGTTTATTTCAATATTATATTAGTGAGTTGTCAAGAATGATAGATCATTCTGGAATGGTTTCTTGGTGGAATGGAACAACTTTTCAACTAAGAGAGCTACAGTTCTTTAAAACTAAAAGGCATATAAGCTGGGGCCATTTCTTACAAACCCAGTTGAAAATATTTCGACTTATATGCATAGAATTTGAAGTAACTTTTCGAAACAAATAAAGGCTATTTATTAAGAAATTAAGAACCCCCTTTGCAACTAACTTACTATACCTGGAATAAAAATGCTGTTGAAGTTGCAAGAACTTTTTTATTTTATATACAAAGCAAAACAAGTATCGTGTGTTTAATGGAAAGGCTCATTAAGTTGACTGTGAATTATCAGGAGACAAGAATGCTGGAGTACTAAAGTACCAGCTACTTTCATTGTTCTATCCTATTCTATGAAAACTTCACAACCAATCTATACACATTTTGGAAAATATTTAAAAAATTATAACACACATATTGGTAGTTTTTATTGATTACAATATAGTATAAATATTTTATATTGGATATTAGGACTTTACTTTCCACTACAGGATGTCTACCTTAACATGATTTCGGAAGTGTATAGAGCAGGTCAAGGTCACCGAGTTGTTTGTCAACATTTTTTTCTCAATATGGGCTCTAGGACATACCTTGAGCTCAAAAGATGCACTCGGGAGTTTGTGATTTGGATACAAACTTTCAAACTCCCTTGTGTATTGTTTTGTAATTTTTAATGAAATGAGTTATGAGAAAGAACCATGACATGACATAAAATAAAAGGTTTCTGCTTGGTTTCTGTTAAAATCTCAAGTATAATTAAAAATTATATTTGCAGAAGAAAATAACTCCATACACATGCCGCTGGCTTTTTTCTAAGAATGGAAGATCCACTTCAAAGGCACATTAAGTATGGTG
This sequence comes from Taphrorychus bicolor, assembly GCA_951812265.1. Taxonomy (NCBI): domain Eukaryota; kingdom Metazoa; phylum Arthropoda; class Insecta; order Coleoptera; family Curculionidae; genus Taphrorychus; species Taphrorychus bicolor. Next base: position 38,161,756 of record OX638301.1, on the reverse strand, counting down.
ATTTAAATATTAGAACCCAGGTTGTAAACTTCAAGAGATCCCTTTTGAGGTCCAGTCCTTGGCAATCACAATAGCAAAAAATGAATATATCTAATATGATATGCAGGAGTATGATAATATATAAAAACTTAGTGTTATTTTGACAAATGGTGAGATGTTGTACAGAGCATCCATAGATTTTATGCTTTAAGCCGCAAACACATGGTCTCCAATTTGTCGAGAAGCCAAAGCTGTACTGATGAGGAGTATACCCTGAAACTAGTATGCAGATGGGTTGATTGACATATTGGTGACTACCAACTTTTTAAACTGTTTTGACAAATGTTATATGCATCCTTCGGAGAGATTAACACATATATAATTAGCACTCTGTATAACTGAGATCACAATGGTCACCCTCAAATTGGTTCCCACACAATTACTTAACAGAACACTTAATTTATAAACGGAAACACACATTTTTTGTTCAGGTTAGTTCATCCTTCCTTTGGTACATTCACAGATAATTGAGATGGTCAAATGATCATTCTTCATTTGGATAATACAAAATCATTCAGTAGCACCTTGAAGATGTCACTTGAATACTGGAAACTCTTCATACAAAGTCAAAAAGCAGTCGATGCATGCAGCTGCATCTCTGCTACTGGAGTTAAGGAAATTGTTAAAAAATAGCTTCATTCTGTAAGGGATCAAATCCGTGGTAGGTCGTAGGTTTATTTCACTTTTTGCTTTCACTATATAAGTTGTTGAGTATAAAAGTAGCCATATAAAGGACTTTTGATGATAATATGCAGTGTAGTTATTTGAAAATTACTCACAAAAATTGGAGTAAGAAAAAAAGGAATATGAGAATTAAATTCACAATATTTACAAAGATGCATATTGCATCCAAGGAATTGACGGACGAATATTGCGCTCTCTGTCTCAAAATACATGCAGAAGACAAGGATAGAAAGTAAGGGTCATGCCATTTCTTAAATTTGGACATAATGTGATTGATACCAATAGAAAATAAGAATTTTTCCCAGATTTCAGTTGAAAAATTTTTGGAAGAAGGGCTGCCACTACAAAACCGATATTTCCATGGCTGGCTAGATGAATATCTTCCTGAAAACGACTATAGCAATGTGTGATGTTTGTACTAAATAGTATAGAAACGTTTAATTAATAAGTTTGAATGAGGACGTTCTTCTGAATGACTTGTATCTTAAAAGATAATTTACTCTGTGCGAAAAATGTCATGAAAAGGTAAATAAAACACCATATTACAAAGAAAATCATTTATTCAACATCCATAGCTATAATATCTTTATGACCCCATGGAAGCGTTTCAATATTATTTACAAGATACCGTTTATCGTCGAAAGGGTTAAGCGCAGTTTTATTTTATTCAATGGTGAAATCATTGTGAGCGAAAGATCGGATGGCATACTGAACTACAAATTTTTCCGCTTTCTTGAACAAGCAGTCAATGTAATCTTGAATATGATTATTTAAGGCATTCTTTCGGATCCCTTTTGATTTCTGCGTGCATTTCCAGTCTCTGACATAAACGTATATGGTTTTGATCGGATTCTAACAAAATTTGTGAGGATATGTGGTATGCAAGAGGTATTCCATATTGATGGTCTATTGGATAATCACTTGTATCGAAGCGATGTAAATATTTTTTGATTATTTGTTCGTATGCGTTTTCACAAGAAACTTCATACAATAGGTTGTCAGTGTCTGTGTAGAGGAGCTTGCATTGGTTTACTGGAAATATTTCGAACATTAAATTATAGTGCAACTCGTAAACGCAATTTTTAGAAATGTCGAGCATGGCAGCACCAATATAGAGAAAATTGCTGCAGATAAAACTTGATTTTTAGGAAAACTGTTTTGTGTGTTTGGCGGTATCTCTAAATCGCTAAGCGATCTTGGCTAGCGATTTTTTTTTGCGTCTTCTGATCTCGAAGAGGGCTCGAATTTATTGAGCGGCATAGTCTTAGAAGGTCAATCGATAACTGAAACAAAATTTCAATCAAAATTTATTCTTTTCATATCTCTACACACTTCATACATTGAAATATCTCGCTTTAATTTTTCAATACATTTTACAAACCCATCTAATTTTTATTGATAAGTTATCTTCATCGGAGTCCTCATCGATGGCTTCATTCTACCTAGAATTCAATGTTTGTGGTGCGGCCTACAGCTCCCCAATTTTGCAGAAAATATTTAACATCCCTTCACCTTTAACACCATCACTAATCTTTTGATTAATGTCTGCAATACGTTCTGGAGTAAACTTGACTGTAAATGTTTGTAGGAAAATGGTCTTGCACTCGCTCAATTCGACGACAATTTTCGGAGCAAACTGCGACAAAATTTTAAATTTTTGCCCGACCGGAAGCGACCTCACGTTTTCAAATTGTTTCGCGTAAAGGTGTTTGTTCAAGTCATTAACGAATAAAGACATCTTTGCAATTATGCATTTACAGCTCGGCTACTACTTATAAATGGGCTGGGGGGTGAGCTTAAGGTCTGGCGCCAACGCATACGGGAGGCATTCAAGCACCAAGGACGGTAAACAAAACAGGACGGTCCACTGCCATTTAAATAACATGGGCCAAAAATGGTGACGTCAGCTTAGTGCGGACTTGGGAGCGATAATGACGTCATTATTTCCCGAGCCCCGTGGCCATCATTGGCGCTGCTGTTACGGCTGTCAATAATATCATTGCTGACATTGGCCGTTCTAAAGAGCTCTGAGACTATTCCCGTCATTTGTTTTCTTAATAAAATTATAAGGACGGAAGTAGTCTTAGAGCGGTCACCCGAAAAACCTGTGAATATTTGATTTGACATCTCGATGATTATTCGCGGCCTAATAAACTCTTTTTTGAATCTTATCCTTTGACGCTGTGATTGCGCCGATTGTGTTGAGATTTAGTAAAATTGCAAATACAGCATGCCTGGTCAGATTTGTGCTGTTTCTAAATATAAAAGCGTGAAATTAAAGTGGAAGAAAGAAGGCAGACTCACTTAAAATAAGAAATAGGTGGATTCAGCTTTGCCAACGAAGTGATACATTCAATCCAGATACCTCGGCAATATGCTCGTTACATTTTACGGCAAATGATTATGAAAGAGACTTCTTAAATGAACTTTTAGGTAAGTAGTACATTCAGTATTAAGTACTTACATTGCTTCGCTCGTCCTCAAAACTTTCGCATTCGTGCCTTAAAATTGCACTTTTAACACTTAGAGTATATATATAGCTATTTTGAATGCATGATAACCCTTTAAACAATATAACACATAATGGCTGGCCAAGCAATTTTGAAATATCCTGACTCCCTGACTACACCTTATATAAGTACGTACAACCAATAGGTATTTGTACCGATTCAGAAAATGTTTGCTAGTATCTAGACATCAAGAAAATGTGACGGTACATTAACATACTATGTATAAGTGTTAGTATTCGAAACTCGTAGTTGTTTATGGTGTATTGAATACAGTTGCTTGCAACCCGCTTTTTAAGTCTCCATCAACGTACTAATAAACCTATTCTTTGAAATCTTGAGAACTATTTGTATTAATGCTATTTTATAGATCCTTTCATACTTATCGACACTTCTGAGATGTTATTTAAACCAATACAGGATAAACAGAAGCTCAAGTCAAAAAACTATGCGTCTGCGGAACAAACTCTTAATGATATATCTCATCAGAGCACTAGTGTGACGTCACGCCGCGGGTACAGAAAAAGAGGTAATAGGGCCGTCCTATTAGTCTAGCGTCCTTGTTCAAGGACAGCTTGGTCATCCGGCGTGACTTTTCAAGCGAACTCGTGTAACTCGTCTCGCTTCAAGGTTGCGATTTTCGTGGTCACGGGAGCCGTCAAGACGGGCTCGACTAGAGTCCAAAGTCGCTTTTCAAGGTCACACGGCTCCAGATTTTCAAGGTCAGCTTCCAGTCAAGGTCACATGGCGCGCGATTTTCAAGGTCAACTTCCACCGACCTCGTGTGATGCTTCCTATGAATCCCATGGATCTCACTTAAAGTGAGCTAGAATCGGCTTCGTATAACTACTGCTTCGGTATGAGCAACTGCATGTCTCTAGTTGCGCCGACATAATTCTCTCTGATTTACAAAACCAATGTTTAAAGAACTTAACCTTTACTCCCCTTTTTTCAATCGTAATGTGGTTGAGATCTTGACTTAAGTTCATTCTGATAAAACAGACCACGTGTTAAATGCATTTAATAGTAATCATCGCATATATAAATTCATCATAGAACTAGATGATAATAATAGAATTTCATATCTTGACACTCTGATTATAACATTAGACATAACACAAGGTACAAATTTGGTAGTGCACCGGTATTATAGGCCCAACTTTTTAGAGGTTTTTGAACACTTTTTCCTTTCACGACCTCCAACAGAACATATATAAAATAAGTCGGTCGAGTGAACAATTTCAAGATATGTAAGAATGACACTGCGCATCTAGCCTGCACGGCACCCTCCAGCTGGGCCACATCAGCAATATCTGGAAAAGTGCGTTAAAATGCTCTCGAAACCGTTTCCAGTTGGTATGCCTAGAGCGAGTCGTTTTGATTTCGGCGTTCGCTCTAAGGGTCAGTCTAATCGGATTATGATCCGAGGTACCTTCGTTCGTCGTCACCAGCTCTGGCTAGAGTCGGACGTTCCTCAACACCGCAATGCACGTCCGGTTTCTCGCCCCCGTTAGGTAGGCATGTCACTGCCTGTTATCAATTGCAGAGTTCCATGAGAAATGCCTGCAATTGCAGTCACCAACCAGCACTAACGCTTGTTGGCCACTCAGGTTAGGCGAAATCTTCCTACTGCAGTTCGTCCTGGGGAGGCTTGTATGCCTACGTGACCTTCATCTGATCATAGCTGGTGCTCACGACGACGGAAATTGAATCAATTTCAATGTATGATGTCGCCTCTCACCAGTATGGCCACCCCTCCGTTATTGGAGTTCTTTGTTCCTTCGGTCTAACACCATAACCGAATGCTATGAAGCTTGAAATCAAGAAGACCAACACAATAACCGAAAGCATTCGGTCATGATGTTAGACCGAAGTACTGCATGTGAGGTAGATACATTTATCGATCGATGAAGCGATTCATAGTCAGCAACTGATGAGGTCTAGTGGGAGCAAAACGCGTCTTGGGAGGTAAAGCTCTGATGATCTCACACAACTTTTCGGTGATTTCTTTTCACTGGTGTTATGGAAGATTATTCTCCTGTAACAAAGAGACCTTTATACCCCGGGCACAGGTTAGATGTGCTGTGTCATTCTTACGTGTACATTAGGGCCAAGAACCAAAAATCAAATTCAATTTTTGATTTCAAGCTTCAATTTCAAGATAAGAATATTACTTTGTTCACATATAATTTAATAAAAAACAATTAACCCAAATCCCTAATAAATAAAGTAATAAACTCTAATACAACAAATGAAGAACTTCCATCTAACTTATCACATCGAATGATCCCCATATGTGGAATTCCTAATTCACAGTTGCATTCTACAGTTCTAATATAGTTGGAAAGTTATTCTCGAATGGGGAATTTTATTTTTTAAAGAGAATGAAGTTTTGGGGGTCAATTTGTATCGAGGTTTGTATTGAAATGGAAAATAGGATAAAAAATCACCAGTATTTCAAGCTTGTTTGAGACTTATACTACACGGACAGAATCGTTATTGATGCCAGTATCTACTTAATTAAATATACGGGAGGTAATAACATAACCAAGTATATATATATCGAATATGTTCGATTTATAGCATCTTTAATAAAGTAGCAGATGGCTTAGTTTCCATTCATTTTTATTCACGAAAAAGTGGGGAAATGAGCTACTTATTCAAAAAGAAGCTATGAAAACACTTGAATGATCAGAATAACAGCTTCTAAAGCCAAGGCCTGATAGATATAACCGGATTTTAGAAGAAACCTATTTAATCCAAGGGTCAGCGCGCCTTTATTTGCATTTCCTGTTAAGTCGACCCTTAAATACCCCTACGGAGGCGAACGTAAAAACCTTGTCATTAAAGAAAAGTCGGAAGGAGATTTTCCTAAATTTAATATTTCCAAGACCGTATTTAAGAAAAATGCTCAAAGTGATGACACAAATTTTATACGGTTGTCAAACATCATTACTGATAAAAGCCTGTAATGGGAGCTTATTAATAACCGTCGTGACTTAAGCAATTACCTGCTTACTCAATAAACCGCCATATTTTTGAGACACAGCCCACGGCCCTATGCCGCTATAAATCATAAGTGCTCAAGGCTTTATAATAATTTACTCGAAAGTAGCACAATGGAAATTTTACCTCAATCTTAGCGGTGCGTAGAGCTGGTTTCCTAATTCACCCTCGCCACCTTTTAATGTACAGAAATTAATAAAACGTCGCTGCCTGCCTCAGTGCTTTCATTTGCCTGAAAGTCTTGATTTTTGAGTAATTGTCGGGGGCATTTTGCCTGCTTTGTTGTCGATGCATTAAATTTTAGACGAGGAAAACGAAATTGTGAAGTAGGATAAGAACTAGAAGTATTTCTCTCATTCTTATTAAAAAAATGGCAAATTTTGACGATTTTTTAACAGAAATTGTCAAAACAAAAATTTGCGAACTGGGGCAATGTAATAAATTCTTTTTTCTACAAACGTCAAATAATGACGCATTTTACGCTTTCATTAGACAAACGAAAACTTAACCATTTTTGAAGATCAGAATGTGAGTTTACTTTTCCGCGCGTTGCCCAGGACAGCAAGCAAAAAAGATTTTTTCGCTTGCTGTCAATAGCAACTACCACCACTCAATCAATTATTAAAAACGTCATTGTCAGTTTCATGTAAATTTTCAGATTGTGACTTCAGTTATGCTCAGTTGTGATTCACATTATTTGAAATTGATCGTTTGCAGAAAAAACGTTGTATGCATTACGAGCAAAAAGTAACTTTTTTGCTCTCGAGTGATTGCCGCTCTCCGCTTCGCGTCGAGCGGCAAACTTCACTCTCCGAGCAAAAAAGTTGTACTTTTCGCTCTTAATACATAAATAACTATTTTCATTCACTTATTGATTTACTGATTAACATGTTTTTTTTTATAATAATTGTTCTATACTAATATATGCTATTTACGACTTCTTGAACTTATGTTTATTTGTTACCTAGTATATTATAGTAGTAACCTGTTGCCAATTTGGCATCAAAATAGTAATGATTGCCACGCCCTTTCTTCAGGATGAGGCCCTGAATAAAGAAGAAAGCTCTATAGAAAGTGAGTTGCCTAGTGGCCTGGCAAATTAAATGTGCTCCAGCTCAAATAATTTGTAAACTGGGGTAGGTTAGCGCCACTGGCTTTGACAGTAAAACCAGAAACCTCCAAAGGTGTTATGCGTTACTCAACACCAAACCAAAATGTAAACTAACTTTCATAAGTGGATAGGACACACTGAAAAAAGTCGACTGGGTAGTTTACTAGTTGCTCTATTACTGTGGAGTTAGTAAGTACTTATAGTCTGTTTTAAAACTGGGAGGAGTGATTCAAATTTTCGGCGGGAAAATGGCGGTATATTATTGGCCGAATGACGGCCCGATTTACACAAGCAAACTTCTTCTGGCGTTTCTCGAATTTGACGCGAGAATTCGAATTTGCAAATAATTTTTTGTGTGTTCGTTGTTATTTTCCATTTTTGCTTGTCCTGTTCTCTAATTTTCTTGGTTTTATATTGTTATATTGTCCAAAAATTCTTTTAAGAACTCATAATATCGCACTTTGTGTTATTTCGTTGTTTTTGCCATGGATCCGACTATCCCAAGTACTAGCGGCTGCAGCGGAGGCGGAAATTCTCCACCCAAGAAACGAAAACGTTTAGATTTGGGGCATAAGTCTTTGGCAGAGAAACAGTATATTGTAAATTTCTACAAGCAATTAACAGCAGACAAGCCTTTAATAAAAACATCTTATCTGGTTTTGAAAATTGCTGAAGCAGGAGGTGAAAACTGACTCCTTTATATTATTCCCTAAAGGGGCTAAACATTTTTGGGTATTTCTAATTATTTTTAGGTATTGCGAAGTCCACCCTACCGCACTCTGAAAGAGTATAGGGAAACCGGAAAAGTAGTCGCTTCTAAGGATTGTGGTGGACGACCTGAGACTGTTAAAATTCTCAATAAAGGCCAAAAAAATGAAATAAGGCAGCTTGTACATAGCTTTTTTTTAAATGAAATTTCCACCCTAAATAAAATAATTGAGGTCTTAAAAAGCCGCAATGATCTGATGAAGCAAATAAATAATTAAAAGTGTGGGTGGACCAAGAAATTAGAAATAGACGTCATACTCTATCTTTTTCTTTCAAGATTTCATGGCCAATTTATTAACTTTCCTACTGAACACCCAGTAGTATCAGTATCAGTTTCAGTTTGTAGAATTCGGCTTTAACAGAGATGTGAAATTTCAAATTATCTATGACCTCTTGTATTTTGACAATGATCCATTTCTGCACTTGGTACTTTTATACTAATTTTCTTTCATTCTTTTAAATGTGATTTTAGAATTAATGGATCATATTGTAACAGTTATTGGCTTGGCACGTTAAATTTTAACATTAGAACTTCGGTAGACCATAAAATTGTCTACCTAATCCCCGAGTTGATCTCACATTTCCCGCTACCATATAAACTTGCACAGCAGTATGTTTCCGGGATGTTTATTAGAAAACTTCATCTAGTTGACTTTGAAATGTCAAAAGAAAAAGATGGAGAAACAAAAGTCCTTTTACTTTGATCATCCTTTTCTGTCAAAATTTTATAGCCTACTAGATGAAGTTTTCTAATGAACACCCCGTACATTCTAAAGCATAGCTTTGAAGCCCTGGCCTGATCTGGTTCAATGGAACTTCTTCCATCAGGCGTTTTATCGATGAGGCAATGGGCAAAACGAGCTCCCTTATGCCCAATGTTTGCTAGTCTATTGCACCATGGCATCATAGACCATAATGCATTTTGACTAGCCATGAAAGCCTTCAAAGTGCTTAATAGATTTCTTTGGTGTCTATAAAGAGCATTCGGAAATACTGGTAACAGGTCATCGAAAAATAAGTAGAGTTTGCTTAATACACACATGTCTTAAAACCAACCTGTATATTAAGGTACAGCACGTTATAACTAAAATTTAATATAATATATTTTTGAGTTATGTAAAAGGGACTGGACATTTAAGAACACAAACAGGTATGTTTATGTTTCCGTTCCAGATCTTTCCAAAAATTTTAACTAAACTTCAGTATTTTGTAGACAGTATTAGTAGCATACATAGGTACCCCCTCATGGTTTGTCGCTCATGTCAAGTCCAGAATTTTAGTGGACAACAATTTTTGAAACAAAAGATATCTTAAAATATGCTAAAGTGAGAGAGAAAAAGAACAATAAAAATAGCTGTTTACAATATTTCCAGATTGAATTATATTAAAAATTTTATCAAGGCTGTTGGAAAGAACTAGGACTAATACCCAAACATACCTAATTTTGTTTCAAAATGTCTTCCTTCTCACATAAATTAAAAATTATACAACAATATGTGTTATTTTCTACATATCTTTTAATAAGGGTTCATTTATTAGGCTCTTAAATTCACACTGCCGCGTTCTTAAGGATAGATAGCAAAGAATAGGATCTCCTTTATACAGTTACATAACGATGTTAATAGAAAAACTTTAATATTGGCTTAAATGAAATAATATTTCATACTCTCTAACTGAAAAAAATAAACATATTATAACATAACCTCATTTCATAAGAAGAAAATAATATATCATAAACATGTTTCATTGAAGACCCGACGCCTCGAGAACTTGGCGTGTTCTAGGAGCAAGAGATAGCTAGTCAATAACATTTAAAAATAAAGAGAGACGAGAAGTTCTGCTAAATGACGTTGGCTGCATCGTGCTCGCCCAGTTCGCATGTCTATTGAATATCCTAGTCTACAATCATTCTAGTAACTTTTTTGGTAACTTTTATCGTGTAAATCTATCTTTGGCCTTTACTCCTCCTAGTTTAAAAACAGAGTATAGAACTAAAGCATACATACAGTCCCTATGGGGTGGAGTAAAAAATTGAGCCAATAGGTCACGGCTGAAGTCAGTGACTTTGTGACCTTCGGCGGCTATTTACAATGAGATTTGTTGCAGTGATTAGACTCGGTAGAGTCCAGGACAAAAATGTAGAAATCAAGGGCAAATAAACTTTCGCTGAGGGGTTTTTTTCTAGAAATCCTCAGAAAAAAATCCGGTAGAAATAGTAACTGCGGCTCAGGAAAGGGTGATGGTGATGCCTGGTACCGATGGAGGAAATGGCCGCGAGGCTTTCAACCTGAGCGGTGGGAAAGGGTCGCTTGCAGTTCAAATCCTGCCGAAGCAGTTACAATGTTTCCTTGAACGTAAGGTAAACCAGAAACTTTAAAAAAAGAGTTAAATCCAAGGGCGTTGGGCAGAACTCAAAACTTCGGCTAAGTCTTCTCGTTGCAAGTTCAGGTAGGATAAATAACAGGTAGCAGAATGTGGGGTGGGGAAAAAGTGTCACGTCACGTAGGCCAAAATGAGATCACTTCAAGAAAGATAGGAATCGCAAAACTTCTGCATCTTTGTCTAACGCTAGCGCAAAGGCAGTGCCAAGACATTCTGATAACGAGATTAGGTCGTTTGTTATTTAATCAAGATAGGAAATAATAAAATTAACAAGGGAAGGTTAAAAAGGAGACAATCCCAAAAAAAAATACCAGTTTAAATATCCGAAGTATACAACAACCAGAAGTCCGAACTGCTGTAACTAATAACGTAAAAAATACGACTCCATAAACTGCAGGAACAAAATGTTGATGGCCTGGGTGAAGAAGCAAAGTGGACCAAAATTAAAGAAGCGATTATAACAACACAACAAGAAAGCATTGGCAAGGGCAAGAACAGAACTGGGCAGAGATGGATGACAGAGGAAATTTTGACACTGATGGAAAAACGAAGAAAGAAGGAGATACAAAGGCAGGGATAACCCAAGTACAAGGAGATACAGAACACAATTAGAAGTAAAATAAGAATAGCAAAGGCGGTCTGGATGACAGAAAGGTGCAAGGAAATTGAAGAATTAGAACAGAAGTACGACAGTTTCGGCCCATATAAAAAAATAAAAGAAGTCACCGATGTGGTGAGAGAGAAGAAAACTGGTACCCTGAAAGATGAAAAGGGCGTACTGGTTGAGAGAAATCTTGTCAAGAGAAAGAATTGAGCTAGCGAGAAAACTGCTGACAGCCCGAGACCTATCTTTGACTTTGAGAGTGAGAATGGGGCAGTGTTACCTTTTCCAGTATTGCCATATGGTCTTGAAGGATGGAATGGACACTGAACAAGGAAACATCGAAGAGACTGAAATCGTTTGAGTGGAGAGTGTACCGCCGAATGTTAAAGATCTCCTGGATGGACCGCATTACGCTATATAGTCTTGAAGGATGGACACTGAACAAGGAAACGTCGAAGAGACTGGAATCGTTTGAGTGGTGGGTGTATTCTCTTCACAATTAAGAGAAGAAAACTAGAGTTTCTTGGGCATGTTATGCGTAATTCAAAATATGAAATTCTGCAGTTCATCATACAGGGGAAGATCGTGGAAGGCAGAAGCGTCGGTATACGTACAATTTCCTGGCTACGTAACCTGCGAGACTGGTTTGACCTCTCATCTGTCAAACTATTTCGGACAGCCGCCTCTTAAGTTAGAATAGTTACGATGATCTCTGATGGAGAAGCTGAAATCAAGAAGAAGAACAAGGGAATGGCAGTTTGCGCGCTCCCTGTTATGCAAAAATAAATCCTGAACGAACAATAAAATAACCATTCAAGCCCTTATGAACATATTCGCAACTACAGTGCCACAACGTGTGTAGAATTGTAAACAAGAGATGACTCAGTATATAAGAAAAAGGGACTTTTTATTGCATAAATCTAACAGTTTTATAAAAATCAGACAGGCGAAAGGGAAACCAGACCTTAGTACCAACAAAAAACCGAGAGAGTTCCATCAGTGAATGAACAGCAAAGGCAAAATTGTGCAAAACTCGATAAATACAAGAATGAAAGTAAAAGTGAGTGATTCAAATGTGTGAGGGAGAATGTCAAATAAAGCGATATAAGCAAACAGTTAAGATACGTTAATTATTAAAATTAATGGCGCCACTTGTACCTACATACATCTCCTTGAACAAGAAAAGGAACCTAGTTTCTCGAACTCCATTTTCTCTCAGGTTTGAAGCGGAAATCTGCTCTGTGTTGTTTAGACCATTACTGGTATAGATCAGTAATCTAGATCAGTAATGAGATTACGTTCAGTGGTCTACACCAGCAATGTGACTCTTCTTAGATTTAAAAAAGGCAGTGATGTCATCATTACATATGTGGTTGAAAATAATTTTTTAACTCATCTCGTAATCGTCATTTTGGCTAGGATTATTTGAAACTGCACAGTTAATTCGATTCAGATTTCTAGTTCCCCTCCTCCAGTTACCATAGTAAGTTTCCATGTTCATCCACAATGTACCATTCTCGTCTAATAGTATCGGTGGTTCTATGGCTAGTGTGGCATTGGGGTAAATTAAACACGTATGCGTTATGAACGAATTCTATTAAGCTCTAATCTCATGAGATCTGTTTACAACAGTTCATCCTTTCTACCACCATTCGATAGTATTTATCTCCTACCGAACAAGATAACAGAAGTCAACGGGGAGCAGAGCAGGACATCTACATCTGCTCGGACAGTCAGGCGGCTTTGCGAGCCATCTGCAGAAGCGGAACGAGTTCAAAGCTTGTTTAGGACTGCAGGGATGATATAGAGTCACTGGCAGAAACAAAAAAGATATGGGATAGATTCCTGGACATAGGGCCATCGAGGGGAACGGACGTACCGACGAATCGGCCAAGCGAGGTTCGAGACATGCTTTACTTGACCGGAGTCATGTATGGGAGTAAGTAAAAGGTACGTCTCTCACACAAACTCGACACAGTCGGGAATATGTAGACAGACCAAAGAAATCTACCCTAATCCAGATAAGTCCAAGGCCCGTGGGAGACCTTATAGGAATCCTTACTAGACACTGTATACTAAAAAGGCACATGCACCTCCTAGGAATTGCTGACAGGCCACTCTGCACCCACTGTAAGGCAGGGAAAGAGTCGCCAAACCACTTTTCTTCATCGAGAGGAGATTCCGACTCTGAAATGGGACGGGATACTCTCCTTCTTTAGAGGGACGGGTCGACTCGTGGAGGGAATGAGGGCCCTGGTGGAGTAGGGATGGGTGGACCAGGGGACTGTGAAAAAAGCATCTAAGGCCTAGTGTTAACACTTCGCCCCCCCCCCCCCATTGTTTACTACTACTTACTACTGCTCAACTTAAAGTTCGGCATAAGCAATTTTTCGTGTCATTTTCAATTAGTTGTAACTTTTTAAGTAATGAATTGTTTTAAATACAAGTTGCACGGTCTAAAACCTCTCATTTCCTCTAGATTAAGGCGGCGGATAATTTGGAAAAAAAAATCGACATTATCTTTATTATACAGGGTGTCCAAGATAAAGATGTCCAGCATGGGGATCTCGTAGACGGTAATAGATACAAACTTGGTTAAATAGGAGAAAAGTTGCACATTTGAAGGATTAGTTTAATGGTGTGAACAGATATACAAAATCATTTTGGGTTTTTTAGTTATTTAAAAAAAAACCGGGATTTTCTTTTTTACTTTTTTTTCGAGTTGTGGTAAGAGGTGGATGAAAACTAGAAGCAATATTCATTGCAGTTTTTTATAAGCTTCAACATGGCAGTCGTGGTTTCGTACTACGACGTTTCGTATTTCGAAAATCATCATCAACTTTTTTTTCTAAATACGGACCTGGTAATTTTTTTGTCGATTTTAAGACTACTTTTTATTGCAATTTCACTGATGTATCACACTTAGCAATTTATGCAATAATTTGGTTTTTCTTCACGTTTTATATGATTTTACATGCTTTTCTCAAAATATACATAGCAGGCCTTGAGTAAATTTTAACGTTTAAGCCAAACTTGACACTTGTCAGACTTTCAAAAATGTGTTGATAGATTATTTAGTTTCCGCTTCCGTTCGTTTAATATTTTCTAGTATTAAAATGGTCCGAAACTTTTCATATAAAGAAAAATTTGATTTGGTAAAGTGTTACATTTTATGTAATAATAATGCAGTTGAAGCAGAACGCATGTATTAAGGTCGTTCCCCGAAAGACCACAGCCAAACTGTAAAATCTTTGGACGACTCGTGAAAAATCTTAAAGAATACAGATCATTTAAAAAACCGGTAACACGCCGCCGCAAACGCTGTAATGAAGAACAAGAAGAACATGTAATGTTATCGGTTATTGAAAATCTAGAAATATCGCTTAGCGAAATTACGCTCTCCACAGATGTTCCGAAATCAACTGCTGGATTTGTTTTACGCAAACAAAGGTACTTAAAATCGACAAAAAAATTACCAGGTTCGTATTTAGAAAAAAGAAAGTTGATGATGATTTTCGAAAAACGAAACGTCGTAGAACGAAACCAAGACTGCCATGTTGAAGCTTATAAAAAACTGCAATGAATATTGCTTCTAGCTTTCATCCATCTCTTACCACAACTCGAAAAAAAAGGAAAAAAAAATTCCCGAATTTCGTTTTTTTTTTTAAATAACTAAAAAACCCAAAATGATTTTGTAAATCTGTTCACACCATTAAACTAATCCTTCGAATGAGCTACTTTTCTCCCATTTAACCAAGTTTGTATCTATTACCGTTTACGGGATCCTCATGCTGGACATCTTTATCTTGGACACCCTGTATAGGGTGTGAAACAAAGTGATGCAAAAATTTCAAAATTTTGGTGTTCTGCCATTTCGCAATAAGTTATTTTTTCCTTATCGTTTTCAGGTCAGGAGTAAGCCAACATCTATATTTCGGGACCTTTTTGCCAGATTTTTTATTAAAGCTCTCTGAATTTTGATACAGAGCGAAACGTAAAATGTGTGAAATTCCTGTTGCTGATATTTTTAAATCGCCGTAGTTCGGAAAAGCGGTAAAGAATCTTACTGTGTTTCCCTCATTTGTTGACATATTGTCTGTGGATTATTACTCATTAAAAAAAATTAAAAATTAGTGCCGTTTTTTCTAGTATACTAGCATTCAAAAAATATGATACCATTATTGTTGATACTCGTGACTTATAGGAATATTAAATAAAATAAACTTTCTAGAGGCAAAGGGAAATTGAGTGATGCCGTCGCAGATAGCCAACATAAATATCTCTAGAATAGACGTTTTTCTCATTTTTTGTTTTTAAGACATTAGAACCTATACAGAGGGAATCAAAATATTCTTATAAATTTTTGTTAGTATTTTTTTTAAATCGTCGTAATTCTCAGACAAGTTGACGGATTATTATTCTTATTTTTTGGATCGACATCATTATCTACAAATTGTTTCTCAACAAGGGAGTTTTTTAAAAGTGATTACTTAATTACAGGTACGGACTTGTCAAAATTAGTATACGGGGTGAATCATAAGGGGTGGTCGAAAATTAAATCTCATAATCTTTGGTCGATTTTGAGGGTGTTCTGTCATACAATTGTGTTACCTATCGAGCTTCGTTAAAAAGTTACAGGGTGTTGAAATTAGAATTTCAAAATTGTTTTGATTATTCCGAAAGCGTAAGAAATATTTTATTGAAATTTTGTACGTTTTTACTGCTATATAAGGCGCACTTTTTGCAAGAAGTAATTATTTTTATTTTCGCCAGTGGCGCGCTTAACAGCACGTCGACATATGTTATTTGAAAAAAAAAAAAAACTGGCGAATGGCCTTCTTATTTCATTCGCCTTAACTATGATACAATAATAATGATAATGAACTAATAACACGTTCTGCTCCTGAGTAATACTACCTGGTTCCGGGGCAACGACTGGTGGAATATAGCAATTGATTAGTGTCTTACTCTATCACAGACTTACAAAATTTTCAAAGCCTGTTGGACAGTATTTCTGAATAGCGGCAGGATTTTCTTTTTCCTGCATTAGTAGGACCCAAGCTTCTACAATTTCTTAACATTTTCCGATGTTTTAGCCACAAAAAGTTTTTGAGAGGCACATCCAGCGTTGGACAGATTATAATTGAAGATTTTCTTATGATCAGATAAATGTTTTCCTGGGTAAGATTGCATGATATTTTTGCTGAAAGGAAGTGCTTGGTCCGGTACCAAGAAATAAGAAAAATTACTGTTTTACCCCTAGTAACGATATGGGAGCTGGAATAGACCTATTTTGTTTCTTTTCTTTTCTGTTTTGTTTCTTCTCTTTTCTTTTACGTCGTTTACTATACTACACTGACAAAAGACCTATAAAAATATTACTTTTATTATATTTTTATAAGCTTGGTACGTTGGTAGTCTTCCTTCATTTCTTTTAATTCTTGGGATATTATTTACATTAGATTTAGATATTAGCTATTAGATACTTTTTAAAGACTAGGTAATTTTTATACAAAAAAAATGTAAAAAAAGTAATTTTTTTGTAATAAATTATTTTCGCAAAACAACTACAAATAAAATGTATGGCATTGACATTATTGATAACCAAGAAGCATGTCAATGTATACACTGCCAACATCAAGTTGTGTTAAAGCTCGTTTCTGATTGGATATTTCTTACGTCTTAAATGGAAGCATAAATGGATCTTTCCTTTTAAATCTTACGTGTTACGTTTTACATTTTAAGTGACTTTTCATAACCATAAAACGCACTAATGTTTCTGTCGGAAATGTCACATTGCAAGACTGCAACTTATGATAATTATAAATTCTGATTGGTAAGGCTTCCAATAAAAACTAGTGTTATCCTGAATGCTTTAATTTCAAAAATAAAATAAAAATATTTCCAATATATTTCGTTCTATTTACTTTTTCAATATCCTCAACGTCACATTAAGTTAAAAAATTACGTAACTGGCAAATAATAACAAATTTTTATATATTCTATTTTGAATCCAATATCATGTAATATGATACCAATATTAAACGTAAATGGCAAATCGTCACGTGACACTAAACCGTCGATGAAGGTCGAAAAGGAAATACTCCGGTGTTACTAATTCGATTTGAAATTCATGATGGGTAAAATTAGTTGGGGTAAAAAGGCACACATTTTCCAGTTATTACCACGGATGCTTTTAGGTTCAGTAATTTAGGATAATGTAACTTGGAATTTTCTGCCTATTCGCCACCGAAATAAACTTAGGAAAGCTTCTTTCATCTTCAATGGAAAAATGTAATTCCTACTCCGAAGTTTTTGACTAACTGATTACTGACGGAATACCTTTTAGATTTTCTCTTCCTCCTGTTTTTAATTTTTAGTACTGTACAACAAGATACATGTGCGTGCCCGAGGAAATTAACGTATTATATTTAGTATCTTATTAAAAGCCTACGTTTTTTTCACATTAGTAACTAACATTTAAAGAAATCGATAATTTATCCTGTTGGAGCATAAATAAAGAGTTGAATTACTTAGCAGTTTACTATTTGTGAAACCACCTTTAAACAAACATTCTTCAAACTACTTGGTTTTTCAAGTATATGAAAGAAAAACTGCTTGACGCGACTTGACATTTACTGCCCCAAACTGAGCTTGACTTGAAATCAAGTCAAGTCAACTAGCTTGAACATTAAGTCAAACCGCGCATCCCTAGGCGAGACTTTACTTTATGACCAAATCCACGCACTACCCCCACCTCAGCCTCTCCAACTAGAGGGCGAAGGTATAAAAAGCACGAAGCATTCAAAGGTCAGCTCAGTCATCGCTAAGGCGCAATGTGATCACTTCGCCCATTTCCTCATAACTTTTGATATTTGGTAGTTTCTTCGTTTGAGTTTTTATCTTTTTAACTGTTAACCGCACGAGATTGCTATGCATTGTGCTTAGATACTGAATAGAAAGGGCTTTCCAAAATTATGATCGGGTTGGTCGAGTGTGTCGAGGAGTGACCAAACTAACCAGTGGCGTGCAAAGTCAAAATGTTTATTTTTTTTGAAAACCAATTTTACAGCTGCTTTATCGTGAGACCTGGAATAAACTGCTAACGGAAGAGATCGATACAGCAGATTTTTTGAAGTCATTTTTGAAGGCCTGTATCTCCGAAGTGCGTCAGTCAAAATTTGTAACTTAAAAAGATTTTGAAAGGTCGTATCTTCTAGAATCAGGCTGGGGTGTTGGCGTTAACTAAAAGCTGTTTTTAACGGACATGCGGGGTAAGGAAAAAACCATTGCAAAATAGTTGCATTTCGACCCACTGCATTTGATAGCTAGCGTAATTTCAGAACATTCAATGTTATGACATTTAATGGGCTTGGTTGGCATCTTGCTAAGTGTTCGGGGGTTTTCGGTTTTTTGGCCTACAAAAAAAATACAGGAGCTTTTCAAAAAATGTTCGCTTTTTTCTAAGTTATCCTGTATGGCGAGAATGCCGCTGCCGAACTTAATAAGATAAATTATCTCTAAAAGACAATTGATTGTAAAATCAGCGAAATGGCCTTAAGTTTAATTAAATATTTCTGTTCCATTTTGTACAAAGGTTGCAAAAATGACATGAAAAATTGATTAAAATTGTGTTAACTACAACGTCATGGCAGTTATTTTAACTTTAAAATTCTTATTTTAATGATATTGTTACCCGATCGTCGGTCCACAGAGATTCGGGCCAAAGCGGCAACGCCGAGCGCCGACCGCGACCCCGGGAACCCTTCTAGATTAAACGAGAACCTGTCACAGTGGCTCCGTTCTCGAAAGTACGAGAGTGTGTTCAAGCCCAGTATATAAACCTGTGAGCCGCGCGAGATGGGATGGATTAGATAGTGCAGTGTAGTAAATAAGCGGACAAGCGAACAGTGCGAATTGTTAGTAGAGAGTAATTGTGTTTTAATCGTGTTGTTAAAATAGTTAAAAATAAAGACAAGTGTGTAGTTAGTTGACGATAAATTATTGGAACCCGTATCACATAACAATATTTAAGAGCTGTGGTCAATATATCGTGACGGTTTTGGCGGTTTTTTCTTTTTCCTTCTACGAAAACAGTTACTGGGTGTTTACAGAAAGTTTGCACTTTCTTGTATGTTACAATTTATTGCACGAACACGCAGGCAAATAAAAAAAAAATTGACATTGAACTTTCATTGATTTTAAAATCATTGACGTACATTGATGGTTAATAAACATTTCTGTTCCATGTCGTACAGGTGACGCACATAAAATCAAATAGGAATATTTTCAATCCTGATGAGTCATACCAGATGATAAAATTTGAATTCTTGAGTCGGAATATATCGCTACAAGTGACTTTATCTTTACCTAAATGTGAGTTATCTCGCCTAAATCGCATTTGTCAGCATGTGCCTGTTTTCCTTATTTTTTCTCCTCAAGTCACAACTTTATTTAATCGCATAATTCAAACCTGAAGGGCCTCCATCATGGTGGATCCCGACACCAAAATTTTCAAATCGAGCAGTTTTTGCAGAAACGTTCTCATAGACCGGGAATTGTGCTCATAATTTACCTAAACATGTCCAAAGTTTTACCTGCCATATAGTATTTTCGAATTTTCAGACGATTTTCCTTAATATAAACCTTTAAAGCTGATATTTATATTAAAAAAATTCCAACTGTCAGACCATGGAACCGGACGGACAGTGGTCCAACAAAAAAAACAATCGGCTTTTTGGGCAAAATTTGGAAACCTGCATGCTATCATTCGAAATTCAATTCGGACCATTTATCGATGTCCCAGCAAAAATACCTATATAGTTTCAAGGCATCCGCTAGGATATAAAAGAATACCGAAGTTAAAAGTTAAAAGTTAAATAAATTGAGGTGTAGTGCACCAGACGAGTTTTTTTTTGGTTCGTGTAGACGATCTAGTACGCATATGAAGTTTATTAATTGATTAAGCCAGTAACGTGTCACCGAGCTTTCATTCTTGTTTTTATGTGCATGGTGATATGCGAAATTAGGCAATAAACCTTATTCTTTTCAATGTATACGCACTAAACCTTCTTTTGCTACTGGCAACACTAGGTTAGGATATATTTATTGCTACAAGTGCACACGAAATATGGGTAGCCTGGATAAAGCCACAATTGGCAGCTGGCGCCTGTTAATTGTATCCTTATATTTTTTTAATTTTACTTTATGCATGCTAATCTGGTACACATATGAAGATGCATGGCTGAAGAAACCAATAAGCGGACACACACGCCACAGGGCGATCATCCTTAGTCCTATCTGATGCATACTTTGCAAATCACCTAAAAAAAAATCTTATTTCTATATACTAGATCTGCATTAAACCTCCTCTCAATAATACATGCAACGGCAGTAGGTTAATATTTTTATGTTGAGCGCAACACTGCACCAGGGGAGAGAACACAGTTTTATGGGGAGTGACGTCAT
Organism: Taphrorychus bicolor; assembly: GCA_951812265.1. Lineage (NCBI taxonomy): Eukaryota > Metazoa > Arthropoda > Insecta > Coleoptera > Curculionidae > Taphrorychus > Taphrorychus bicolor. The sequence continues at coordinate 38,141,187 of OX638301.1, read as the reverse complement.
GCTAAGGCGTCACTACCCAAATGTCTAATTAATTATAGATGAATGAAAATGAAATATAAAACAAATGCACGTCATTTTTACGTCATTCTTCTAGAAACTCAACGTACCAGCCTTAAGAATCTGCTCCTAGACCCTAATTTTCCATCCTTTATATCCATAGGTCACTCGACGCTGCACTTTAAATCCGTGGCAAAAGATTAACGCTCTTAGTATATACCGGGTGTCCAGCAGAACCCTGGACATAGGAGATTAACATGGGAAATGGGTTTGTATTTTTCTGCGCCTGTACGGTTGATTTGTTTGAAAAACCTTTAAGAGTAAAGTTGTAGAGTTTATGGTCAGCTATCATCCTGTAATTTTTTCAATACCACAGTTTTGGCTGCTTTTTGGAGAAACACCTCGAAAAGTGCAAAAATTAGAATTAGGCGCGTCACCCTCGCCATGCATGTGCAGTGTCGCCAACATAATAATTTCTTATGTCAGAGTCAGAGCCGATTTTCCTTTCTTATTTATTTTGAGGGACTATCATGTAGTAATTAACATGATTATGCAGTGAAAATTAACCGAGAACCTGCCGATAATGTTCTTAAATCATACGGTAAGTAAAAGTTACGTTTATTATTCTCATAATTAGTGAAAGGAAAATCATTACAATTTGTGTTTAGCTGGTTGTCTAATTCATTTTAGATTAGCAACAGACAACGGATCGACGATATGTCTCTTGTCTTTGCCATTTGTAAAGCTAAAAGCTAGGTTAATGTTAAGCATTATTAAGGACGGCGAGTTGGGTGGATACATTTGTTGAGCAAACCAAGAACGAAGCTTGAAATGTGATTGTACTCTACAAATGAGTTATCGTGTAATTGGCGAAAAGAAAATACGGATTGGCGGCTCTTAAAAGAACCATTTAATTACATACTACAAAAAAATTGAACAGTTCTTGTTTACACCGAGGTAAACAAGAACAATAAACAAATAAATAAAATACAAGACTAGATGTGGCACATCAGAGAAATTGTTCAAAGTGACCACCTTCTGCAGAGGTACAATATGCAAGCCTCTGGTCAAAATTGCGACATGTATTCTCCAACATCACCACCGTGACTTGACCACAAATTTCTTGAATGGCAAGTTTCAACTCTTGAACATTTGCTTATTGTTTATTTCTCTGGTAGAGACGATCTTGAATGAATCCCCAAACAAAAAAATCACAGGGATTCAAATCCGGAGAGCGAGGTGGCCAATTAATTGCTCCAAACTTTCCGATCCACCTATCAGCAAATGTTTCGTTTAAAAAACGTCTATTTTGCAGCATAGTGTGACACGACGCCCCATCTTGCATGTAGAAAACCCGTTCTAATGGCTGGATGGCTTCTACAGCAGGCAAAATGTCATTGCGAAGCATATTGCCATAATTGTTGGCGTTCAAACTGCCATCAATGAAAAATGGACCTATAACATGGGGCCCTAAAATGCCGATCCACACGTTTACAGTTGCTCGACGTTGGTCCCGATTGTCATGCACTATATGTGGGTTGTGAAGTGCCCAAATTCGATCATTTGATTTAAAGAGCCAGTCAATCCAAATGAGCCATTCATCCGTGAAACAAATGTTTCTAACAAATCTTGGGGCTGCAATAATTTTTTCGGTCAGGATTTCACAAAACTCCATTCGGGGGAAAAGGTCGATCGGTAAGAGTTTTTGATGGTTCTCTTTTTTGTAGCTTTTAAAACCTTTTTGCAGATAATTATGGATGGTCGATCTACTAAGTCCAGTTTCTTGGCCAATCTGTCGAATACTCTTGGAAGGATCATCGTTTTCTGTAGCAAGAACAACAAGTTTTGCCACATTTTCATCTTCTGGAGCCGCACCAGCTTGAAGTCGTCGCTTTCGCTCACAGGAACATATCGGGTTAATACTCCCAGTTTCCTCAAAACGAGCAACCACCGCCTGAATTGAACTGCGTGCTGGTATTGGTCGTTCAGGAAACAATGCAACAATGTTGTCTCGAATTTGAGTAAAGGAACTACCAGCCCAGTATTGTTTTAAAACAAGTTTTCTCTCCTCAAAATTCATAACTAATGAAACATTTAAATAAGCAATAATGAAAATAAAATTTTACACCGTATCAATAAAATGGTTCCTAATTTCGATGTTCAATTGTTTTTTGCTGTCAAAGTGAACAAATGAAAATCGAACCTTTAATATCAATAAATACAAGCTTTCTGTATATATTACATTTTTATTTTGGGGAAATTGTGTGTGAAAAAGTGGATGCAACAAGTACCAAAATAAGTATATTTCCATAATCAATCTATACATAAATTTCTTAACAGAAGAAATTAACAAGTGGACATGAAAAAGAAAAGTAACATAAATTTAGGTAATAACACAGATAACAACAATTATTTCTATAAAAACACTATCACCTTTATTAAGATTTGTTGTCACTGAAAAGAGTTTTTTTCACAGGCACTATATTCTCAAGATACATAGATAAAACATGAAAGAAACTGGTCTTAGCAGATCAAACATCGCTATCTGCTTACTGGTCTTGCTTGTTTGCTGTAAACATTTGTTCCACCAATGAATGTTAATTTGGATTAATGGGTCCCTCAAATCAACAAAATGAATGAGTTTTGACTCTCTAAAATCCACATACAGTTCAGGACAACCGAGACCAACGTCGAGAAGTTGTTAATGTGTGGATTGGCATTTTGGGGCGCACTGTATTTGGTTTTCCAATGAAATTTTGCCTGTCATAGGAGAATATAGCACTTAGCAAGGGTTTTTTCACACAGCACTGCAAAATAGACACTTTTGAAGTAAAACATTTGGAGATAGATGAATTCATCTCAATAACAACAACAACAACAACGAACACCCTTAATTGGTGACAAGAGACAAATTGTCATGTCATCGTGGTTATCGTGTTGCTAAACTAAAATGAATTAGACGACTAGCCATACACAAATTGGAATGATTTTCCTTTTACTAATTATAATAATAATAAACGTAACTTTTACTTACCGTATGATTTAAGAACATTATCGGTTTTCGGTTAATTTTCACTGCATAATCACGTTAACTACTACATGATAGTCCCTCAAAATAAATAAGAAAGGAAAATTGGCTCTGACTCTGACTCTGACAAGAAATTATTGTGTTGGCGACACTGCATGGCGGATGCATGGCGGAGGTGACGCGCCAAATTCAAATTCTTGCACTTTTCGAAACGTTTTTCCAAAAAAACAGCCAAAACTGAGGTATAGAAAAAATTACAGGATAATAGCTGACCATAAGCTCTACAACTTTACTCTTAAAAGTATTTCAATCACATCAACCATACAGGCGCAAAAAAATAAAAACCGATTTCCCATGTTAATCCTGTCCAGGGTTCTGCTGGACACCCGGTATAATCCATTCACTTATTTCTGTCGTCAAGTTGGCGTTGGAAATCTGACATATTTCACCCCGTATAACATGACTGACAGTGACAGTGATTATTAATCGGTGGGAGGTTAAGATTATTGTTTACAGTTATGCTCACATAGTTGCCACATAGCTTTTTTTGTTTAAGGTTTTAATAATAATGATTAATAACTGAGAATCTAGTAATGGAACAAGTACACATATATTTTAAAATAAATCATCCAAAATGAGAGTAGAAGAAATGCAGTTTTTGGTGTAAATGTGTGTTCAGCAATGTATTCATTCTATATAAGTACTAGCACCGGGTGTTGCATCGTCGTGCGGGACATAGGAAATCCCATGTAAATTTTAAAAGGGTCTATTATTGGCTTCCCTAATTATTTTTGAGAAAAAATCTTTTTTCTCGAAATTTTATGTTGATAGTGCTCATTCTGTAATACGTCACAGAGCTCCAGGGATCGCCACGTGGTTTGATGAACACCAATAAACGTGCAAGTTTATCTCGGGACCATCAGTTCGATCGCCGTGTAAAACAAACTGTTTTGTTTTGTCATCGACATCGCTATTAACGCCGATAATAAGCGTTGAGGGTGAACGAGTGAAGCATGCTAGCATACTATCAGTATATGAAGTCTCATAAGTAAATAAGGGTCTGTTTTGACATCGGTGTAGCGATAGGAACCGCGATATCCACCGCACTCATCCATGAAGCTTTAGTATGTCCGTACCCTTACCCTTGCCATAGCCATTCCAACAAATGGCTGTTTCCAGATGTTTCAATTCCTTTTCCAATGCAGCCGCTCACAAGTTCTCTTGGCTTTCACACACATGGTTTTCATGACCCCCCTTTTTTTCGTATGAGACAATCGAAGGAATCTTGAATTTAATAATTAAAATCTTTTGTTTGTCATTTTAAAACTAGTTAATAGTTTGAAGCGTGTGTAGATCGCTTAACGCATGAACGATGGGCGATTGCCCAAGCCGTCCCAAAGAACCGACAAAATAATAAATTTTAATTATTGAGTTAAGTGGTGACTAAGAATTCGGCTGAAACAACACAGTCGCATCCGAAGAGAGCCAACGCAAAATTGTGGTTAATTTGACCAACGAAAAGCTGTCAACAAGTGGGCTGAGCGTTCTGCACAAGGAAAGGAAACTTTATTTTCAGACCATCCGGGATATCTGTAGAAGTCATCATTGCAACCGCGGAGAGTGGAATTCATCACAAAACGAAAACATTTTCATTTCGCCAGCAGATAAAGGACTCGCAACCAGGCTGAAGTTAGATTCAGATTTAGATTCAATATTCAGATTTTTACAACGGACCAGATAAGTACTGAACATAATGAAAAAAATATATATAAATGGGTTCTGACAAACTACCATGCACGCATATGCACTTTTTAAACCCTACTCGAGACTTACGCGAAATAAATTCGTAAGGGGTAAAATCTACCCCGTCTTGGAAAAGCAATCAAATTAAAAATTCTGCAAATATGACGTTGTGCACTACTCTAGTAAGGAGAAGGAGGCAGGCCTATATGCATATTGTAACACCCTATGTGAGATTCATTCGAAATAACTTCGTAGGGGGTATCAATTACCCCCACCCCGAAAAGAAGTAAAACTCAAAACAGCGCAAACCTGACGTTGTGCACTATTCTAGTAAATAGTAGGAGGGAGGCCTAGATGCACTTTATCACACACTATGCGAGATTCATTCCAAATAACTTCGTGGGGGTAGAAATTACCCCCAACCCGAAGAGCAATAAAACTCAAAATAGCGCAAACCTGACGTTGTGCACTATTCTAGTAAACAGTAGGAGGGAGGCCTAGATGCACTTTATCACAACCTATGCAAGATTCATTCGAAATAACTTCGTGAGGGTAGAAACTACCCCCACCACGAAAAGCAATAAAACTCAAAATAGCGCAAACCTGACGTTGTGCACTATTCTAGTAAATAGTAGGAGCGAGGACTAGATGCACTTTATCACACCCTATGCAAGATTCATTCGAAATAACTTCGTGAGGGTAGAAATTACCCCCACCCCGAAAAGCAATAAAACTCAAAATAGCGCATACCTGACGTTGTGCACTATTCTAGTAAATAGTATGAGTGACGCCTAGATGCACTTTATAACACCCTATGCAAGATTCATTCCAAATAACTTCGTGGGGGTAGAAATTACCCCTACCCCGAAAAGCAATAAAACTAAAAATAGCGGAAACCTGACGTTGTGCACTATTCTAGTAAACAGTAGGAGGGAGGCCTAGATGCACTTTATAACAACCTATGCAAGATTCATTCGAAATAACTTCGTGAGGGTAGAAACTACCCCCACCACGAAAAGCAATAAAACTAAAAATAGCGGAAACCTGACGTTGTGCACTATTCTAGTAAACAGTAGGAGGGAGGCCTAGATGCACTTTATAACACCCTATGCAAGATTCATTCGAAATAACTTCGTGAGGGTAGAAACTACCCCCACCACGAAAAGCAATAAAACTGAAAATAGCGCAAACCTGACGTTGTGCACTATTCTGATAAAGAGAGCGAGGGAGGCCTAGATGCACTTTATAACAACCTATGCAAGATTCATTCGAAATAACTTCGTGAGGGTAGAAACTACCCCCACCCCGAAAAGCAATAAAACTAAAAATAGCGGAAACCTGACGTTGTGCACTATTCTAATAAACAGTGGGAGGGAGGCCTAGATGCACTTTATTACACCCTATGCAAGATTCATTCTAAATAACTTCGTGAGGGTAGAAATTACCCACACCCCGAAAAGCAATATGACTCAGGATAGCGTAATCCTGACGTTGTACACTATTCTAGTAAAGAGAGCGAGGGAGATGCACATAATAACACCCTATGTGGGATTTATTGGAAATAACTTCGTTGGGGGGATGATGTAAAATTTCAAATTTTTATGTTCTGCCTTTTCTCAATAAGCTATTTTTTCCTTATCGTTTTCAGGTCAGGAGTAGGCCAACATCCATATTTCGGGACCTTTTCGCCAATTTTTTTATTAAAGCACTCTGATTTTTTATTGAGAGCGAAACATAAAATGTGTGAAATTCTTGTTGCTGATATCGTTTCAATCCTGGTAGTTCGGACAAGTGGTAAAGAATCTTACTGTTTTCTGTCATTTGTTGACATATTGTCTGCGGATTGATACCGATTCAAAAAAATTAAAAGTAAGTGCCGTTTTTTCTAGTATACTAGCATTCAAAAAATATGATATCATTATTGTTGATACTCGTTACTTATAATAGCAATATTAAATAACATAACCTTTCTAGAGGCAAAGGGGAATTGAGTATTGCCCTCGCAGATAGCCAACATCAATATCTCTAGACGGTTTAGTCATTTTTGTAGAACTTATATAGAGGGAATCAAAATATTCTTAAAAATTTTGTTAGTATTATTTTTAAATCGTCGTAATTCGCGAACAAGTTGACGGATTATTATTTTTATTCTTTGTATCGAAAGTATTATCTACAAATTGTTTCACATCAAGAGAGTTTTCCAAAAGTGATTACTGAATTACAGGTACGGACTTGACAAAATAAATATACGGGGTGAATCATAATGGGTGGTCGAAAATGAAATCTCATATTTTTTGGTCGATTTTAAGGGCGGTCTGTCATACAATTGTGTTACCTATTGACCTTCGTTAAAAAGTTACAGGGTGTTGAATTCAGAATTTCAATATTCGTGTGTCTTGATTATTCCGAAAGCGTAAGAGATATTTAATTGGCATTTTGAACATTTTGATTGCTATAGAAGGCGCACTTTTTGCATTAAATAATTATTTTTATTTCCGCCAGTTTCGCACTTAACAGCATGTCGATTTGTATCATTTGAAAAAAAAGTAGCACGTCACTGATTTTTTGAAAAATAAACCTTAGCTTTTTAATACCCATCCTAGTGTAAAGAAAACAGCCCTCTTCGGGTTTTTAGTACAACACACCGTTTTCGAGTAAATAAATAAAAACCATTGTAATACATGTAAGTACAGCCGCGAATAATTACATCTTGATGAAAAATCTAAAATACACGATTAATTACGGCTTGAATCATATTGCAAACCAATAGTATTTTAATGGGCATTAAAAAACTAAATTTAATTTTTCGAAAAACCAGTGACGTCCCACTTTTTTTTTGAAATAATACATGTCGACGTGGTGTTAGGTGCGCCACTGGCCGAAACAAAAATAGTTATTTATTGCAAAAAGTGCGCCTTCTATAGCAGTCAAAACGTACAAAATTTCAATAAAATATCTCTTACGCTTTCGGAATATTCAAGACATATGCATTTTGAAACAAAAAATGATAAACACATCTGGAGATATTGATGTTGGCTATCTGCGACGGCATCACTCAATTTCTGTCTACTTTTAGAGAAGTTATTTTATTTAATATTGCTATTATAAGTCACGAGTATCAATAATAATGGTATCATATTTTGTGAATGCTAGTATACTAGAAAAAACGGCACTAATTTTTAAATTTTTTGAATGGGTAACCATCCGCAGACCATATGTCAACAAATGACGAAAAACAGTAATTTTCTTTACCGCTTTTCCGAACTATGACGAACCAAGTATATCAGCAACAAGAATTTCACACATTTTACGTTTCGCTCTGTATAAAAATTCAGAGTGCTTTAATAAAAAATCTGGCGAAAAGATCCCGAGACATGAATGTTGGCTTACTCCTTTCCTGAATACGATAAGGAAAAAAAAGTTTATTGCGAAATGGCAGAACATCAAAATTTGGAATTTTGTCATCACTTTATTTCACACCCTATATAATTAAGATAATGTCGCTTTTTTTGTCAAAATTATCCGCTTCTTTAATCTAGAGTGCCCTCCCTCCTACTGTTTACTAGAATAGTGCACAACGTCAGGTTTCCGCTATTTTTAGTTTTATTGCTTTTCGGGGTGGGGGTAGTTTCTACCCTCACGAAGTTATTTCTAATGAATCTTGCATAGGGTGTGATAAAGTGCATCTAGGCCTCCCTCCTACTATTTACTAGAATAGTGCACAACGTCAGGTTTGCGCTATTTTGAGTTTTATTGCTTTTTGGGGTGGGGGTAGTTTCTACCCCCCACAAAGTTATTTCGAATGAGTCTTGCATAGGGTGTTATAAAGTGCATCTAGGCCTCCCTCATACTATTTACTAGAATAGTGCACAACGTCAGGTTTCCGCTATTTTGAGTTTTATTGCTTTTCGGGGTGGGGGTAGTTTCTACCCTCACGAAGTTATTTCGAATGAATCTTGCATAGGGTGTGATAAGGTGCATCTAGGCCTCCCTCCTACTGTTTACTAGAATAGTGCACAGCGTCAGGTTTCCGCTATTTTTAGTTTTATTGCTTTTCGGGGTGGGGGTAGTTTCTATCCTCACGAAGTTATTTCGAATGAATCTTGCATAGGGTGTGATAAAGTGCATCTAGACCTCCCTCATACTATTTACTAGAATAGTGCACAACGTCAGGTTTGCGCTATTTTGAGTTTTATTGCTTTTTGGGGTGGGGGTAGTTTCTACCCTCACGAAGTTATTTCGAATGAATCTTGCATAGGGTGTGATAAAGTGCATCTAGGCCTCCCTCATACTATTTACTAGAATAGTGCACAACGTCAGGTTTCCGCTATTTTGAGTTTTATTGCTTTTCGTGGTGGGGGTAGTTTCTACCCTCACGAAGTTATTTCGAATGAATCTTGCATAGGTTGTTATAAAGTGCATCTAGGCCTCCCTCCTACTTTTTACTAGAATAGTGCACAACGTCAGGTTTTCGCTATTTTGAGTTTTATTGCTTTTTGGTGTGGGGGTAATTTCTACCCCCCACGAAGTTATTTCGAATGAATCTTGCATAGGGTGTGATAAAGTGCCTCTAGGCCTCCCTCCTACTATTTACTAGAATAGTGCACAACGTCAGGTTTCCGCTATTTTGAGTTTTATTGCTTTTCGGGGTGGGGGTAGTTTCTACCCTCACGAAGTTATTTCGAATGAATCTTGCATAGGGTGTTATAAAGTGCATCTAGGCCTCTCTCATACTATTTACTAGAATAGTGCACAACGTCAGGTTTCCGCTATTTTGAGTTTTATTGCTTTTCGGGGTGGGGGTAGTTTCTACCCTCACGAAGTTATTTCGAATGAATCTTGCATAGGGTGTGATAAGGTGCATCTAGGCCTCCCTCCTACTGTTTACTAGAATAGTGCACAACGTCAGGTTTCCGCTATTTTTAGTTTTATTGCTTTTCGGGTTGGGGGTAGTTTCTACCCTCACGAAGTTATTTCTAATGAATCTTGCATAGGGTGTGATAAAGTGCATCTAGGCCTCCCTCCTACTATTTACTAGAATAGTGCACAACGTCAGGTTTCCGGTATTTTGAGTTTTTTTGCTTTTCGTGGTGGGGTAGTGTCTACCCTCACGAAGTTATTTCGAATGAATCTTGCATAGGGTGTGATAAGGTGCATCTAGGCCTCCCTCCTACTGTTTACTAGAATAGTGCACAACGTCAGGTTTCCGCTATTTTTAGTTATATTGCTTTTCGGGGTGGGGGTAGTTTCTACCCTCACGAAGTCATTTCTAATGAATCTTGCATAGGGTGTTATAAAGTGCATCTAGGCCTCCCTCATACTATTTACTAGAATAGTGCACAACGTCAGGTTTCCGCTATTTTGAGTTTTATTGCTTTTCGTGGTGGGGGTAGTTTCTACCCTCACGAAGTTATTTCGAATGAATCTTGCATAGGTTGTCATAAAGTGCATCTAGGCCTCCCTCCTACTGTTTACTAGAATAGTGCACAACGTCAGGTTTCCGCTATGTTTAGTTTTATTGCTTTTCGGGGTGGGGGTAATTTCTACCCCCACGAAGTTATTTGTAATGAATCTTGCATAGGGTGTTATAAAGTGCATCTAGGCGTCACTCATACTATTTACTAGAATAGTGCACAACGTCAGGTTTGCGCTATTTTGAGTTTTATTGCTTTTCGGGGTGGGGGTAATTTCTACCCTCACGAAGTTATTTCGAATGAATCTGGCATAGGGTGTGATAAATTGCATCTAGTCCTCGCTCCTACTATTTACTAGAATAGTGCACAACGTCAGGTTTGCGCTATTTTGAGTTTTATTGCTTTTCGTGGTGGGGGTAGTTTCTACCCTCACGAAGTTATTTCGAATGAATCTTGCATAGGTTGTTATAAAGTGCATCTAGGCCTCCCTCCTACTGTTTACTAGAATAGTGCACAACGTCAGGTTTGCGCTATTTTGAGTTTTATTGCTCTTCGGGGTGGGGGTAATTTCTACCCCCACGAAGTTATTTGGAATGAATCTCGCATAGTGTGTGATAAAGTGCATCTAGGCCTCCCTCCTACTATTTACTAGAATAGTGCACAACGTCAGGTTTGCGCTATTTTGAGTTTTATTGCTCTTCGGGGTGGGGGTAATTTCTACCCCCACGAAGTTATTTGGAATGAATCTCGCATAGTGTGTGATAAAGTGCATCTAGGCCTCCCTCCTACTATTTACTAGAATAGTGCACAACGTCAGGTTTGCGCTGTTTTGAGTTTTACTTCTTTTCGGGGTGGGGGTAATTTATACCCCCTACGAAGTTATTTCGAATGAATCTCACATAGGGTGTTACAATATGCATATAGGCCTGCCTCCTTCTCCTTACTAGAGTAGTGCACAACGTCATATTTGCAGAATTTTGAATTTGATTGCTTTTCCAAGAGGGGGTAGATTTTACCCCTTACGAATTTATTTCGCGTAAGTCTCGAGTAGGGTTTAAAAAGTGCATATGCGTGCATGGTAGTTTGTCAGAACCCATTTATATATATTTTTTTCATTATGTTCAGTACTTATCTGGTCCGTTGTAAAAATCTGAATATTGAATCTAAATCTGAATCTAACTTCAGCCTGGTGGACTCGCAGCAGTAGTAATCTCAGCATACTACGGACGGACTACATACGGACTACGAAGGAAAAGTTACGAATGTGTTAGATCCGACGGCCTACAAGAAGGAAAATTGTGATTCAACAGCATAGATTTTGAGAGCCACAAACAAGTTGATAAGAACGTATCATCGGACGAATTATGTAAACTCAAGAAATCAAAAGCCATGCCACCAAGACACTGTACCCTGAAGATCCACAAATCGAATGCCACTAAGCCCCCTCGTGAGCACCATAGGAAGGTTCACGTACACCTAACAAAACTATTATAATCAAAAATAGGAAATTCTGACAGCTTTATAAAAAATTTTGATAAAAAGCCACATTCTTTGACTCGCTACTCGGGAGATGTCCTCGATAGCTGCGATGGTGTTTTGCTCTTTACGATGATACCCTTCACGGCTTCAACGGCTTCAAAGTAATGAAAAGCACTTTAGAATGTAGTCGTAGTCCAATGGTCCAATTCACGCACATTTACTGAATTTTCATCTGCGTTTATTTCGTTAGATGATATTATACGACATTTTGGCCGAAAAAAAAAACATTTTGTCGGTTGGGTAAGACTATTGCTTTTTGAGACTTTATCACATCATGAAGTAGATAAAAAGAACGTGGCTTATAATATATTTACATGCATGTATGAAAATGATTATTATTTACCCCAAGCTGGACAGCTCTTTCCACTAGGTTTCATCTAAATTTTTATTTTACGTTGGGAGGGAACGTGACATACTAACATTGCTCCACGAATATCTCCCAAGGACAAGAGCATCGTAAAGAATTTGCACCAAAATTACTAAAATATTTAAGTTCTCGTTACTCGAATGCAAAATTTGATTAACATAGCAATATTCCAAATTCTTCTTGTTATTTAGCTGACAGGAATTCTAGGTAGAAATTTTACCACGCTGCTAATATAGGTCGTTTAGGAATTTCCGTCATGATTTTTCATCACAGGGTGTTGCTTATGAGATGAATCAGTTTAACAGATAATGAGATTCTTCTTGCCAAGAGAATTTTATAGGAAATAAAATGCCATGCGGATTGCGGCATTAATGGATAGACCTAGTATTAGTAAACCTACTATTTCCGGAATAATGTTTGAAAGCATTACTACAATTTGCAAGCGCCAACCTCCATTAAAATGTGAAATTTATACTCAGTTGCAACATAAATATTCCCCAGGGTTTTAAATATGCTCCTCTTGCACCGGGAGAGCAATATTAGATAGAATTACGAGTCCGCAGAATGCCTGGTGATATCCAGATGTTTCCACAGTTATATTATCGCAATTTTAAAGCTATTGCGTATGATAATATTACTACAATTTGTCCCATTTAATATCTTAACAATGGTACTTTAGCTGGATGAATATTTGCGTTTTTTGTAGACGGAAGTTAGTTTTAAGATGAAGATAAACGTATTTAGGAAATAGCAGAATTTCCTGCATTCTGCCAATTCCAATTCCAACAATAATAGAAAGTATTAAATATCACATGTGTTGTTCTCATTGTGACATCATTGCAACCTATCCGTAAATCATTAACCTTAACCAAAGATTACTAATCACATCCTATTTTTAAATTTCAGGTACCTGAAATTTCAGCGCCCGGCCATCTTGGACAGCCTTGACAAAATAACTTGAAACTCGACAAATGAATAGACTTTGTGATACTTCGAAAACGAGGCAACATTCCATAATTAACTCTCTTTCCACTTAAAATTTTAATGTCAATATTTACCTCCTCTAAGAGGTTGGAGGTCAAGGGTTGAATTTTTTTTTAAATTGTTACACCTATAGACTAAAGCTGAGATGATCGAGCTTTTATTTTAAAACCCACCAGAAGGGTTATAAATATGACTAGTAACATTTTTCAATCTCAATAAATGGAACAATAAAAGTGCAATAAGAAGTAGATAATTTAAATTAAAAAACGACTAAAAGAAGGCAAAAATAAAAGTATCTAGAATAGCCAGAACTCTAGACAAAGTATGTCCAAAAGCGGCAGATAGTTGAGGCAAGTACTTAAAAAAAAATTGCTAAAATAAGGTTTTTTCGTACCATATCAGTATACATCGATTTTAAAATTTTTTGTTTCGTAATCAAACTGTAGAATAAGGGTTAAACAACACAGTTTTGCAATCTAAACTGTTTTCCGGACTTTGATGCCGTGGTCCAATAGAATTCCTTCCTGACATTACGTCTACAGCTGCGGAAGACTTTATCAAAAGCGATATGTGTGGACGAAACCTTTGTCATTTGGAGCCATGGCGAGGGCAAACTTCAAAACTTCCTCTTACACCTTAAGTCTATAAACCCAAAAATTCAAATCGCTATGGTGATAGAAGAGAGTATCCAATTTTAAATACCTCGGATGCTACATCACCGAGCAACTGGACCCGGATAGGGAAATGAGATGTAGGATTGAAACGGGCCGTACAACGTTCCGGAAGATGAGATCAATGTTTTGTAATGACAGCCTGAACCTAAAGCTGAGACAAGGAATGATTAAATTCCTTGTCTCTATATTCCTGTTAATGAACCGTCTAGAAGCATTTGAAATGTGGTAACATAGACGAATGCTAAAAATACCATGGGTGGCTTTGCAAAGAAATGAAGCAGTGTTAGACAGGGCAAACACAGTTCGTGAACTTTTGACAACAGTTAAATGCCGAGAACTGGCATACCTCGGCCATCTTCAGAGGAAATCGCTACCGGATCCTACAGCTTTTAATGAAGGGCGAAATAGAAGGCCTCCTGGTTAAAGAACATCCGGGAATGGACAGTCATACATAGCGTCGAACAATTATTTAGAGTAGCTGAAGACAGGGATCAGCTGATGGAAATAGACCCAGGAAGTTATTTAATATAATCAAAAAGAGAATAGTCTTGCAAAAAAAGAGTTCTTCAAAGACTTTCAAAAACCAGAGAGCCAAGAGAATTTGTGAGCCGGCTGAATTGGAACCGGTAATGAAGCATCTGGAAAGAGCCTTTGGTTGGAATGGGTATAGCAAGTTCGATTTCGGTTCGATTCGGTTCGACGAGTTCGATGGGGCCGTCCGTCCAAGGAATGTACAGGGCCAGGAAGGAACAACGGGAGAAGATTATGAAAAGCGCGGATGGACTATAGATCCACAAAATATCGGACAGGATCGGCAAGCTGCAGGAAAAGCCATGTGTTAAAACTGTATTTAAACCCACTGGCACAATACGACAGAGCTTAAGCTCGAGAGTGGCCAAAGACCGCAGAGATTCCCTATCGGCACCTGGAGTTTACCGAGATGCATGCAGCTGTGGCTCAGTATACATTAGCAAAAAAAACGCAGTGACAATTCGAGGAGTTGCAAGCTGGGTCAAGCACAAAAGTCAGCAGTAGCAGATCAGGCTCTCTCCAAAGGTCAGGACATCTTTTTCAACGAGGTGGATATCTTATATCAAGCGCAGCGTTTCTCTCCGAGACTACCGAGAGAGGCCATTGAGATCTTTGAACACGACAACTATTTCAACAGGACGGAGGAAATTACGTTTCTAAGTGCAGACTGGATTCTGGAAGCGAGTTCTACGACATACTTCAAGTGCGCCAAAACCTCGCGCCACTGCTACCCCCACCCCAATCCCTCCCCTGCAGCGCGATGGCGGGAGAATACCACGGAGCTCACCACAGTCGAATCAGTCAACGTCGGGAAATACTTCGCCCATGATAACGTCTTTGATAACGTCTGCCGCAGCTGTAAGTCAGGAAGAAATTCCATTGGACCATGGTGTTTTCCGGGCATCAAAGCCCGAAAAATAGTTTAGATGGTATTTTGACTGGCCGTGAAATCCTTCACAGTCTTATAAAACACTGTTTTGGGTCAAAATTGTCTTAATTTAAACCGATTTGGTCTAAAATTATTTACTCGTTGAAAAAGTTCAAGCTTATGTAAAAAATCTTGAAAAGAATAAAAACATAATGAAAAGTCTAATTTCGATATATAGAAAAAATGGAAAAACAAAAAATTCAAGAAAACACGACATAGGCGGCCAAAGCTCTATGACAATAGAAAAGTATGAAGAATAAATGTATATTAGGAAAGGAAAAAATACAAAAAACTACGAAAGCACCCAGTTAAAAAACCTGGAAAATTCAAGAAATTATATAAAGAAATAAGACCAAAAAAAGGTAGGTAGAGGGACAAATTTAAAATGTTCCTGATTTTGGGTCAAAATTACCTATAAATTTTGATACTCTGCTGGACGTCGTCCCTAGACGGTGTAGCTATGAATCTCGGTCATCTGTCTGTGGGAAGCGACCACTTCGGCAGAAAACTGGCTTGGTTTCACTTCACTATTATTTCGCATGCCCTAGTGGAAGCACCTGCCGTCGTCCGATGGCGCCACTTGCATACATACACAGTGCCTTCAGCAAGAGAGGAGACCAAGTAATTTTCGAACTCGTATTTTTGTCAGGTTTGAGGTATACCATACTGATAAGCTCCAATAAGAGCGAAACCGGTCAATGGTTCCTCTTCCTGATAGAGAAATGAGTTTGATACTCTGTTGAACGTCGTCCCCAGACGTTATAAGTACGAATCTGGGTCATCTGTATGTGGGAAGTGACCACTTCGGCACAAAACTGGCTTGGTTTCACTTCGAAATTTAAAGGAATTAATAAGAGCGTTCTTTTATTAAAATTTTGTCATTAAAATTCAGTTTTGGTTCATTGTAGAAGTTCTATTTTGGGCCAAAACTGTGTCAAAAGTAGAAACATTTAGTATAATTTATTTAAAGAACACAGTTTTATTCCAAAATTGTCTCAGTGTAAATCAATCTACATTACAAATATTCACCCATTAAAAAAAGCTCACTTTTGGGTTAAAATTAACTGTAAAGAATCAAAAATTTAATTTAGATTATTGAAATGCTTTATATAACAGAACAAACATTTGATCAATAAATGACAAAGAATAATAATAAAAAATAATATTATTGTTAGGCATGTTAGGTTTATATAAAAATTTATAAAAAGAATGTTAGATGAGGCATAAATTTAAAATATTCCCATTTTGTTTTGAAGCTTTAAAAAATTAGCAAAAAGAGGATTTTAGGATTATAAGACCATTTTTTTTCAAAAAAAATTGATTTTTGATGTGGTGAAGAAGTTTTAATTCTGGCTAATACCGTATAAAAAAAGCGGGAATTATTAATCGCAAAAAAAGACAGTTTTGGCTCAAAATTATCTCAATGGAAATCAATTTCCATTACAAGAGTAAACTCGTTGGAAAAGTTCAACCTTTCGTCAAAAGTACATTAAAAAATGAACAAAACAATGAAAAGTGCGATTTACAAGAAGAAAAAAATTTAACGATGCTTGACAAATAATAAGAAAAGAGAGGGACCTAGGAAGAATAAAAGAGCAGTAAGATAGAAATTAAGAACTACTAGCACAAGTACAAAAATTAAGTGTAGAAAGTATTGCGGGTGTAGGACTACTATACGCAATACTTTTTACACCTATATCTATAAAGACGCGAAGTATCATGATGACAAAAATTAAGATAAGTGGGTAAATCTGAAAATTATACCAAAATAAGTCCAAACGAGCTAATCGCCTTCAAATCGTGAAACCGAAAAAAAGAAGTTACGGCAAATAGTTTACTTGTTTTTACCCAAATGTTACGCCTATGACACGTCACAACTGAAGACGATCAACATCTGTTTTGACGGTCCTATCAACATAGAGCTGGCAGCCGAGCGGCTGGCAAAAGCTGCTCTTGAGGACTATGAAGACAACTGCTCAGCGAGAACAAAAAAAGACAACAGACATACATCCTCGTGGCATAACCGCCTGGAAAGTCAGAGAAAAAAACGTCCGACGACTCTTTAATAAAGCAAAAATAACAGGCGACGGGGGACATTTACAGACAGGCCCTAACTAACTACAACAAGCAGAACAGGGCTGCTAAAGAGAATCTTGGAGAAGGTTCTGTGGCGGGATTGAAGGCCTGCCAATAGGAGCCAGAATCCAGAGGATTCTCTCCAGAGGACCGTGTCAGGAGTTTGAATCGATAAAACGGTCCGATGGAATTTACACCTTCACTGGTACTGAAACGTTAGAGATCCTGGCCAGCTGTCATTCCCCGGGAAGCCTGCTGACAAATTTATAGACTAACACAAGCCCATTGGGTCGATTTAAACGACCCAAAAGGGCAGATTGGGAGCTCTCCAAAAAAGTGATCAGATCCAAAAAAGCATTCAAATCTCCTGGAGAGGATGGAGTGTTGCCGGCGCTATTACAACAGAGCCTGGATCAATTCAAACCTCTATTAACATTGCTAGTAGTTAAGCAAAGCGGGTATCGGGCCACTTTCAAGGAAAGTGCAAGTGTCCCCATTCCACCTGTGGGCTTACACGCCCACGTTAACCTTGACCTCGTGCAGGAAACGTGACGGCGCGAGCCGGGTGACCTTGAAAAGCGTGCTTGGACTCCAGCTGAGTCCGCCTTGACGTCTCCCGTGTCGTCGAAAATTGCAACCTTGAAGCGAGACCTTGACGAGTCACACGAGGTCGCTGGAACCTTGAAAAGTTACACCGCCAAGCTGTCCTTGAGTGCCGCCCGTATGCGGCCTTGAGTGCCCCTGGCGCCAGAACTTGAGCTCACCCCCCCCCCCCCCCCCCAGCCCCCCAGCCCAATTATAAATAGTAGCCGAGCTGTAAATGCATAGTCGCAAAGATGTTTTCAATCTTTAGTGATTTGAACAAAGATCTTTACGTGAAACAGTTTGTCCAGTTTGTAAACGTGCTGTCGCTGCCTTTGGTCAACCGTTGGTCCACTGACACTATAGAAACGCAGTTTGGTCCGAAAGTTGTCATCGAATTGAGCGAGTGCAGGACCATTTTGCCACAAAGATTTACAGTCAATTTTACTCCAGAACGTATTGCAGACATTATTCAAAAGATTGGTGGTAGGGATGTTAAATATTTTCTGCAAAGTGGGGAGGTGTAGGCCGCACCACAAACATTGAATTCTTGGTAGAATGAAGCCATCGATGAGGACTGTATTGTGTATAAATGATATTGCGTAATTCTTTCGCGCACTTGTTAGGAGAATAACTATATTCGCCTGGTATTTCCGTACGTATGTATTTTTAAAATATATTAATACAAAGATTTACTGCAACCGCTAGCAACAAAGGAGGGCGCAGACATTTTTTTTCCAATTGTGGTAACCAAATGTAATTTTTGTCTAGTAAAATTTGTGTCATTTTGCTATACGTGGGCTTCTTTAGAACATATTTAATGTTTTTGGAGCTGTACTCAGCAAGTCGGTCATTTTCCGTACAGGTAAAAAAAAAATCAAACATTTTTTGAACCTGCTTTATTTTTTTGCTTTTCCGTTATAATGACATGGCAACATCGACACTTCGTAACAATCGAGACATTTTTGAACTATTAAAAAATCAAAATTGGGCTCCAATTGTCATATTTAATGAAACACGACGTTAAATTTTTAGGTATTCGAAATAAAATAAAATATCCAACAGGTTCCATAAGCTTGTCGCGCTGTGCGGCCGTCAGACATCAAACATTACCATATTTGATGAAATACGTCGCTAAATAATGAGGTATTCGAAATAAAATAAAATATACAACAGGTTTCATAAGCTCGTCCCACTGTGCGGCAGTAAGACATCAAACTTTTTTTTAAACCTGCCTTATTTTTTTTATACTTTACCGTTATAATAACATGGCGACATCGACACATCATAACAATCGAGACATTTTTGAACTATTAAAAGGATCAAATTTGCACTCTAATTAACATATTTGATGAAGTACGACGCTAAATAATTAAGTATTCAAAATAAAATGAAATTTTTCCAACAGGTTCCATAGGTTCGTCACACTACGACAGTGAGACATCCATATAAAAACGCTAATTGCTCACGTTAGACATTCTTCAAGCGTAAATAATATATGCATCGTAATTTAAACATTGAGATAAGAAGCCTCGAGCGTAAGTAATTCCATCGGCATTTGCTGTCGTATTTTAAGATAATAGGGCAACATGTCGAGTGACTACAGTACAGTATGAAGTCAGAATTAGCTAAAGAGTTTTACTGAAATATTTTGAAGCTTCTGTGCGATTCCTCCATCATACACCGTAAAAAAAGGAGGATATTAAGTAGTATAATGTGAAAAGCGTGAAACCAAAGCTTAGACTACTTTTAGGCAAAATCCTCTTTAAAGCTTAAAAATGAAGGGTTCCGGATGCTGAAAAAAAAATAATTAGCAGTATCGGAAAGTAGCAGTTTTAGCAGAAGCAGTAGAAACATACAGTTCAGTTAAACTATTTTTTTTTTCTTAAATCAGTGAAATAATCATCTATTATTTCTAGCTTCAGGTGGGAAGGGTGAGGGGTGGTTTATAATTGTGAGCTTTAATTGAGAGCTTGTAAACTGGGATTGACCTTGATTGAAAATCGAAAATCAACCTTGACAAATGGGCTCGACCTTGCCTAGAGATTGAAAATTAACCTTGGCAAATGCCCATGGCCTTGTTAGAAAAATCGAAGATCGTCCTTGATAAATGGATTTGCGTTACTTAGAAATCGAACATCAACCTTGAACAGATGGACTTGTCCTCGGACGGCGACTGTGAAGTGAATACCTCCAAATTGCGTGAATCTAGTAAAGAAAAATGTAAAAAATCTGTGGAGTTTTATTTGAGGTAATTTTTTGAAATTTCCGAAATATATTCTTATTGCTTCTTATACTTCTTATTTGTTCATGCGCTAGTTCAGGGACGAAAATGTGCAAACCTGGCACTTCTTATGTATATGGAGGAGATTTTAATTCACTATTTCATAACAATGATAAATATTTTATACGACATCACTATTGATTCATCTGAACAATTTTTGGACCAAACTGCGTTTCTATAATGTCGATGGAAAAAAATTTAAATTTTTGCCCGACCGGCAGCGACCGCACATTTTTAAACTGTTTCACGTAAAGCTTTTTGCTCAAATCACTAATGAATGAAGACGTCTTTGCGACTATGCATTTACAGCTCGGCTACTACTTATAAATGGGCTGATGGGGGGGAGTGAGATCAAGATCTGGCGCAAGCGGATACGAGAGGCACTCAAGGACAGCTTGGCGGTTTGACTCTTCAAGGTTCCAGTGACCGTACGACTCGTCAAGGTCTCGCTTCAAGGTTACGATTTTCGAGGTCACCGGAGACGTCAAGGCGGACTCGGCTGGGGCCCAAAAACGCATTTCAAGGTTAACCGGCTCGAGCCGTCACGTTTCCTGCATTCCTGAGGTCAAGGCTAACGTGGGCGTATAAGGCCACAGGAGGGATGGCAATTTCCTTGCAAGTGGCCCGATGTCCGCTTTGTTTAACTACTAATGCTCTTTAGAGCGAGCCTTGCATGGAACTTTATTCCAAACTGCTGGTCCAGGGTGAGGGTCATCTAGATACCAAAGATGGGATGTATGGGAAAAGATCCTAAATCGCTCACGCCAATCAGTGCGTTACTGCCTCGTCACTGCTGAAAAGCTTGGAAAAGCTGCTAGAGCTATACATGAGGGAGGGACCGCTAACAACGTACCCCTTTAATACGGAACAATATGCAATACTCCTGGAACGAGAAGCAATGAAGGCGACATACCGGCTGCAACAAGTGACGCACATAGCACCGCAGCTATTCGATGGTGAGACAATAATGCTCAGGCCTTGCGATATTGAACACGGTCTCCGACCTAATATCATCAAGACGTAGATTAGACGTGGCGAAGAACTGCAACTGGCAGGAAGTACCTGGTACACCGACCGATCCAAAACCGACGAAGGGGCTGGATCCGGAGTGTACCGGATGGCATCTGGATAGCAGGGAGCCTGGGCCGATTCACCAACGGTGTTTCAGACAGAGATTGAATTGTGTGCCCGACACCTATTAGGAGAAGACACAATAGATCAATAAAGATCTGCTCGGTTTGTCGGGCAGCGCTTCTAGCGCGTATGTCTTTGCGCTGCAATTCGAAAACTGTTTAGAACTGCCACAGGACTTTGAATACCCTATCGCAGGAAAAAAGCGTCGCACTGGTTTGGATCCCGGGCCGTCGTGGTCACGAAGGCAATGAGAGGGCCAACTCTCTAGCTAGGAGGGCGGCGGGCTCTGTATTCGTAGGCCCGGAGCCGGCACTGGGAGTCCCATACTCTCTGGCCAAGGCTGAACTACAGAAATGGAGCAATGCCAAGTCTCAGAACTGGTGGAAGAACCTACCCGGACTATTACATTCCAAAAAGTTTTATTACGGGAACAGGGAGGGCAAAAGCCCAAACATTCCTCAGACTAAATAGAAGACAAATCAGAGTGGCCACTACAGTGTACACAGGATATAGCCACCTAAGATTTCACATGAACAGACTCGGAGTGTCCGAAAAGGCAGAGTGTCGGCTGTGCTTTGAGGACGACGCGACAGTTGAGCACGTCCTATGTGACGACCGGCTATTGCCAGGTCGAGATTCTGACTGTTCGGAAACACGATCATTGAACCTCAGCAATGCAAACAATCATGCAAACGCAGTGTCACCCGAGAAACTTATCAGGGTCTGGGCATAACAGGTGACAATTAGTGAAGCAAGCAGAGGCAAACCTTGCTAGCAACACTTCAAGTGAGCCACAATAGACCGCAGGTCGCGGTGAATGACTGTACAAGTCCACTCACATTAAATACAATACAATACAATACGTCTAGCTCTCGTCTCATCTACATTTTCACAACTTCGATTCTTGGGTTAAATTCACCATGTTACATTAGAGAAACTATAATCCTAATATCAACAGGATAACAATACATTGCAGAAAACATAGTTTAGCACTTTAATTTAAAGAGGCATAGCTCGGTTAGGGGGAATTTCGCCATATATGTTTATTTGAAAAATCAGTATTATTAAGAGCCTCTTGAAATCCCTGTTTAAGTATGGCCACCTCATTTCATTACACCCTGTATAAATTACTTGCATCATTGTTGAACTAACCTGTAACTTTACTAGGCCATGGATGATTCTACTATATTTGATAAGTTTATGACTTGATGTTTAAGGCTAACTTTACGCAAACTTTACTTATTTCTTACATACTCAATCGTGACAATTGTTTTATGTAGAGTTCGTATCTTATAAATAGTAGGACATTTGACTTTGACACAATGTTATGAGTGTTAAGCTCGTTTTAGACTGGCATATTTCTTGTACAAGATCTGGGGCAATAAATTGGATTGTAATTGAAACAAAGTTGATAACAATTCAATATATTTTCTGTAATAAATTAACCAATAAAATGGCCAAAAAATAAAAAGAATGACGTTAATATGACACGTTTGACAAGGGTTTCGCAAATGATACTGCCCAAATTACAAGATGCTTTGCCAGATTTTGACATAATATATGACATAACGCCGGTAAGAGGTTTTCCGCGGTTTTCGGGCTACAAACTCCGAACAATTATTTGTTTTATTAATTATTATAATTAAGTTTTTTTCAATGTTGTAGCACAATTCGCTTAATGATATTTGTTTATTATTTTCTGGGATATGTTGTTATGTCTTAAAAAAGGTTTTAATCGAAGAAACGAAAAGAAAACTCGTCTATTACAAGGAGGTCTCTTTGAGTAAGATGGACTATTTCATCGATTTTGATAATGCCAGTCAGGCCCAGTTAGTCCGACAGTACGCAGTTATTTAATATATGGAACTTTGACTTTGAGTTGTTCAATTCTTTGCTTACGAAAAAAAAACTTCAAAGAAAAACCTGGCAGGAGAATCGGCTGAGAGGAAGAAATGCTGCTCGACATGTCCTTAGTTTATTGAAAAAAAGAACTTTTAACAGAAAACCCTGAACAATACAAAAATTTTGACTGCTTTGTTATTCATAATCTCTGGTTTTCACAATAAAATTGGAAGCAACAAAAACCACGATTCTTAATAAGGTTATGCTCACGATAAATAAACAAACAACTCGTGCAAAAATGCGCATGCCTGAAGCCTAGAAGTTGTCTCCGATTAGAACAGGTTTTATTTTCCAACCAATTTAAGATCCAATTCAAGAATCTCATACAATGTACCATATGATACTGTCCTATTTTATGTATATTCTTGTACAAGAAATAGGCTAGTCTAAAACGAGCTTAAGGAAACCCTATATGAAGTAACCTATTTGCATGTTCTTGCAGCAATTATTGTTATTCTAAACTAAATATATTTAGTTCCTGATCGAAATTTTTAGGTTTTTCGCAGAAAATTTAGTTTAAAATATGCAAAAATGCAATATTTATGTGAAAACTTATCTGCTTTCTATATTTCCAAACTATTGCAGCTGTTAAGAAGGAAACAAACAGAAACAACTACTCCGAGGGCTAATACCCCTACCGGCATTGAATTACACTCTTTGCTTCAAAGCTCATTTTATAAAGCAAAAGCATATAAGATATAAATTAATAAAATTTCAAAAATAATTTGTCTAATTTTGACATATAAAGTGGCACTTTTCAATAGTGATGACAGTGACGTACCGTCCTATTTTTCGTAACTAGTTACGAAAAGTAAAATCTTTCATAACTGATGATGAAAAGTTCGTTTCACCACCAGTTGCAGGTTTCGGTTGTGACACACCGTTGCTACAGTTTTACGGTATTAAGTAGATACAAAGTGGTTTAAAAGTAAATATTGAAGTTTAATAATAATTCTCTAAGTATTAGTGTAATAAACTCTCTCTCTAAGTAGGTATTTGTAGTCAAAATTAGAAAAAATCTTGTATGAAACACGTGACGAAAAGCCTTTTTTGTGTATCTCATTCAAATTGCGGGAACTCGCTGCGCTCGTCCCGCAAACATTCATTCGTTGCACAAAATGGGACTTTTCGTAACTGGTTACATAAATAGCTATTTATTATTTTATATAATTTCCAAATTTCGATTACTAACATACCTCACAGAAAATAAATTCCTTTCAACTTTCATATTTAGTTCTTATTGAATAACGTTTTGAGGCGTTCGCAGTGAACCTAAAGCTTCACTTATTTGCGTAAATAGACCTCTTACTCAGCATAAGCCTAATTAGTATGATTAATGTGTATCATAATTAGCGAGATAGGCATGCAATAGTGCCGAGCGTGCAAGGAGACTCTTAGTAGGTCATTAGAGGACTTTGAGACGTAAATAAGTTTCCAAACACGTAGACAACGCCATTTAAAGCTATTAGTGAAACCTGTAAACTAATACCTCTCCTAACTCTCATTTTATGCAAGTAATTTAATTCACTTCAGCTGCGTTAATTAAAGGATCAATGGCCTTATTAAGGCGGGTATTCCTTTAAGATCCCAGGAGGTTTCTATCCCGTAAAGCGCATTATTAGGAAACGTCGCTTCAAAATGCAAATTAGCCCGATGCATCTTAAAACACAATAAACAAAAACTTTACGTTTAAACACACCGTGGCGTATCAGCTTTTTGTAATTAAATCCCGAAGGACGACTTGGAAGCCACGTTTTATAATACTGGAAGCCGTACCCTTTTCCCAGCGTTTTTCTGTCTTTTGTTTGCCATTCCGGATAACTTTTTCTGTACGTGCCCCCTACAGCACAGCATAATCCATAAACGTAATTCTGAGCATATCATACGGAGGTATTACGTAATTCCTATTTACATTTTAATGGGCTTCGTTTTTAACATATACAGCACTTCGTAAAGGAGATAAACACCCCTTTATTTGTTAGAACATAATCAAGGCAATATTGCTATTATCGTTGAGAGTCAACAACATGTGTGTAAGTTTTTGCGATGACAGGATTTTGCAGTTGCTACTTCAGGGCAAAATGGGAATTTAATACACGACCATTAGGTCGTAGCAATGCGATTGTCAAGAAGTGCGAAGAGGTAGCTACTCGGCAACATGACAGTAGCAGGTCACAAAAAGAAGCAAACAAAATTTTCCAAACCTTTCTGAATATGACAGCATTAAGGATTGGTGTAAGACGCCGCCGGACGGTGCGAGGTGACCTTTGAACATGTCGACGATACCCCGACAGTGAATGATTATTGCCTTGATTACGACTTTTAATGTCATTTAACAGTTTAGCGATATTCTTTCATTGTTTGAGTAATGATATATTGGATAATGAGTATTGATTGAGATAATTTCAAATTAGGCTGAATTTGAAGCCGAATTTTCTTCTAATTTAGAGTTAATTTTAAGTTGCGCTCCCTTACGCTTCATACAGAAATTCATTTTATCATCGTTACATAAAAGAAATATGCAAGAATGTTACATTCTATAAAGTAGTTTTTTATAAAAAAATATAGGCTCCTAGAATAATCATCATATAAGGAAATGAAATTTTCATAAAACATATCACATATTCCGGGAACACATGTGGATTGCGGAGATTTATATATTTTTCGGGTGTATTATATGGGATAATAAAAATAGAACTTTGTCGGAATTATCGAGGGTCGATAGTAAAGGAGAGAGGAAAAATGTCGAAAAACTTCTAGTACAAAAACCAATTTTTTTTTTTGTATTTTCTGGCAAAAAGTTGCTCTTTTAAACCGCCATTTATGGATTTAAAATAGCACTTTTAGATTTCCTTCTAAATTAACAAATCGTTAAAATGCTGCGTTAAAAATGCAATTATTACACTTTTAGAAACAGCCTACAACAGAAATATTATTATTCTATACCGAGTATAGAATGAATGTTTTACGAATGAGCGGAAAGTTTGTAGGCCAAGCCGAAGGGAGGTAAATGGCCGATATCGGTTAAACTTCAATTGAAAGTTTACAATAGATTGTAAAACGCAAGCTTTTACCATTCTGAATTTTAAACCTTTAGCTGAAATTGCAAAAGTGGTTCTTAATCGATTATACAATTCCATTATTTGATGATAGATCCAGTGTATGTTTCAGTTGCAAAGGAAACACAAGAAATTTGACAATGTTTTTAATGCTGATGTTACTGTATCATTTGCCAACATTTCGGCAGTATTTTTTCTGCGATCGTCAGGGCTAAAAAACTGTTCAATAAAACAAAAGTATAACCAGTGTTTGATACAATAAATAAATTGAATGAGTATTGAATATAGATAACTTTCTAAATCTCTGAGGCGGATTATTAATTTTTGTTTGGACATTGTTTTTGGGTATTTCTTTTGATGTCGGAAACCGAATTTCGCACCCAGTAAAATTACTGAGAATTCCAATTTACTATAAAAAAGACTAAAAGAATGAGAATGAGAATAGAATCACCTAGTTGACGTTTCGGCAACTAGGTGATTGCTTTCTTGAGCATTTATGCCTAAACTAAAAAAACTTAAAAAATTATGAATTTAAAATGTTACCTATTTAATTGATCTTGAGTTGATGGTCATGAATAATGTTTGAGTATTCTGAAAATCGTTTTGGTTTTGACATGAAAATGTCTTTTGATATGAACTGTCTTTATTCTGAAAGGTACGTTTAAAATAAATGGTCAAAGTGAAGTGAAACCAAGCCAGTTTCTGCCGAAGTTGTTGCTTCTCGCAGACAGATGACCGAGATTCAAAACTATACGTTTAGCAGAGTATCAAACTTATTTCTCTATCAGGCAGAGGAACCATAGACCAGTTTCGCTCTTATTGGAGCTCAATATGGTATACCTCAAACTTGATAGAAATACGAGTTCGACTTTAACTAGGTTTCCTCTATTGCTCAAGGCACTGCGCATATATGCAAGTGGCGCCATCGGCTGACGGCACGTGCTTCCACTAGGGCATGCGAGGTATATGTGAAGTGAAGCCAAGCCAGTTTTCTGCCGAAGTTGTTGTCGCTTCCCACAGGCAGATGGCCGAGATTCGTACATATACTGTCCCCCTGCTGTATAAATGCAGCAGGGTGATTGAAATCACAACAGACGATTTTGGGTACACCCTATATAAAATTTTACAACATGAAAAACTACAACATGGTTCCACACGATTAAAAAGAAAACCTCTAAAAAGATGGCTAAATACTATAGTATAGAAATTTAGGCACCTTTTATCGATGAAACCAGTGGGGATAGGTATAGGACATGCATCATAAAACGCTTAGAAACGTTTACGGAGTATGAAAAAGCATAAATATACAGGGTGTTCCTTTTTTTTTTCTTTTGATGGGATGTTCTTTTGTCGAAGTTCGTTGCTTGAACCAACTTTTGCTAGTGTGTTCCTTTCACTATTTTTTTAAAGAAAATTACTACCTACTTTTGTTGTAAAAATCAAACGAATTCGGAAAAGGAAGATACTGGGCAATGATAGGAACGAAGCCTGTTTCAAAAGGATATTAATTAAAAAAAATTAATAACAAGACCAGTTAACAAACATAACATGAGAGTTTACTCACTGCATTTTAAGCGAAATGATTACGACAGAGATGAAGTTTAGACACATTTTTTGTGGTTTCTTGTTTTAACATATTTCGATAATTATGTTTTAGAGAAACTATGATGCATGTTAAGATCTCAATTAAAATCTCCATTGATTAAAATTTTTTCAGTCAAAAAGTCATCAAATAAACTAAGAATCAATTGAAACGATACACCCCAATTTTTGAATGAACTTTAAAACTGTCTATCTCTAAAGCCACTCAACTGATTTTTGTTGGCCATGCCATTTTGGTAAGATCCATGTCCAGACTCCTCTCCAAACTGCTTTAATTGGTTATGTACTCAGTTATATGTTTTGCAGGTTTCCTAATACAGGGTTCAACAAAACTTGATGCATTTTTGAAAAAAATTTTTAAACAGATAACATTGTGGAAAAAAAATTTAGAACATTTTTTGCTACTGGACGATGTGGACACGCGTCATACCTCGGGACATGTTTGGTGTTTTTTGAATATTTTGCCTGGTTCTATAGATATGTAGTTTTTTCTATAAAACAGGTATCATTTAACACTGGGGCTCCAGTTTGCCCCATAATACAAATATTAATAAACATTTCATACGGAATATAAAGACTATGCATAGGGCAAACTAGATATATAGGCGTAATGGCTATAAATTGTATTATACATAATTGGTTTTGTAATTGGTCTATATATAATTGGTTAGGCACCAAGTGGCGAGCAAAAAGTAAGATTTTTTCAAATATCCAAATGATGATGATGACTCGAATGTCCACAATTAAGTGATGTGGAACAAAATGTATGGATGATTTTCTTTGTTTCTCCACTAGTTTAAAAAAAATGTGTTTTTTTCTAAAAGTGTAACATTTTAAGACCAGAAAAAAAAACAAATCTCCTATTCAATGAGCATAACAAAAATTTGGAATTGGACGTAGTCATCTGAGAACCAGAGCTATGCCTAATTGTTTAGATGTACAGGGTGATCCACGAAACTCACATTAATCCTCATTTTTTTAAGCTTTACATTCTGAATTCTGACTGAATGAAACTGAACTTCGAAAATTGTTTGTATTAATACAAACAGAGAGAATTATCCGAGAGTTGCAATTTAAGTGTTAAGTGATACCTCTTTTATAGAAAAAAACGACATATCTATAGAACCAGGCAAAATGCCCAAGAAACACCAAATATGTCCCGAGGTATGTCGCATCTCCACATACTCCAGGAGAAAAAAATATTCTGATTTTTTTTTCCGCAAAGTTATTTGTTCAAAAAGTTTTTACAAAAATGCATCAAGCTTTGTTAAACCCTGTATTAGGAAACCTGCAAAACATATAAACAAGTACATAACCAAATAATGCACTCTATACATGGGTCCTAACCAAAATGATATCGCCAAGGAAAACCGGTTGAGTAGCTTTAGAGATAGGCAGTTTTAAAGTTAGTTTAAAATTTGGGGTGTATCGTTTCAATTGATTCTTAGTTTAGTTAAAAAAGGTAGCAAAATACTAGCAGATAAAGAAAAGAACTGTGATTAGGCCCAGGATCAAATCAACGCTTGTCAGGTAATAGTTCCTCCAGCCCAAACTAATTTTACAAATCGTCCGACATAACGTTCAAAGTAACCCTTGGCCCTCTTACCAGTTTTCCATATTGTGTCTCAATGGTCAAGCACGCACAGAATAGAGCAACAATTTTTTATTTCTTACCGACATTAGAATAAAAAGGTGCTTTCTTTCGTCGGAGCGTTGTTTCTGAAAGCACACTTTTAGATGAGCAATCAAGCGTGTACAGGATCACTTACATGATCGTGTACACTCGTGAAATGAAGAAAATTCCAGTCCATTAAGGCTTAAATGATGAGCAGTGCAATTACCTGTCTATATTATGTCGTGGTGTACATAATTGTTTTAAGGTCAAGAAAGTTTTAAGGTTTTAATGACAAGAAATAGTAATTTAGCGAATGATCGGGAGACCTAGCTAGCTGTTTTACAGGACCTTGCTGATCGATCCAGTGATTATATCAGGCAGTGAAGGCTCTGTTCTTCATCTTTCGTGGGACACCTTGTAGTAATATGTAATTCTTGTCTCTAATAAGATTTGCATCTATAGGTGCATCGTTAACGGTGGCCTCTGTTTCTGCCGATAAAACAAATTTCGAAGTTCAATTTTATTCAGTCAGAATTCAGAATATAAAGTTAAAAAAGAGATATAGTGGCAGTTTAATGGCCGACTTGTACATCTAAATAAGTAGTAGGCACATCCCTCGTTTACAGATGAGTACCTCTAATTCCAACTTGTTGTAATGCTCATTGAGTAAGAGATTTGTTTTCGTGTGGTCTTGAAATGTTAAAATTAAAAAAAAAACAATTTGACAAAACGATGTGATTAAATTAATGAAAATATTGAGAAGAACAGAGACATTTCCCGAGGTATCATTAATAGCTGCTAAAATTAGCCAGCGGAATTAAAAAATTTAGAACATATTTTTTCCAGATCATTTAATTTTTGGACATTCAATTAACTCTTGAATAATAGAAAAAAAATACTTTCTGTTCACCACTGTATTTCTGTCTGATTTTATAGACATTGAGCATATACGTATAACTTGCCCCTCTATGTGTATTCTTTATACGGGGTGTTCATTATAAAACATCATCTAGCAGGCTATGAAATTTTGACAGAAAAAAATGACATAATCAAAATAAATAGATTTTTGTTTCTCCATTCTTTTTTTTTCACATTTCACGGTCAACTAGATGAAGTTTTATAATGAACACTCCGTACTTTTATCAATATTTATATCATGGGGCAGAAAAAGGTACCGCTTTTAAAAGAAAACTACCTATCTATTGAATTAGGCAAAATAGCCAAAGAACACCAAACATATTGTAACCATTTTTAAGATATTATGTTGAACTGTATCCTCTATAGTGTGTCACATTGCAAGCGGCAGTCATGAAAGTTGGCGAGCAGGGTGCAGGTTAGTTGGAGGCAAGGAGATTAATTTTTTTTTTATGAGCCACTGTATTTTAATTTGCCAGCTAAATGCAGACACCTTGTAAGATCTGATTTCAATGTCTGGATGAATAAAAGTATAAATGTACCCAACAAAACATCAACTCTATTAAGTTTTCCGTTAAAAATTTTTACAATTAAATGGTGCAGGTTGTTACGTTACATGATAGTTACTTGGATATACAAATGGGATTTACTGTTTGATTGACCCTACATTATTGACGAAAATTTCATGAATTCTATTCTTAAATTAAGTTTATAATTACTCTCTTGAAATTGAATGAAATTTTAATTGAAAAATATTGATTGATAAAATTGAAATTGAATTACAATGGTTAAGCAAAAACTTACATGGTCAAGTCCCTTCTCAGGTGGTGATGAACTGATGGCATGTTCAGTGGCGACATAAATTGCCTATCATCAGGGTTAAGTGATGGTATCACCAGCAAGAAGATGGGGGATTGGCATGGTTAATTCCAAATCACTGCTGCTATGGAGCCATGGTTGACATAGGGCTGCGCAGACTTGGGGGCTAGAACTAAGGCGAGGTGCACGTGGCTAAGTCACATTTCAGTAGGCGGATGGCCTGGGATCTATGTCCCTAAGGCGGAGGCAGGTGGTATTTGGAGCCAGCGTGGCCTGCCATTTCGGCCTTTAGGTCTTAATGTCGCACTTTATGTTCGATAGAGCCATGATGGATGCAGCCTCTCGGTATCAGGTCAGAAAAGAAAAAGCTCATTAGAAATGCTTTCAGATTTAAAGAAAATTCTTCGGGGAGAAAAAAAATAGTTGAAAGACAAAGATTGTCATTTGCCATAGTATAGATCAGACATCCATCAATCACCTCACATTGGACCCTAAATATGGATGTGGAGAGAAGGGATGATCACAAGCACTGTTTTAACAACTTGAACCTTGCCATGTCGTCACCACCATTTCAGAATACAAACAAAATAAATATTTACATTAACAATTAATATTGATATTTGATTCGATTATACTGAATAAATACTCTTATACAAAAAAAAAGATAATTGTAGCTCGCTTGCTCACTATACTCCATATTCAGAATAAACTATGTAGAAAGTAATAAATAATAGTCTCCTTTAAATAATAAACCGTTACAATATTCTGAGGTATGAAAGTATGTGATCAAAAATTGTAACAATAATACATTTACAAGTTTTGTTAAGCCCTGTATTAGCAAATCTCTGAGGGTGACATTTACAAGTTCAAGTAAAACTTCAGATTGAAGGCGGCTTTTAAAGCTATAAGTTAAACTTCAGTTTGAAGTTAAAATACCAGATATGAGCTACACTGCATTGTTTATCTGTCAGGTAAACAATGCAATCTTCCTTACTGGTGTTTTAACTTCAAACTGAAGTTTTACTGATAGTTGTAAAAGTCACCCTAAAACATGTAACCCAGTACATAACCTCTTGAGAAGCCCATACATGGACCTTTCCAAAATTCGGCACCGCTAACGAAAATCGGTTGAGTGGCTTTAGAGACAGACCGTTTAAAAGTTTCTTAAAAATTTGGGGTGTCAGGTTTTAATTTCTTCTTAGTTTACATTCGTATGCCTTAGTAGTCACTTTGGTTTTCTTGATACGAAAACATCGAGAAACTTTAGGAAGAAATTCTACTCGTCCACGGCTTGGAAGCCTGAAAACATTTTAGAATGTATATTAGTATATAATTCGAGTTTTGGCAAACTGGTATTCCTCACTCGCACCTTACCGCTATATTGGCGAAAACCAAAACTAAAAGCTATAATAGTGTTCGCCAACAGGGGTATTTAACCAATGCATGCCTACGTGAACTCCGGGTTTGTCGACTTTAAGTGAAAACCCACTATTTAACATGATTTTTTAAACGTATTTGTTGCCAAATAGAAAGCATAATGAATTGCCACTTTATTATTTGATTTGTTCAGCATATGTTTCCTTTAGCCCACAAATTGAAATGCGAATGCTAATGAAACAAAAAAGAATAATTTCGCACTCACTCGACTCTTTTACGTTTTTAATGAAAATTAAATAACTGTGCGGTGACGTGTGTTTTAAGCAATACAAATCTAATAAAAGTGTCCTTTTAGGTATAGTTCGTATATGAGCAGTGAAAACAAATATCTGCTTTATATTTTTGTATATTTTGGTTTGAATATGTCAGCTTTTCCCCAATGCTATGGCATGAAAACAGTATCAAAATGATATTTTTCTACTTTTGTTTGCAGAGTTTGATTTTACGGACTCATTTCCGAGCGCAAAATTGAATTTTGCTATCAAATTTGGTTCATTTGAGTTTGTTTGTTATTTTTTTTACTAAGAAACATTTATTTTCATTAAAGCAATGTTTATATAGTTTTCTGTATTTTGTGTACATTAAACAGTAGTAGAAAAAATACTGTTTATTACTTTGCTTCATATACTAATTCAACTCTCATTTTGAAAACAATATAATCCATTCACTTATTACTGACATCAAGTAGGTGTTGGAAATCTGATATATTTCATCTGGTATAACATGACTGAGAATGACAGTGATTATTAATCGTTTTGAGGTTAAGATTATTGTTTACTGTAAAGGGCACATAGTTGCCATATAGCTCCATTTTTAAGGTGGTAGTAAGATACTTTGTGTTCAAATACTGTTATTATTCAGTTTTTTTTCAATAAAAACTACCGACATAATCTTTTTACAGCCTCCAGCTCGTTCTTCTCTGAAGTCCTTTTAGTCTTTTAGAATTCGTTTTTAATTACCTTCCTTCGTCAATAAAAATGGTCTCTCTCAAAAATTTGATCTAACCAAAAGCTGAAGCCTCAGGATTCAATTTTAGCCTAAGGACCCAAGATGAAACTGAAATTTTTCAGCTTCAAGCTACTTAAGTTCAGAACGATAAAGGCTTTAGTTCTAGAGGCTTTAACAATTGATATTATAAGTTGAGTTTGCTGAGAACAAAATTTCAGTAGTAATCAACCTCAACTATCGAACAATACAGACCTCAGTTTTTATAATTTTTTCGATTATTCATTAACAGCAATGAAATCTATGGTAAGAACTATTTGGAGTCTTGGAACTCAAATTTGAACCTCAGCTCCAATATATTGACACCATCGTGAGTTTTAGTAATTTTAAACAACTTTGAATAACAAATGGTGATTTTTAAAAATATTCATAATTGCTATGATTTTTTTTTCAATTTCTTTTACAGTCACCGTAGTTTCTGGTAACTTCTCCTCCTCAACAGTAACTATTGAATTTTCCTTATACTTAATGGACAAAAATCAAACGACAGAAACTTCCTCTTATATTTGCTTATTCAGTAAAATGTGTAAACACACGTAGTTAGTTTTTATACAAATGCAAACCCTTTTTGTGTGCTTCCAAGGCTAAGCGATAGGATTCCTTTTTAACAATCTAGCTAGTGTGAGTAATATACAGTCGAGCCTTCAATAAGCAATGCGCTACATTTTTATTTAAGATTCCCCATATTCCAACAGGTTATGGGCCCAGGTAATTCTAATTGACTTTGTGCTTATAACGGAAGAGATTTTGAGATTTATTAAGATTTTTATAATATTGTTTACTATTTTATAGACCAGTGAATAACGGGACCTTATGCTATTAGTAGGTACCTATATTATAAAGCGTTCCACAAAGTTTTTCCAAAGGCTATTATTTGAATGACCCCTATATAATTTTTGAACTGTGTCAATGTTAATGGTTATGTCGCAAAAACCGTAAAGGAATTAACAACTCGAAAAGCCGAGGTAGCTTTTTAAAAATATTTATTACTTAAAAACTATACAATAATGCGAACAATTAAGCAATATGCAACTGACTGACTCACAAAGGATGATCCTAAGCTATTTATATTAATAAATGCAGTGTAAGCTTATTTATAATAAATTCAGCACTTTGCTATGAAATAACTCCTCCCTCCTTGAGTTCCGACTTCTAGGCTGGGCGAGGAAGTTGGACATCTACTGGTACTCCGGAACACTCTGGCTTTGAGGTGTCAGGTTGGCTTCTGCTGCGGCGTAGCATCATTTGTACCACTATCTTCTTCCATGCAGTTATCAGGCAACAGACTGCTATCAGAACATAAACAAGCAATGTCCACATACTTGGGGTAGTGGAAATATCGCTAAACGTAAAATAGGAATTAGTTTCCATTTCCGAAACTTCATTTTTTAACTTATGAAGTTCGTCAAGCTTCAACTCTGGCAGGTGTAAGCTTAAGTTTAAAACAGGTAGCATTGAGTCATGGAGGGATAAATCCGGAAACAGGATCGGTTGGTAGTTATCCTGTTTTGTGACACTTATGTCGTTATATGCAGATCGGTCATTGACACTTATTCCACAGCCTATTGGTAGTTGACATAGGAATGTGCCTACTAGATTTCTTACTTCGGTCTGTCCTTGACAAGAGATTCGAACTGTCGCTTTCTTGGGACAAACTAAAATCCATTGACCCGTGTGACCTAACTGATTAATCACTACTTCGGTTACTTTTGTTTCGATCTGTTTACAGGTGGAGGTGTCCTTGTCAGAATGCAGTAGCTTTACTTCACAAGGGGCATCTTGTTGTATTGCCCTCAAATCTTCTTTGTGGCACACGTACAGCTTCTGTAGGACCTCCCGGCATTCTTCTCCGTAGTAGGCGTAATGCAATTGATTTATCAACAGAAACTTATTTCGCGGTATAACAACCTTAAACAAACTCCTTGTATATACGGGAATTGAGTATAAGTGAAAGTACTCAAAAGATTGACTGTGTACAATTGGTATATGTAGAATATATGTAACTTTATTATTAAGCACAAAACATTCCAAATCAATGATTTTTTCAAACAACGGTGTATTTTCTATAGTGACCGGTAGAGGCATTTGATTCGTTCCTAAACGTTTCTGCAAGTTGATTAACTCAGAATAAAGGTCTCTAGTTTTTATAATGCTGGGATGCATTATTTTTAATTTGGAAAATACCAACGAAATTTCCATGTCTTGAAGAATGGAATTAATCACCTCGTACATGTTGATAATTTCATTGATTATTTAGTTTAGGAATATAGAATTTCTACTTTACACAGTGTTGTTAATAATTGGTAATACTTGATTGATTTTTGCTTCAATAAGCTTATCATTTCGATACAGTTGTTGCAATGTATAGTTAAATTGCTCTATTACGTTAACTGACAAAGACTTTTGTTTCAAAATGCTTGCTTGCAAATTATTTTGATTCGCTTGCAATTCCCTGATAAGTTTTTCGTACCTGTCTCCGTCGGATGCGTCAAGGTTTCCTGTGACTGCTTTGAATATCGAACCTAGGCCGTTTACTAATCCTCTTTTTATTCTTTGAGATTGTGGAATTATTTCATTTAATTTTAATTCAACCCGTAATTACCCGTACATTTTCAGTATCTCGACGAAATTTTTAAGTTCATCAGCATACGGTTTGTATGCTTTATATTCTTCTAAAAATGATGTTAAATTTCCAGATCTAACGCGTAATGAGTTTATTTGGTCCAAGATGGGGTTTAAGTCATAATAATGCAGCATAGAGTAGGTATAGTCTATAACTTTTGCATTTCCTATTTTCACTGGTATTACTGGTTATTTACTAACCTGAAATATAATACTAAGCGTTAGAAACTAGTAAATAGTGCAAAGCACCTTGCGTTAAGCCTCCTAACTAATCTATCCTAACATTTTTCTGCTTATAACTATGTGTCAAAACTATATTTGTTTCTAAAAGGTCGTTTTAGGTTATCCATATGGATTTTTCCTTGACCTACGGTAGTAATTGTTTTGCGAGAGGTGTCAACGTTCTCTATTTGTGTAGGTGGTTGGAAAGTGTCACCTAATTTTTGTCTAGTGTGTTTTTTAGCATATATTGTATTTCCTGTCTCAAACAAGGATGGTTTGTCTCGTTTTTCGTTTAGTCTTCCTGTCGTTTTTTCCTTCCAATCAATAAGTTCTTGATTGATTTTGGAGTACATGAGTTTTGTTCTGTCTTTATGGTCAGCTACATAATTAGTCATTAACATATGATCTAGCTTAAGATTAAAAGGATCTTCGGGGTTGATGTGTCCACTTATTACGTCAATAGGTTTGAAGTTGGTGGTTGAATGGACACTATGATTATATGCAAGGATTGCATATTTCATTTTTTGAATTATAGGTGTTTTGAGGTGTTCCTGATTGTTTAATAATCTTATATGCTCTGTCAAGGTTGAGTGTAATCTCTCAATGACACCATTGGATTGTGGGTGATTCGGGGAACAAAAATGAATTTTTACTTTATGTAGTTGTAATAACTCTGTTACGATGGTATTTTTAAATTCTGTTCTATTGTCAGCAACAATTTTAGTTGGAATTCCATGGTGTGAAAAGAATGAGATTAAATTATCAGCTATCTCTGTTGCAGCTAAGGAATTAAGAGGATAAGCCTGCGCGTATTTCGAGAAGCTGTCAATTATAGTCAAAAATTTAACTTTCTCTAGAGTATATGTGTCCAGATGAATTATTTCGAATGGTTTGGTCGCAGTTGGGGTAATATTCATCTCCATTTTGATGGGGTGTCTTGCGTATTTGCTCCTTTGACATATTTCACATTCATTAATATAAGTTTGTATCGACTGCTTTATGTTGGGCCAGTAGTATTTGTTTTTGATCCTCTGGTCCGTTTCATCGATACCTCGGTGATTGGTTTTTCCTTCATGATAAGCTTGTATTATTTCTGGAATTTCTCTTTTATCGACGACATCAATTAGTTTTATCATACATCTTTTGAATTTCAAGGATGGCCATCGAAAATTCTTCCTTATGATTTCACAGAAAGGTGCATATGTATCCGGATTTTCAAAGTAGATTGAATACAATTTATCAGGAACAACATTTTCTTTAATAAACTGCATTACATCGTTTTCAAAATCATTCTCAGATAATTGCACAATAAATCTTCTTTTCTTTTCAAATAAAATAACTCTTCTTGTTTTTGCTGGGGAATGAAATACTTGTGAAATTATTATTTGGTTTGCCCCGTAATTTACTGCTGATTCTATGATAGGTACTCCTACGATAGGGTCTTGCTCATCATTGGTGTGTGCCGTCTCGGCGTCATTTTCGTCATAATCATTTTGCTCTGCTGGTTCAACGACTTCTTGGATATCTAGGTCAGGTTGAGCCATTGTCGACATCTGATCTAGGTTGTCGTTTTCTTGATCATTCACTTGAATACTTTCAGTATTTTCTCTTTCTAAGCTTTTATTGAAGTCGTTTATGTATTCTTTAAGTGTTAAAAACCCGTCTGATTCTTTAGTATGTAATTCAATTCTGCTGAGGGCATCGGCGTTAGTGTTTAATTTACCTTTCTTGTAGGTGATGTTATAGTCAAACTCCTCTAATTTAATCCTCCATCTTAGAAGTTTTGAGCTATGGTCTTTTAAACTAAAAAGCCATTGAAGGGGCTTATGGTCAGTCACAATATTAAATTTCCTACCAAATAAATATGGCCTAAAATATTTAGTAGCCCAGACCAGGCAAAGGCATTCTTTTTCTATTGTTGAATAATTTTGCTCGGATTCATTCAGTGTTCTTGATGCATATGCCACAGGAAGGTCTTGGCCTATGGGTCCTTGAGAAAGTACGGCACCAAGTGCCACATTGCTAGCATCACATGTCAAATTGAACGGTTTGGACAGATCCGGGTATTGGAGGATCGGTTCATTCATCAAAAGAGTTTTACACGTCTCAAAGCAATCGATAAATTCCTGGTTGTGTTCGATTATGGAGCCTATTTTTAGACATTTGGTCAAAGGTTTAGTCAACTTAGCAAAATTGTTTATAAATCGGCGATAGTAGCCTAGCAGTCCTAAGAAACCTTTGATTTGCTTGGTTGTTGTCGGTATCGGGTATTTCTTAATGGCTTCAATTTTGTCTGGATTTGGCTTTACTCCATCTGGTGTTACAATATGTCCCAAATATGCAACTTCACGTCTAAGAAATTCACTTTTGTCTAACTGGATCTTGAAATTGGATTCTCTCAGCCTATTAAACACTGCCTTAAGGCGTTCCAAA
This sequence comes from Taphrorychus bicolor, assembly GCA_951812265.1. Lineage (NCBI taxonomy): Eukaryota > Metazoa > Arthropoda > Insecta > Coleoptera > Curculionidae > Taphrorychus > Taphrorychus bicolor. Next base: position 38,102,275 of record OX638301.1, on the reverse strand, counting down.
TGTTCTTGTAGGGAAGTGGAGAAAACAATAATATCATCAAGATATACCAAGCATTTTTCATTTTGAATACCTCGCAATATATTGTCCATAACTCTTTGGAACGTTGCCGGAGCATTCTTAAGTCCAAATGGCATACGTGTGTATTCAAAGTGTCCTTGTTCTGTGCTAAATGCTGTCTTTGGTATATCACTTTCTTCCATTTCTATCTGATGGAAACCGCTGGTAAGGTCCAAGGTCGTAAAATATTGGCATTTTCCTAATTTGTCCAATAAATCTGTTATATTTGGCAGGGGGGTACTTATCATCGATAGTCTTTTCATTGAGTTTACGAAAATCGACACATACGCGCCACTTTTGTTTTCCAGACGCGTCGGCTTTCTTCGGCACCACCCAAATTGGTGCGGACCAAGGAGAATTGCTAGGTCGAATAATATTTTGGTCTAGCATTTTTTTCATTTGGGTTTCTACCTCTTTTTTATGTACGAATGGGTATCTATATGCTTTTGCATAAACGGGCAATTCATCAGAGGTTTTAATTGAATGTTTTATTTTACTAGTGAATGTAAGGGGCATTCCTTCATAATAAAATATATCTGAGAATTGCTCACATAAACTGAGAATTTTTACTTTTTCTTCCTGATTAAGATGGCTTGTGCGGATTTTAGAGGTATCTAATTTTTGTGACGTAATAAATTCATCTTGCAGATAATTAAGATCGAAACGATCAGCATTAGTAATATCATCTTCGTATTTATCTACATTAAAAGGTTCCGAGATGTCTAAGGTTATTGGATTACACGTATTATTAAGAACCGTGGTTAAAGCATAACCGTCCTTGGCAATTGTGATGCTGTTTGGAATTTCACAGTTGTGCATTTTTTGATAAGACATGATTATTTCGCCTTGCTGGATGTTTGTTTTGACTTTAATAACCTGTTCACTACGCGCTGCAACGGTAACGTTATTTATTTGCAGTCCGGTTTTATGAAATTGCAACTTGATACTAGTGTGAGGTGTAACCAAATAGC